>JAWNNP010000996.1:0-703282 GCA_035044805.1 Leucophenga maculata | reverse complement strand
ATTCACTTCACTTTTCAGTTGAACATTTTCCAAACGTAATTCTGTATTTTCAAGTTCCAATTTTTGAGCTTTTTCCAAAAGTAATTTTGAATTTTCGATTTCTAATTCAATTTTTTCCTGGAGCTCTTCACAATGACTTCGAGGCGAAGCCAGTGCTTGGCTTATTAAAGCAAATTTTACAAAAAATGAGATGAAACAAATTTTTAATAGTTTCATTTTTTTTATTTTTTTTTTTTTTTATAAGAGTCCGCTTCTGTTTATTTCGAAGCACAAAAACCAACTGCAAATCTCAAAAATTATATTCAACTATTTATACTAATTGCCAAGTATTTCGCATAAAATGCTTATCGCATTCCTATATTCGCAATCGAAATGCAATTCTAAGAATAAACTTTTCGTAGAAAGCAAAAGGAAGATAAGAAATTAAAAACAACGCTTACTGAAGACCCCGCGTGACTCGGGTGACCCCGATTCATATTTTTATTGATTAAATCTTCAAACGTCGCATTTTCAGTGGTTTGTAGTGACGCTGGCCGCTCGAAATAAAACTAAATATTAAGAATGTTCTAAACTAAAAAATATTAAATTTAAAAATGTACCGTTACAAATTTTTTAAAGGATGGTCCTCAAAGCGACACCTAGGTAAAAGTAGTATATGTCAACTTTGACAGCTGTCTCTCTCTCTCTCTCTCTTTCAATGAATTTCTCCTAAAATTCGTAGACCAGCCTTTCCGGCTTGAAATACAATTTGGATCGTCAAATGGTGCAGTCGATGGCTCCTCTAGCTTTTAACTTAAAATCTATTAAGTAAAGTAAAAATATAATCTTAAAGCATCGTTGCCTTTGCAATAATTTGTTTTCTTTTTGCGATTAAAATTATTAAAACGAGAGGCGACTGCAGCATACCCTAACTAAGGGATTTTTATTTATTTCGTACCAACTCAAATTTCTTTAAAAAATTTGTTCATTAGCTCATCAGTGAATATTTTTTTTTTTATATGTTCAAGTATATAATTTATATTCTCAAAAAGTGAACAAATGAGAGTTTATTAGGCTTAAAATGGAGCCAGAGCATAAATGAATGAAGAACCATGCCAAAATAGCTAAAAATTAAAAATAATAATCATAATTTAGCAGTTAAATAGGTATCCCAAGATTTTGGCATTGATTATTAGAGCAGAAGTTTCTTTTTGCTACTACACAAACAATGCACATTAATAAATACAACAATAAATGTTAATAATACAACAAATAAATATAGCAAGCAAAAAAACATATTAATATTGCTGGAGTACATATATGAGTGATAACAGAGTCAAACACACTCAATACGATCCCACTCAATTTCGTTTGATCGCACAGGTTTGGTTTGATCGAACAGTAAAGCGACGAAAGATCTTTTGGACGCGGGAGCTGAAGTATGAATGAGTTATATTTACTGTACTTTATTTCTTTTCATATTCTTTTTTGCATTTTTAATTGAGTTTTTTTTTTTGTTGTGATCTTGCGCCCTACGCTTGTGCAATTATATTCGGTATTTCATTTACCATATACAACAAACAACAGTTTTTATATGATTTCCCAATTTTAAATATTTGATCAATCCCTTAAAATATAATTTTTTCTTTCTAAAATTCGAACTTCGTTGCAATTATTAATTAAAATAAATACACTTTGAAGTCTAAAGTAAAGAAAATATAATTCAGATTTGATTAAATAGAAGAAATGAACGGCACAAAAATATAATCTAAACTATTAATTAATAAAAACTTATTTATGCACTCTAAATTAAAAAGCTCAGAAAATAAAAATATTATTTAATAAATAACTTCGAAAGAATATGCCACTTATTGACAAAAGTACTCCATATTATATACAAATATTATTCTTCCTTAATTATCTACTTGCATAATCCTAAACGCTTATATTTTCTAGCACTTAGCCATCATAAAATACTTTTCAGTTTTTAGAAATTAGAATTTATGTAATTTTAATTTAATGAATATTGTTAATTTATTGTTATTAATTTTGATTTTAATATATAGAATCCAAATTTACTTCGATGTTTTTTTTCGTTTATAATATGTAATTAATTTCTTTCATAACAGATTTCGCGCAGTGCGAATCCAGAACAATGTAGGTAGTTTGTTTATTTTTGGGACCATTGCAATTGTCTTTTATTCTTTGACTTAGTGGTCATGGTAGGGAGGGCTCATGTGCCACAACCCAATGTTGGCATTTTGTAGAAATGATGTCGCCTGATATTTTCTTCAGTATCAACTATCAATCCTAATGTTTATTATAATCCTTCTTCTCTTTGTTGTTTCTCAACACGTGCCATAAAAATGCTCCTACTGTTGTAATAGAGCACAGATTTATACCCACTCCCAATTGACGACGAAAAAAAGCTGGAAAGCAACGTCATGCTCCGTCATAGCGAATCACAGACCATCAGCTCCTATCATTTAGGTCAGACTAAACCAAAAAGCTATGCGCTACACGTTTCCTATTATATTTATTTTTATTTTGAGCGCTAAGATGCCAATGTGACTCCGTGGCGTCAGACATTTTTAACTCTCTTAAAAATTATTATTTTAATAAGCTATTTCGGTTTTTAGCCAATGTACCAGCATAGTTGAGTCCAAAATGTCTAAATGACATTTTTGGGTCCGTAAAATATTTCTAAACGAACATTTTCCACTAAATGGTGATTTAATGTGACATATTTACCTACTAGCAAGCCTATTAGTGCTGTGATCAGAAAGGGTTTAAGGAAAAACCATACCCTTTGCTCGACAACAATGTAATTTGTTATATTTGTTAGTGGAACCGCGATGTGTAAGACCCACTAAAGAAGTGGGGAAGGTTTAGGTGTCAATGAAGAACATACATGTACAGACAATATTTATATCAATATTTTTTACTGAGCACGGCAAAGGGTGCCGGTTAACAGAAACCAACAACAACATAATATTCGACGCGCAAGATGATATAGAAGAAGTGTTGATTTGTATCGATCAGCGGTTCTATATGATTGCTCAATTGACTACGCCTGACGTACTTACGCTCGCATTAATCAAATGAATGTTCTTTGAGGGCATTGTGGCTCATCAAAGTTTGATTTTATAGCAAACACCCAAAAGTGCAATGGGTTATTTCAAATGACTTCATTTGGGGCAGATATTATCGAAGAACGTGGATTAATTCCGACATTCAAGATAATTTATGCCAACAAAAAAAAAATGTCATTGTAGATTAGTACGACTGACTTCGGCTTCAACTTCACATATTCAAGAACAGATTAGTGCATCCCAAAATACGATAATCGTGATCCATTATTTTTAAAACTTTTCGAAAATTATAATTCATATAATTCTCATAGTAATGTAGTTAATTCTGAAAATAGTTTTTATATACTTCTTATGAGTAGCATATTAGTGTTCTGAATAATATTTATGCGTTCAGTTTCGGTGTGTGATGGTGGAGGATTGTGATAGGCGGTTGTCTAAGAGGTGTGTCACGATAGGGTTAACGCCCGCGTGGGAGAAAGTGATGAGTAGGTGAGAGTGATAGAGACATTTTTGTTTTCATTCAATAGAAGTACGGTTATAATGCGAGGGAGGGATAGAAAGCTAATAGGAATGAGCAGCGTGTATAGCGTGTTGAGGAAAGTATGCTGGGCAATAATTCTTGACATTCTTTAAAATCCATCCCAAACGCGGCTAAAGCTTATGTATTACAATTTATAAACTTTGAATCCTATCTTATGATGTTGTGGCATGTTGTGACATGGTATCATACGAGAGAAACCCAAAGTGATGCATACATAGCAGAGCATGTCGAGTCTGCTAAGAATCGTAGCATGCCATGATAAATCCAATATTGGACTTGAAAACGTATGCAAAAGGAAGACAAAAAACGGGTGTAGCAGCATAAGTCGGGTTTGCTTGTAAATATATAAAATAAACTTACACTGATTATATTGATATAATTTAATGAATATGCGTCAAAATTTAATAATGACATCTAGAGTCGATGTCTTATGTGCGTCTAAAAAGTGTACTGGACAGACGCTCTATATTATATAAGCAATGAAGACTTACAGTGGAATAATGCCATGGAAGACTACGAAAAGTTATTAGTAATTTATTTTGGACTATTGATAATTGCTTTATATTATATAAGCACATTCGAGTGCACTTTTAAAAATAATCTTTTGAAAATTTCCCCTTATATGAATTTGACGTTGAACAAGGACCTTAAGGGTATTAATGTGGCAAGAACGAGACTGTTCAGTGCCAATGTGTACAGATGATGTTCGACCTCGTTAAAAAATGTGCACAATTCTAACAAGTTCAAGAGGGAGACTTAAATTAACTCATTTTGAATATAAGACCATCGAATACCTGCGGAACATACCCAAGTTGCGTTGATCTAAACCATTCAGTCAAATTTTGTCTATTCAAGTTTTTCTTTATAATATTTCTTAGCTATACCAAGTACTCAACTGAAAAATACGACTGTGGATCATCTAGATCTCCTAAAATAATCTCGGTAAAATAACTAAAACGAAGGCATTTATTGTTGTTGAAAATCTGATTCCTTTTTTGAAGTATTTTTATACAAATCTTATTTAATTTTAACTCCGGTGATTTTCGAAGTTATTTCCGCTGTTAAGCCTCTACATGTCAGCTGTAAGTCTTCGAGATACCCTGTACCCCTATTAAACCTCTTATTTGTATTGGGGCTCATATGCCTATCTCGATCCGCGTGACATAGTTCTTTGGGATAAGTACACCCAATTTTTCGTTCCCTTTTTTTTACAAGACCGCAGAAAAAGGGAAAGATTTGTAGGGGGGCAAACTCTTCTAGTGGTCAGAAATGGACCTTTATTATTATATTTCATTAGAAATTAGTTAAGATACACGAAATTTGGAATTTTTTAGCTAAAATATGAACACGACTTAGATATGCTGCCAGCTGAATCACTCAACAATTTTATTACTGCTCTGCCCTTGATAGCCATATAATTTAATTTTGACAAATCCAATTACAGAGTTTTTTGTTCTAAGCTCATCTCTCAGTAATAATTGTCTGTCACATAGACGACGTTAATAATGTGAATACTTTTGTTGGCTGTCTTTCTCTCAATTAATTTCACACTGTGACATTGAAGTCCCATTTGCACCAAAGCATCTTTGTCATTTATTTGGGTCAAGTTTGTCTAACTCAAATAGCAATCTGCTACAGCATATGGGTGAAACCGCGAGTTATCAGTTAAATTTTGGAATTCATGGTCAAGGCCAGACATTGAAATATCATGCATAAGCTGTGTGTCATATTCATACGTATGTAGTGATATTATTTACAATAAACACTTCATTTGTTTTAAATTAATTTTAGTTATTTATTTTAAATGTTTGTATTTTATTTATTGAACACGTTTGTATTTTATTTATTATTGTTATTAAGTCTATTATTCTTAGTCTATTGGTTTGCTTATTCGACTACCGATCTCAGAAATACCGACAACTGTTCTTTTATACCAACGACTTTCAATTATTATTCAGCACGAGCGATATTCAACGACTCTTCCTCACTAACAACAACGATCAACTCACTCGTACGAGCGCGACGACCAACAACTCCCTAACTTGCTGCAGCGCACTGCTATTTATTACTTTTCACCGTCTACTGCGCTGTCGCTGTCTGTTTCTCTATTCTTTGTTTTCTCTCTCACTGTCTTGTCTCGTCTTGTCGTTTGCTTATCTTTCCTTTGTTATATTGCTGCATTTGTGTTTGCTGCTATGCAGCAATATAACCCATTCCTACATTCGGCCATCCTACATTATAATTCGTCCCGAATTATTGGTTCCATCTTTTCATGTACTCTGCTACTCTATTCGTTTTATTGGGTCCTTCATTATTTCCAAAGTTCTCAACAACCCCTCGACCACGCCTTAAGTGACGAGTCACACAGAAAAATTTTACATATTTTTTCCTCGTTTTCCAATTCTGCTGTTTTTTGGTCATGTCTATTGGGCCTACATGATTAATTTGGTACTTATTCAATGGTTCGTCTGTATAGTCAATCAGATTTAATAATTCTTCTTTTTTGCCTCGTTTAGCCTCGCTCCCTACACACGATTTAATGACTTTATTCTACTTTGCTTGCTAAATCTGGTATATAATCTCTTCCTACCGGAATACCTTTGAACCCCTTTCCTCTTTGAAGTTTATCCTTAATAATTTTCTCATTCATCTTTCTATACTCACAACAAAGTCTCTTGGTACTATCTTTCTTTGACACTAGCACAATAGGAGATGCGTATTCGGAAACACTATAACGAATGATCCCTTCATCTAACCAATCTCTTATTTGCTTGTTTACCTTCTCTTGATCATCATAAGGTAACCGTCTTGGTCGCTGGCAAATTGGCACTTCATCTTTTTGAATTATTTTCATTTCCACCGGACTCATCTCTGGTTTCACCGGTTTATATCTCTGTATCTTTTCCAAATTTTCTACCCTTAATTCGCTCTTTAAATGGTCTAATTCTATCTCATTAGAATGATTCTCAATGATACTTGTAGTTAACGTTTGATGAAATGTATTCTGTAGCTCTGTTTTATCTAATTTTGCAACTAAAGGAGTGACTGACTGAAAATCTCTATAACGAGTGACTTTCCCCCTCAAGCCAATCCTTTTCTTGAGTAATACCTTTAAACCCCTTTAATAAGTTTTTACGTTTGTCTTCATTGGTAGGAAAATCAACATTCTTTCGAATCGTGTCTTCTTTAAAAACCATCTTTGTGGTATCTTTCTCAGCTGCATGGAAAACTCTGTCAACGCTCTTTTGAGATAGTTGCTGTATATTCTTCATTTCATCTTTAGTCTTTTCCTGCACTCTCTTTGCTTCACACTGATTTGCTTTGTGTCCCAGCTGATTTCCTTTAAAACATTTAATATTGCTCTCTTCACAATTCCTAGCTATATGGTTTTTCCCTCCACATTTAAAACAATAATAATCCGGTTTATTGCCTTCCTTTCCTTCTTTTTCAAATGTTTTCCTATATATCGATTCCTGACCTAAAAACATTTTCTCATAAATCTTGATTTTGTTTCTTAACTCCTGACAATTTTTGGCTTGGTATAAAACACTTTTATTCTGCTCTGAATCGGGGATACCTTCTATCACGTATTCCATTATACTCTTTTCATCTACATCACTTTGTTTGGCTAAACCTTTCATAAAATAGAAGTACTCAATAAGAGTTTCATTTTGTCTTTTCTTTCTACTTTCTAGTAGTTTGTGAACCTCCTTGAACGTTAATTTTACCCTGAACTCTGTCTTCAATGCCTCTTTTAAAGAATTCCAATCATTTATCCCTTCCTCACTGTTAACAAAAAGTTTTGCCGCCCCTTTTAGTAACTGCCTGCCATAAATGAACTTCTGTAACTCGTTCCAGTTCACTGTCGCAGCCTTTTCCTCGAATTCCCTAAGCCATTCAATAATGTCCGGAAACTCACTGCCATTGAAATGTTTCAAGGAGTCCTCGATGTCTCTCAAAGTAAATGCCATTTTGTCGTCAGTTTTTAACGTCGTATATAAACTTGTTTCTAAACTTTGTTCTTCACTATCGCTCTCCTCACTATTTCCTACGTTAAAATGTGAAATTAATCTTTTCTGGAGTTCTACTTTTCGCCCTTTTTTAGATAAATCTAACTCTGCTAACTTATCTTTTAGTTTGTGGTACTGTCAATCGTACAATCTCGTTATACAGTATAGTTTAAACAATGTAACATAGTATATAACTTAAATTTAATTCACAAAATTTTTCTTTCGTCTTTAAATTTATATGACTTTCCGTCTTTTAGTTATTTCAATATCCTTTCATCTTTCATCTTCATCTTAACAATTCTCTTTTTTTTTTCGTCTTTTTCCATTTTTTGTCTTAACTTTTAGTTCTTAATTTTGAATTACTCATACAATTTTCTTCTTTTCTCTTAAATTTACTTTCTTGGTTTTAAGATTTTTCTCTTTTTTACAAGTATTTTTTGTCTTAAAATTATACCTTTTAATCTTCTTTTTCGTCTTAAAATTTCTTCATACTTTTTTCTTGCTTCTTCTTCTTTTCAATCTCTTATATTTTTTCTCAAAAGTTACTCGTTTAACTCGTCTTTTGATTTTATTGAATCAAAATGTCTTTTTTTTCTTTAAAATTTTCCAAAATGTTCTCTCTTTACATTTTTTCTTTTACATTTACTCTTTTAATTCGTCGTCTTTTGATTTTATTGAATCAAAATGTCTTTCTTTTTTGTTCTTAAATTTTCCAAAATTTTCTCTCTTTAAATTTTTTTTCAAACATTTTCTCTTTAACTTTGTCTTTTGATTTTATTGAATCAAAATGTCTCTTTTTTTTTCTTTAAAATTTTACTTAAAGCAGCAACAATGCTTTATATTAACAATATCATGTGTACTTGCCTGTAAATGCAAAACAACCCTTAATCAAGCTGCTCCTACTCTGTTGCGTTGCTTCTTATACGTTGTCTGCTTACTCATGCGCATTGCCTGCTGACGTCTTTTCTGCTGTCGTTTTACCTCGACGCTGCTTCTGCGCATCTCTCTGCCGCTGTTGACGTCGTCCTCTCGTTGTTGTTGCTTGTGCGCACTACTATGCCCTGTTGTCGTCGTTTTTTCGTCGCTACTACGCCACTCTTGACGTCTGTACTCATCATCACTCGGCGTGCCCTCTATCTCTCTTGCTCCTTTAACACACGACTTTCTTGTGCTTGTAGTCGCCTCTGCTCTGTTATCGCGCTTCTACTCTGTTCTCGCGCCTCTGCTCTATTCTCGCGCCTCTCCTCTGTTGCCGCACCACTCTTCACTCAACAGATAGTGCCGTTGAGCTACTTTGCGTTTGTCGTTTTTGCTACGTGCCTTTCGTAGCCCGCCGCATTGTATGTTGCTTGGCGTCTCTTTCTTTCTCGCTTGCACTCGTCGTTGTTGTATGAAAATTCATCGATGCACTAATTCGATTTTGACATTTGTGCACTCGGTAATTTCGCAATTTTTATTAACAATGGCATATTAATTGCACTATATATACCAATAATGATCGTTAACTGTTTTTCCACTGGCTACGGTTCAATCCCGGACGAGCCCCCAAAAATGTAGTGATATTATTTACAATAAACACTTCATTTGTTTTAAATTAATTTTAGTTATTTATTTTAAATGTTTGTATTTTATTTATTGAACACGTTTGTATTTTATTTATTATTGTTATTAAGTCTATTATTCTTAGTCTATTGGTTTGCTTATTCGACTACCGATCTCAGAAATACCGACAACTGTTCTTTTATACCAACGACTTTCAATTATTATTCAGCACGAGCGATATTCAACGACTCTTCCTCACTAACAACAACGATCAACTCACTCGTACGAGCGACGACCAACAACTCCCTAACTTGCTGCAGCGCACTGCTATTTATTACTTTTCACCGTCTACTGCGCTGTCGCTGTCTGTTTCTCTATTCTTTGTTTTCTCTCTCTACTGTCTTGTCTCGTCTTGTCGTTTGCTTATCTTTCCTTTGTTATATTGCTGCATTTGTGTTTGCTGCTATGCAGCAATATAACCCATTCCTACACGTATATAAATTGTTTTTGTTTTCGGAACAATGTCTTCAGTTTCGGCGTTATTATCAGCGACTTAGGCATCGGTCACGCAATGAGCGATAAGCAATAGATCGACTAAGTGACGTAGTTTCAGCACTGTATGCGCTTTATCACTTAGCAATAAGACAAAAAAAAAAAAATTGTAGCTCGTTTGAAATCTTTAATTTATTTTTTTTTTTGGGATTTTCCGAAAATTTATTTCGCCTCATGAGCGTGACGATATCAAAAGCGCGCTTAATGTTGTTTTTGTATTTTGTTTAAATTTTTATATAATTGAAATATTTAAAACATTCGAAAATGTTGATTCATTAATTAAAAGAATCTCTTACTTGAATGCTAATTTAATATTACGGTACTGGAATTTATAGTCAATTAAACTTACGTAGTTCTAAAAATTGCTTTTGGTAGATTATGGATTGTGTATTTTCTTTACATGGGTTGAGTAGGAAGGCACTAATGTTAATGGGAGATATTATTTTTTTTCGAATGCTATGGGTGATATATGTAGTCTTATTTATTTGCTATGTATTGAGGAGGTAATTTATGGTGTTCTCATAGACTATTTTTTTTTAGTAGATTTTGTTTATTGTTTTTTAAAATATCCACCATTAAGATCGATAAACTTTTTCATACCATTTTGTGTAGCTTCTTCGAGAGTTGAAAACCGAAGTCATTTGGTAACAAGTTAGGCCTATACGCTAGATGACCCATCAATTCGATGTTTTGAGCGTCTAAAAACTCATTTGTTACGGCCGAAGTGTGAGAGCACACATCATCGTGATGAATTATGTTTCTTCTTCGTCGGTTGGTTTTTCTCAGTTCATCGAATACTTCAGGCAAACAAATGGTTGTATACCATTCAGAATTGACCTCCTTCTTTCCACAAGCAACATGTTCGGATTTTGAGAAGAAACATGCGATCATTTGCTTCGAGTAAGTAACTTTTGTGGGATTTGGCTCATCTTGAAAGACTGTTTTGTTTCGGGCTCATACGCATATAACTACGTATTGAGTAGACGGCTTTTGACGCACCTCGCATGAATTTCTTCAGCATTTGCTTGCACCAATCGGCACGAACCTTCTTTTGAGCGATTGTCAAATTAGGGGGTATCCAACGTGAACAAACCTTTCTGACGACTAATTCTTCATACTCTATCGAGAGAAGGAAGACTACATAAGAGCGTTCCGTAAGGATCATTATTATCAGTTATTGTAATTTAAGATACATATGGGATGAGCTAATTAATACTTACCATAAACTACCTCCTCAATACATACTAAACAAAAAATACTAAACAATGGATTTAATGAATGTTAACAACCTACCTACGGTTGGATTTAATTCAATCCAAAAATTAGACCAGACAGACAGACATTTAATATCGCTTTATTAATTACAGAAGCACAAGAAACAAGCATGCCCAAAAGTAGGATTCGTTTGGCTCCAAAAGCATAAATAGCTGGCTTATGAATAGCTGATGCAGCCATAGCGAGATGATCAAATTTCCCAAAAATTTTGTAACAACCTTTTAGGAAGTTAATAAAAGTTTTAAGGAAGAAATTCGCTAACAAATTTAACAGGCAGATAAAATATTTTAAAGAGTTCCTTGGTTTTGTCGCTTTCAATCTACAAGGGCTTCTTAGTGACTGGTCGAAGTCAAAAACTGCATGAGTGAGATAAACTAAGCTGTAGTGTTGCACCTATATAAGTTCACTAGGCTTGACAATTATTTTTGGACTGAATGGTATTGATAGTATATATGTCTGAAGATGGTGCCTATACAAAATAGTTATTTCGAAACTGTTAAAAAGTTACTTTTTTTTAATACACATCAAGTAAGAAAAATTAGATTTTGTTTACAAAAACAACCAATACCATATAAGCCTTTAATTAACTCATAAATTTACATACGACTCGCATTAGTTTAAATTTGTAAATATGTATTTTAATATACACGCACAAACCTATTTGCTTATATGAGTTTAGTTTTGCACACTTTGAATGCCAAGGGTCCACAACAATACATTTACTGACATTGTCATGTCAGACTTAAGTTTATTATAAAATTGAGTGATTATGAGTGAGGTTTTGTCGGCAGTTTCCATCTGAGTTGATGCGGTATAACTTTTGCGCTTAAATTAATTTAACAAAAATTTGTTCGCCCAGAAGTACGCAACATATTGTATACATTTGGGTGTGCATATGTGAGTATGTATGTAGCTGATATTGCTCGAAGCATTGATGTGTGTGTGTGTGTGGGCCTTTACTTTATGGCTGCTGAAAAGTATTTTGGGACCAAATTGTTATTAAAGTAACTTTTGTCCTTGTTTTTTTTTTTGTCTCTTTATAAATGTTTGCTTGTATCTGCAAGCGTTGAAATTTGAAAGTTATTTCAACTAATAGGCTTGAAATTTTAACCACATATTCGCTGTCGCTGTTGTAGAAGATAAGATGGAATAAAGTTTAGAAATATGTACGAAATTAATAGCATATTCAAGCTAAAGCAATTTACTTTTCGAAATAAACATATAAAATAAGGAAACGTTTATTTTAATGGAATGAAAGCTTATTTAATTAATCAAAAACTGCTCAGCTATTCCTGTTATGAATTAAATTCTTGTAAATTAATTTTTGAATTAATGTCTATTAGTAAATCAGTTTATCTTTCTTTATTAAATTCAATCAAATCATTAGCATATTGTCCTAACAATCTTTCTTTAAAACTTTCTGTCAAATTTTGCACGAATCATTTACGCACCTTCATGTGTTCTTCAAACTTGGCAAGCACATGCAAGAGATAAGTTTACCTACAGACAATTGGCCATAAGGCTTGATGATGTATATGCTGCTTCCGGCTTGCTACCGCTGTCACATACACTTCAGTGTAGCGAATGAGAGTATACTATGTGTTACCGAGTTAATGATGTGGGTATATGTGGGATTGTGCTCCACATATAAACTTTCATAAATCAATTTACAGTCAAACACAAGAACACGGAACCTATGATGTTTTGATGATGACGATGACAAAGATAAAAACTTCAAATATTCAAATGTGCACAAGTGCTGACAAGATGACAGATTAGACAGACAGACAGACAGACAGACAGACAGTAAAAAATAACAAAGAGCAAATTCGAGCTTCAAATAAAAGATTTGAATGAAACATTAGTTGGCAGAGTATGCTTTGAAGTGAATGGCGATTCATTCAATATGCGTTTTTTTTTTCTTTTAATTATGCATTTAAATCCATTTTACAAGATTTAAACAGCACAAATCAGTCCAAAAGTGCTCCAAGTCGAAACTTCTGCGCATGCAAAACCTCAACTTTATATTTCCTTAACTGTCATTGAAATGTCAACATAAATCTAATGTCATTTGGCAGCCTTCTAACGTCCTGGCAAAAGCGATAACAACAACAATGCAACTAACGCAAGGACAACTTATAAATCATGCACGAGGGTAACGCTTAAAATATATAGAATTTTAATGAAATGTAGTATAAAGATGAAGTTGTGAGTTGAACTAAAGAAGCAATCGGTAATTCAGGTTGGAACAAGCAACTTACATCCCTGCCGAGAACAGTGTTAACCAAAGAATGTTTATAGTTGAAAGTGACTCCAATGCAAAGCACACATTGTTTCGTTATCGAATCAATAATTCTAAGGGTATAGAATTGTAGAAATACATCGTTGAAGACAGACTGCAGTTTCTCACTCGTTGGGTGGACTTATATACTGGTCAATGGGAGTCAACAAGTTTCCAGACGTTCTTGATTATCTTTAAAGGTATTTAAACTAGGAAAGTGTACAGCAATAATAGCTACATGGCATTCTTCTAACTCAGTTATGCTGCTCCTAAACATTACCATCTCGACTAAATCACCACAAAGTAGCCTAATTCAGAAAAGCACGAACACACAACTATAGAACTTGTGTTTCTAGCAAAGTGTTGACTCCCAACGAAACGCTTCTTCTAGAGAAGACATCCACATGATTTAAAAAAGGGTGAAGCTGCTTATGACACTTCCAACTGTAGTTCCAGGCACTTCCACCCCTTACTAAAACGGAATCATCATTTGTATTGTCTTGATTCTGCACAAAAGGGAAACCTCAGGCGTATTCTTAGAGCCAAGGCAGCTCTTAAGCGGATAACAAAAGAAATCAAAGATCTTCTCAGTGGGTTAGGAAATCAAAATCAGTTGACAAATATCTAAAAACTACTTCAAATTGAAATGACCCAAAGCGATTGAAGTCTACTGTCGCGCAGATAAGGTCAAAGCTGAAGCCTTTGGGGAGCTATATGAAACTATCTTTACTCCTTTCAAAACTTGCGTCCTCTCGATGTTCCTTGCTTAATTGTTCTTTGCACTTCATAAGTACACCCTCAGAAGATAAAGAGCTTAGAACTATAAAATCGCCGAGCTTTCATTGTGTAGATGGCAAAGCTTTAAAAGCGCTACCACTCAGCTTAAAAATATTTTTAATAAATACCTACAGCTTGGTCAATTCCCAACTCAGTGGAATTTCGCCGAAGTTTTCATTATACTAAAGCTAGAACACGATGTTGACCTATAAGCCTACAAGGAATATTCTCCAAAGGATTGAAATGAGTATTTATGACTGAAGGGAGAAAAGCTGATTCCAGACGACCTGTTTCGTTTCCGATGCAACCATGAAAACCCAGAACAATGTCATCGGCTCGTGGGAAGTATTTTAACGGCATTTGAAGAAACTCTACTCTGTGGCAAAACTTAGTGCTCTTGCTTGCTTTAAGCGCAAGTATTGAAAAGAGTGTGGAAAGTTTCATATAGCTCCCCAAACGCTTTAGCGGATTAGACTCACTCGCGTTGGAAGTTGCTTTTAGATATTTGTTAGCTGATTTTGATTTCCTAACCCACTGAGAAGATCTTGCATATCTTTTGCACTGAGCGCGGTGTTTCGAAATGTCTCCAATTCACACAACCTCATCAGCATCAAAGCAATACACGAAGAGCTCAATTTCTTCAATATTACTAATGAAATCAAATACAGCTTAAATATTTTTCTGATCACCATTAATTTCCTGAATAATAGTTACTCCACCAGAAGACTCAACGGGGTACACTCATCAAACCTGCCATTTTGAAGGATGCACACAAATTCTCGTCCTGTTCTTAAATTTCTTTACGCACCAACGTACTGCTGAAAACTTAATGATGCAAAAATATCTTGAATTTTTTGGGTTGGGAATAGCCCCTGACGATTTTGACAAATTTGTCTGTAAATTTCAACTCAAGCGATTGAAAGGTTTGACTTCCTTTATGGAACATACATAGATAGATTGAACACTCATTTTTATATATTAGGTTGGAACAAAAATCGATCTTATTTTCGCCTTTATTTCAAATCTTTATAAAATTGACTACAATCCTTAGCAATAACTTGATACCAACTTTTGCCTTGCTCATAGAAACTTGCTTCCCTTTTGACAAAAAATTGAGACAGTCGATTTTTGCAAGCTCTTTTAAGGTCAATTTCTTGCCAGCTAAAGCGTTCGACATTGACAGGAAGAGATGGTAATCCGATGGTGTCAGGTCGGGACTATAAGGTAGATGCATAAGGACCTCCAATCCGAACCCCCGGAGCTTCTGGCGTGTCACAATCAAAGTGTGTGGTCTAGCGTTGTCCTGATGAAACAAAATTCCTCTCCTATTGACCAAAGATGGTTGCTCGTGGCGATTGCTGGCTTCAAGCGTTCTAGTTGTGCACAGATTGAGCGTTTGGCTATAGAGGAGCAGCTCATAGTAGATGATTCCCTGCCAATCCCACCAAACACACAGCAAAACCTTCCTGACTGTCAATCCGGGCTTGGCAACCATTTGGCGGCATCGTCACCCTTTCACCCACGTCCTTTTGCGCTTCACGTTGTCGTAAATGACCCACTTCTCATCGCCATTCACTATTCGCTTCAGAAACTGTTCGATTTTGTTGCGATTCAGCAGCGTTTCGCAGATGAATTTCGGTCCATGAGGTATGGTTGCTCACAGCGTTTCACCAGTCCTCTGACTTTCTCTGCCTACCTGATTCCGACTCAACAATGTATGGAGATAGCAGTGATATTCTGCCGCAAGGTTTATGACCAAGAAAAATAACCAATACTCATAAAAATACCTCAGCAGGCTGAAAATTATGCGACATGTCTATAAAAGTTAAGAATTTTTTCTACAGAAGGAGAAAATCATGAATAGATTGGAATAACCTATATAAGGAACTTATTTTTAAGCACCATGCTGAATATATTACTGCTCTCAAATTAAATTAGGTGATCAATTTATTATATAGATTCACAAAAAGAAAATGAAAAATGAATGCTTTGAATTTTTATAAAAGCCAAAATTAGGAAATTTGTTAAAAAATATCCTTAAAGTTTTAGGGTTATTCTCGTACATATGCAGATACAATACCAACATACAATACATATATAATAGATTTCCCCTGTGCATGTGAAAGCTGCCGCATCACAAGCGTTGCGTGACTCAAATGCTGATGGAAATTTGTTATCTGTTGGTGTTCAAAGCACTTATTGTTGTTCTAGTTGATGTTTGTGCGTTCGTTCGTTCGTTCGTTCGTTCGTCCTGCATGCATCTTTAGTTCAGTTCATCGTCTTCCTGTATGCTCGCGGTATGTTCGCTCAGACATGTCCGTTTTGATGGACTATGTCAGTCGCTGTTGCTAATGTCTTTAGCTGAGATCTAGCCAAGCGTACAATCCATATATCCCATCCATCCATCCATCCATCCATCCGTCCATCCGTCCATCCGTTCGTACGTTTTGTCAAGCTATCTATCTATCTGTTTTATGCAGCATGATTGGTTGCTTGGTTAGTTCTTTGGTTGGTTAGCTTTCGCTGCACATGAGGTCACGTACGAGTTTGTCGATTTGCTTCTTTAGTTTATTAAGTGTCTTAGCTAACCCACACACACACACATGTTTGCACCTACACATCTTATTGTATATAAGTGTATATATGTATGTACAATATAAGCACAGCAGTGTATGTGCATGTGGTATTAGTCAAGATTAAATGTGATTAATGCATTTTGAGGCTTTAAGTAGCAACTTTGTACGACAAAATACGCAAGAGATTAATATATCACATCCTCGAAATAGCACACAGTTTCAATTTGGGCTTTATTTTGGCACATGTGTGTGTGTTCTGTGTTTAACCAAATAGCTGACACAACATTTTCAATTATATTGAATTTATTTTGCCAATATTAATAATGCCAGCTGAAGTAGGCTGCTTGCACATGTGACTATAGCAAATGCAAATTTATATTCTGCTCCATTTTTATTAAAAATTTAACAATTTTCAATTGTGTACGCTGTACAATGAAATATATTACAGCTAGAGACTAATCTGTGCGTTTGTGTTGTCCGAACTGTTGGCATAAGATGATTTCTATACATATATATATATATATATATATATATATATATATATATATATAGATGCAGGGTCTGTATATAAAGAATGGAAAAAGATTTGGATAAATTTGTATTGAAGTTATTACTATGTAGTAACAAAATTTAAACTCTTTCAAATACTTCGTATGATCGCTGATAGTCAGTATACAAATTTTCCTTCAAAGCAAGCTTCTTTGACGGTGACTTTGATTCTATGTTGGCACTCTTTAAATATGATTTTCAATCTGTGAATGCTAAAGAACCATTCTTGGCCTACATATTCGCAATCAATTTTATTAACTCCATCACAGAATTCAATTCCATAAAGCTTTTGAAGAAATTATGCTATTTTAATTTTTAATACTTTTCTTGCACACCCTGTTTAATAAATATGCTTGTGAACAAATAATATTTCATGCACTATTCCATATGGATTACTTCATAAGTCAATTGGACTCGAAACGAACTCGATAAGTTATGCCAATTACATGCAGCATATGCTTAGGAGGTTTTATGAAGCAAAAACTTTTATAGAAAAGTTTATAGAAAATGCAAAAATATGTGTTAAAATAAATGTTGCTTTTAATATACCCTGTAATTATAGGAATAAAAATTTTATTAAATTTATTAAAATATATGTCGATACAAACATGTTCGTCTGTCTGGCTGCCTATATGAACAATGAGTATTTAGAAACTATCAAAGATATAGCCTTCAATATTGAATATTTAGACAACACAATGTCTTTCTCAAATTACTTGGTTTTAATGAACATGCGAAGACTTCTATTAAGGGTAGCAAAAGGTTATACCAACAATCTTCTCTTTCTGAGTTTTTGTTTTTTAATATTAGTTAGAAATGACATATTTGCTGTATTAGCTCAATCCTAGTAGCATACCCTACACAAAATTATATCAAAATATAGTCCTAGTTGAATTCTAAGGCTTAAGAACATACAGCACATCTCAAAGTCGAATACACTCGACTGCAGAGTTATATTTCTTTTCTGTCTTATTTCATCTTGAACATGCGAAATGTTGCATATTTGATTTGTATGCTTTTATTTTGTGGTAATATTGAATTTCTTTGAATTATTGATTAAATATATTCATAAATATTTGAAATGTAACAACTTTTAAGTAATGTTGAAGTAAAAGGGCTTGAGAAGGCAGAAAAAAATGTTTACTAAAAGAGTGTGCGACTTTATTCGTAAGATATTTATACTTTATCGTATTAAAAAGTATCTTCTTGATTATGTGAAAAACTTCTAATAAAAGTATATCGTAATCTATAACATCACATTTAGTTCACCACGTTTGTTTCGAATGTATTATTAAGTTGATTTCAATAAAACTTCTTGCTAATTAATTTATCATCGATTTAGACCAAGAAATGTTTTATTTGATTTGGAAATATAAAAATACTTACGAATGTTACCCACGTGTCTGACTTTTCACACATATTCGGTTTCTATTCAATAAAGTTGAATATCTCAAAATATTCCTAGCACCATCACCATGGTAAACATAGAGACTTGGATCCTACCCGAAGCTTCTATCTTCATCAAAGGATTCACAGTGCATAAAGTGGACCTCCTAAGTAAAAGACCAAGAGCAGGAACAGCTGTCCTGACAAGAAAAGATTTCAGCTACTTGGAACTAGTTGGACTACAACTAAATGGCTACAAATCGGGTTTATATCAACAAAGGTGTTCTGCTCATCCCCTCGCTCTATCTAACTCTGGAACACCCTTGGTCTACAGCAGTCTTTGATCACATATTTATAAGGCATGAAGGAAAGTTTTTTATCAGAAGAGACTTCAACGCCAAACAACGGATTTGGATGAGCTACAGAACAGACACGAGAGGGAAGAGATTGCGGGAAGCTTCAGCCACCTTCTCCGCACTTATAGCCTAGCCACTGACCAATCTACCCACTTTCTCTACGCCCAGCAGCACACACTTTAGACATTTTTGTCTAAAAATAGGCTCAAACCGACAAACTGAGCGTCAGGATAGAATACCAACTCTCATCCAATCATCTTCCACTCGTGATCGAACCAACAATTTCGCCATTATCTAGAGTGTCAAGAAAATGATTGTTGTCGCCTGGAACGAACCTGGTTGCTTTCTGCAAGTAACTAGAGATCACCTTGAGATTATACGGTGTGAAGACTTAGGCACTTTTCCTCAATAAAGTGTATTCGCCAGAAGAGTACCAACATGGTCAAAAAGGCAAAAATTTCAGGATACTGACCCGATCCTTGAAACGATGACTTCAAAAGTGAGTACAGACTATTCTCTGTGGTCTGTTACGAAACAATAAGTTTCCTATTCACAAACCAGACGGGAGCTGGGCCAGATTCCTTAAGAGCTTGCGGATACATTTGCCGAGCACTTAGAGGCTATGTTTCAACCTTGGCACTGCATATCCGGAAGCCGCAGAAGACAAGTTCAAAGGGTACTGGACAGATTTGGTCAGTTGTCCCAACAAACTAATCCTATTACATTTGATGTGTGACTGGTTCAAAGTGCATAAAAATAGAAAGGCCCTATGTGAAAATGGTGTCGACAACAGGACTCTAAAAGTGCTACTAGTCAAAGAGATGCTCTTGTTTGTGTCACTTTTCAATACTGCATTAACACTGGGGCACTTCCCAAATCGTTCGAAAAAGGACCAAATCGTTATGATTCACAAGTCCGAGAAGAGCACGTCGGTCGTTGAGTCATACCAATCCAACAGTCTGCTGTCGTCCATTGCGAAACAAATTGAGAGATGTCCATTGACGATGATACTGGCGATCGACGAGGTTAACCAAAGGATACCAACAATTCAGTTTGCTTTCAAGAAGGTACACAAAATGTCTGAGTAGTTAAATAAGATAGTAAACTTTATTCTAGTTGGGTACCAGGCAAAGAAATACACAGTAGCTGTTTACCTATCACATCTGCAGTTTTTGCTATAGTGCAGTCTCCTGACCAATAGGAATTTTTCAGTGAGAATGTGGAGTCCAGTACAAAAAAAAAAAAAAATCACAGGGAAGTATACTAAGCAAATTTGGCAAATGGAATAAAAGGTTGAATATTGGTCTAAACCTCAGCAAATGAGGTGTACATTTACAAAGCAATCATTGCACTTGCCTGGCGTAATGCGATACACGTGTACGGCCTTGCTGCAAACGCCGTGGTATATGCGCATAGAAATTATATAAAAGGAAATAAATGTCCTTAAAATCGATAATGTGATTAATGCGCTGACTGCTGGCTGTATAGAAGGACTTAATAGTCACTCAAATCAGCTAGCCTTGAACGCAGAAGAAAGGATTCTTCCAATTTGAGGAGTACATTCTATTATGCCTCATCTTTACAATCTCTTGAGTCAGCATTCTTAATTTTTTCTTCTTCTGTTTTTCACAAAATTTATTTGGGATCAAAAATGATTTTAGTTTCCGCCCAGGCACAATAAGAAAAGCAAGAGCACGTATTGAATGTAATCTTGAAGTAAAATTATGTGGAGAAAATTTTATCGAAATCAAATTCAATTTATTACATGCCTATATATCGCTGTTCTGATTTTAGCTGGAGTTTAATTGGTTTATTCCTATGTTCGAGGTTTTCTTTATTTAGATTAACAAAATAAACAACGTTGGATTTATTCGATGGTGAATATGGAGTTCAATCTAAAATATGATATCACAAAAAAAAGGTGTATTGAACATGAACAAAGTTTTAAGTTTTCACGATGTTTTGGGTCCACTTCAGCAAATTTCTATAGACAAATTTGAGCCATTCCGTGAAATATTTGATAAGTGGTCCCAAAGTTTGGCTCATTATTTAACACATCAGTTTGCATTAGCATCGTTGAGCAATTATTTGGAATTCGTTGAAGATGCAAGTTATTTCAATACATCACTTTTAAGCCATAGAGGTAAAGTATAAAATTTCGGCTATTAGTATGCTACTGAAATAATGAGTTGGTGGTTAAATTGTGAAGGAACGAAATTTAAAAACATGAATTTCGGCTCATAAATGAATCACTTACATACGTGGTATTATAAATGGTCTACCAATGTCATAATAAACGCTGAAGCGACTAAGCGAACTGTGTCAAATGATTATGACCGACTGTTACGTTCACGATTAACGTCCTCACATGACACGGGGAAAAGCTAAGTACATATCCGTGATACACAGCTGCTGGAATATAACCGGTTCGTACATATCTATTTCGGGCTGCGGCTAACAGAATCAGTAACAGAAAAGCAATATAATGTTACTAACATGATTAGATAAACGCAGCTCTGTTAAGATCAAAATTAATGTTATTTACATAATTAAAGGAACTCAGCTCTGTTAAATCAAGGTTTTAAATGTGGTTAAATTGATTAAAAAGTTCAGTACTTTGCTTTTTTTTCCAAACAATATGTAAAATTTTTCACAAATAAAATTTTTGAGTACTTTAAACTCATTAAATACCATATTGGATTAGTAGGCTTTAAAACATTTACGATTTCATGCAGTTCATTATTCTACAAATTAATTCTAAATTTTAACAATTTCTAAATCCAGTAGATAGAATGTCTTACAGTACCGTGTTGCGCAATACGCTTAATATACTAATAATGGATGCAAATGCCAACTTTTCAGTAGACGAAATACTGCGCGAGTTTGGTTGCAACAAAGAAACTGGAACCAATAGCACTGTAACCAACATGCTGCAAATTTTAACGAAAAACCAGCCGGATGGCGAAAAATGTCTGGCAGAGGCAATGCAGCAGTTAGAAGGAGAAGATCCAATGTCTGCTTTAATAAAATTAGTAGAATATTATGCTTTAAAGAAAAATATTTCGTTAATTATGGAACAGGAAGATGACAACAGTGATGAGATGACAGCTGAGAAACTTTCTTCGATTAAAAGTTCCTTTAGCCTAGCATCCGATACACAATCAAGTACCAGTTTCTATACCATAAATTCCGCCGAAAATGAAGATGTCAGCAGTGTTGAGGTGAAAGCTGAAAATCTGGTGTCAATCGGAAGTTCTTTAACTTTGGCAACAGACATGCAGTCAAGTGCCAGTCTGTATACCATCAATGAAAATGAAATTGAAGTTGTCAGCAGTGAAAAGCTGCAAGCGGCAATAAGTTCTTTAAGTATGATCACATCAGGCGAACATGAAGTTGTTGGCAGTGATGTGACAATAGCTGAAAAACTGCAAACGATCAAAAGTCCGTACAGCCTGGTAACAGATATGCAATCAAATGGTGACTTCTGCGCTAGCAACTTAATTGAAGTTGAAGACGACAGCAGTGAGAAGCTCCAAAAAACGAGAAGTTCTTTAAGCCTGGCAGCAGACATGCATGCTAGTTTTGGTTGCTGCATCAACAATTTAAGCGAAAATGAAGATGATAACAGTTGTGCGACGACAACTGAGAAACTGCAAACGATCAGAAGTCCTTACAGTCTTGCAACAGGTGCGCAGTCAAGTTTCCGTATTGGCACAATTAATGCAAACGAAAGTTCGTTGTTATCAGCTAAACCAACGCTATTTGTGATACCAGAGTTGGGCGTTTGGAATGCCAGTGCGAAATATAATGCAACAGAACAACACGCTGAACCAGATGTGGCCAGTTGCTTCGACTTCAATGTGATGCAAAAGTTATACACAAATGATACAAACAGCTTATTGAACTTTAAAGGTGAAGGGTTTCAAGCTCAAACATTGTCGAAGCCAGAAGTAAGGCCCATTGCTGAAAAATCTTTGCCAGTTCAAGAGCAAACATTGTTAAAGGATTTAATGTGCATTTTATTGGATAAAGGTTGTGCCTGCTATATAGAGCCAATGGAACAAGCCACTAATATTTTAGAAACTACAGCAAACAATTACTCTACTAAATTTAAACTAGAGTTCAAAATTTCTGAAGATGTGAACAGCTGTTTGGCGGGTATGGCGCAGCTGATATTACCAATTGCTTCCTATATGAATTGCTTGCAAAAGTTTTTTGCATTGGTGGAGCAACCGAATGCAGGACAAATATTACAGGCGCTCGGCACATCGTTGAAAATATTTGCATTTGAATATCGTGATATAGTCGTACGACTTGAGTCAAAACTGAATAATGGTGGGCTTTCGCTGTACGAAATGTTCACAACGCTTAGCGCTTTAACAAACTGCTTGGCTGAGGTGACACATATACTAGCAGAAATTATGGTGAAGCAATTGCGCGGTGCAGCGGTGCTGACGTTGCTGTACAAGAGAATACCCTATATGTGCAGTAATTTGGATATTGAGTCAAAATTTATTTATCTAACCGAATTCTCGGCAGTGCCTTATATGGAAAAGTTACATTTGTGGTTACAAATGGGCATCATTAAGGATGCTTCAAGCGAGTTTCTCATCGAGGAACAGCAAAATGTGGCAGAGCGTGACTGGAGCAAACGCTACACGCTATGTCAGCAGCGTATACCATGCTTTCTCGAGCAGTTATCCAATAAAATACTACGCACAGGCATTTATATTAATGTATTACGAAAATGTGCTAAAAACTTTGTGCCCCAGTCTTTAAAATTGAAATTCACACCAAAGCATGTGCAGCACATCGATGTAATTGAGCAAGCATACACGTTTGCTTCGAAAACTTTACTCGAACTTCTAATTCATGAAAATGAACTCTTGCTCCATTTAAAAACTATAAAATCTTTTCTGCTAATGGAACGCGGAGATTTTATACTTCAATTTATGGAACAGTGCGAAGATTTATTATGTAAGCAAGTTGCGCAACTTTCGCACATGCAACTGGAGCAACAACTGCAGCGCATATTTGATTCTACATCTGCACGTCATGAACCCTACAAAGCGGATGTGCACTGTGAATTGCGCACATATGATATTGCCACTCAGTTGGCAAACATAGAAAATCAAACAGAAAATACGAATAAACCGCAAAATCTTGAACAAAGTGCATTGGCGTGCTTTACTCTTACGTACGCTGTGAAGTGCCCCATTTCATTGGTGTTGCATGACATTGCACTGTCAAAATATGAAATTATTTTTCGTCAGCTTTTCTACTGCAAGCATACAGCGCGTCAGATTTCGCTGGTTTGGTTGGATAATATAAAACTAAAGAAGTTATACACTTTTGCTTACGAATTATGTCGAAATATGTTGAGAGTAATGCAGCAACTTGAATATTATTTTTTGGTTGAGATCATCGAAACGAATTGGAAAATATTAATAAAGGCATTGAACAAAGTGAAGAACATTGATGAATTAATTACACTGCATGACAATTTTATAGAAACATGTCTAAAAAATTGCATGCTAGGCGACGGCTTGGCACTACATCATGGGGTGTTTAAATTATGCAACTTTTGTTTAGAGTTTTGTACGTTTATGCATCAAGAAGTGCCAAAGGAATTATTTGCAGTTAAACTAGAACAATTCGAAAATGAATTTAACAGCATCATGATTGCATTTATGAAACAGATCGATGACGATGTGGCAGGAATATTGGGCAATATTGCAAATCTTACTAAAACTGATGAGGCTTACACCATAGAAATGAAGAAACTTTGTACTAGGCTGCGTGAGTGTGTTGAATTTGAGTAATTAAATTGTTTTATGTATAAATGAAATGATTTTACGGATTTAAAATACAATAAAACAGCGTCCGAGTTATCATTTACCTATGCAAGAATATAACTCTATCTATTTCTATATCTTTCTCTTTCACTACTTCTCTCTTTCTATATCTATCTCTCTCTTTCTCTTTATCTCTCTCTCTCTCTGCCCTTGGTACACATTTCTCATGCCATAGAATTGGCGAGAAAGTAAAAACTGTGAGTGCAGCGAGCGAATCGTTTAGTTTTATTAATATTTCTTTCTCTGTATTTGTTGTTGGTTGCTGCTTTTTCTCATGTATCTAATGCAGCGGTCGGCACTAATATAGACATATGTTTGCATTGCGTTAGTGTGCGAATTAACAGATTGATAACAGCAACAACACCGGCTGAACAGCAACTGATTCATTTTGCTTCGCCTCAACAGCGGAATTACAGCGTAACAGCGCCATAACAGCGACTAAACAGAAACATATCGTAGAAGCGAAACCACACAAAAGTTTATACTGCAGGCAGCACTGCGGCAGAGAAAATCCCAATGCGCGCTGGATGGCGTGTGCCCAACACTGATCTAATGCATTTGAGAGGTGTATAGCGTCTTTGGAGCAGTACTTTTCAGGATCTTACTAGAATCTTAATACTGTTCATAAAATTATTGCGGGACTAGAGTACATACTTACGCACAAAAAGGCAGACGGACATGTCTAGAACAAATCGCACTATCAAGTTGATTAGCAGCGGCGTTGCAAACATTGTGATTCAATTGTAACAGCTTCCAAGCTCTGTGTCAAGTGTATAAACAGTAGTTCTACTGCATATTTCGGTTCAATGACATCTGGTGACAAAATACAATCAAACAGAAAAACAAAAGAAAAACTCATATTCTTGACTCTTAAATACATATTCAGTACTTTTATACACTAACTACTCCAATTTACTCCTCATCATTGGCCAGGGCGAAGTAGTTATGAAATACACTTCGTTGGCATCCGACCCTAAACTAGAACAAATACAAGTAACACCCGCAATTCGAATCTTCAAACAGTTCCGGGTTGCTGACCCATTAAAAATTTCATGTATAGCTGTATGAATATCAATACAACAACAACAAACATGGGACAACACTAAGAAAAAAACCCAGCGCGATACAAGAGGTATCCTTAATCTTATTTATCTCTAGCTGTCAGGTCGCTGATATCCTCGTACAGGGGGCATCTCAGAGGAAATCTTTCCATATCACATCGTGAATCCAACAACAGCAAGCGGATTGCATTACGAGAGCCATGACCAATCAGCAGAAAGCCAAGACAGAGGTTGAACCCAATCTTGCCATTTGAGAGTACACAGTCACCACGAAGACTTACCTCTCAGTGAGACTAAGCTAAGCTCTCTACGTCTACGGCGGACAACCGCTCACCCTGCAGCAGGGGAAGGTCAAAATATGTACTTAATCTACATCGCAAGTGGTTCACTACAATTAGCAATCGTTCTCTTGAACGGCCAATATATGGGAGGAAACATGTCTTCTTCTTCGACCAAATGCGAAGATGTCTTGATAACTTTTGTTACATACCTTAAACCTATCCAATATGAAAACAGGATGCCGAGTTTGTGCCAACGTGCCCTTAAGGAGCATGGTCATAGTCTTGACACTGTAACACCAATCGCCAACATGTCTAGACGTTGTTAAACCTTAGTATTAGCAGTTGATTTCGACTCCCACCCACTGACTACCTTTCATTTCCCCACTATTAAGCAGTTAAACAAAATCCAAATAAATCAGTATACTCAAAGTATTACCATAGACTAATATTAAGTCATAAAGCTGCTACCTTAAACTTGTATAAAACTACAAGCACCATCAACATTAGCTCGGTTATCTCTGAGCTAACAGTCGTGCTTTATGTTTAATACTTTAAACCTCCTTTCACTTGCACTACAGACAATGCATGTGGCTTAATATCAATTTAAATTCCAATAGCACTTAACGTCAAACTAATTGAACTATTATTACCACAATTCATATTATGCATGCACACGATCAGCAAACACGCCCACTCAATCCAACCAAACGTTTCAAATTCAGAGCAATCCTTTTAAATTAAACTGCATAAAGTGTATATTTTAAACAGCAGCAGATACAGCAGATACAGCAGAGACAGTAGCAGACAGTAGCAGACAGCAAAGTGTCGTCTTAAGTTATTTAAATACATTTAACACTCGATAGCTCGATATGCAAAATCAAATGCAAATGGATGCTCTGGCAGCAAATAAAGTGATTAATGCGTATACGACATGTATACCAGGCACATACAGGCTGCAGGCTGCTTATACTACGGATTCGATAAATTTATTTATCACACACAGATACTAACAACACAAATACATACATACATACATACATACTTACGTATAAAGTAAATTCATTTGCCGAAAATTTACGTTCGTGCAGATGTGCACTAATTAAAACATATTTCGGTCATCAAATGCAACACGATGCACCTACACAAGTCGTACTCAACTGTATATATAGGCTGAAATTGGAAACTGTGGCATACTGCAGCATGCAAATGCAGTTAAAGCCTTCTGCTTGAGTATAAAAAAATCATCATCAACTTGAGTTTCATGCTTCATTTTCCATTTGCCGCAGCTGCAGCTGCAGCAAGGCCGACGCGACGGACTTGGATGACGTGGAAGATACTCGTAAATCAACATTTCCATTTTTGTTGGCGTCCAGTTCGGCTGACAATGTTGTGACTTTATGTGAAATATACTCGAATTCGAAACAAGAGTTGTTAGCCTAAAGTGTAGCCAAGTAATGGGTTTGAATGGTTGGCTAGAGCAGCGAGCAGAGAATCGTCGCTTGAGTATCTTTTGCATTTAAAGTGCTTCATTTAAGTTTTGGTTTCATTCATCGTTCATTCGGTTCTTACTCCGGTTTATTGGTTCGTTTTATGTTCCATTTTAATGACCGTTTGTAAGTGCAGAATGAATGAAGTGAACTTTAATTATGGAAATATATGCAACTTGTAAGCAGTTGTAGTGTACAAATTGAGTGCAGAATGTAACAAACTTAATGACCATTAAACTAGTGTAGCTAGGGAAAAATCCGACAGAAGTCTGTGTAACTATTTAGGTACCAACTTGTTTCTATATACATATTTTGATTGCATTTATTTTACGCATAAAAGTTTTTCTTTTCCATGTATCCATAGTGAAAAGAGTATAGTAAATTGATGCAAATATGTATATTGTATATAACATGAGGAAGGAGACGAGGCAAGCCACATAAAGTTCATAAAATTGATCAGCATAGAAAGTTGTGTTAATATCCGTCAGTCCATCTGTACATTATTCTGAGTTTTTGTAAGAAAAAAATAATAATATAACAATTTCAATCAAGAGTTAAATGACTTTAAAGGAGCAATGATGAAATTTTCTACCAATTTCTCACTATGAATCTTATGGTCATACATCGAAATATCAATTAGTTATATGATACTAGTATATATTACTTCTAAATATCCTATCAACTCTCTCAGATAGAGAGTATACTATGCACATCACACTCTATTTGCTCTTTAAACAAAATCAGTTGGTTTAGCTGAACCTTCTACTGTATACTAAGTGATGAAGCTACAATAAAATAGCCATTATGCAATGTTACCTTCATATTGTGGTCGTCGAGAACATGACAATCATAATTTGTTCTAAACATTAGTTTTTATAGTCTCCGAGGTTACGTTGTTCACACAGAAGAACTTACTTGACATTTGTTGGCTTTAAAACTGTCTAAAACTTAGGTAGGCAACTGGCTATCTAACTACATATCTAAGCCCAACTACCAGTCATGAGGCATTCGTTAGGTAGGATAGGTAGGAAACTAGCTTCCTAACTAGCACCTAACAAATGCCTAACTAGCAGTCTTTAGATATTCGTTTGGTAGTTAGCTAGGTAGGTAACTAGCTACCTAACTGCCATGTAACGAATGCGTAACTACCACTCGTTAGGCATTCATTAGGTAGTAGTAAGGAACTACTTAACAATTACCTAACTACCAGTCGTTAGGCATTCGTTAGGTTGGTAGCTATGTAGGTAACTGGCTACCTAACTTCCATTTAACGAATGCCTAGCTAGTAGTAATTAGGTATTCGTTAGGTAGTAGTTGGATAGGCAGCTAGGTAGGCAACTAGCTTCCTAACTACCACCTAACTAATAATTAACTACTCGTCGTTATGCATTCGGCATTCTAGCTACCTAACTATCACCTAACTACCAGTCGTTAGGCATTTGTTAGTTTGGTAGGTAACTCGCTAATAAACTACCACCTAACAAATTCCTAACTACCAGTCGATATGTATTCGTTAGGTATTCATTATGTATATAACTATCGTCCTAATCACCATCAAACGTATACCTAGTAGTTTGGTAGGTAACAAGCTACCTAACTACCTCCTAACGAATACCTAATTACCTATCGTTAGGCACTCGTTGGGTAGTGATTAGATAGTACGTTAATAGTTATGTAGCTAGCTACCTAAGCAGCTTAACTATCACCTAACGAATACCTTAGTACCAGTCGGTAAGCATTCCTTAGATTATAGTTAGCAGCTAACTGAGTAACAATTTGGCTTAATGGCTTTAACTAACTGGACAGCAATAATCCCACTCATGCGTCAAAAAACTCCATGGATTCGATAATATAATTTCCATTATGAAAATCATCGTCATGAAGTTCGCTATCGTGCCTTTCGGAAAACAATTTCTCACCAGAATTAAATGGACTTGACATGCGTGATGTATGGTTCTAACCAGAGGGACATACACATACAACACACCTGGTCAATTAATTAATTTATTGTAGGGAAAGTTCGTGTAATATCGAGTATTGGTCAGGTCATACCGTCACCTTGCTCATGCGATGAGAGAGCTGAGGAACAATATCTAATACGTAAATGGTAATGTTTAATGATCCTGCCAATATTTGTGATACTGTGTTGAAAAATTGGCTCCAAAGAATATATCAATGCATATCTCGTTTCATAATATAAAAGGGTGAAAAGTTTGTTCATCCGATTCTTATTATTAACCAAGTGTTTCGACAAACTCTCAACTGTGGTAAAGGGGATCAAACAATATGTATGAGCAAAATTTTTTTCCATTCGATAGTCTTCAAACTAGACTCGTATACTACATACACATTTCATTGATTCGTTGAAAGCTTCTAACCAAGAGCGAAAAGAGGGATCCCAAGATAATATGACATTATATGGCGATAGTCAACATTGGTTTTCCATATTGTTTTTGAAAAAATGTTTATACCAAGTCAAAAAGAAGACGAGAATGTCACAAATTGGAATAAAACTTCTTCTATGTGGATATTACTTATTTCATTCAAACATATTAGTCATTTTTGTTGCTCCTGGTGGAAGACTTGCTAAAAGTGAAAAGGAGCATGCAAATGCTTTTGCTTACCATCTGAATAATAGATTTACAACATATAACGTGCCCACGTTGGCGCAAGTGAAAGAGATCGAACGAAGGCCAATTCATACTCTAGAAATAGCTAACATCATCTAAGACTTGCCGAAAAATAAAGTCCCAGGTATGGACAGGCTATGCTATGCTACGCTACTTTAAATGTCCTCCCGATATGTGCGATCCCCTATATCGCGTTGATTTTCAATCCAATGTTGAGGGTCCAATACTTCCTGTCGCAGTTGAAGAAAGCAGTAATCCATATGATTCACAAGCCAGGTAAGCTGGATGATGACCCTGAATCATACCGGCCAATTAGTTTTCTGCTTTCATTATCGAAGGTATGGGAGAGACTGATTGCTGGCCGACTGAAGGAGTTTATGCACCAAAACAGTATCCTGCCAGATGGGTTTAGGGCAGGACATGGCACTCAGCACATTCTTCGTGCTTTTCGATAGAGTCTGGCATGAATACCTATTGTACAAGGTTAAAAAACTTCTGCCAACGCCTCACTTCTGCCTTCTTCGGTTTTACTTGGAAGGTCGGGATATTCAAGTTACTTAGCGGGACACCTATTCTGCCCCCGTCTGATAAGAGCTGGAGTTCCGCAAGGCAGCGTACTGGGGCCACTGATTTTTTCGCTCTATACCGCTGATCTCCCTATCTCTGATAATGACAATATGGAGGCCCCCTCTAAGGCACTCATTGCGACTTATGCTGACGATGTTGCCGTTCAATACAGTTCGAAATGTCGTATCGAGGCAGCAGATGGTCTTCAGGGTTATCTCCACATATTGGCAGCTTGGTGTAGACGCTGGAATCTTAAGATAAATGCAAGCAAGACTACGAATCCATATTTTACGCTTAAACGCATGGTTATTCCAGCAATTCAAATAGAAATTTAAGTTAAAAAAGGTAATGCCACACCTTACGATGTTGTTATCTGAATTATAGTGGCAGCACCATTATCCCAATATATGAATTTCATTCAGACTTTATATCCAAAAAAATATACATTTTTGTATTCATTTAAAATTCTTTAAAACTTTAATTCACTCTCCTGCTCTTGTGACCTTCTAAAATGAGTCTTTAATGGGTTTATTGCACTTTAAAAATTAACACAAAATCAGATATACTAAAGCTCCTTAAACCAAATACATTAAAAGGTTAGTATACCTATTTCTGTCACATTCGTTCTTATTACTCTTTCACATTCGCACCTTTACGCTTATCTCTGTTATGCTTATGAATAATTTACATAAAGTGCGTCATATGCCTTTTCAACGTTGATGTTTTTTGTTCCGCCATGTTTGTCACATTAAGCCAAATTTATATACATATATGAAGGGTCTGTATGGATGTTTCTCTTTTTTGTTGTTGTTGTTGCTGTTGAGCTTGTCTGTTTAACAGGCAGGTTGTTCTTAGTAGACAGGTCGCGGTTAATTATGTTTTTTGCATTGCGCACATATAGATGTACATATGATTCCACTTTGGTCCTTCGTCCCGCTAGACGTTAACTGCGTTTTGGTTTAATGGTGCACTTTGATGTGTAACATGCTAATTTGCCTTTCAACTTGCCTTTTTATATGCGTACCCTTTATTAAATGTGTCTATGGTATATGATGCTTTTTGTAGAAGTTTGTAGTATTCAAAAGAAGATGAGATAGACATATGGAAAAAGGTAGTTGTATACTTGAAACAGCTAGAGACGGTGTAGACACGAAACTAGGATACTTAGAAACATTGTCTTTGTATGTAATAAAAAGTAATACCGCTTATGATTTGTTCTTCTACTTGTTCTTCCTTCCTAATGTCTTGCTTTATTCAGTATTTAATTTAGTAAAAGAGCACGAAAGAGATACATATGTACAAAACGTGCAATGGTGTTGGTAAATACTTTGCACAAATAGACGCTGTGTATTTTGTTTTGTTGTTTGACTTCAGATTTTAAAAAGTTTTTACGCCCAAAAACTATTCAATAAATGTTGATAAAATATGGTTTTTGAGCCTCTAAAAAATATAAACAGTGTATCTCATAGTCGAACACACAGCCATCTGGAGTTTTTTTTTTTCTTTTTTTTTTTTAGTCTCTTTCTCTCCCGCTCATTATATGTGGCTTCTGTCTATGTGCACACTTATGCCTAAACATAATTCCATTTTTTTTTATAAATTCTTAAAGCCTTATAAACAACAACAACAACAAAAATTATATGACGGCATTTAATGATACTATGGTTTCAATTATAAGTTTTTTTTTTTAAAACATTTTTTTATGCTTGCTTTTTTACACATTTTTAACGTTCAAAAGCCGTCTAAAGCGCGTTTTTATGGCACCAAAGTGTCCTCATTACAGTAGCTTTGATTGAGCGCCTGTTTGCCTGCCTGCCTGCATACACTCGTACATATGCGCTGATGTACTGCTGGTATGTAAATTCTCTTCTTTTTTTTTAAACTTCTTTCAGTACATTTTGCTAAGCAAACACACGTGCTCCCAATACTCCTATCGTCTATATAGTGTACACCATTCCAATAGCTGCCACTTCCTTGCGGCGCAAAAGTCTGTTATATACGTACCTACTATACATATATATATATATATATATATATATATGTAAACAAGCGCTGCTGTACACCAACTATCTGTCATATATGTCATAGGATATTAGCATCTCCACAGCAATCAATCACGGTGACAGTTGCGCAGTCAGTTCAGTAGCTCAGTGGTTCAGTGTTCAGTGTTCGTTGTTCGCTCATCGCGCGTCATAAGCGAAATATATAGTAAAAGTCGTAAGAAGACATCATGTTAGAGAATTCTATTAGCATTTCAGGTCACGAATCTCGTACGTACATTGCTCGGTGTATAAATATAACAGTGTGCTTTGTATACTGCTTAGTTAGTTGTGTCTGCAATCTATCATATGAAATTTTACTGCGCCATATAAGATTATTTTTAAAGTACTAAAACATTCGAAAATTTTACCTAAATTAATAGTAGAACGCTTTAAAAGGATGTAAGAATGTACAAGAGCCTATTGGTTTTTTGCAAATTTATGTAACAGGTAGAAATAATGGTCGGAGACCCCCCAAAGTTACCTCCATTATGGTCAGGAGTGATAGAGGAGTCGATATAGCCATGTCCGTCTGTCCGTCCGTATGAACGAAGGATCTCGGAAACGGTAATAGATAGATACTTCGTGGTTTTTTGAATTCGATTAGGACTTATTAGGAATTTTACAAGTTTATTTAAAAAATGTGCACCTCCCCACTTCCCGATAACATCACCCCCAAGGCTAAATATCGGCACATATAGAGATAACGTCCCTCTGAGCCGAAATCCAAAAAGTTTATCAAAATCGAATAATAAATGACGATTTTATAAGCAATTGAATTTGAACGACCTATGATACTTTCGTCCTCCCTTTTCTTTTCATACAAAAAAAAAAAATGTCATCCCCTTCTCATCATCACAGCGAAGGCAATGCCCTGTTAGGACTTCAGTCAACACATCCTATTACTGTTTTTTTTTTGTTATAGTGTGGAAGTTTAGATGTCCGCTTCGGTTGATAACCAGGCCAAAGTGCTTAGCTTTCACATCGTCTACAAACGAAACATTTCAAAAACATTTTCGCCCACTTGCAGCTTTATGCATTTCTGATTTAGTATGAAGAACTTCAATCTATATACGCGTTACAAGTGAATAGTATTGTTGCATTGCTAATGCTTCGGAGACCCCATAAAGATTATATAATCTTGGTTAGCTCGACAAGACAAATCGAACTTATGTTCTTCCGTATATCTTTCCGTCATTCTGTTTGTTCCCTATAAAAACTAAATAATCATCCCTCAACTTCTAATATAAAAATCCGAAATTAAATTATTTTCTCAAGCTTAATGAAGTACTGTTTGATGTACTGTGGTGTGGCCACTATAAAGTACCGCTCATATAGAAAACTTATTAACGAAAATTAATCAAAGCAATTAATTTTTTTTAAATAATAATAATTCTTCTGAAATTTGCCTACCACATTGGTGAATCCAATTAGGGTTGCCATTAACTAAAATTGATATTGTATAAATTGTACATACAGAGTTGAGACCTATATAGCGTAACTCGCTAACACAATTGGTAAGCAATGTAATAGGCTCGATTATAGGCTTTATTTTACATTTTTTGAAACTTATAAAAGTTATATTTGATATTCGAGAACATTGTACGAGTATGGTGAACGATAAGGGAAGCATACAATGTAGCCCAACAATATTAAATTGTATAATCTCAGAAAAAAAAACTATGTATGTATGTATAATCTTTTAATAAAGTGACCTTCAATATCTAAACCAGTGTTCGGCACTAATACGGTCATATGTTGCATTGCGTTAGTGTGCGAATTAACAGAATGATAACAGCATCAACAACGGCTGAATAATAACCGATTAATTTTGCTTCGCCTCAGCAGCGGCATTGCAGCGTAACAGCGCCATTACACCGCGATAACAGCGCCACGACAGCGACTTAACAGAAACATGTCGTAGAAGCGAAACAACAAGAAAGTTTATACTGTACGTGTGCAGGCAACGGCAGCAGCAGAGAAAATCCCTATGCGCGGTGCATGTCGTGTGCCGGACACAGATCTAAACCTTATATAGTAAAGGTAATTATTATACTATATTCTCTTAGAGAAGGATGCGAGACAGACTTCATATATATATATATATATATATTCTAGAACAGCATCAAAAGTCTGATATAGATATGTTCGTCTGACTATCTATCTGGCTGCACGTATGAAAAGCAATAATTTAGAGACTATAATAGATAGTGATCTCAATTTTTTTTTTCCAAAATCTTGTATGTAATTATTTAACAAGTATTCTGCTACCATGGTGACAGCTTGACAAGTTGTATATACAAACTAAAACTTACTAAAGCTATTATGATGAAGCAAGTATTTCCAATTTCTAATATTTAAATATGTACATTTTATATATTTTAAAAAAGATTTAGACGAGGACTCTGGTGTGCAAGTTTTTGTGATTGAATCGTTTAAATTGTCTTTTTCTGGCATTGCGACAAGGACTTTCTAGAATTAACAACCTTGCAAGTGCGTTGGGATGAGCCACAAGTCACTCTGCCTATTTTTCAGCAACAAGATGTAATACATCGCCTACTTTAGGGACTCTTAAGTCTTTCTCGATGTCCCTCGTTCGCATATACCAGGGGGCTTTGCATATTTTCCTAAGAATTTTGCTATGAGTCATACGAATCTTGTCCATGTGGCTTTTTGCAGTAATTCCGTACACCTGCAGTGCATATTTCCAAATTGAGCTCAGGAAGCATTTACAGATAGGTTCATTGTTAGACAGCGACGGCTTGTTATTGGTAGATAGGAGTCACGACATTTTTTCAGCTTTGCTACGCACCGTTTGTTGACCCATAATTGTGTGTCTAAAAAATGTAAGCTTTTTGTCCTCCTACGAGAAAGACAAATCAATATAAACTTGTCCGTCTGTCTGGCTATGAACAACAAGAACTTGGAGTCTATAAAACATAAAATCTTCAAGTTTGTTTGCCCCTTATGTCCTCTTCATATAGGTTGAATTTATTGAACGTGGAAGGGACGGTACTTATAAATATTCTCCTTTTATGAGTTTTTGAATGCAAAAAAAAATTTTTTTTAAACTAAAATTGCCAAATTTTCTGTATTTTCGCTTAGTTCTAATAAAATATTCCATATAAGTCCATATGGGACTATTAAAAGATGTAGTCCTTATACAAATTAGACTCCTGCGCTGGTATTTTGTAAGAAAATTATTTTGTTGTAGCTAAGTTTAGCTTGAAAAGACAAAATATTCTACCCGGATCTAGATAGGAACATATCTCCTATATAAGGTTCAATATAGATACAACAGGGTATCTTGAAGTCGAATACACTCGACTACAGCGTTCTTTCTTGTTTAATATCTCAAATGGAAGTAATTCTAAAATTTGTCCTATTATTTATGTTCGTTGGCCTGTCTCGGTGCCTAAAATAAACATTAAATATGTTAGGGTTCATAGGCTCCCATGAGAAACAATATACCTAGCTTTGGGGATGAGCTCTCTTGAATCCACTAAAATTCAAAATTAAACTTAAATTTGTCTGAATTAAGTTTCAAAGAATTTTTTAATGTTATATAAAATGTTTCAACCAACCTTATCAGCAGTCTATCGGATTCCTGCTAAAACTTTATAAGGATGTGATGACCTCTATTAAGATTAGAGATTATTGTTTGCGAGCCTTGTGAGCGTGACATTCCACTAATCTATCTTTCCATATAATATCCGATTCTAGGAAACCAACATATATGTATATATATACGATACCTTTTTCAATTCAGATTAAGAAACTTCACAATTTTTCAGAGTCAAATACTACTCAATGGCTCTTTGTTGTTGCCTTAAATTTCGATAATTAAACCAATTTAAACTTTTTATAATCTTTTATTTTCTCATTTGCTATGTCAATATATAAAATATAATTCTTAGTTAAATTGTAATTAAAATTGATCACAAATTGTTGTAAAATAAAGCGCAATTAAATATTCTTTTAAGAACAAATGAGACGTGCAAGATTTTCTTTTCAGTTGAATAAATACTTTGTTTCATATTGATAAATGTTCGAATTGTATTCTCTATTGTCACAGCACAATAAATGTTTAAATACTCACAGCATTCACAAATTGTTAGCAATGGAGCAGCAGCAGCAGCAGCAAAATTACAAATTCAAATTGAATATTTCTGTTGACACTCAATAAATGGCTTTCCATTTCGCCAGAGTGTTGTCACAACTGCTCGGAAGACTTCGCTACTACTTATATGCATTATGTGCTAATGTGTTTATGTTGCCATTTATTGGCATGACAGAATATTTGAATACACTTAGGAATATTTATGATTGAAATGCCCTAAATTAATGGAATACAGCTCATGAAGCTTAGAAAACTTTAAGAGAGCAGTACATGTTATGTTATATACTTCACCAGAGAACTTCAAGTGTCCAAAAAAAGGTCATGGAAATAGCCAAATTAGTTTCATTTAAATGTTTGATGACGGCTGATGAGGCAAAATCGATTGTATGTATGAAAAAAGATAACAATTGAGGTTATATACTAACTATTTGTAATATTTCTTTCAGTTTTGTTCAATTCGTGGTGAACATGAAGTGTCATCGCAAGAGGACACAAGGATTTGAAACATTTTATTAAAAAAAAAAAATTTATAAATCTTAAATTATATATACATATATTATAAATATATTTTTTTTTTAATTTAAAGTCAAAATATTTTTTTTAATTATAAACATTATTTGGAATTAATTTATATTATTTATTGCAATTTTTTTAACTTATTAGTATTTATTACAATTTAAATAAAAGTAGTTGAAGTAATATTGTTTTATTCCAGATCAGGAATCGGAAATCGATCCATAAATTGAAACACATTTTCCGATTGACGTTGGACTCGCTCCGTGCGCAATCACCGCTGCATGACGATGTCGATCATAGTCTGAATCCATCTATTCGACAGACTTGGTAATTAATTTACCGATACGCATATCTTGAGTCATACTCATAGATCGGCGTATTGCAGACCAATCGTGGCAGTAATATGGATTGGAAGTCGTGGATTGAGTGCATACTCAGAGTCCAAACCTGGTTTCTTTGGCCTTCGTACATAATTGCTGACGCTTCGTCTTCTGAGCAAAGACTATGTGGAAGAGGTTACAAATCGAACGTCTAGTCCAAGGAGTCCGAAAAAGGACTAATTGGCGAGTCGACACTTATGTCTTCGTACATATTTGTGGGAGCAGCGAATTCTAAGCCAAGGCTATGTGGAGTAGGACTCATTGGGGAATCAACACTTATAGACAGACGGATATAGCTATATGTATATGTATATATATACGATACCTTTTTCAATTCAGATTAAGAAACTTCACGGTTTTTCAGAGTCAAATACTTTTTACTACCCAATGGCTCTTTGTTGTTGCCTTAAATTTCGATAATTAAACCAATTTAAACTTTTTATAATCTTTTATTTTCTCAAACCAAGGCTATGTGGAGTAGGACTCATTGGGGAGTCAACACTTATATCCTCGAACACGCAGCCCAAGGATGTGCTACGTGAATTGAGTGGCAGCTCACAGTCCAAACGTGGTCTCTTTGACTCGGGACCCATTTCTTCGTCGTCACTTATGTCTTCATAAATAATTGTTGGAATAGTATTTTGCAATTATTGAAATTTTTTGTAAAAATTTATAAGTTTTTAATACTTCAATCGTTTGAGTTGAAATGTGATCGTTGAGAAGTCTTGTGCGGATTTTATACAGTTTGATTTTCCAGAGGATCGTTTTATTATTATAACAGGTAGATCCTATATAATGTAATAAGTAGACAATGAGGTCTTCTTAAAGGGGTTTGCTTATTCTAATTTTAGGTAACACAACAACGTATGAAGAGGTTAAGCCAACATCTGTTGTTTTGGGTTTTTTTTTTTTATCCATCATTGGCTCGCTAAGTCGGCTAATAAAAGGCCAATCATGTGTTAATAGCAGTTTGCGAATAGATCTTGCCCAAACTATGTATACACGCTTAGAAGTAGAATACAGTTTTCATTGAGTACGACCAAATTATATAATTCATAAGGTGTCAAAGCATATAAGCAAATTCCCAATATTAAAGGTAAAATTTGAAGACGTTAAAAAATTGATCTTTACTCCTAAAATAGTCCCTGAGTCATACCGGCCGAAGAGTCTTTTGCCTTGCATATCAAAGATTCGGCTAAAACTATTTGTGTGTCGGCTTACTTTGCGGATTTCCGAGGTTCCAGATAAACAGTTTAGATTCAGTGCCGAACACGGCACTCCCGAACAACTCTACTTAGTCAGCCGCGTCCAAAGTGCTATCGATCCTTTGGAATACTACAATGGTGCCTTGTGGGTGGACGTCTACACCCGCCTTTTGACCGTTTGTGGCGAACTGGTTTATTGGCAAAAATCATCAACTTTTTTACGTTGCTTATTTTAGAGGAGCGAAAATGTTTGACAATGTGGATATGCAGAATGGACAATCTACCAGCAGATTGTTACTCCAACATAGAGATACGGAATCAAAATTTGACGTATCGTTGCATGGTTATATTGTATACAGACACTTCAGAATGAGGATCCGCGCTAAACAACCGGCTGTGAATGGTACGTCCCCGATTCCATAGACCTAATTTTGACTACAGTTGAGTAATATATTTAATTTTTCTCAAATAGTTAGTATGATCGCATGCTGGCCAACTGTAGTATAGTTCACACATAGATAGAATGCACGCTTTTCGGTTCGACCATATTAAATTGTTTTTTTTTTTTTTTTTCAACAAAATACTTTTTCAGTGTAGCATAGGCCACAACTCTTCTTGAACAACGTAGTTCTTGTACTTTCAATTGAAATGCTTGAGCAAAACACGAGTTCAGTTGACTTCTTAAAATTTATGTTGCATCTGTGTCACTCGCTTACCAACCCACACTTTATAAACCTCTCTGCCACTCATAAGAAAATTTTTGTTGCATGCTTAGCCATTAGAAAGATGTTTTAGCCCCTCATCGATCTGGTAAAAAAAACTTTGACAACAAACGTATTAGGCACATTCAGCTTGACACCTTGTGTTCACACTTCTCAGCCTTGTACTTATATTTTCCCACACCAACCTCAAACTTTTGGCGGTGAATTTTTAAGTGTGCTTAAGATTTGGCACTGACAACTTTTTCCGAAACTTTTAACAAAGCAACTTGTATCGCAGACAGAACCAAGTTCGATAGAGCAAGCGTGCAAAAAAAAAAAAAACAGAAAAAAGGGCGAAAAGTAATTTTGATTTTATTACCTGGTAGCACCTGATGGCATTTTTCAATTCAATTTCAGTCAATTGCGTGTTCGCACAGCAAAACTTTCGAGAAAACTCTCAAACATACACACTGAATCGCAATGCCACACTCACTCAATACGAGTTTACTTTGACACAAAAGCCAAAAAGTGATGAAATTGAATTGTTGCTCATGGACAGCGTGCGTAAAAAATAAATGGCAACAGAAGGCAGCAAGGAAGGAAATTCGCAACAGCAAGTTTTCCCACACACACAAACAAACAAATACAAACAAACAGTTTTTTTTTTTTTTTGCTTTTTCCAAGTTTTCTATTCTTCCAACTTATACCCTACACAAGTATGTTGAAACGTTTGAAAAGCAGTGCTGGAGATATTAAGTTGGAAATGAATGTAGTTCCATGAACTAATTCAAATGAAATCAGAAAATGTGTAGTCCAAAAAAAAATCTATCTTAAAATATTGGTAATAACTCTTCCACAATAATTTACCATAGAAACTTGCCCGCATGGCAGAGGATATCTCCAAATCGTGCATACACTACCGCAGCATATTTCTTTGATTTCTACTCTCCTTTTGCCACTTTTTTCCTAAAGGAAAGAACAAATTCCTTCCAGCAAACCAATCGCTAAATACAAATGACGTTCTACAGCTTTTGACTAAAACCGAGGTCGATTGAAATCTATAGGCGAAAATTTTTTATTAAAAAAGTTTCAAGCGCGAAAATGACAGAAATTGAAAAAAAGTAGATTCAGTTTTTTGTGCCAATTACAAACTCGTACAAAGTGGAATAGAAAATGTGTAGCAGATCAATACGGAATAATGATGTAACTTTTGTTCTTAAAATCTGTCGTTTGTAGTTTTTAGCACCTGTTGCATGCTGCGTAGCTAAAACTTATATAGGCGCCATTTAGCCATTTAGATATCGGGCCTACCGTACGTTAAATTTTTGATATTTTTGCTATACCGTACAGCCATCTCATAATTAAGTATCTGAGAAACTATGATTGATAGAAAATTGCATAAAAAAGAAGAATATAACAGCTTTAATTTAAGAATGATGGGCTAAATGTAGTTGTTAGTGACATCGTTAGATCCGATAAGCTCGAATTGGGTTTCAATATGTTCAATGTTCTAGTTTTGAACACGCAAGTCATGTGTCTATTGTGGCCTTAACCAGTTCCCCGCTATTCATATTTCAGTTAGTACCTGGTGGCATGGCGTGCATCTTTTACCGCTTTCTCAGTGGCTTCTCGCCACCATATCATATCTCCGTTTTCTTCTACTGCAGTCACAAGGTTCTGTACTACGTTGTTCGCAGCGTTCGCAGTACAATATTGATTGGATTCTGCAGTCACGTCAGCAATGAACTTCCTGATCACATCTGTCTTCCCTGACTATTGGCTACCCTTGCAAACCAAACTGTAGGTGCCTGGTTCGCATTACACCTTGGCTGGCGGATCATCCCACGTAAACTTTTGTGCTCTCCACCCATTTCTATGAACTGCAACAACGTTGAAGAATACCTCTTGACGAACAGCTGGGTGTCGGTGTGACTGTTGCGGTAGATTGGCTCGAGCTGCTGCACCGGTAAATATCTGGCATGTCTCATCAACGTTTGTAGCGCCAGATTAAATGGCTTGAATCTATCATTTGCTGCTTGCATTCGGCTGCGAATCTTGTCCTCCAGAATCGCTCCGGTAGAAAGTAGCTCAGGAATGCCTTAGTGAAATACTCCCATTGGGCCCAAATCTATTGATTGCTCCGCCACCATGTCAACGCCATGTAACTCAAGATTTCTGGCATAGCACGTATTATGTTGAGCGTGTTCCTTCCATGTGCTTCTGCCAATTTCTCTATTCGTTCCACGAATTCAATGGGATCGTCTGTTCCGTCGAATTCCATATTCCATTTCCGTATCCGACTGATTATCTCACCCGGATAGGGGTTACGTTCCTCTTCTGTACTCATAGTGTCTACTCCAACGACATCTCTAACAATCTTTGTATACTTAGCTTGTTTGAAGCTGATGTGCATTTGTTGTTGCTCCTTATGGTCAAGGTCCATGCTCAGGCGCCATTGTAATGACGTCTCTGGCTGGGGTATTCTCAGCGTGTGTACAGAAATTTATTGAAATATGTCTACACCAAAGCCTAGTTTGCTAACTGTTGGTAGTATGCATTAATTCGTGCGGTTTTTTTTTTCGAAAATTAAGGCTTTATTGTGAAAAAATAGTTTTATATTCAATGTTTAAAATATTGTCCATCGGAACTTACGACGTTTGCCTATCTTTTTGGCAGTTTCTGGATTTCTACCCAAAAGAATTTCTCCAGCTTGGCGGTCAAGAACGAATCGAGACATTTTTTGATACCCAATTCTGAAGTGAAGCTGGTGAGCGCATTTTGCATTGATCTGAACAAGTAGTAATCAGAAGGGGCTATAAGGTGGGTGATGTAGAACTTCCACCCACTGTTTTCCAAATAGTTTTGAACCAGTCCTACAACATGTAGCCGAGCATTGTCATAATGGGAAATTATGAATTCGTGTTGGTTGCATATTCGGGTCGTTTTTCTGCGGAGGTTCCCTTTGATTGTCTGACCCTATTTCAAGAGCTCATAACACAACACAGCCTTGTTATATTCGGCATTGCTGTGGATGTTGATGATTGGTCGGGCTTCACATAAGATTTCTTGCGCTTGGGATTATTGTAATGAATCTATTTTTCATCACCAGTGACAAAATGAATTCCCTTTCTGTCATTCAAGCAACATTTTCGACATGCAGAATCGGCGTTTGACGTCTCTATCCAATTTCAAAGCTTTTGGTTGAATCCCAATGCTTTAAAACATCTAAAGTGGTTGCTTGATCAAGCTTTTGCAAGTTCTTTTTGCGTTTGGCACGCATCTTCATCAAACAATGCCTCCAATTCTTCATCTTCACACCTTTTTGGCGTTCTTCGTTTTCTAAGTCGAAATTGCTACTTTTAATCCGTACAAACCACTTCTGGCATGTTCGTTCAACTAGAGCATGGTTACCATAAACTTTCACTATAATTCGATGACTTTCGTTAGTAATTTTCTTTATGTTACATTAATATAGAGGAGGAACTCCCCGGAAAAAGTCTATATCTGGCACAAAGTTTGACATATTCAAATGAATAGAAAAATCGTTGTTTACGCTTCAACCAAATTACATATATGTACTAACAAATAACCACAATGACAATAGCTTCCAAATTAATATAGTCACAGATGAACACGACGCGAAGTAATACTAGTAACGCCCTCTCTTAGAAAACCGAACGAATTAATGCATACACCCAGTAATTAAAGACTCAGTTTATTAGAGATTAATAAATACAATTTATTTCCATTTGTAGTTGGTTTTACGAGAAATAACTTAAGACTATCTCTATGCTATAAAACAGCAGGTCATTTTCTATTCGCCCCTATCCTGTAGGCATATACCCTACTCCAAATGTCTCGATACTCTTCTATTATACGGGTACATTGCAGCCTACTACTACGGTCGCCTCGATGCGGTAGGCACTAATCTGTACAAGTACTTCGATGCCGTTAGTGAGATGCTTGTAGATATTAGCGTCTCCAGAATCGAGGAGACCGCAATTGTTGGGCACTGACGGCATCTAACTCATTTGCTTAACCTTGAAGAAATCGGCAATCGACAAGGGACAAAAACCCTTTATTTACGTCCCACTGATGGATCAAAATCAAGCTCGTTTTGTGATTAACTTGTAAGAAGTGCACTCATGTTTGAATACTATTTTTAGTTTTTAAACTTTTTAATATTTTTTTGCTAAAATCTATTTAATAAGCCTAATTTGGCTTACTTAGAACACTCAACTCTTCAATACAGTTTATACAATATAAAATTTTATTATTGAAGAAACTTAATGTCAAAGCTAATTGGATTTACTACTAGATTTTTATTTTATATAATAATATAATTTTTTTTCGTTTTGAAATTTCTTATAAATCTTTTAAAGTTAAGGAATATCTCCAATAAGACCAAAAGCATTAAAAATCGAAGAAAAGCAACATAAATATTGTCGCTTGAAATGAGCGACAACTGGGCTGGTGGTGGTGAAGTCAAAAATGAGTGAAAGTGATTTGATAGTTCCCAGTTATAGGGCACCGCTTGAATCTATCTTAGCTTACTACTTCTTTGTTATCCTATACTATCATTGACTTTGGAAGCGCATTAATGAAATTTCTAAAAACAAAAAAAACACCAAAATTATTGATTTTCGGAATGATTCTTTACTATTTAAATTTAAATAATTTATTCTACATTAATGTTTGACATTACAAAATTAAACAAAATAATAAATTTTAATTTAAATTGTTTTAATTTTTTTGTGGTTAAATGATTTAAACATTCAGTTTGCTAAGTGACAGCTAGTTGGTGTCGTCAACTCCAGCAGCAGAAGTGCTTGCAAGTGGTATATCATTGTTTGGACCATATGTCTCTGGCATTTCACCACATAATATATTCAGTTTTTGCTTCAACTCCATTTGCTCTTTATCATCTACCTGCAGCTTCTTAACTTCATCCTCTTTCTCTGCCAAGTCATTCTCGCCTTCCACAAGTTTCTCATCCAGCAATTTGCCAACAAGCGGAAAATGTTCATCCAATTGTTTATACCAAACATTGATATTCTTCTCTGCTGTCATTTTCAATTCTACAGCTTCAGTAGAGATGAAAGCGGTTATATCCGTTCCCGATAGCGCTTGATAGCATCCACCTAATGCAAAATCATCAACGGCCTGCGAAACATCGAATATGACTTGCTTCAGTGAAACCAGAAAACGCCCATCACTATTGCTCGAGTTATACTGACTCAACTCCTTGAGATCCATGTCCTTCTTAAGTGTAGGCAACGCATTTATGGGTAGTATAATGTCTTTATCGACGTAGTTTCGTTTGTCGCGATTGCGTTTCATTTTTATATAAAGAAGATATATAAATAAGCCGCCGAAGGTAACTGCAGCAATCGGTGCGAGCACATTGTCGATCATATATTTATACCACTTATGGCCAAAAATGGATGATGCCATTCTTTTTTAATCTGTTATCCACAAATCACGAAGACTTCAGCGGATTGTAAAATGCAATTGTTTGCTAGTAAAAATGTTTTTCCGAATATAATTTTTCAATGTCTATTCTATTTTTTCAAATGACAGCTGTAAAGCAAAGCCTACTTTCTTTTGAAATGGTTAAGTTTTAAAATTTTGCGAAAATTAATTAAAAATTTTTCACAAGTTCTTCTGGCAAAGGACAGAGGGGCAAAAAACAAAAGTTCAAGCGGCTGACCGAAGGTTTTAGGAAAAGATTTTCTTTTCAACAAAGATTACAGAGGAAATCTGGTAACTGATGCTTATGAAGTTTCTTGTTATCATAACATGGAAAAGAAACTTCATTTACTTACTAAGAGGTGATCGCGGATGGTATGTGCACACTCCAAGCTTTAATTGAAGACCTTGTAGAAGTCTCTAGCTTGTGAGATTAAAGAGAACAAATTTTGAAACCCCTTAAAACACTATTTTTGGATTCTGTACCCCAATTTTTCTAAAAATCATGAAGTGTTAGGCAGTTCTGGATCGTTTTTAGAAGAAAAAAAATTGTAGGTAACCTTACTAATATCAAAAACAAAAATAGAATTTTGTAGAACTACGTTATTAACGGGGTCCCAGCCTAAGTCTCGCAAAGCATATTGAAGACATTAAAGAAATTAATAAGAAAAAATGGTACTAACGAAAAGTATTTTGCTCCTCCCACTTCTTACTCCACGACTAAGTGCCTTTTAAAACATATTTTTCTGTATTAAAAGAAAAAGGGAGGACGGAAGTATCATAGGTCGTTTAAATTCTTATAATTGCTTATAAAATCGTCATTTATTATCCGATTTTGCTGAAGTTTTGGGATTTTGACGTAGAGAGACATTATCTCTATACTGGCATACCTAATTGTTTTTGTGCCGAAGAAATGTTTTAAAATAAACTTGTAAAATTCCGGCGAATTTCTAGACGAATGCAAATAGAACGAAGTCTCTATCTATTATCGTTTCCGATATCCTTTCGTTCATACGGAACTGACGGACATGGCTACATCCACTTCTCTATCACTCCTTTCTAAAATGAGGGGAATTAAAATTCTTCCAGCCAATTAAAATAATAGCGCAGCACAATTTTGACATAATTTTTCTCTGCCGACATCAACCTGTAGAGTACAACAAATTCTCGGAACATTGCTCGGAACACATTTCATGTCAGAAGCAACCAGATTAGCCATCTGGTTCATAGCTAAATATTTTATTTCTTCACTCCAAATTCCAAATCTTATGCCGATCCGCACTTCTATTTATTCTCTGCTTTAATTATCCTGATATTAGAAGTCCTAAGGAAGTCCGCGTGTCAAGAAACACGCCGCCAGCTTGGCTTCCTTGTGGTTTGGGCAGCGTTCTGCAACAAAAGTCTCCAATGAGCTTTAATAACCCTTTTAATGAACGCTGTAACCTAGTAAGAAAGTTATTTAATACAATTCAGAGCAAATTGTTTCGAGACGAGTGGGTCTTTCAAAACTGCTCAAAGCATTAATTCCAATTTCCAGTTCCTTTAATAACAGATTTGGAATGGCTGGCGCACAGCCGCTTGTGGAAAGAAGGACGGTCAATTATGAATGGTATACAACCATTTGCTTGCCTGAAGTGTTCGATGAACTGATATAAACCAACAGACGAAGACGAATCATACTTCATCACGATAATGCGAGCTCTCACATTTTGGCCGTAACAAATGAGTTTATGGACGCTCAAAACATCGAATTGATCCGTCATCCGGCGAACAGGCCTAACTTTTTACCAAATGACTTCTTCGTGTTCCTTCACATCAACTCCCGAGAAAGCTGTTGATGCCTAAAAAACTCATGTTTCTATCTTAATGGTGAATATTTTGAAAAACAATAAAGCGATTTTTTCTCATAAATTACCGACTTGAAATGTATGTAGCAACCCTCGTATGTTTGTGCGTTTTTATGTTCTTTATAGTTTACTACACGTTAATAGGATCGAAAAAAGTTCTACTGTTAAGTTTGGTCCAAATCGGAGGGGCGATACCCTACCCCATATAAGCTATAAACAAATTTCCACATATCCTTTCATCCATTCAAGGTATAGGGATGGAATTTTTCATAAATGGTAATTGGATCGATAGAAGTAATATTATTTAGTCATTCTAAAGTTAGACTTGCAAAATTTTAGTAGTTTTCTAATTTGAATGGCTACTAGAGGGTACCGCTCCCCCATACAAAATTAATGGATGATAGTATATATTAAAAAATGGATGAGCAACAACTTTAAGCCGCTGATGTTAATGGAAAGATAGTCTGTGTTATTTGACATACATTTATACCCATGTTCGCAACCTTGGGCACTGCTAATAGTTCTTCGGTCGAAGCGAACGGAGTTATAGTGGGCTGACGTACAAATGTGTTGGTCCATGTCCATGTTTTCGTCTCGGTCCGTGCTTTCTTTCAGCTAACTTACTCTACATATTGGCGGCTCGAATGGGGTGTGTTTCTTTACAGCTTTCTGACGGATATATGAATATTAGTTTCTCACATAGTCCAGATAACCTAAAAGATGAGTTAAAATATCCATCCCTTCCAAAACTTCCATCTTAAGAGTATCTAGCACCTTCCATTTCTGAAAAATGCAGGTTGGCAGCGATTGATTGGTTTAAGATTCATTAGTTAGCTTTTTGCCGAAGAATCTAAGGTCGCATATCTCTATAAGACCCAGGACAGCTCATCAATTTGTAAAAAGAAATATGTTACACTTCGCCAGAGTAAGTGTGCAACTGAATTCTAGCAACGATCGCTTACAGGTGCACGGTGCTGAACCTGTGTCGTTCCGATGAAGTAGTATCGTACGTTCTGAAGCGCTTGACGTTCTTTGGGACGACTGCAAAGTTGCGGTTTGGCTACCATTTTTTTAAACCCAGATGTTGTACCAGCTTAGTACCTCCTCCATCTCTTGTTAGCATGCGTTTCGGCGCCTTGAACTCGGAACCTCGATGCTAATAGTCTAGAAAAATTTCAATGAATTTAACACAGTTCCGTATAAATTTTTTCGTAAATGAATTTGATAAAATGATCTTATTTCACTGGCTATAAAATTATTTCTTAAGTTAAACCAGAAAAGGGAGAAAGGTTTTCCAAACACATAACTAAATTTTTTAAGTCATTTAAGCAAATTTATTTCATTTCAAAAACTTTTAAGCTTTTTGAACAACAAATTTCAATTTGGTCTCAATGTAAAAAATATATTTTTTATAAATAATTACATTTCAACAACCACGACTAGCATGAATCTGTTACTAAAAATATTTCAAAATAAATACTTTATACACATAAGCTGTTGCAGCTTAGTATTTTGCGTGCTGCTGTATTTATATCAAATATCTGAAGTACAAATAACTAAACTGGAACATGCAAAGCGGCCTATATTGAAGCGCGACTACTTCATCAAAACCAAAGGCTGTCAAGTGGTTGAAATGCCCATCGAATACGGCAAAATTGATAAGAATGTGAAAAGCTATCCGCCATTCAAGTGTTATCTTCGCACAGTATTTCGCGCAGTTACCATTAAAGGTAAGCACTATCTGCAGCGAAAAATAAGCAAATCTAAATTACGAAATGATTACAAATTGCACGATATCTCCGAAGTTTATTGTATTTACTATGCTGTGGAACGTGTGAATGACGATTATAATCGCCGGGGAAAGTTTGTTGTATTCAATTTGTCCATGGAAAGCAGTTTGATCGAGGTGCGCTTAGCTGCGAACGTTATATACGTAAAGTGCTACAATTCACAAAAAGCAAAGATCAATGAGGATGTACATTTCTTTGTGAATACACCGCGGAAGGTCAAAAATAAGGCCAACGATAAAGTCGAACAGCTGTCGGTAATGATACTCGGAACGAATGCAGTTTCGCATTTAAGCTTCTTGCGTCAGATGCCACTCACTGAAGAATATATAGGCAAAAATTTGGCACATGTCGAATTTTGGGGCTACAATAGGCTAGGCCGCAACAATTATGCCAATCTTTTACCACTGTTAAGCGGTTTTAGCGTTTCGGACTTTGAAACGTACATCGTGAAAGCGGATGTGCCATACTACGATCAGTACAATTTAATTTGGAAACAATACAAGAGAGCCGGCTACAGTACAAGCTTTGCCGAGGACAATGTAGATATGACAATTTTCAACTATTTCCGTTCCGGATTCGAGAAACCGCCAACCGACTATTATTTACGACCAACTTTAGTTGAACTGAATAAATGTAATGTGCAGACTTACTTCTATAAGCTTGTACAATGCTTTGGTGATCGCAGTGGCACAGAAATACTTTTCGAGTTTGCGCACAAAATGGTACCACAACTGGCGAATCGTCCGTTTTTCTCAATGTTTTGGTGGAGCGTTGGTCTGCATAACTATTTCAACTTTCCGAATATAATTGATGTGCAAATACAACAACTGCTGCATAGCCTAGATGAGTCAGGCGTTCTAAATCGCACATTAGTACTCTTCATGTCCGATCAGGGCATAGAATTTGATGCATTTCGAAGAACGTATCAAGGCATGCTAGAGGCATCACAACCACTTTTCTTTGTGCTATATCCGCCCTGGCTTAAGACACGCTATCCTACTGCTATACAGAATCTAGAGCAGAATGCAAGAAAACTAGTGACCACTTTTGATATGCATGCCACTTTGTTGGATCTACTCAATTTGGAAAATCTAAGTACGAAAGTCGTTCAACAACGTGCACTCAAACTGGAAATATCGCTTCAAAGGCAACAACCACGTATACCGCGTAGCATAAGCCTATTTCTGCCCATTCCTGGCGAGCGAAATTGTACAACAGCAGACATTCCGGAACATTATTGCATCTGTACGCCATATACACGGCTCAACGTTACTGATTTTCGTGTTAAACTCGCAGCACGTTTTGCCATACGACATATTAATGAAAAACTTGATCCGTTTCCAATGTGCCTTCAAGTGGCACTGAGTTACATAAGAAGGGGTTATATCAGTAAAACAAAGAATCCTATTGATAAACTGGAATATCGCGACAATGTATCACAGCGAAAGCATAAAGTAATCCTTTACAATGTACGTGTGAGGTTTCAAACTGTGCCACGTAACGTCACATTCGAGGCAACATTGATATTTAATGGAGACACTTTGGAAATATCTGACGAAATTACGCGCCTAACAAAATTTAACAAAATAACATGCCTACACAAAATACCACAAAATTCTTATATCGCACACTTATGCGATTGCTTAGGCTAAGCTTAATATGATATGAACAGTGTTTATGGAAATTCACGGCTAGACCTATAAAAATTAAATAAAATATGACTTTAAAGGATAGAACAACTTAACTTGAAGAAACTACTTTAAAAACTTTCGAGATTTAGCTGGTGCGGCCAGTATTTTGACTACAATTAATTTTGTTTGATTAGCAAGTATTATGTAGAAAAAAATATAAATAAAATATTTTGCATTAAATGAACAAAAATTTTCTTAATAATTTATACTTCTGCTCTCGCTTTCTCATTTCCTGATTCGCTGAAATTTGTTTACTGACTTCTTCCAAAGTAAGTTTCCTAGCAGCTCTGTTAATCCTAAATTAAATTCATAGGAATTCCTCATATCTCCTATGATTTCCATTAAATAGTCCTTCCTTCCTACCTGAACCTGATATCATTCCTTATAGCATATAGAATACTATTAGAGTGTTCTAGCTCCCTTTGGTTCCATTTTACAATCTCTCCACAATGTTAAGTTTCCAACGTTTTGCCGATAATCCTTCAATATCTTACTTCATAAAAAAGGCCGCAAGTCTGATATATCAAATTATAGGCGCTCAGCTAAGTGGCATATCCATACTGTTTGGAAAAATCAATAAGACACAAAAATTAATATTTAACAAATGTTCAACTAAAACTTTTATAATGCCTTCTTGTACTCCCCAAGGGAATAGCCCCTAATACAATACTGTTTAATATTTTTATTAACGATCGTCCTATGTGTATTAATCAAGACTATATGTTGTCAAATTATTGTTCTAGGCTGCAGAGAATTACAAATAGTGAACCAACCTCGGTTTAATAAAGAAGCTGTACAAACTATGCCCCAACACTAACTTCCTAACAGGAACTGTAGATTTGAGGCAGAAAAACAGGCTCGCATGGGAAAGTTTGACCATGTTCAAGGAACTTCAAGAGACTAATAAGTTTCCATAAACAAATCTGCCTCAGTGGCATTACTGCCTGAAAGTGATATACCAAAGACTCAGATTGTGGAATGCCCGTGAGAATGCTGCTCACTTTGAGCAGCTTAAGCAATTTCGCACTGCACATAATTTGGATGTGAAGCTGATCATGGAAACATGGCTTCAGACGGGAGCACAAAACTTTATACCGGGGTACAAACATGCAACTCCTTTCCCTTTTACTCAAAGCCATATACTTAGTGGAATTGATTGTTTCATTAGCAATGGGCAATAGGGCAGACTGCCCACCTACTGACACCCTAACGGAAAGTAGGAACAAACAGAAGCCAGTTAATGGGCAGTCTCCCCTGCATCACAATGCTAAAGGTCAAGACTTCTTGAAAATACTGTCACATACGGCATCACAATGTGGAAAAATTCTTCCGCAGAGTAGCATATAGGGTGAAAAAACTTCTGGCAATACATTAACAATGCAAAACTGATCGGTTCTTGACGAATGTCTCACCGTATGGTTCGGCAAAAAAGCTGACGAGGATATACAAATAACAGGTGGCCTCTAAACTCACTATCAGGATGGCTGCCGGATTTCCAACCGTTTGGTTTTACCTCAACGACCAGGTCAAGTTGGTGCTTGATAGAGGCGGCCAATTTTGCCTTCCAGTCGCTCCTTTAACAAAGTCTCTGCTCACATTAAAACTCTGGAATCTAAAAAAGCTCCTGGAGAAGATGTGCTGGACAATTTTACTTTAAAATTGTGACCATTAAAAACCGTTCTCTGGTTCTAATTTTAAAGCAAGGATTTGCATAATTCATATGGCTGGCAAAAGACCATTTAACTAGGACTCGTTTAGGCCTATAAGTCTGTTGCCTACGGCTTCTAAACTATTTGTGCGCTGTCTATTGACACGAATCCTTGACGTGAATAAAGTCTGACTATCAATTTGGATTCCGTTAGTCCCATGGAACACTTGAACAACTTAAAAGTGTTGTAAATTTCATCGTTGAAGGATTCGACGCCAATGAGTACGTGGTTGCCGCTTACTTTGACATTAAGCAGGAATTTGACCGAGTTTGGGATAATGGGCTGCTAAGTAAGCTCAAGAGTCTGCTGACGCCACAGCTATAGTTCTTAATACACAGTTATTAACATTACTGGACTATTCTGTGGTATTGTATGGCATGGAGTCCAATGTCAAGGCCAAAAGTCAGTGAGATCCACAGGGCAGTAGTAATGCTGACCCAAATAAATTTCCATAGAATTAATTTGTGGAAAGCCGAAAGTCAAATTAAAAACAACTTTTCACCACACCACAATTCATGTCAATTGTCCTTCAGATTTGAAGCAGCAGCACATCTCACCCATTATTTCAGACGATGTATATGAAAAGGTCGAATAAATTGTTAAATCACTTCTGGAAATAGGTTGTAATGTTCATGCCCATGACGGCTTGTACAGTTCAGTACAGTTCTGCTGTCTTTTAATTTATTTAGCTAGCATTTGATTGCTTCTGACATGAAAGATAATTCTAGAAGCTAAAGTCATTTCTCCTAGTGGCTTAGTAGCTCCTACTTCAAGCTCGAGATAATCTTTCCGACATTCGCTGCATCGGAGAGGATTGTAGATTAACCGGCACTTTAAAAGAAAATCGTCCTTAAGTAAATTATGTTCGCTTTTTGGTTATGCAGCTGGATAGTTGGCTTACATGCCTCTAGCCCAACCATAAAATAATGCTAACTTGCGAAAGTAAAACTGACTTTTGAGAGCAGCGAGCAAGCTTAGTTTAAATAAGTGTTTAACTGTCAGACACCGATTCCATTTTATTCCAATGACCTGTTGTATCAATACTGTTGCCGTAAATTTTTTACGATCTGTCATCCTTAATCCTCTTATAAATATGTTTCATAGCTATTAAGTATGTGAATATACGTTCTTAAGAAGCCACCTACGACTTTTAAGCTGCATTAAATGAAGAAGTTTTTGTTACAAAAATCTATAAGTAGGTGATGGGTTTGAATAGGAGCTACCTCAAAAAAGTAGGTCCCATACTTGTTGCTTGTTCTTGCCTCATTTACTTAACAATTATTAAATTTTATATCACTTAATTTTCCAATTTTTTCTACATCAAATTCTAACAAAGCAAATATATTCATGAATAGATAAAACACACTGGCAAACCAAATCGTATCTTTTCTTTAAAGACTTTCATAATAATTACTATAAACAATTGTTTTTAATTGCTCTTTGTGCAAATAAAAACAATTTTAATAGAAAATCAGCTTTACCGACAGGAATGCTCTAATTAAAGGACGCAAGAATTTAATATAAGTTCTAATTGGATCAGAGCTGCCAACTGTTTAGTGCAATGTCAGTAATGAGCTTTTTTCTCGCTTCATATCTCTAAGGCAGTCTGCTCACACAATGGTTGTTGGGTATGGAATATGTATATACAAATATATTCTACATGCATACGAGAGCGCTAACAAAAGTTCAACATTTTGTAACATATACAAATTAGTGTTGTATATTTGAACAAGATAAAAACAAATGGCAATTAAATTTGTGTATTAAATTGACTTGTTCCGGGTGATAAACGATATCTGTTATGGCTGTCTTGCTAACTGAAGCAGCAAGTGTGCAAGTTACTCAGTGACTTGCTAAAAATCGGAAATATAAATATTCAAAGATCTGTATCACATGTGTATATTGTTACAACAAGGTTTTATAGAACCGTTTATTGTCCCATCAGCATTACTGATGCACTATCACTTATATCTGCAATTCTTGTGACTTTATAACAATGCATTGTTGCATTAAAAACTCACTAGAAATTACTTTTTCCAGAGGCATAATCAGCTGATTCAAATTTTCAACATTCAGTTTTTTTTAAAAACAAATTGACGAGTTAAAGTTATTATGTACCAAAATTTATTTTTTTTTAAACTAGGCTGCAACGAAGAAGCTGCAGCTACAAAGCGAACTAAAGGGCATGTGATATAGGTTAGACTGACCATACACATAATTGGTTGACTGTTCATTGAGCGCTCTTGTACTTAACCACTTTCACCATTCAATGGTTTACTACCTACCACACTGCTAATTTGTGCGACCACAACTGTTGGCATACGTGCCGATGTGTGCATCAACGTCTAAAGCCAAAACTTTCGCATGCGAGGCACGGATACATTTGCACCGCAGCGACCTGTCAAAGTTACTACAGCTGTATTTCTACCCACACCGTATACCGCCGATAAGTGCGATGGCATCCGTTGGCAGTACCGTCACTGTGTGCAACTGCGACCCACATGAGTCCGCCTACAATTCCTAAATTTTTGACAGCGGTGTATTTTTTATTAACTTTCTTCAGCCTCTATCTCAAATGAAGAGGAATAAATGTATTCATTATCAGAATCGGAATCTATATCAGATTAAATATTGTCGGCTGGCTCAGCGAAAAGGGCAATCACTTCTGAGCTTTTTATTTAAATAAAGTCTCGATATTAAGGGATCCGAAATATCCTCTATATTATTAATAATACAATTTTTTCATGCTTGGAATGTTCTGTCGCGTTTGTAATATTTATTTTGAGCATCTTTGGCAACTGCAGATGCAGAAATAATTTGTCATTCATGGTCCAGGATCTTGTGAATGGTTGGTGACTTGCGATACCACGGATACTTTTCCATTTGTAAGGAAACAGTTTCATTACAAAAGCTTTGAAACTCTTGCGGACTTATTACAAACTCCCAAAAAATTGTTGTTGAAGCATTCAAGTATTTTTAAATCCAATTCTAATATAGAGGCAAATAGTTGGTTATTTGTGAGCGCCCTCCTAGCAGTATTGCCATCATTTTTATTACCGCTTCCGTTTTGTTTTGTTCGATCTTCGTACGGTCGCATTTGCTTCAATAGTTCATCTTAAATATTTTTCTTCTGGCAACTTAAACAATCCGATATGAAACGTGCAATTCGAATTCAAAGAATCTTATTCATGAATGTTATGGACTCACTCCATATTGAATAGTATTAGGCTTTGGCTTATATATTTCAGTATTTGTTTTGTTTGGAGTTGCACCACATATTGGACATAACTGAGTGGAGTTCATCCCCGTCAAAACCATTCATTACCATCAATAAGCATTAAATTGAGATCAAATTAAAATGTAATACTTCTATTAGCAATTTCTTTAAATATGTCTGTTGTTTTTTTTTTAAATGTGTTTACTACTTTCTTTGCTAATTACTATTTTCAATGTTCCGACTGACTTTTTGCATTTAGCCATAGAACTCTATCTAAAGAATCAACTTATTTTATTGGTATAAAAGAAGTGACGTATGAGGATTGGTGAAATGTTTCTAACTTCTTCCCCAGAAATCCCTGTTTGTATAAACTTTGTACCAAAATCAATTATCTCAAATGGAACCGGTCAGAAGAGAAGAAGACAGAACAATTCATGACAGAACAATTCATGGGTTTTAAACCATGAAAATGTACCTGGTTATTCATCGTTGCTCGTTTTTATTTTTTATCTTTAATTTAATTTTTTGATCTTGTATGTCAAAAATTGAATAGAGAGCAGAACTATTGAACATTGAACCGCTCATCTAGTTGGATGTGTTGCCAAAATAGTGTGACGTTCTAGACAATCGAGACATTTGTTTTTTTAGTATCCGAAGCGTCAGAACTTAGAGATACATACATAAGTCTCCCAGAAAGTAACATAAATCTTCTAGTAAACAAAATTTATAAATATTCCTTTTGAATGCGAACTGTACTGGTTCTGACTTACAAACACCTTGGCATTTTTAAATGAATTTATTTTTATATAAAACTTTTTTTTCTAAGAAACTAATACATGTGGAACAATTACATTTTAATCAAAATCGGTCTACCAGAATGTGTGTCCTCCATGCAAAACTATAAAATCTTTTAAGGTTTTTGCTTGAAAAAAAAATCTATTGCAGTAAATTCAGCTAGAAATGCCGAATTTGATGTATTTTATACTAATTCCAAAAAAAAATAACACACACGGATTTAGACAGGAACGCCTCCAATAGAGATTATATGCGAGGGTATATGCGAGTACAAGGTATTATGAAGTGAAGCACACTCGAGTGCAGTATTGTATCTCCCAAAGCCCAACGCTGCTAGTATTCTTCAATTTATTTTCGTGAAATTAAAATGGTTTCTATTCGGAATGAAATCCAAATGTAATGAAATTAATTCAAAAACGATTCGAAATCCATATTCACTCGTAATTGAGAAAATCAATTTTCGTTTTGCAATCGGTTTACTTTCCAAACTGAAACATATTCGATCACATTTGGCAGAAATCAGTCCGAATTTGGCATTTACTGAGCCACAATGACGATGAGTTTTCATTGCTAATTGTCATCTCCAAACCAAATACATTACATGTTGGATAATTTTGTTGAAAAATGCTAACTTATTCCATTAAAATGTTCGATTTTTAAAATATTTCACAATATTTAGCAAACTTTTATAAGCTTTCTCGTTTGCATACACCTGTACAACGAGCTATCATGTTACCTAGGAGTGTGTAAAGTATGTGCGTATCCTTTGTGTCCCAGTTACTATTGTTGTTGCTGTTGTTGTTTTTTCTCATAGTGAAGTGCCTGAAATAATTCTCCACATGCCAGTTGCTTTGACAGCTGGCATAACATGAAGCTATTTCATATAGCATATAGCAGGTACCGTATCTATGTACACCTGTATATATTTATATATATACGATACAGATATACTGTGAACTACATAGTGCTGCAATCTGTCAGCTACTTCTATTGCGTACTGCTCCTGTTGCATGGCAATTGTGCAAGTGTTGATAGATGCACAAACACGAACGCGCGCGCGCTCTCCTTTTGTGCAAAGCCTCAAAGCCTCATGTCAACGTGTCTAATTGCACGTGAATAAGTGTGTGGAAATTGCATTGCTATGGAGAATTTGTGCCGCATCTCGGTAGTCGACAACTAAACTTGTGAATGCAGCAATTTCCCTACCAACTAAATCACACAGATAACCATACACACACACACACTCATACTATTTTATTAGTACCGCTTAATTAGTGTGCGAGTTTAATTAGAGCAACTTAAACTGAGATAAACAATAGCTACATATGTGAGTTGTAGTAGTAGTACATATGTACATAAATATATTAAATAACAGACGACGACTCAGCAGTAGAAACGTCTTACAAACGTTGCACTGCTGTCGTCGTAGCTGCTTGGTTAACTAATTCAATATCCTCCTCCGGCTCCTCTATTGTATCCTTGTCAATGAGGTAACCAACAACAGCATATTCTGCATTCAGATTATGCTCCCAGATTTGTATGAACTCCTGCGTTGAGACATCCATGAAACCGCAAGCAATATCCAATACTTTATTTGCATTGCAACCGGCCAACAGTGAATAGGGGCCACTCGGTTGAAATAGCTTTCGTGCACTACTCAAATCATAGATTTTGCCATTCAACGCTGTATAAATAGGACGATCTTCATTGAAACCGTCATAGCGCATCAATTGGTGTGGGGTAAGTCGCAGCAGCTGCTTTTTCTCTTCAGCATTTTGCACCAGCTCCACTGCAATGTGCGCTGGTCCCTTTAGTGGTTCCTTTTCGTTGGCGCCAGCATTTGCCTCAACGTCATCCCGCATATGCTGCACCAGCTTTACTATTTTTGTGGTCGCATAGTAGCCCACCACGAATGAGATAAGCAGCTGACTGACAGGACTACGCAGCATTGGTTCCAGCAGCAGTTTGGCCTTTTGCAGTGAGTTTGTGTTTAATATTGCAGTCACCAAATTAGACTGAAAGATGCGCTTATGAAGTTTAAATAAACATTTATTTCAAACCATTGGTACTTACTTCAATAAAATATAATCGCATTGTGTCAGCACAGATATTTTGTACTAATAAGGCTTAAGACTCAAGCTTGACTGAATAATTTTCAAAAAAAACTTGAATGGCACAGCATACTTTATTTCCAAACAAAAACCAAAATTAACAATGAATAAAATAGCTAATATGGCAGACTCATAATTTAAAAAGAATTGAAATATTTTTCTTTGATATAAATTGACTAAATCACAAATAAAAAAAAAGAAAATTCGATATATGAATATTCGTAGTTTAGGGATGAAATTTGGTAAAAATGTTGATGAGATTTAATCCGATTAAGTTTGGTCAAAACACACCTTTTTAGATATACACTGTGTCCAAGTTTACCAGAAAGAACTTTCCTCTGCCCTCGCACATGTCAATTTTACACAAACTTGGAAGAAAATTCAAAGAACTTGCTCTCAAGCTGCAGAGAAAACGGTTGGCTTGCAGCACTTCAGTAGGAAGCAATGGGTTAGTAACACCACATGAACTTTGATTAAGGAGCGCAGGTTACCGAAAGCAACCATCATCCATCATATAACGAAATGCAAAGATGTAACAAAAAATTAGTCCGTGAGGGTAAGAGAGCTTATGTGGAAGGCATTACCAGTAACGCATAACAGCCAGCAAACTGCAATAACTTAGGCGAAGTCTATGCAGCGATGAAGAAACTAGGAAACATTAAGCCTAGTAACGGGTCCAGTTTAGCGTCAGTTGAAGACCAACTGACGAAGTCGATGACGCAGTGTCTGAAACTCCAGTCATTTCCAACACCGAGAACAACGAAACCCCAGCAGAAGTATTTCCACCGGTCCACCAACTGGATTTAAGCAATCTTAAAAAAACAAAGCCGGTTCACCAGCTGAACTGTTCAAATACAGCGCCAACGCCATCTCACGTGCCCTACACCCCATTATTCGTGAGGCATAGATATCTGCGAGCATTCCAAATGATTGGAAGGAAGGAGTGATAGTCACTATTCGCGACCACAGTCAATGTAAAAGCGGGCACAGTATAACGCTTCTAAGCAAAATGCAAAAAGTACTGGCTTTCATCATCTTAGCCAGAATCTCGACAACATTAAATACCAAATTATGAAATAAGATGACATACATCGCATTATTGTGTATAATTAGTGGAAGTCCTCGTTAAACCCATTTTTTGTGAAATTCGAAATATGAAAAAATATGAAATATGAAACGAAATATGAAGTTCACTGAGCAAGTTTAGCGTTCTTTACCAACTAATTTATATCATACAGGCTCCTTATGAGGATTTAGCTCTCACCATGCGTTTCAAAGGCAACAGCAGCACTAACTTCATAATAAAAATAGTTTTGAAAGAGGGTTGTATACTCTCACAATTTTCTTTTCGCCAACAATTGTCTGAGGATTATCAGCTGAATTTTTTGACCAAACACGACCTCTGTCAAATGTCGATTTATGGCAAGCAAAAAACAACAAATTTATCAAAATCGAAATAAAAAGGTGCATGTGGAATTGTATAGGGTACACCTTGTGCAGAGAAGACGACCATATTGCGAAAATTGCAATCCAGTGCAACCCACAAAAGGCAGACCAAGACAATAATGGGTTCCCACTATCTACTCTTAAATCGGATCCAGGGCAATGTCAAGTTAATTAAGAGCGCTGACAGTTGATAGAAATCTTTGCATTTGTTTTAATCTAATGTTCCAATTAGAATACAGCGACAACACCAAATGTCATCATTAAAAATCTTGACAAGTTACCCTATTGTGGAAGTTATATGACAGCAGATTGGGATGCAGCAAAGCGCATACTGTTCTTCGAACGCTGAGCAATGTGTAGACTCTTTTAAGCTTGGCTTGGCCTTACAGTGGAGCCCACAAGGCAGCTACCCGGAAGGCCGTCCAAGTAAAACATGGATTCGCACTGTGCTTTCTGAATTCTTGAGCGAGACCAGATATAGGGTTAGCACAGATCACCAGTCCGATCGATAGCTTATACCTAGTTGGGAGTGAAGACTATAACCTCAACGCGGTGCTCAAGTGTAGTAGGCTGTTTGACAGTCTTGCTAATCTAATAGTCTAGCAACTCCTAACAGAGTGTATTTCTGTGACTGGCTGCTCTTTGTTTTCAGCTGCACCAATAGTTTATGAGTTTTAATGCTGTTGTTAGCTGTTTACGATAAAAGTCATTGAATTAAAGGTATACCACAGAAAACTCGGATAATAACGATGTTGTGGCCGATGTAGAGCTGCAGAACACATAGTTGTTCATTGATGTTTTCCAGAACAAACATTGCTACATAGTATTACGCTTTGGAAGCACGGAGTTGGGTTCTTGAAGGATAGATGATGTATCACGGTGTTCATAAGAAGTTACATTTGTTGTTCATGAAGTTTTGGTTGGTAAAGGGTGGTTGCAGTTCTGTTATGGATTGTAATCTTGAAGAGTCAATCGATGTATTGCTGCAAGACAACGATGACTATACATAACTAGTGCTTATACTACTTCACCAGGCATACCTTTTGTAACTGGAGTTATATATGCTGTTTGGGTTGAGAGAAATTGAACCGTGGAAAAGATCGAACTGCACTATGAACTTCGGTTCATATCGAAACGTTTGGTTGTGTTGCCTAGGCTGTGATTTAATACCCATTTGCGGGGACGATATTCTCCCAGTATCCGATGTGGAGTTGCATTGCAACCAACGCTGTCTTATTTTCACAATTTCATAGACAGCAGGAGCTTAAGATAGTCATCGATCTCTTTTCCAAGGTGAGAAGTTGATTTGCCAAACAAACAAAACTTCAAAGTTGGTACCTATAGAATCTATTGTTATATGGCGTATCATATCGTACTCACTACAGTGAAATTAAGACAATATGGCAGGTGTGCACGTTAAACAATAGTGGACTTCTTTCCTTTCTAAAATCAAATCTAAGACAACGAGGAATGAATTACAAGCCCTAGCAGTTGATATAAGTCGTTGTTGGGCATTTGTTATCGGCCTAAGCTCCAATTATGGAGCAACACTTTGTAAAATAAGATTTAAAGTATCAATGAATTAAAGAAAAAACAGAGATTGATGAAATTTTAAAGGCAAAGAATAGGGCACTCGAAGTTCTTAATTGGTACGTAGACTCTCTAAAGCCAGCAATAGTACTGGATGCGCAAAACACACCAATTTTAATGGTAGCTGTTATACACAGTTAAAGTCATTTTAGGTTACGTACTAAAAACTATTTTATTATAGTCAATATTACCTTGATTTGCAGGTTGGTTGTATTTATGGATCTCTTAGATAAATAGGAGTAGCATGTGTGCTATGGTAGAAGACCCTAATTGCCATTAATTACCCTCGTATTCGCCAAATTTTGCTTCATGCGAACTTAATTTGCTTTCAAATTGCATCTGCCTATGGAAAAGAAACAATATCCCGATAAATAAATAAATTCAATCCAAAATTTGACGACCGACATTTCAAAACTAATCAAAAACCGCACAAGACATATTAATTGCTCGTGCAAAAGAAAACTATTTTGAATAAAATGAATGTCATTGTTTGGGCCAGCAGCAGTTGTCGCAGTAGCTTAAATTAACATAATTGCATATTTTAGCTTATTTTTGTATTTTTGCTTATATTCTAATTTGCTTCTATGTCTTCTATTTGTTATTTTACTCTCGCAGTTATCTTAAATTCAAATAAATTATCTTAAGCTGCGGTAAAGTCAATACTCGGGTTCGATAGTCTGCGCACTATTGTTCCTTTCTACTCTGATCTTAATATTCAGTCGTAATTTGTCGCTCAAACACCAATCATCGCTTGTCATTGCTTCGCATATATATCGCATACAAACAAATTGTTCGTAATAAACTCTTAACATTGTGAGTGATCTATTGTCCACAGGAATATATATATTATTTAAAATTTAATTAATCAACTTCAATCACTGCAATCGTAGTATATATAAAATGGTTTTTAAATAAAGCTCATTTAATATATTGTCTATTGCTCATTTTATCAGTTGCTCATTTTTCGAATTCAATTTTATGAAGTTATTTAAAATAAGTCACTTAAGTTTAATACTGAGCATTATTATTTATTAGTAATACTTCATGCCTCAAAGAATTCTCTTAAAAATATATTTTGAAGTATGTAATTACTAGATTATAGTGAAACAAATTCAACAAAAAGAAAAAACAACAACAGCTGCAGCAACAAACGATAAGTCCCATTAGCCTACATGGAAAATCATAATAATATTACGTATACGCCACGGAGCGTTAAATGTTTTAATGAAAAATATATACGTATATATGTATATTGTAAATAGCAACATAATAAAAACAATGCATAGGAAGTTTTAATGCGGTTAACGAAAAGCTTTTATACTCTACTTAATTTGCAGAAATTGTATAAATTTTTTCGTTGTGGTTTATATAAGGAGATATTATATTTGAATTGCACATATTTTGCTAACATTTTTAAATCTATTTCGAACTATATAATATTTTAAGCTTAACAAAACAAAAATAAAACCCAAAATAAAATGTTTTTCATACAAAAATACAGAAAGTGAGATACATTTGTATGCGGCTACCCTTTCTAGTGATGCAATTTAGAACTTTATAGAATATTTTATTAAAATTGATGTAAGATACGCGAAATTTGGTAGTTTAAGCTAAGATAACAACAACAACAAAATAAAAAAACAAAAACCAAAAGATTTTCACACAAAAAACTCTTAAAAGAGGGTAAGTTTGTCATTACTCCTTAAATGAGGCTCGGTGTGTTCTTTAAATACTACAATAGCTATTAGAAGAAATAGTAGAGATTAGATATCTAAACTTGAAGGCGCTATATTTAAAAGTCTCCTAGTTTTCATTATACAAATGGACAGCCAGACAGACAAATATTTCCATATTGACTCGATCTTGAATATATCGTATCTGGAGAGAGTCTAAAGATGCAAACTTTAAGGCTTTATAGTATCCAAGTTTTCTTTCGGCAGAAGAAAACTATATATTGGGTTCGTTCTAACTGGCACACGATGGCCTCAGACCTTTACCTAATCACAGTAAGCTACCGACCGTATATGATGGAAAAGTACGAATACAAATGAGATAATCTTACAAGCAGCTAACCTTAATACATTAATATCTGTTAAAGGACCAATAACTTAAAATTCACAGCATAAAGTTGTACAAAGTATTACTCTTACATCAGACAGCTTTACCGATGAAGTAGTGTAATTAAAGGCATTTAAATATCATTTTTTTTCTCTGGCTATCTATGTTTTATATGTCTTATATTTATCAGATATTTGCCCCAAAACCGATGAAATAAGAAAGATATGTAACATATGGAACTGCAATTAATTATTTCCAGAAAGCTACTCAGCGGTAGTACATCATCATATCCTAAAAAGAAATTTAATGCAATTCACAAACCGGGAACCTATCATATCTAGCGGAAGATACTTCAACTAAGCAAAACAAACTGATTGTACTAAATTTTTGCAATTACGAATTTACTAAAAAATGCTTGAAAATAAGGATAACAGCCAGAATACAACACTTTCACTATGAAATGCAAGAAGAGGTGTTAAAAGACAGCCAGTTCGGCAATCTCTGATGCGTGATTAAAGCGTTAAAGGTTGCCGTTCAGATACTGAGTTGTTGACAGCTACAGCAGACATTGGCACCACGGAGGCATGTTTAGATTTACCACTGCGGAGGAACAAGGCCATTGAACCCCTGACTTTGACGGAATTAATCTCGATTGTACCTCAAAAATTACAACGACCAGGTTCAATTCCAGACTTATTCCGGCCGATCAGTCTCCTTATCTTATCGGAAGTTTGGGCGAGACTGATTGTTGCCCGGCTCGCGAAAATCATGAAATCTAAGGGATTATTTCCGGATCATGCAGGACACAACACAACTGAGCTGCTCCTTAGATTTGCAAATACCAATCTTGAAACATTTGTGAGAAAGGAATACTGCGATGCAGAATATACATCGATGTGATGCAAGACTTCGACCGACTGCAAAAATCAAAGTATTACCAACTTCATACTATGTCCTACTGCGCTCCTACCTAAACGGTAGACAACTTTGCGTCAAGGCACGCATCCCCAAGACAGCGAGCTTGGTCCCTTTGATTACAATTTATACACAGTTTCCCTTTCTATTCCTCATGTCGTAGACATAAACAAAAGGCCATTGAAGCGGCAGACGGTCTGCACGAGTACCTCTAATGCTACAATTAGTGCTAAATGTAAGTCATATGTTTTATACTTAAAAGGGGCAACACACCACCGGACAAGGCGTATTACTTGAGCAAAGACACACTTTTAAAGAAGGCATTGGAACCACAGTTGAAAGATGCAGGTCCAAAATAAATGTCGAAGCAAACCTAACCTGTGCAACAAATTAGCTACAAAATATTGTCCCAACTAAAGTTATATAAAAAAAGAATTACTATTTCTCAACAGCTAGCGAATTAAGTGGACGATTGATACAGTGCCGCTTTTCGAATTATTGAGTTTGGGTGCAATATTCCCAGCCCAACTTCAATACGCAAATGACATGGTTACAGACACTCTTTGTAGACTGCCATAAAATTAACCGCACTCCATCCAAATGGAGAGAAAATAATAAAATGTTTATGTCCACTTCAGAAAAATCCTCAGACGCAAACAATAATTACTTTAAGCTTATCAGCCTACCATCATTACTATTAAAAAATTTGGAATGGAACGGAAAAATTACATGGCCCTCATTGCTTTCAAAGTCTTACGTTTAGTTAAAACATGTCTATTTTCCTTCATTGTCAAGCAAGAAGTAACGAAAAATCGTTATAAGCCAAAGAATGCACACATTATGCCTTTAACTACGTTTTTCCCGAAGCTATTACTGATTTTTGACCAATTGATATTGGCTTTGACGCCACTCCAGATCAATTTATTCGTACAACGATTATCAGTAGAGTTTACAAGACTTGTTAGCAGAGGGACCTCTAAGGGGCGTTTTAACTGAACGGCTAGTAAAATGGCATCTAAGAAGGGATTGGCAGTGGCTACGACCCCAGATTCAAAGCTAAAAATAAATATTGCTAAAAGTGAACTAAGTAAAGCTTTTGTACTCGAGAAGAAACTCGCCAAAAGACGATAAATCTCTCTCCACCAAGCAATAAGATTCCCGTATGTACGCAATTGGAAGGCCGACAAACGAAATGGTTAATAAAAAACCAAAAGTATTGATCCATTTAGTGGCAACATCTAAATTTATAATAGAACTAATGATTTGTAAAAATATTGATCAGGTGCGCTGCTGCTGACCGTTTCCTGAAGGTCTTCCAAAAAAGATTTTTAAGCGGTGACGACGATTTCTCCGGTATAGTTCACCTTTTTTTTTATATATAAATAATTATCTGAAATCTTATTCCATTAATTAATACCTGAGGAATATTTCTGACAATGTTGTGTTAAAATATCCAACTGATTGGTTGAGCCGTTTTTTTTTTTCTTTCTTAATTTTGTCCCCGATTTGGAAAACAAAGTTTTCAGAAAAACGCGTTTAATGTTTCGGAAGAATTTTACACATGGATAAATTTTTTATATACTTATATGGAGTCATGTATTTCACGGCCATTTACTTATATCGTACAAGAAATAACTTTTCAGGTATAAAATTAGCCTTTCATATCTAGGAACAAAAAGATAGAAAATAGCAGGTGCTATTCCGGTCTGTATTCCACCTACTTTCTAATAATCCGAGATGTCCGAGATATGCTTTTATCTCTGAAAATACTTTCCGGATCCATTGGAGATTTTTAGGCAATTTTATCAGTTATATATACATTCCGGAATTTAAAAAAAAAAACACGATTTTTTAAAAATTCTAACTGCGTATATCCCCTTATGGAAACCGGACAGTTAACCACCGGCTACGATCTCTACGCCTTTAAATACTATAGAGTGGACTCGTTCAGATATAGAGACATAGTTTAAAAAAATTGCTTCTGTACCTCAAGGTAGTTTTCTGAGTCCTATCCTGATCACGGCTCATCGTAATCATATTGAAGCCAACAAAACACAAAAGAAGCTAAAAGCCAACTCCCTACACTCTGGTCAATCAATTTGCGGTTCTCTTATGCTTTAACTACAAAGTCTTCGTTTAAAATAAAATGTAATAAAATCTAATAATAAAGCCTAATTGTTAGTACGGCTTACTACTATGGAGCAATGCAAGTGCCAGCAATGTGGATAACATCCCAACGGATAAAACTGAAATAGATCGCCACAAGCTGAATTAATAATTCAATTCCCAACTAATTGCACTCAAAAGATCTGTAAACCTTCATAATAACCAAACTCGACTCAGGATTGCGGTTGCGATGCTCTTAGGACCGCGCTAACTACATGTCTCTAACAGTACATAACTAGATTATAAGATTTGAATAATTATTATTAGTATCTTTAAAAGAGAAGACTTAATAAAACAAATTGTTTCTTCCTTTTTTTTTATATTTCATTTACGTATTTTTCTCATTTATACAACACTATTTTGTTCGTAATTTGTGTGTTTCTATGATGAAATTGGTTAATTATGAAGATATTCTCAAGAAATTTGGAACTACACTGAAATCAGTTTTTGAAAAACATACTCCAAAATACTTAGGGACCAAATTATGTACGAGAATAATAGTGCAAAATGGTTAAAACCTATTGCAATCATTGAGTTAACTACTTGACTTATCCGAAAGAGCATTGCAGTGCATTGCTGCCTTACAGGGCCAAAAGAGAAAAATAGCATTCATGTTCTGGTATGGCCCCTCACAGGCCAAAGGCTTATAGATAAAGGCACCATAGGAAGGAGTTTCGGTAGTACTAAAGAAGAGAAAACTGTTAAGCATTTACAATACAACTGTCCGGCTCAAAATAAGAGAAAACATGCTTTGCTTGGGAACATATTTTTTGATAATCTGACAGAGATATACTCTATAAAGGTTAAGTTCGTATCGACACTGGACATAGAGGAACTTGTTGAAAGTTATATATTATAAGATATTATAAATGGATATTTTAATCTAACTGACGGTTTTAAGAAGCTTACAATGAACATGGCAACCTAAGATCTAAAGCATTCATATAGTCTCCTAGTCATAATCATACGGTTACAAACATTTTGACAAACTCATTTTACTCTTGCAGAAATCATATGTAAAGTATTTAAAAAATTTACATATAAATTAGCGCACATCTGTGTGTATTTTATGTGTATGCATCTACAAGTATGTCATATATATGTAATACACATATATTTATACACATTCTCCATTGCAGCCGCCATTAAAAATGTTCTCATATACTTTGTCAGTCAGTTGCTATTTATGTATTAAAATGACTCTGATCAAATTGGTTGTTCGCGTTGGCTTTTAATATGACTTAATAAGCTCATTTCAGTTTATTCCTTCCTTATGCGATTTCCAGAGAGCAACACCAAAAGCCAAGCGTCCTACAGTATTCAATACACGAGTCCTAGCTTTAACCACAACAAAGTGCTTAAAAAATATGTAGTATGGCAGTATATTCAGCGCATTTCCGTCTTATATGCGCATAAAAATTTTCATAATGTGGATTTTTCCCATCTTTGCGACTTGTGCCGTGGAATTTTCTCACTAATACGCAGCGCATGTCGCATATTGTTAGCATTCAGCATACAATATGTACCTATACACTGTTGAAAATAGGTATAAAATATGTATGGCATATATATGTATATATATAAATATATATTTATGTGCGACTGCCTGTGTTTTTGTGTGCACGTTTATTTTAATTTATTAAATTAAAACATATTTTCCATGCTGTTCAAATATAATTACATTATTGTTGTTGCTTGTTGAAATAAATTTTCATGCGCTTCAGCAGAAAAATTATAACAAAAAAAAAAAAACCTCGAAAAAAATAAGCAGAAAATGTGCAAATATTTATACACAAAAGCAACATAGCAGCTGGCAGCGGCATCATTTCCTTTGCTTTTTATTATTAAATTTTTAAATTGCTCAAAGTTAGCCCGAAAGAAGTCATAGCGACGTCAGTTGGCGTTGGCATTAACTTGTTGTTTGACGTCTGGCCAAATGTGCTTTCTTTGTTTTACTTTTATACCCTGCACAAATATATTTTGGAGTATATTAACTTTATATACTCGAACAGTTCTGCGCGGAAGTCTGTTTCAGAAAGACTTCTGAACATGTGTAAGACTTAATACACTAAATAGCTTAGAAGGTATTTCGTTTGAAATTAAAAGGCGAAGATATCACATAGAAACTATAATATCTATTTAAAGTTGTTTATATATTATTCTTGAAATTTCTACCAACATTGTTTGAACCATTTTAAGTCCGTTGTTACCTGTGATATTTATTGTCAATGCTAGTGATACGATATTATACGATGTATGTTTGAGTAACGAGTTCTTGGAGACTATAAGCAGCAGAGCGTTCAAGTTTCGATATTAAACCTTTTAATATGCCGACCCTACCCATTTACTTTTTAGCAAAAATTGGGTAGATTACGTAAGTATTAAATAAATATCCCATATGATTCAGATCAAATTATAGTCTGCTGAGCTCCAAAATAAGTTTATGATATTTTTCAGAAGCTTTGTTTTCCATTTATAAGTTTTTTAATATTTGAAGAGGGGAGTGTGCCTTGTTTATATGCTGTACCCATAACATGCAGAATGTAGTGAGGCAGACTCCAAAAAAAATATATATACTTAATTAGCATCAAAAGTAGAGGTCCTTCCCAACGTCTTTCTATCTATCTGGCTGTCTATATGAAAAACGAGCACTTGGAAGCTCTGAAAAATGAAGCCATCCAGTTTAAATATTTCTTCTTCGAAAGAGTGAAGCACTTCAAAAGGGTATAGCACTAACCCTAAAAAGCTATTTAAATTTTATCCGTTATAAGAATGTCATGTTGATATAGCCATGTCCGTCTGTCTGACTATGAACAACAAAAACTCAGTGATTTGATGTATCTTACTTAAGTTGTAATGAGCTTTGCGTAGCCCATCACGTCATCCGAAATTTTTGCTCAGCTAACGAATTTTGGCGAACTTTGACAAACTTTAGACAATCTTTGCCGTACATTCGAGGTGTCCGTCCGTTTGGAAAATGACATCATCCTTAGAATAGACGCTGTGGTCAACAAAATTAGGTATGCCAGTACAGAGATAACTAAGCCAAAATCCAAAGCGTTCAACAAAATTGGAAAATAAATGACGATTTTATAAGCAATTGAATTTGAACGACCTATGATGCTTTCGTCCTCCCTTTTATTTTCATACTTAAAAAAATATTGTATGAGGCACTTATTCGTACAATGAGAAGTGGGAGGAGCAAAATATTTCTCGTCAGTACTATATTTCTTATTAATTTCCTGCCTTTATATTTTGCACTGCTTGGTCATAAGCTAGGAAAATACAATTAATGTGTTTATTAGGCGACCTGTACTGGTACAGGGCCTCTTGCAGTCGGTTACGTCCAACTGTAATTTATTTATTTGTTTAATATAGCAAATTTTTCTTAATTAATATTGTATAAGAACTTAATAACTGGACAGTTAGGCTGCTCTACCTTTAAGACCCCTAAATTAATGACTAAATGTTTTCGAAGCTCTAAATAATCGATCATCAATTGTAATGCCACAGATTTTTAGTACTAAATGTTATTCTGAGTTTGCTTGAAATAGAATTGAATCTGCAGAACATAGGACTTAAAATATTAATCAGAATTATTGGACTTCTTCACACGCCATGCACCGCGCATAGAGATTTTGTCTACCACAACGCTGGCTGCACTCGTACAGTATAATCTCTCGAGAAGTTTCGCTTGTACGATATTTTTCTGTAAAGTCGCTGTCGTGGCGCTGTTACGCTGTAATGCCATTGTTGATACTGTTATAATTCTGTTAAATCGCACACTAACGCAAACATATGACTGTATTGGTGCCGACAACTGGATTGGTGTCATTTTCAGTGCAAATTTGTATAGGTTTGACTGATGGTTTAACGCAAGCATACCTGTATAATAATGAATGATTTTATGACTTTTAATGGCCTCGCTTACCGCGATAGTGAAAACAGCCATTGCCCTCCTAGGTTCAAATGGACGATTAACAAGTTTGCCTCACTTTCCAGAGGACTAGAAAGCAAACACCTTATTTCCGGTCACTTCATTGCTAAGCACAGGTTGTAAGATAGTCTGAGAGGTTAAAACAGAGCTAAGGATCTAGCTGATAATGTTCTGTCCTCCAGTAGATACAGTCTTTGTTTTATTATATATTATAAACTAATTAAAATATGATATCCTTCCTATTTTATGGTACAAGATGTAACTTCTAATTGTTCTAATATCAATATTTAGACAATGAACCAATATAATAATTTTTATAAGTCCAACTTTTTAAATCCGATATGAAATAAATTTTGATTGATTGATTTTCTTGGCTAATCGACTTTGAGTATAAATCTAATGATCGATGCGTTTCATAACTAAATTTCTAAAGTGTCACGACGAGCTCAATCGAGATCATCTTTTGGTCGTTGGCAATAACATGAAAGCAATTAATAACTATGTACTTGAATAACTCCATGATCCCACAATGGATCAGAATATTCTCTCCGAAAATGATACTGGAAAACTATGATGTTATTCACACTTTCTGTGGAATATTAGATTGATGGAAGCAGCTTAATTGACTCGATTTAGCTTTACGCACAACATGCGAATGATATAAAAATATCGACAAAAAATGCTACTTAATTAAACACTAAAATATCGGTGGGTTCTTTTAAATGGATATTGATTGTAAGCATGAGTTTGCAACCATGTTAAGGATCACTAAACTTTTATTTTCATGTTGCCACAAAAAAAAAATATATTATCATTCCTGGGATAAAAGATTTTAAGTTCGTTGATTAATAACCTTATTGCATAATGACAGATTCTATATAATTGAATGAAAATAATAGTATGAAACTTTTATAAGTCCAGCGTAGTACCTGTACCTGGCCAACTTCTGGCAACTCAAATTTATTACATATAAAAAATAAAGAGGCCAAAAAAACAAACGCAATAATTCAATTCTCTTGGGAGTGGCTGATTTTAGATAAATAGAGACTGATGATTGCAAAAAAGGTTGACAGAAAATCAAAAATTTAAATTCCTTTAATTGTTTATTTATGAAAGTTGGCAACAATTTTACTACTTTATTATTCTACAGGGTATTGTAAAGTCTAATAAATTCAATTACTGCATTTCTACATTACTAAATATTGTTGACTTTGTTGTTGGCTTTGTTAACTTTTCATTTCGACTTAATATTATTAGCCGCTGTGGCACAAACCGCAAAGTAAATGCTTCAAACGTAATGGAACTAAACCAAAGCAAAGCATATAAATTTAAAGGAATTAACTTTTTGGCGAAATATTTTTATTTTCTTGTCTTCCTTTTTTTTCAGCATTTTAAAATCTAAAAGCAGCAATTCGTACAAATACAGAGACAAATAGTCACGGAGTACGGAGGTTGAGTGGCCAGGCTGCCATATTACACGAGTTAATTAAAGCAAATTCAAAGGATTAAATATTTCGCATATATTCTATGCGGGCAACAAACGAGAACACTGCTCCATTTAAAATTATTTTTTACTTTTTCATTTATAATACTCAGGAACCACAAAAAAAGTGAACTTATTTAACTTAATTTCACTGCAGCGTATCATGGTCAGAGAAGAGTACGCTTTAGATAAAACTTCTTCCGCACACCTGTCCGGCAGTGCTGATGAGCTTAATGAGGAATTAGTGTTTGAAAATTGGCTTTGTAGCAATTCGTAGCAAACGAATTCTGCAGTGAAAGTTTGCTTGATTAAAATATTTTCATTTTAAACTGATCCACATAGAGTTTCTGCTGCAAAAAAAAAAAACATAAAAATTGAAGCTAAAGTACTGCAAGTACAACCTGCAGTTAAATCCTTTTTTGGCAGGTGTAAGCACTCAAACTCAAAGGATATTTCCATAAACACATACGTACACACATACGTACACACATATCGGTTTAGTAGCATTTGTAAAATATTCAAATTCGAAATGCGCTTGAGTCGAGTTGCTGCTACGGGCAAGTTGAGTGCTCACTGCTTATGTGCTGCATATGGCTGCCATTTTCATAGATACAATAGATACTTCTATTTTAGCTGCAGGATATAAGCAATGTTGGCTTCGCTTGGCTTCTTAGGCTGCACTTTGTAGATATTTTTGCCCGAATTCTCTTGTGTACAGCACTATATATGTATATGTAGCAGTATATTGCTACTCCTTCGATACGCAGTTGCGTTTCTATCGCGTAACTACAATACAAACTAAATCTGCTTCGCCTTCTGGAGAGTATTTGCATATAAATTGCATTGGTTGTTTGAATTCAGCCTTGAGTGCATTGGTTGCAATTGCAAACTATTTGCACAATTTAATATTAAATTCATATCAGAAAGTATTTCATCGAAAATATTCATTACCAGCTTCAATATCAGATGCATCTAATTGAAATTTTTAATGAGTTTTTGGCATAGCATTCGCAAGTACCGAGTATTATTTCTAGCAATTAAATATTCCATTTATATAATGCTAAGAAAAAAATTAATCATAAATTCCAAATAAGTTAAATTTTTAATATAAGAACAAATATTATAATAGATCGACAGCTATGCCTAGTTTATTATTATTGCTCAAGATTATCAACAACAACAGAAACTGAAACTTGATTCAGTACATAAAATTCAGTTTTAGTTTCAGTTTCAGTTGCTAATATACTAATTCAGTTTCGGTTTCTATTTATATGCGACAACAGGCCTTTAAAGTTATTGAAAACTATCAAGCATGAGTAAGCAAACGAATATAAATAAAAGTATATTTCAGCTTAAACTAATCAATAGAAGTGGATGAAAATTGGAATCAAAAAAATATACAACAACAAACAGACACTCATATGCGGAACTGTCTCCGAAGATTTTTTACGTACCAACTTTGTTCTGCAATGACTCGTTGAGTCAAATCGTACAGACATAGAGAATACAAACTAAAAGCTAGAGGCACAGTTGTGGTGTTTAGAATCCATTGCTGCCCGAAATCTATTCTCATGCGATAGTACCGAGTGGAGATCTTATGTAGCACTCTACCACTATTACCATTTAAGGTTAATGAGCAACCAGAAAGAAGGCTGTCGTGGAGTGTGCTTGACCTTGAGATAACCTTTACCCGCATTGAACCAGAATTTGTATGGGTCATATCTTCCTATCATGATATGCGTAAGAAACTTCATTGGAATTATCATTAAATACTCCAAATAATCGTTTCAAGCTAAACCAAACCACAACAAATTGGTTTTCTTACAAAACCAAAAAAGCAGGAACAGATTTTTATCATGCATAAACTAAGATGGGAGGTGCAGGAGTCTTGTGCACTACCTCTTAGACAAGGGTTGGCAATTTCGTTGAACATTTATTATCTGAAGAGCTAAAAGGAGAGCTCAAATATTTAAACTTGTAGGTATATAATCTTTTATAATCTCCAAGTTTTAATTGTTTATACCCGGATAGACGGATGTGTTTGACTTGGTTTTTTTGTAGGAGCCATCTCTTTTGTTGGCCCAATTTATATTTGAACAAGATGTTTAATTTAAAAAAAAAACACAGTTCATTAATTACAAGTGATCTGAAAAAAGAATAGAAATATCTAAATACCAAAATTTAAAGGCTCTATCTTTAATAGTCTCCAAGTTCCCGATTTTCGTATGATCCAACAGACAGACAGACAGACATCTCTATATCGACTTGATTTTTTGTAAGCGGCCATTTCTTTTAGTTCAATTTGGTTCAATTTTGGTATAATTTGGACTTTAATGAAATTTTTTATTAAAATTGACGCGAAGTATACTAAATTTGACACTTCTATCTGATTTAACAAACAGAATAACATTTTCATCAAACAATAACCAAGAATTGTGTGACAGATTTGTATGGGAGCTACCTCTTTTAGTGGTCATATCTGTGTCAAGAAGAAATACTTTGTAAGGATTAATGTAAGGTAGACCTAAATTTGTATTTCTTACAAAATTAACATCATTAAAATTTGTCAATACAAACATAGCAGCTGTTTATTCCAATCATCCCTTAAATTAGACCCATAAAAATTTATGTTAAACGTTCATTCATATTAAACCACCATTTCGAACTTCAAGTCTATATTAATATAATATAATATAATAGTTTCTCAAGCAAAATGCTTAAGTTGGGTGGCGAACTGGTGTGCTTTCTTTCGTTCAAAAATGGGCGGGAATCGTTCATTTATTGACGATTATATGTCTTCATCCATCAGATGTCCCAATATTAATATTGAATTTTATATACATCACAAGTAATAATGTTTTTCATACAAATAAATAAATGTAGACAATACAAAGTCCAATAAATGGGCGTGATATATCAGTATTGGCATTGTATAAAAAGTCTAACTGGCGCGTGTCGTATGGATATACAAAAAATGTACAGAAACTATCCGACATATTGATATAAGGATATTATACATGTGATACATATTATAAGCCGAGTTGATATAATTGGGCGAATAGTATAAAACAAGTCAAATTGTATAGTCACATCAATGGTATTAAAAAAAAGCCGTCTTAAGCATCTGGAATGGTATAAAATGCTTTTTATAGACAAATGGTGTAATTGGCCGAATAGTTAAGTCAGTAGTTTAAAAAGAAAAATGGTATAAAATGCTTTTTATTGGTATAAATATTAAAATTACGTGACTGGTATAATAGTCAGATGATTTAATAAGCAAAATACTATAATATGCTCCATATAGCGGAATGGTATAATTGGAATAGTATAAAAAGTCAAATCGTGTAGTTAAGTGAATGGTATAAGTAGGATGGTTTAATTATAAAAAATATATAATGAAATGCTTTATATTCGTATAATTGGCCGAATAGTATAAAAAGATAAGATAATAAGTCGGATAATTTAATAAACAGAATGGTATAAAGTGCTCATTATAGCCGAATGGTATAATTGATCGAGTAGTAGAAGAAAGTTAAATAGTTTAATTACGTGAAAGGTAGGTATAACAAGCCGTATGGTTTAATAAGCACAATGTTTTAAAATGTTAAGATCAACCAAATGGCATAATTGGTCGATATATATAAAATGTTAATATATGTTATTCAAGTGTGTTTAAAAGTATTTTGTACATCGATATATATTATACTCGTATGGCCAAGGAGTTATGCTTTGTAAGACGTTATATTTTCCAGTCGGCTTGTGAGCTTGCTATGTCACACACTGCACAAACAATGATGAAAAGATTACTGACGGTTCATGTTCGGACCCAACGTCAGGATATATATGGGTATAGAATTTTCTTGGTTATCCAAACGACACTAAAATCACTTTGATACACTCCAATAGCTTCCAGTCGGCTGCAGGGTCACGATCTGTTGAGTTCATGACCATTAGGGTGTCGAAGGCAACTAAATTGTGACGAAAAGGGTTTTTAATAACCAGAACAAATAACAAAGTAAGTCTTTACACAGAAATAGATTACAAACTTTGTTTTGATGATGACCTAATCAGTATACAACTACACCGCTTCTGTCTGTCGCTGGCCACGGCAAAGTCAAACTGCTAAACATTTTATTAACCATGCATGATATAGTAAGAAGCGCATCGAGAAGGAGTACTAAAAACCTTAGCAAAGAAGCAGCTAAGATTCTGCTTTATATAAATTTACCATACTAGGCTAGTGCATACAAAAAAATATTATTAAGTCTCTGTGCCCATTTTTTTTTTAGGATTACAGCGCGTGTTTCCTCTGACCACAAGGTATGTTAATTACAAAAAATTATTACTAACGCCGATGTACATTTTGTTCATCTCTCTTTCATTCTTATTCCATTAACACTGGTGATGGGGGAAATCAATGCAAATTCAAGTTTTCTTTGCTTTGAATCGGTAGAAAAACAAAGCAAATAGGTGCAAGGTTGCAGAAAAAATAGGTTATGTTCGATTTTTTTCCACATAACATGTTTTTGCGCACTGTCTCATTTATTATTACAATGAGATCGTTTAGGCCAACCATTTATCATTATCAATCATGGCTTTGCCCTAGAGATTGTATTTTAATCAGCAGATGTGATATTATGGCTACGTATTATCCATACAATAGAAAAATAATTCCAAGCGCTTTAGGTTTTGCTATATGTGTGATCACAGATCAAAGTAAACTCTTCATCAATAATTATTCTGAACTTTCCTCTAACCACTTGAATCCATTTACGATGTACGTCAGTGCAGCTTATAAGCTAAATAAGCTGCTGAAAAATGTGTGTTCAAAATATTTTGAAGTAATACCACCGCAAACTGGTAAGGTTGCTCTTTTAATTGTTGGAAGCTAACGTCAAACGGCCTAACCATTACGGAACTATCTTATTAAGAATGAATACGATATATGATGTATGACTGTTTATGCGCCACAACCTAACTAACCTCTTCAATCGCTGTGATCACAATGATTCCTAATAAGTCAGAAAACTTGGTGGACTTGTACAAACCTACAATATTCTCTAGAATACTTGATAGAATATTCCTACGCCGATTGTTGGCAATAAGTGGTACTGAAACAGACATTCCACAGCAACAATTTGGCTTTCTAAAAAAAAAAAAATTTTAACCCCTTAGCAGTTATACAGGGTTGTCCAAACTATTTTAGATGCCTTTGAGAAAAATGAGTACTCTGTATCGCCGTTTCTTAATGTGCAACAAGAATTCTACAGTGTTTGACACGAGTTTGGAATATAAAAATATTGTTCCATATCCTCAATACGCACTCTAAAAGTCCTTCTTACAGTGCATAAACTTTATGGTTGAAGTCTTGCGCTATCAAATGTCTATCCGCCCGATGAAGGCGGTTGCTTCTTAGGGCAATGCTGTACACCATATACACACCGAATGCTGACATAACTGTAGCCACTTACATAGATGACACTGCGATTTTAATCAACTCCAGAGGTCTCAATGATGCCATGAATCAAGTGAATGATTATTTGGAGGTTCTGGGAACATGGCATAAATGCTGGAACGTTTTATTTAACCAACAGAAACCTTGATGTGCAGTTTATGCCCTTAAACGGGATGTTATTATGAACCTCTACTATGACTACAATACAATACCTCACAGTTGGCTAACTGCATTGGTATACTTCCGACTACTTTCAAAGCAATTTAATCAAATTTCATATTTTTATATCAGTTTCCTCTGACATTGACAGCGTACTTCTATTGAAATACAAGTTATAATATATTTCGCGCACTATTTGCACACATAATATAAACAACACTGGCAGCAATTCGTATTGAATATCAACCGTGCTATACATATTATTGACTTAAACAATAAAGCAACCAAATATGTACAAAATAATGACACCATAAATACACTTCCTACCTGTCAAAATTAAAATATTTATTTATCCAATGCTAATGAAACATCAATCGAAAACATTTAATTAGTTCAAACTGAATTGCTAAGCTAGCAACAAATTTTTGCTGCCGGGCAGCTGAGTCTGTAACCTATAAACAATTTGCGCATTTCATGTGCAGATATGAAATGATTTGAACTAGTTGACTGTTGTGTACGCTGCTTTAGTAATTGCAAACAGTATAGCGTATCAAATGAATGTGAATTCTTTTTTTGTTTTTTTTTTCAAATAGAACAATTTATAGAAACCATTTTGTGTTTGCGTCGTTAGTATTTGAACGCCTATAGCTATAGGCAAAATTATTCAACAGCCAGTGAGCTGGCAAACGGAAAAACCATGTTGAAAGTATAATAAATTCAACTGCAAGTTATTTAAATGCCAAGGACGTACGAATGCGAATTGTGAATAGCGAAAAATTCATGATTTATTCATGAAATACACTTTGGCTGTGTGTGTGTGTGAGTGTGTATCTTAGTTTGCAGTCGAAATAGAATAAAATAGTAGTAGCACACACAAACTAGTAACAACATTTGCGCTATCATAAATAAAATGGCGCGCCAAAAAGAAATGACTGCTGAAATTTACGAATATGAGTGCGACAAATGGCCAAGCAATGGTGGCCATCTTCCTTATAAAGGTGTGCCAGCTCTGTAGCTCCGCAATGAAAATAAAATGTAGCTGGGTTCTTATACGCATATCGCTGCGGTGAAGCACATAAAATTGGTTTTTATCTAACATTTTTGTTTTTGTAGAGCATGACCGAGATACTTTTACTGCAGCAGTTTGGACCATGAGTATATAAAAGAGCTTCAAAGTGTTACTGTTTTTGAGTGCATATGCTTACAAATTTAATATATTTGTAAAGAAAGATAAATATTATACAATATCGTCTCTGCAGCGTCATAAAGTAGCTTAAAAGTTTTAACTTTTCTTATTTTTTTCTGCAACATAAAGCAAAGAAAAACTTTGAGTGGTATTTGGTAGGAAATTTGCTGCATAATCTGCTGAACAGCCATAAGTGATGCTTGAGATGCCATTCGTCGTTGTTGATGATGATGGAAATGATGATGTTGATGGCATGCGCAACGCAGATAATCGAACTTTTGAACGTTGCTGTTAGACATTTTTTGCATGCCAAAGGTTAATAGTGAAAAATGAAAAGTGCATAAATGGCTCACAATCAGTTGTTTACCTTGTTTTCGCCTGATTTATGCTATTGACATCATCAGCAAATATGTTTGCTAAAGTAACCATAAGGATTACTCGAAAATGATAGAGTGGAACTAAATTACAACATGTAGAGTAGCTAATTCTTAGTCGTTGCTGCTGGCACCAGTTTGATAATGTGCCAATTGTTGTAAGGATTCTTTTGATTTACACCCTGTATTCAACATAAAAATACTATTAAGCTACTACAATATGAAAGCAGGCAGTGTGCAGAGTCTCTCAATATACGTCCTTACGTCCAAGTAGACCAACAGTCGGTAATTTGTTTAAACTTTAAAAAGTGAGCAAGTATCGCTATAAACACATTTTTGTGTTCCTCGTAATTTTGGCCTGTCTGTGAAGTTCAACATTATTGATCAACGCCAAAAAACGAGTCGTTGTCCATTTATCTGTCTTCATGTATGAAAAACGAGAACTTGAAGACAATAAGAGATAGAGCCTTAAAGTTCGACGCTCATATTTCCTTTTCAGGTATATTCTATTCAATAAACGTATCAAATCCTCACAAAGGGTTTCCTATCGCTTCTGACATCTGGTTGATGTCCTCGAAAGATGCAAGGCTGACAACACTGCAATCTCAGAAATCCGATAGATAGGACAGCATTGCTCTTAAAAAGCATCCTGTGACATCTACTATAGCTGACATGTGAGTAAGCTCGAATTTGGAAGTGGTTTTGGGCTGAGTAGGAAACTACGCGGCCTCATCTTCAGGTTCATGACTGTTGACGAGCGCCTAACCGCGATACGCATCAAGGCTAAATATTTAAATATAAGCCTGATCTGTGCGCACGCCCCGACGGAAGAGAAAGACGACGACGCTAAATATGAGTTTTATGAGCGCTTGGAAAGTCTTTACTTCTGTGACAAATTCTTGATATGACGAGGAGTGACGCAATGATACTGCAGAGAAGAACTCTTCCTATCAGCCAATTCTGCCGTCAGGAGCAAAGCGAGCTGTTAGAGTGCGATAGCGATAGAAATGGAGAGAGGAGAATCGACTTCTCAGACGCAAGAAAGAGGAGCAAGCAAGCGGGTGTTTGATAATGTTGAGTTGTTATGTGATAGAAATAAAGCTGGAACATTTTATCAAAAGGTCAAGCGTCTGACTGAAGGTATGATATGGTCTGATGAACGCATACGCAATGGCTGGAATCTCTGTCCTATCTTTAAGAAAAGAGACTTCGCTGATTGTATCTCGCATATGGTGTAAAAGGCTGAAGCCATTTTCGGATTCGTTGATAGGACGATATCAGTGTGGCATTAGACCAAAAAAGTCGACCAGTGACCAAATATTCACATTTCGCCAAATCTTGGAAAAGACCCGTGAGTTCAACAAAGACACACACCACCTAGTTGGTCGATTACAAAGCCGCTTTAGACACGCAGATACGATCGAAGTTATTCGACGCCCTGTCTGCACTATGTATCCCGGCAAAGATCGGTCATCTTTGCATGACGACGCTATCTCACACATAAAGCGTTGTCAGCGTGGGGAAAAATCTCTCCGAACCCTTTGATATCAAGAGAGGTTTCAGGCAGGGCGATGCTCTGTCGTGCGTTTTATTCAATCTCCTGATCAATACATGCTACGCCAATGCCCGTACATACAGAGTATGTCGGGCTCGATCTTCCAAAAGGAAGTGATGCTGCTCGCTTACGCCGATGACATCGATATCATCGGCTCGCAGAAACGGCGAGTCAACTAGGCGTTCTCAGAGATTGAAAAACCGCCTCGGCTCATGGGTTTAGTGGTGAATGAGGGCAAAATGAGGTACTTAGTGTCTTTCCGCACTCCGTCATAATGTCTTGGACTATCAGTGACGATGGAGAATTTCAACTTCAGTGTTGTAGACAACTTCGTCTATCTTGGATCCGAGATAACCAGCAACAACAACGTCAGCCTGGAGATCAGGCAAAGAATCACGCTGGCAGACAGATGCTTTTTTGTGCTGAGCAAGCAAATGAGAAGTAAATCCCTCTTTCGAAAGAGTCTTGAGTCGGACGAGACAGCGTTGGAAGTCTTCGAGTGGAAGATTCTTCGCAAGATCTTTGGTCCTATTAGAGTCGGCGACGAATTTAGGTCCCGTATGAACAGCGAAGTGTATTAGCCATTCGATGAGGTAGACATAGTCCAGCGCATAAAATTCCAGCGGCTGCACTGGGCCATTTAAGTAAGAATGCAAAAGTGGAAAAAATTTCAGTGGGAATATTTTGAAAGAAAAAAAAATAGTTAAGGTTTTGTAGCGTATACTGCTAATATCCTGATTAAATGGACTAATTTTACGTGGATTTCTTTAACAACCCATAAGAAAACATAAATCATATAGCATCCTTCATTTTACTTATTTATTATATTAATTCGTACGTCCACTTCGGTATCAGGTTCTCAATCTGAAATCACCTTCGATTTTTGTATCCATCTTTTATATTTCTACTTACTATTTAATAACAAACTTAAGAGCAAAAATATACCTTCTACTGCATATTGTAGTACTTATATCTCTACAATCAAGAATATTTCGATTAAAGGTTGTGAAAGCTTCTATACTTCAAACTAACCAATCGATTGAACTGAAATTCACAAACAAACTTCAGTTTAATCAGGAAATGGTTCGAGTCAAGCTTGGTCAAAATCAGAGAGGCTATACGCCAACACCACACAAACCAAACTAACCAAATCACAAAGTCTTACAATAAATGCCATGACAGTTCACCATTTTGTAATTTGCTTTTTTGATTGCTTTGATGCAAAAGTTTCAAACATTTTTAAAGCTTTTACGTTCTTTAAATTACGACAAACATTGCGAATACATTATATTAAATACGCCCATAAATATGTCGCTGCATTTTCCAAAACTTTCATAATGAGCAGCTTGCAAGCAAAATTATTATTTGCCAGAAACTTCAACAACATCCGACAGCAAAGCAGCAGCATTTTCTATTTTCCAACATGCTGTGTTGACAAACACACATTTAAAATTTATAATTGAGTTTCCTGTGCAGCATTTTGCAGTGTCGAGGCGTCATTTATTCGCTTCGTTTCCCTATTTATTTGCTCATGCATTCATTCATCATCAAATCGAACTGCGAAAGTTTTATGTCTAGTAGCGCTGGGAAATTTATTTATGTGTGTGTTCCCCCTTTGGCAAGCAACTGCTTTAGAAGCGACTGAGATTGCGGCAGTGCGTTGCTAGTTCATTAATTTTGACGCTGCTGGCAATTAGACAAACCATAAACTGATGATGACGATGGTGAGAATGATGCAAAAGTGCTCTCGGCAATGAATTGTAAAAGTTGCAATATGGTGCAAGGAAGGTGCAGGAAGATTTTGTATAATTTAGCTGCGGTAAAATGCAATTTCAATGCATTATGCATGCAAAGGATGGCAAATGTAATGCGTTTGAGTGATTGGAAATGATTGCTGTTGATTTTGGAAAATGCGGATGTGATTATTACTCGTAAATTGTTATGATTTACATCAGCATCTACAAGGAAGAAATGCTTGTTCAATATTTCATAATGCGAAAATATATAGAATATTTTTTGATAGAGTTTTTGAAACAATCTTAGCAACTGGGTATATTAAAATATATCCACTCACTAACTCGTAATAAAAATAAAATTTTAAATAAAAATTAAATATTTAAACTTAATTTCACATCCGACCGACATTTAGCTCAGAGTCATATTTTTTTTTAAATAATAATTCGAAAATAAAAAATTGTATGTGTTTGACTAATGAATAAATCATTTATGTGTTATATAAATTATGTTGACAAATTGTATATTCGCAACGTGTTATTTCGTGTTTAAATTGTTGAAGCATTTTCATTTTGCCGTAGACAGCTGCAAGCACTTCAACTTCAATGCCCACTGCCGGACCGTTCGAGCCTAACTATATATAAAATGTCGAGTGTTTGTATCTCTGGCAAACAGCTTCAATAACTTGCTATTTAATGCTACTCAATGTTTAAATCATTATAATAAATTATATACAATAATAATAAAAATAAATCCAAAATAATGTGCACGCCGACAGAAAGAACAAAATGTATGACTGTCCCATCAAAATACGAGCAGCTGAAGCACGTACACGAACGAATACATAGACTTATATATATATAAATATATATAATATGGTGTATACCTACGCAGACAAATAGACAAACAGAGAGAGACAAACAGACAGAAGGACATACAGCCAGACGTATGAAGTGTTTGCTATTGCTGCTGTGTATAGGAATTAATGCAGCAGACATTAGTAGTATACGAGAGTATGTAATGAAAAAGGCAAAAGGAATCTTACATACATCCTTGTTGGCTGCAAACATCAAGCTCAGAGAGCTACTCAAGCGTTCATTTTGTATGAGGTAGTACAAATAGCGGAACACACATACACACATACAAAACTCATACAAATCCTTGCAAACGCAATAAAACAAATAAAAGTTGCAAGGCATAAAAAGTAAATATGGCGCCGCACAGTGGTCGCATAGCACGGGAAGTTGGCCCTAATTACAAAAAAAAAAAATAATGATGTAGTTCTTTATTTCATGGTAGCTGTGCGTTCTACTTCCATTGATCAACCGATTGCGTTGAAACTCTTGGAAAAATGCTTCTAAGAATTTTTAAGAAATATAGGTGCAGGATGAGTTCATAATTATTATGAAGCTTAGAGTTCAACATCATGGGAGTGAGATAAGAGAAGAAAGAAATATATGAATGTTGCTATATCATGTGAAGCCTTGTAATAAAATGGAATAAAGCAATAATTCGTCCGGTGCCAAATATAAAAATATATTGTGTCATATTGTTTGAGAATAAAAAGCGAATGGGTGTTAATAGAATAATCAATATCTCAACGACACTCACCCTTTATGTCGACACAATCCCAACCAATCACATACACAAACGTACTTAACAGTCCTCTCATTGCCAACCCCAATGGAACATTTCGCTTTGTAGACCCTGTACCGAAGGTACAAAACTTATGGGTTTTGTGCAATTGCATGTAATAGGTAGAAATAATGGTCGGTAAAGTCTCTCTGAGCCGAAACCTTCATCAAAATCGGATAATAAATAACGATTTTATAAGCAATGGAATTTGAAAGATCTGTGATACTTCCGTTATTCGTGGAGTGAGAATTGGGAGGAGCAAAATTTTTCTTTTCATTAGTACCATTTTTTTTATTAATTTTCTAACTTTTTGTTTTGTACTGCTTGGTCATAAGCTAGGCGACTTGTACTGTTAGAGGGCGTCTTACAGTCGGTTATGCCCGACTGTATTTGCTTACTTGCTTGGAACAGTAATAGTCGCATAGAAATCACTTGTCAAAGTTGCCAAACTTATACCTTTTGCAAACTACCACCAACAAATAAATTCGGCCGGGTGAATGTCCTTCGCATAAGTGATAAAGTTTCTTAGACTCAAAGAACTGTCATCATTAAATGGGAATAATACTTCACCCCCTAGGAAAACTCAGAAGATGTTTTATAGTAATAGGATGAATTTCTCTGTTAATAAAAAGTTTATACCCTCAACTGGTATATATCGAAAGTCTGAAATTGTTGCAAAATCTTGAAGAATAATCACTAAATATGGCGGAGCTGCTGAAGATATTTTCAGCCTCGCACTCCTGGATAAAGTGTGACGTTCCACGCATATTAAATTTAAAATTTTGTACACCTATATCAAGTAAGGGTAAAGGTGAAGTATTTGACGAAAGATATGTTGACAAATTGGAGCCTTCTATTTATGGTTCTGGAGGTTTTCCATAGCTTACATTCATAAATAAGACATGGCAATCCTCCAGAACCATAATTAGAAGGCTCCAATTTTTTCACATACCTTTTCGCCAAATATTGCGATAATTCTGTATAAGCATAAGAAGAAAATGAGATAAACCCTTTGCAATGTAGTAACTGATATTGCCCCGCTTTAGAAGCATAGCAGACAAGATATAAGAGAAAATTGTAGCATTTAGCAGCGTCACGCTTCAAAAACAAGCATTTCTTGGTTTCTGATTAATCGAAAAATTTAAGAATAACCGGATCTCCAAAAAAAATTTTACAATCCCATAATATTAACGGCTAATTGATGACATGGTAACTTCTCGCGAAATATACCTCAAATCGGATTAGTTGTCATTGTATGTAAATCTTAGCGAATAGTATATATCATTGCATTGTTATAAAACTTTGTCTGAAGATCCAAATGTCAAAGATGCCTTCTCAAACAAAATAAATATATAAAAGCGATGAAATTTTACCAGAGAATATATATTTCTTTTATTCATTATTTTTAAACGCGCCAGGAGGAATTCGAAAACATTCTTAATAATTCAGATATAATCCAAAGTAAGATGAAATGAAAATTTCATTCGTTACTGTAACACCGATGTTTTTTAGATATTTGCATATATGGAGACCACACGAATCACGAAAAAGGGGTTGGCATAATAGTTGAATATCAGTTATGAGAGAAGTGGCAACACTAATGTCAATAGGTAAAGTCTGGCAATACTACTTGTAAATTAAAGTTTGACCTTTTTTAGCATGAACGTATTCTCAACGTTTTCATTTGTGTTGTACAAAGAGTTGAAAAAAAATCAATTTGGCCACAAAATAGAAATAACTAAGGAAGGTTTTCGTTGGATTTTTTTTCACAACTTTCGACATGTATTATCTCCAAAAGAGTGTGTCGATGAACTGAGTTCTTTGTATGGCCATGAAGAACCTCCAAAACCACTTTATATCGTGGTCGTGAAGGTTGCACGAATACCTTGTCGTAAAAAAGGTTTGTTCGCGTTATATTCCGCATAATATGGCAATCTCTCAAAAAAAGCTCTTGTGGATTGGTGCAAAAAAATGCTGAAAAAATACGATCGCGGTGCTTCAAAAGACGTTTTATAGGTGAAAAAACATGGATTTATGCTTATGAGCTAGAAACAAAAAAAATAATCGACCGTGTGGGTATTCCAAGACGAGTTACAACCAACAAAAGTGTTTCGCGCACGAAGCAGTGCGTAGCAAATGGTCCTCTGTTTCTTCGGCCGAATGGGTCATATGGCGACTGTTCCGCTTGAGCCACGTAGGACAGTCAATTCTGAATTTGTTTGTCGGAAGTTTTCGAAGAAATTCGCAAATCCAACCGGCATAAACGAATCAGCCTCCATCATGACAATGCAAGCTCTCACACATCGGCTCACACAAGAGAAACTGTTTGAGCACTCAAAATATCGAATTGAAGGGTCATTCGCCGTGCAGCCCTTATTTATCACCCATTGACTTATTTTTTTTTTCCTACACATCGAAAATAAACTGCATGGCGAACTTTTAATGTGTTTACAACGGACGTCTTGGAAGTACCTCAATCGAAGTGGAAAAAATGCTTCGAAAATTGGTACAGAAATTTTAATGGAGAATATTTTGAAAAAAAAATAAAGTCATTTTCATTTAAAAATGTTTGTTATTATTTGCTATTTCCGAAATATGAACACTGCACTTCGTATCTAAAGAGAGAGATTTAAAACTTACACCCCTTTAAAGCTGAGTTAACAACAACAACAAGTTATCTGAAGAAGGAGTAGAAGCATTTATATTCCCAACTTTAATGCTTCTATCTCTTAGTCTCGAAGTTCTCGTTCTTCATGTAAACAACCAGACAGATGGACAAAATTTACAGACACCACTTTTGATACTGATCAAAAATATATGGAGTCTGCAACGCCTCTTTCTGTATTTTAAATATATTTACACAAACTAAATCTACACTTTTAATGTATGGGTATAGGATATAAAAGGGTTCTTCCAGCTACATATTTTCTTCTATTTGAGTCATATGTAAGCAACAGAACATTTTACTTTAAACTATTAGACTAGGTTTTTTAAATCCTTACAATTATGGCAGGTTTACCTAAAATTGTTTTTGACAAAAAGTACCGATGTTCTTTGTGGCTTACTTATTCCAAAGAGCGAAAGCTTTAAATACTTAGGAATAAATTTCGATCGTAGACTCACCTGGAAAAAGTATATAAATGTAAAATATCATAAATTAAATTAAAAGAGAATAAAAAATTGCACTAGTTAATTTATTACAAATCGGAACTAAGCATATGATTATACGAAACTATCATAAAATCAATTTGTTGTATAGAAAATCTTAACCGATACAATGAAAAGAAGAAAGAATACGCCGAACCCAGGATCTGTGGGATCGCAAAACTAAACACTTTTGCAGATATCCCTCACAAACAAACCTATTCAGGTTAAAGAGTTAGCCAATGTTATAAAAGACATTCCAAGGAGCAAGGCCCAGACATGGACAGCACGGTTGAACGAAGCTACGTTTCACAATATTCAAAAGCCAGGTAAACCAGATAATAACGCTGAGTCATATCGGCCAATAATTCTTCTGCCTTTATTATTGAAAATGGACAAAACCGTACTGGTTCCCAGAGTTGCATAGCTTTTGAAGAACTTGGGTGTTGCAATACTGTATTTGACTACATGTAGTAATCTAGCACGACAGCTTATGAAAGATTATCACACTCCTGCTAGCACTTTTTTGCTGCATTTTTCGCTTTGACCAGGAACAGCTAGATTTTTTTCTGGAGTTTCGTAGGGCAACGTACTAGAAGAATTGTTTAACTCGCTCTAAACCGCTAACCATATTATCCCAGACGACAACTACAAGGAGGCCCCCAATTAGATACTCCATTGAGACTTACGGCAACACATTTTATAGGGCTCAAGGTGTTACATTGAGGTAGCAGGATTACGTTCACGTATTGGCAGTTTGGTGTGGATGCTATAATTTGCAAAAGGAATGCAAGCAAGACAACAAATCTATGTTTAAGCGCATGATCACTTCAGTAACCTACATAGAAGTTGAATATGTGAAAGCAGTCTTTATGGGCAAAATACCCGGACAACATAAATAAGAAGCAAGCGGACTCATTAGTTAAATATATACACAAAAAAAAGTGTGTGTATGCAATTCACATACTGCAGAAGTGAAACTGCTGAAAAGTAGCCTACTAAAGATTGACATGGATATAGAGCATCAAGAGTACTAGGATAAATGTACGGATTATTATTTTTTACCAAGCTTAAAAATTATCTATTGTTTCCATGTTTTCACATTGAACATATGATAGGAGAGGCTTATGGTATCTAAAACAAACAACAAAAAAAACAATGGTTCAGTCATATTTCGCGTGCATACGTAATATCCGCTCGTATGGTGTGTTAAATACGGGTTGTTTGATATGTCAGTGACTTTTGAATATGCCAGTAATTCCTTATTATCAACAGCGCTGCAATTTTCTGAATTCAGTTCGCCTTTAATGTCCTTGCTGTATAGATGTCACACACAATTTATATGGACGAATAACTTAACATATTTATATTATTTTTTAAAAAAAATTTCACTGACTTAACAAACTACCCTCGTACACAAAAAAATTCTCATAGAAGTAAAAAGAGATGAGAAAGAGATAAGAATTTCGGTTGCAAATGCATACAATTTTTTGTTGTTAGTGGAGCGCATTGCTCGTGGGATGGTGGTGCATGGAATGGTGTGTTTGTATTAGGACTACCCCAAAAACTGGGCGTGATATAAATCGTCCATATTTTTTTATTTTTTTAATTTTTGAATACTTTAACTCTAACTTAAAGTATTACTCCTAGTTGGAGCATAGGGCGAAATTAAATGCCCTCCAAAGGCTTATATAAGCTGCTAGGGTTATTAGTTTACTTGTTTAAAGTGAATTGTCGTTATCATGGAGCGGTTGTTGTTGTATCCGAGGCTTGTTTCCCTTTGTTGAGTATAATTTTTACGGTCGGGTCACAAGCCCAACGCAAGCTGTTTTATGTCTGTACGTACATCGTACAGCGGAGTGTTATATGTTATTCCCCTTGTGTGCCTGATCGGCTGACGGCCAATTATAAAACGAATATATTTAGCTTATGGGGTAGGCAATAATTCTTAATTCGTTACAAACTTTCAGACAAACTCAATATACAACAACAAGGTAAGTAAATCGCAAGCATACACATTTGTTTTTGCAAAGCAGAGACTTAATTTTAAAAATCTGTGCGTGTACGACTGCTTGTGTGTTTAGATGGCGCTAAAACTTTTCGCATGAAATTTTATACATGTTTATTGAAAGCAGACGAGACCGAGAATATAAAATAATGTGTTATGTAGTCAATCCCATTATCTCGCCTACTGTTTCTGTCTTTATCGTGACGCATTTCGTTTCATCAAGTTTCAAATCACAACGGTTTTAAAGAAGTTTCACTTAAAAATAATAAAAAATAGCCTTATGTACGTATGTCCGTCGATCTGAAAAAAAATAAATTTAGTCGAAGTCTTTTTGTAGCGGAGCTCCCTTTTAAGCGCGTTCTTATGCATTGAACACACTATTTGAGTAACTCCTTTTGCTTTGAGCTCAAAGAACATTTGTCCAAAGAATTTAAGCGATATTTATTAGCCCTGCGGAAGGAATTTTTTACGGTTTACTGAGCTAATATGTGAAAAATTTAAATTTAACATAGTTAATGCAAAAAAGCAGTTTCTAAGACTCGAAAAGAGTTATAAACTCCTCCACAAAATTTTATTCCATACAACTACAAAACGTGTGAAGATTATAAAATTAATTTGCATACAAAAACTGATTGATATGAAGGCATGACATTGCACTGCAAATAAATTTCTAATAACTTACACCAGCATCCACAAAAACATTGTAATTTGGAGCCACTGCTCAACCATTTGCCACTGCGCCGCCATTTGCCATAAACAAAAAATTTGTTAAAAAGGAAACTCGCTGTTAAAAAGCAAACAAAATGAAAACAAATAGCTGCAATACCATGCGTATATGTGTTGGATAAATAGTAGTGGGGGCCGTGGGGTACCTTTCATTTGGTTTGAAGTGCCACGTGCTGCTAACAGCTGTTCACATGAAGCACAGCTGTGCCGCACTGTTATGGGATATTTTAGTGTAGACTTTTAAGCGCATAAATATCCCAAAATAATACAAACTCTCTTGCTATACGACAAGGGATGCTCAAACATGCTACATACTCAATTTACAAATCTTCTTGTCCTTTTATAGCAAACTCTCTCTCACTTGCGCAGCACAGCTTTTATTATGGCACAGCATCCTTTTTGAATGACTGCTGTTGTTTTCGAAATTTCAGTAGCGGAGCAACTTTCATGCGAAACGGACGTGGAAAGCGAATAAAACTAAGAAAAAACAAACACGAAGTGAATTTCTGTTGACAAAATACAGCTGAGACGCCAAATAAAGGCTGACTTAATTTGTCATGTTTAGTCAAAAAGTGTTTTTGGTTTTAAATTTAAGCATTTAAGGTGCAAAAAAAATTTGTGCAGTGTGTAAAAGTGTCAGAAAAATTAAACTAAAAGTTGGGCGAAAAAAAACACAAATAAAAAAGCCAACTACTAAAAGTTGTGTGTTCGACAACTCCAACAAAGTCGTAAATGTACGTGTTCAATTTTATACTTTTTTTACACTTTTATCTTTTAGAAAACTACATCAAATAGCACTCTCGACAGACACCGCAACAAGCTTAAAATGCTAAAAAGAATAGCTATTCTAGAAAAAAAAGTTTATCTAAAACCCTTCAAGTAGATTTGCAAATGCGCGACACGTTTCGCGATTTGTCTGAAACTTGAATCGAACTGAGTCAATTGCTTCTGTGATGCGTGTGGCTTTGATGTGTGTTTGTGTGTGTGGTTTTTTTTTATACCCTGCAGTTGAAAAGTGGAAAGTTTAATAGTTTTTGTATGTCTTAGAGTTTATATTGAAGACAACAAACAGTATTATATACATGCTTCAGTAATCTGCATAGATGAGTCGCTTTAGTCATGTACGTCTGTCTGTGCGACTATTTATTTGTCAGTCAGTCTGTCTGTCTGTCTTAGTCCTAATTGGTATTTTAATAGTTTAGTTTAGGCGAAAATTAAATATATTAATCTATGAAGTTTAGCTCAAAATTTATTCAAACTTCTTAATTTCTTAGCCTCTAGATTGAGTAATTCAGAATTATGCTTCTCAGAAGCCTATAATCATAAAATATAAATCAAATCCACACATCAGATAGAAGTTATGATACATTTTTTTAATAATTTTTTGAGACTTCTATTTTGCTTATTTGAAGAAATCCACTACAGACTATTGTATCAGAAAAACAAAATCGAAAGAAAGGCAGCATCTTAATTAGTAATGGAAAGCAAACAGAGAGCCAAATACTATCAACAAGATTATAAAAAAAATAAAACATGTTTTTTTCTTCTTGTTGTATGCTTAAAATAGGAAAAACGTTGGGCAGGGGCAACGTAAATCGTAGCAGTTAGCAAAATAATATACAAAAATTCTATTGCGCAAGAAACAAAAGTTCCTTTGGCTTCATATATGTTTAAAAAAAGGAGAAAACGGTGAGCAGGGTAAGTAGGGGAATGCAAAATAATATCAATAGAATGTAACTGTCAACAAAAAATATGTTTAGGTACAACATAGATCGAAGCACTTAGCAAAATAATATAGAAAAACTTCACAAATTCAAAAATCAGAAGTTCCCTTCGTTTCTTGTTGGTTTAAAATAGATAAAACGGTGGGCATTTATAGCATTCGAATGATTCAAAAAACAAAAGTTTGTGGTTAAAGAAGGAGAAAAGCGATGGGAAGGGGTAGCATTTAGCGTAAAAGTTAGCAAAATAATATAGAAAATATCCACTGTTTCGTATCAGTAAGCCAAACAATATACAAAAATTCAAAACAAAAGTTTCTTTTGCTTCTTGTATGTTTAAAGTAGGAAAGAATCGATGGGCAGGGCCAGCATTTAGCGTAAAAGTTAGCAAAATAATAAACAAAATCTACATTGTTTCAAAAAACAAAAATTTCTTTTGCTTCTTTCTTAATTTATGCATATTTTGCTTCTCATATGTTTAAAATAGAGAAAACGATTGGCAGGTGCTACATGTTATCATTGTTGTTGTTGTTAATACGCATATTTTCTGCTCTGCTCTGTCAGGCCGGCGCAAATAAATGTTGCTCTAAACCAATACAGTCAAACACAATTTCTAAAAATTGATTTAATATAAAATCTTCGTGATTATTCACCATTCCCTCACTTATTTGCCGCTTGCAGTACATACTGCTTGAAAATATATTCCATAAAGCGTATTAATGCTTCGTTTTCAACGAACTAAACACTTTTCTACACATTTTTCCTCTTTTTTATATAACTTTATGTGTATTTTACATAGAAAATTGCTAGAAAACTAGAAGATTGCAGAGATTAAGCGGCAACGACCTAGACATAGACGAAGAAATACGCGCGCCAAGGCACTAATGTACACGAAAAAAAAAATTCCAAAGCAAAAGAAAATAAAATAAATAAAAGCAAAAGGAAATCGTTGTCAACATAGTCGTCGGTGTTATCCTTGCCGCCATTATTAAAGCATGGTGTTGTTGATGGCGTCGGCAGCGTTACTGATTTGTATGTGCGGCATTGTTGCTGCTAATGGCGGCTGCTGCGTGCTATGCCTGTTTCCAAAAGCTACTACTCCTTTTTACCATACACGCTACTATTTTTTTTTATAGATACTCGTGCACAACACTTGCGGCATAAAATAAAGATAAATGCGAATTCATGTGGCGCGTACTTTTAGGTGTAGCAGCCACTCGACATTGTCGGCTGTTTTATTTCGGCTTTTTATATGCTAAAGCATGAGAGTATGCTACAAAAACTTCATCTACTACGTCTAGCATGTGCGTGTAATAGTGTGTATCTGTGTCTTCACACATTTCTTGTGGTAGCTTTGTGGTTGCGAGTTTTAGATACTTTTTATAAAGAATTTTCGTTATTTGGAGGTGTACATAGCAAATATAAAATCAGTTGGTCTAGAGACGCGTTTAAAATGAAATCAGTGTTAGACGGTGTGTGTGTGTGTGTGTGTGCGTGTGTTTCCCTTTTTTCTATTTCTATATGTAAGTGTAGCTGCCTGACACGCTTCACTGCATTTTAAATTAAGCAACATTTTTATTTATATTTACATTTCTTTAAGCGCCAAAATTTCGCTGCTACACTTTATCTTTTCTTTTTTTTTTTTTGTTTTACGCTGTACGCAATAGAGGGAAAAAGAGAGAATTTTGTTTTTGTAAAAAATTATGTAACAAACAAAATGAGTTTATATTGAAAATCGTGTCGATAGAGCTATGTCCTGCTGAACATCGCTTTGAACAATCAGATTTTAGAGGCTATATAAGATAGCACCTGCAACTTAGCTTGATAAGGCTCTACTAAGTTGTATTCAGTTAAAGTGTTTAACTAAATAAATATGCAAAGCACACCTCAAGCAAACATTACCCTTAATTTTTAATTTCTTTTTAATAACTTTTTTTATTTTATTTTTAAGCCCCAATTTTTTTTTTAACTTTCATTAAACTTAAAAAGTTATACCACTTGATTCTAGTTCCTTAAACACTTTCAAAGCAAAACAGCGTATCTCTAAGTCGTGCATACTCAACTGCAGCCTACTTTCTTATAATTTTGTTTATTTTCATTTTTCATGGCGTAAAATAAAAACTTGCGCACAGTTTTTTGTCAACCATTTTTTATTTGTCTTTGTTTTTATGCTTTTTTTTATTTTTATTTTACTTTGCTTTATTTTTTAATTTATTTATTTTTTCAAATATTTTCTTTCGTTTCCCCCATTTTATTGTATTTTTTACTTCACTAAACACAAAATGTATGCTAAGCAAAATGTTTGATTTCCGGCAGATTGTACGTGCTTTTTAGATTTTTTCTGCTTTTATATACTTTATTTCGTTCTTATTTTTCTTTTCTTTTTTTTTTATAACTTGAGCCACTTACTTTCCTTTTCATATGTTTGTTTTTGTAAGCTTCATTGATGTGCGGCGCATAAAATTGGTGAAAATGTGAAAATGTTTTATTAGGAATTAGTGTTGAGTGCAAGAGAAAGATTTATGTTGTATTTTTTGAACGAGTGCCTTTATTGTAATATCCTGCACAGTACAAAATATTTACTTGCATGCTTTGGGTTTATATTAAATTAAGAAATATTGGATTTTTTTTTTTCATGTGAAAAAGTATGAGCATCAGCTTTATATACTTTAAATTTACTCGAATAAACATTTGTTTGTGGTTTTTGTAGATTTTTTCCGAAGCTAGTATTAATAACTGACTGACGAACTGGTGGATTGATAGACATAAGCTCTGCCGGACAGTGAAAAAGTATGATGACGGAGCAATTTATAATTTGCACAAATTGTTTATCCTTTACCTAATTTGACAGGATTGTAATAAATTTGTGTAAATGTTTGTTAAAGGCGGCAGAAGGCAAAGTCAACGTTTTATTGTAAATAAAATATGAAAGCTGCGTGGATTTAGCCATGTTCGATCAAAAATTATACGGTCTTTTCCGGTTTTTAAATTCAGTAAAATTAATTAAGTTAAATATATTCTGCCGTGAATACCCTAGTCTGTGCAAATGTGTGCAAGAGGCATGGTAGAGTATATAAAGTGTTTACCGTACAATGTCGATAATTCATTCACTTGCTAATTCGAATCACGCGTAAATCCGGAAACTTAATTGTTTCTTATTGTTGACTCCCTAATTTATACACAACGCTTTTTCTGACCTTAAAATTGTTTTTAATTTTTACACTTTTTCAAGATTTAAAAATTTCTTAGGCAATTTAAAAGTCTACCACTTTAATACGAAAACTCCACGTTTTCTATTTAATTGACCAATATAAGTGAATAATGAGTTGAGTTCGTAGAAACGTAGAATAATTACTATTATTAATTGCTCTCAGTAGAGTAATTTCACTTCGTTAACTGACAACAGAATACAATGTAGACCAACCTAGGACTGCCGACATAAAATTAAATGGCCTAAAAATTGAAAATGTAAAAGTTTGAATATATTTTTAAAGCATAACTCATTAAATTAGAAAATTTTTTTTTATGGTAAACGCAGTACTTTGTGATGTGCTCAATACAAACTGATGAAAGAGTACTTGTGCCATGCATTTTTAACTCGAAAACCAAGCAATAAAGCACTTTCCATCAGAACTCGCAAAAAGAGGTCCCTTTTTTTACATATTGTCAGCAAAAAAACCTGTCACTTGCAGACACAATTCGAAACGGTCTTGAAAAAACACTCGGCTTGCACTTCGCTCATCGAACGAGCGGTTTGGCTTGCTGTCTCTGCTCATGGGTCCACTCAAGACCCATTGCTTCGTAAAAAATCGAAAACTGGACTTTTTCGCATGTATGTGTATTGCGTGTGTAGATAAGCAAACAACAAGTATGGTTGAGCATATTTTGCGAGCTCTGGTTTCCATCCCAAATTGTTTAGAACAAATGCTGAGTTTATGGTTAGTTTGAATTTAATTTTACAAAATGTCTGCCCAAAAACTATCTAATAGTTCTATGGACGTTCAAACGTATATAAAAAAAGTTGGGCGCTAAAATTGTGAAATAGTCATTTGTTCAAGTCCACAATGCGAATGAAACTACACTTTTTTCAAGAAATCTGTCACAAAAATGCCTGCATGGCACACTAAAAAATTTACACTAGATTGGTATAGACAAGTTTACTCTTCCGGATGATGCAAGCGTAAAATTTAATAATATTAACCCCCTAATAAAATATATTAACCACATAAATGGTTGGAGGATTGAAATACTATTGGGAGTATTAAAGGCTTTATTGTGAAAAAAATTGTTATACATTCAATGTTCAAAATATTATCGGAAGCTACAACGTTTGACCATATCTCTGGAAGTTTATGGATTTCATCCCAAAAGATCTTCTCCGTCTTGGCGGCCAAGAACATATGGAGCCAATTTTTGATACGCTGTTCTGAAATGAAGCGTATTCCGGTGAAGGCATTTTGCATTGCTGTGAACAAGTAGTAATCAGAAGGGACCATATCTGGGCTATAAAGCGGGATGAGGTATTACCTTGGCGCCATAGATATTCGGCTTTGCCGTGGATGTTGATGGTTGGACGGGCTTCAGATACGATTTCTTGCACTTTTTCATCACCAGTGACAATCCGATGCAAAAACACCTTCTTTTTGTGGCGTTCAAGCCACTTTTCCGGCATGCAGAATCGGCGTTCGACATCTCTAGGTTTCAATTCATACTGCACCCAATTTCCACTTCCACTTAAATATGACAACTTTCGGTAACACTTTTCTTCATGTTACAGTAATAAAGAAGAACTTTCCGCAAAAACACTTTATCTGGCATAAAGTTTGACATTTTTAAATGAATAGAAAAAATTTTTGTTAATGCTTCAACCAAAAAATATCCACAACGACAGTTGCTTCCAAATAAATATAGTCACAGATTAACAGGACGCAAAGTAATACATAGAACCGCCCTGTCTTAGACAACAGCACGAATTAATGCATACACACAATATCAAAAAATTGATTTCTAAAATAAAAAGTTAAATAAATATTTACTTCAAGCAATACAACACAACTACAATTCAGAAACTATTTCAAGATGGGAAACGTAGATTCGATTGCTATGTCTGTTGGCAGAGGATGCAGCGTCTAATATGATAGATTTTAATGAGGATAATGATGCGCTAATACCTTTGAAAAAAAGATTAAGAAGAAGACGTAGAAAAAAAAGTGATTCACGATTTTTGGAAGAAGAATTCGAACCAGCTCTTTCTCGATGAACATTCAGAAAAGTGTTTCAGAAACTTTTAAACGATGACAATCAATCTCTTAGCCCAATTGATAGGTGGAAGTACCATTCATTCGCCCTTTACACTTCTAATAGAATAAGGGTAGACCAGAAAGCCTGCGACTTCAAAGAGAACGAGAAAGATTGGGGGTATAATAGTTGAGCTTTCTATGGTGCCATACCCAACACTACGGATTATTAATGAACACCTCCAGTAAATCAAACATAATCAACTTCGCTTTGTAATATTATTTAATTTGGCGAGCTAATGCAATTGCCACTTGTGCCGAAATCAACTAGCAGGTCTTATTGCTTTCGTCAACCGGCGACTTTAATAGGCTTCTAGCATCTATTTCTTTTCTGTGAATTATCACAAAATATGCAACAAGTCATGTCCATTCGTGGGTAAATTAAACACCCTAAGACTCGGGCAACTGACAATGCAACAACTTGAGATATTATCTCAATATAAATATTATAGTTTCTTCATCTACTAAACAAATTATTACAATATTAGAAAGTAATACTAAACTATATAAATTACATGCAATAGATATGTCAGTAGAATCAAAAATATATGGTAAAAAGCGAAAGATTTATATATTTCTACTGTTCCCAAGAAAACTCAGGGAATATTAAATATATGACAATTGGGTTATGATCTTGAGTAATGTTGCGAAGAAATTTTAGTGTTAAACACGGTCTTGAATGACCAGCACTTTGGAGGGACCAGTTGAAACCCGGAGAATTGCCAAAATTAATGTTAATGTAGATTTTGACGACAAATTTATTAAAAAAAATGTCCTTGGAGTTGGAGTCAGAATCGAACCAGAGGAAAATAGAGCGAAAACTGTTGCTGTAGATATTGTGCTGGGGTGTTAGTGCACGGAAGCTACAATAAACTATCTTGAGCCGAGTTTCTTAACATACTCAATAATAACGTGAAGGATTTTTGATCCACATATACAGACATTTTGCTTGTACTTTTAGCTGCCAAGATGAATATAAAACTCATAAGAAATTATGATTTTTAAAGACTCCCAAGATTCAAATGGAAAAGCGTTATCGAAGCCTAAATGTGTTCAAAACACTGCACTGATATATGCTGAGTTGTCACATGTTGAGCACGAAATATCTGTAAATGACAAAATGACAAAGGTTAAATAAAAGCCCCAACATAATATTGGAATAATTGGATCAAAAGGTCGAAACAATTATAGTAAATCAAACTGTGTCCGTCAATCTATTCATCTAGCTGTCAATTTTGCCTTCACTTTTTGCTAGTAATTACTCTTTTGTCAATGCATCGCTCAAAAAAAGCAAAGCACGGTCACCATACATACTAGGAAGCTACGCTATGTCTTTGCAACTTGAAAACCTTTTCAATTATAACAAAAATGAATAAAGAATTTGTTCAAAAGATTTTCCTGTGAAAGGACTGTTCATTCATTATTCGTCTCTTCCTATTAAAGTACTCGTGAGAAACACTTGAATTTCTATTTTATATTCATAAGAAGCCTTTTTTATGAGCAGACGCTTTACATATCTCAAAGTATTTGTTTCAATAAAATTTTTAAATATTTAGCTTTGATGAGTTTATGAAGTATTTGTTGAATTTTATGCCTATTTGAAAGTTTAACTCTGGGTTATAGAATTCCTTGTATAAACATAAATAAGTAGCACGAAAAGATGCAATCAACCGCATGAAACTTTGAAGCTATAAGCACAAATATTTGAAATTTTTCATAGCATTCTATGCCTACGCAATGGAGCTGCCTCGTGAATCAATGCTCTAATCTAAATATACAAATCTGGCATAACAAATCGTTTTAGCAGAAAATTAAGAAACACCGCTAAATGCTTAATACTTCAAAAGATTTTTAACAGCAACACAAACTAGGGTTGTTCGAAAAGTTTGTAGTAAATGTGTATGTAATGTAAATTTTAGCTAATATTTGAGAGCAGCCTGGTAAAAATTTTCAAATTGAATAAACAAATATTTATTGTATAATAAAATTATTTACAAATTTTAATCTCTTAATGACAACACTTAATAAATTTCTAATTAAATTCAATTAAATTTGTCTGCTCATACAGAAATTGTATTTACTCAAAAATATTATTCAACAAATTAGTGCAAAATATTTTGAATATATTCAAAGCACAAACTCAAGTTTCTAAGCTAAAATGTACTTAAGTTTAAATATATGTATATTCTAAAAAATAATGCGTAAATTTAACTGACAACACAGCATGTCGATTGCATACTTTAACCCACTTAACCGTACTTCACCACCCCTCCTTTACATTTTTGAAAGTTTCAAATTAATTACACAAAACACATTTATCAAATTTTTGTGAATGGCAACAAAGTATCGTCATGCATTTAAAATTTATTTTCAAACTTTATACAAAAACAAAAAAAACATAAATAAATAAATTGCTTTAAAATGCAAGCAAATATATTTCACTATTGCAACCGCACAATTGCATTTGTTTTAATTAATTTCGTCATTACAATAATTAATTGAATGCTGCTCAAACTATTGCGTATACACACACATGCAAGTGCAGCTGTTACAAATATCTACAAATATATAGTGCGAGTGTATGCAGTGACGGACACAGAAAATTGTACAAAAAAAAATAATTCTTTTTTAGTTTTTACCGAGGAAGAATTAAGTGCAAAAAACTGTATGTCCATATGGATATACAAAAACTCATAAGTGGGCGATGATGCAGCGACATTAATTTTACTATGAAAGCATATGAAGCGGATGTTCATAAGAAGTCATGATGAAGTCATGGGATTAGATTAAGATACACCAATTTTTTTACAAAAATACAGAAAGCAAGACAGACTTGTATATGGTCCATTTCCAGTGGTCCGATATGAACATATATATAAACCATATTTTATTAAAATGAAAATAAAATAAACCAGAAAGATTGGCAGGTTTTTATGGCTACTACTTCCCATAGTTGGGCCATTTAAAACAAAATAAATACAATAAATACTATTAATCTGAAGAGGTTATAGAGGAGACTAAATATTCAAACTTGAAGGCTCTATTTTTTAAAGTTTCCACGTACTTGATGAACATACAGGCAGCCAAACAGAGGGTTATGCCTATATGGACTCGACTTTTGTATGAGCATTACCTATTTTAGTGGTCCGATTCAAATCTTTATAGAATATCTTATTAGGATTGACGTGAAATAGATAAAATTTGGCATGTCTAGCTGAATTAACAACAACGACAAAATTTGTTCGTGGCCAAACCCTGAAAGGTGCTCCAAAATGGATTCATTGAGAATAGTATTTTTTTATTAACTTATTTTATTTTAATCTAAAATTTTTAATGTAATTTGGCATTTGGAATTGATAAATAATCCTTTGCTCATAAAAAAAATCTGAACGCAGCAGAGCTCGCAAAAAGTGGTCCCTCTTTTATATATTATCAGCAAAAAACATGTCGCTCACAGACATAATTGTTTTTGCTCGGCTTGCTCTTCGCTCATCCAACGAGCGGTTTAGCTCGCTGTTGCTGCTTATGGGTCCACTCAAAACCTTTTGCTACATAAAAAATTGGCAAACGGTCTTTTGCGCAAGTATGTATGTGTATTGCGTGTGTAAATAAGTAAACAGCAAGTATGCATGAGATTATGACTATCCCTCTCTCCCTTCCTCTACCATGCTTTGCCTGTGATGAAATATCTAGGGCAACAACATAAGGCAAACGCAACCACAACAAAAAAGACCTTTTCCCCGAACACTTTGCTCGTTTGGGTTACATACCGACTGCCAGTAGCTGAGCGGCGAACGAGTCTGTTCGTTTTGAGCGGTCAGCAAAAGACCGATTCGTGTGTTTCGAAACCCGAAGAGCGAGGTCACCAACGAAACGAAGAAGACGGTTGCTGTTCAGACCGTGAGCAATAGCGTTTACATTTTTTCGGTCTTTTGAGTGAGCAGACCGCGCAGAAAAATTGGGTTGAGCATATTTTGCGAGCTCTTCAAGTTAAAATACAGCATATTTGACTTTTCTATTTTAATAAATAACAACAAAATTTGTATCACATAAATAACGAGAAAGATGCGACTGATTAGTATGATTCTACCCCTTCTAATACTCTGTTCTTGACCAATATGGAATAATGTTTAAAATAAGGTAGACCAAAGTTTTTAGCTAAATTAACAACAATAAACAATTTTCCATACAAAAACTAATAAGACCGTTTTGGCAAGTACATTGACTACAAGTTATCTAAAAACGAATACGAGAGTCTAGAGTCTAGTAATCCTTTATTTTTTATTCGGAAAGCATGGTATATTTTTCTTTAAAAAAGGTTAGACCGTGCAGTTAATAGCATACTTAAATTATGACCTGAGCACTTATGTACAGGAGCACTTATAAATAGTAGTTCCCTATTTCTAACCACACTTGTTTCATTGAAGTTGGTTAATTCGATACACTGGTTAATAAAATTTGTCGAATAAACAAGGAAAGGCTCTAATGTAAATGAAAAAGGAAAATTTGGATACTTAAATAAGAAACTTCGTGATAAGAACATAATAACAGGCAGAAACTCTTGTCAGTGTTGCGCAACCTTTGAAGCGAACCCAAACAACTAAACAATATAAAATATTTTGTTTCAGCAGTTTTCATGGCTAAAATTCGAACGAAATTAAAGGCAGGAGAATAATCGGCCGGTAGGATCCTAGAACTATCTCCGGTTTACCTGGCTTGGAAATCATTGTGATGACTGCTAGCTGCCAGACCTTCGGAAAATACTGCAACCTTAATTTGGCATTGAAAATCGACAGACACTCTCCTGCAGCGCCATAACAAACGATTACAAATGTTTTTAAAAAAAAGTTTTTAAAATAAACTTGTGAAATTCCGGAGCAGTCCTAGTCGAATGCAAAAAACACGAAGTCTCTATCTATTACCGTTTCCGAGATCCTTTCGTTCATACGGACGGCCAGACGGACGGACGGACGGACAGACGGACAGACGGACAGACGGACATGTCTATATCGACTCCTCTATCGCTCCTGACCATAATGGGGGTAACTTTGGGGGGTCTCCGATTATTATTTCTACCTGTTACATACATTTGCACAAAACCAATAGGCTCTTGTACCTTCGGTACAGGGCCTAAAAATAAGGGTAGATAATGGTTCATTCAGAAATCGGCATATCCTTTCATTAAAAAAATGATTCGTCACTTAAGCCGGCAAAGAAACTTGGGAATCTAGCAGCTTCGCTATTAATAAAATATAAAATTTATATATCCACGTTTGGTGGAGATTTGGATCTAGATGAGATGGACGACGCTAACACCAATGCTACAGGTGTTCTTCAATCATTTAACTTGGTGACTCCACCTGTAACTTACAGTTTGAAGGGTAATCAAATCGAGGTGCATACCTCGCCTTCAGTCAGCTTACAACAGTCAGTTATGTCACCAGCTATGCATACGCAGCAAAACACGTTCATTCTCACAAGGCGCCTCAAGAGGCTCCACTCAAATGATTTATTTTAAACAGAACAAAATTTAACTATAACGATTGACCTTTCGGGGTTGCTATTCGAACAATTTAGAAATTCAAAGCGGACGCAACTCAACCGAAGTCTAAACTTTCTCGACTTTATCTACTTGACAGCATTCACGGTTTTATGGATCAGCGCTACTTGGAAAACACTGACTCAATGCATAGACTTAAGCTTAACTTAAATTCCTTTACGACAAACTGTCCGGATTTATTTGTTCGCCACTGTATTTTCTACGCTACATATTTATATATGTATATGTCTATTTGTATTACCTTACAAACAAATATTGAACGGACGGAAATACACACTTCGTTTTGATTTATTACAGTCTGAGTACGTATTGTGTAAATATGCAGCTGGAGTAGCAGTTACAGTATTGAAAATGCACTTCAGATTGGCTGCCTTCCACACGAAGATATATCAATAATCAAGACAAACTAGAAATGCATTTCTCTCATACAATGCACTGGCTATATTGACATATCAACATACGTTCTATATGCCATTCCATTATATGCTAAGTAAATGTGTTATTTGTTTACATGAATGCATGACAAGATTGGCATTGGTGCTAACTTGTACTGTAAAATTTAAATGTTGCTTTAATATTTGCGATAAATGAAAGCAGCATGAAATATGCCATCTTTCTAAATGAATTCTATTTTGGTGTCCTTTCAAATCGGAGGCTTTGAAGAACGAAAAAAAAAAAAACGAACTCATACACACAGAGAGAACGAATGCCTGAAAGAAAGAGATTTATACAACTTGCGCTAAGTATTTATATATCCGTATGTCCTTGTGGCGACTTTTGTGCTAGGATTATGTAGGCTGATAAATCTTGAAAATAAAGCATATGAAATGTAGTATGTATGCGTGAAAGATATTTTTCTATCCATCTTTTCGGTAATTCAAGCTGTGCCACAACGGGCACACTAAACACCGCGCACCCATCTCTCACTGTGAGAAACTACACAAAGTGCCAAGATAAGAATTTGAACGGATGAATTGCTGACTGAATGACTGAATAAATGAATGACTGAATGAATGAATGAGTACATGAATGCATTGAGCAATGAACGAACGAACGAACGAATGAATGTATGAATGAATAACTTGACTGGCTGAACGAATGAGCTTTTGAATAGCAAACGTTCTATGCTCGACTGAATGGATTGTTAGTTGCTAACGGATGTGGCGCCAAGTGGGCGTCCTGCCTGGCAGCCAGTCTGTGTGTATGCAACCACTCATTCGTTGTCTGTCCTTTTGCCCATTTCATTCGGTTAGGTTCGTTGTTAGCCATGTGTAATGAACTGTAAGTTGTCAAATACTGAAGCAGCAAATCAATTTCACTGCAAGTAAATCCTCAGCAAAGACAAATACAGACCGACCGACCGAACGACCGACTACTACAAAAGGACAGCTGAATGATGAACATTGGGAGAGTATGACTATACTGTGTAAATTGTCAAAGACAATCAAAATGCGAGAAATTGATTTCAGATATCATTCTATTTGGTAATTATTTAATTTTCAATGATGTGTAATTGTATGAAAAAATGTGTGCGGTGACAGTGGCGCACTCCATGGGCTATGTCAATTGATTAAAATGGGACTGTTTGTTCATTTAGAAAATTATTTATGAATTGTCTAAGAAGAAGAAATCGAGTTATTGCTTGAGAGAGATGGATGTTAGTTGCTTCGGCGTAAATTTGTCTTATTTGTATGAGTAATATTCTGTTGAAGTGTACAAGTCGGCTAGATTTTGACAATAAAATGCTTTAAAGTATCGCAATAACTATTGAAGCATAAGCTTGTAGTTGAGTTATAATAAATGAAATAGATTTGAGTGGATATTATTGCCATTTAAGTCTTACTGCTCAGGAGATTCCAGCATTAAGAAAATATCATAAAAACAAATATTAATTCATACCGTTCCATCTCTCTTATATCATGCCGAAACATACTGTGGTGGTTTGTTTCCCACAAGATATCAATTGACATTTAGCCAAAATGGTTTAAGGAAAAATCGTCTACTGCTAGTCTTCTTACATTCAACTATTGATACCATCATGCCTCTAGAAATCAAATATCCATTTTTCCCATGACTTCTCCAAAGCTTTATGCAAAAGTCTTGAAAATGTGTCTGAAGATTATAATATGTATGAACAATTTTATAACCTATAGAACAATCAAAGTCCTAGCCAATAATAACTGCTCCTCAGTACTTTCACAATACAATATACCCAAGGCCTCGCCCTCTTCGCCATACTCTTCTAATTGCCTACAATAGGCAGAAAAGAATAATTTTGAATCAAATTTTTTTTCGCCGCCTACGATGAAGAATATTTTATTATAAAAACCAGAAAAAATGCTGCATTCGAGTGGACTTGAGAACGAGATATCCTGTTCCTAACAACTTTATTTTAAATTATAATTTTAAAAAATGTTTCATACAAATATTTGCTAGGGGGTACAGATTTATATGGGGCTGCCCCATTTAGTGGTCCGATATAAATAGAATATTTTATAAGGATTAATATAATGTAGACGAAATTCTCAAATATATGACGAATTTTGTCAATTGTATTAAGAATTTATGGGGGAATGCTCCGTCTTTCGATTTTGATGGGATTCCTTTATCATATCCTAACTTTTAAGCTATGGAACCACCTCTAAAAAATTTCAAAATCTGTCCACAATTGACGGAGTAATCGGTGCGCATATATAAGAGGAAAAAATACATTTAGACGAACATAGAACTTCCTCCTTTTGGAATTAAGTTAAAAACCTTAAGATGAGGAGTATGTATGCATGGTAAGTGGCAACCTTAGAAAACAGGGGGGTTGGGGTGGTTCTTAGTGTGTTCTTTAAATACAAGTGATCTAAAGAATGAATAGGAGAATATAAATTTTCAAATTCTTAGACTCAATAGTCTAAGGGAAATGTTTATATCGATTCGTCTTTTGATTCTGATCAAGCAAATATATAATTATAGTGTCTGTCTCCAACATAAGCAATTCTAACTATAATATAAAGTTATGAATATCTTATTAACTTATCATTTGGAATTAAAGGTATAGTTACTATTGCGTATTGCTCCGAGTCATATTTTTCGAGCTATACGCAGCAAACGAACTCCCAAACTTGATAAATCGCGAATATTTTCATTTATCGATTCAGCGGAAACTGTGCTAGAAATAACATTTTGTTGGTGGAAAAAAACTGACTTTCAGCCAAGGGTGTTTTTTCTCTTACTTTCAGATTTTTAACTCAGATTTAACATGACTACTTTCAGTTGTAATTCAATACTCCTTAAAAAGCCGTGTTTTGCTCGGGAAAATGTTTGTAAAAATATTATTTATATATAATGTTTAGTTCTCTGATGATCACATTTAATAAATAATACGGGTTGAACTATTCCAATACCTTCAATATCAAAAATTATCGAAGCATTGAATAAACCCATTCAACAAAGACGGATCATCCTTTATCGTGACAGTGCGAGTTCTCAAACAAATGGCTTTTCGAGCATCGAATTGATGAGTCATTCACCTTATAGTCTTGATTCAGCACATTCAGCACTTGTTACCCGCAAATTAAAAATTAACTGAAGGGACAGGGTTTTTCGTCGGTAGAAGAAGCAATTGATGCATTCAAAACCATATTTGAGAGGCGAAATGAAAAAATGTTATGGAAATGCCATAACGCCAAAATGTCCATTACACATAAACAATTTCATCATCATTTATTTCAATTGTTTATTCTATAACTCTTAAAAATTGGATAATCACTTTTCGGTGATTTTGCTTGTTTCAGCAATTGAACATATAAAATATATTTCATATACAAGTTTTTAATTGTTACTGGTTTTTATACCCTATTCTTGTAAGATAAAAGGTTATATGAAGTTTGTACAAATGTATTTAAAAAAGTCTACAGTCTACACATCTGAAAATCGAGAACTTGGAGACTATAATAGACAGAGACTTAAAATTTTGATATTTATATTCCCCAACTATTTCTTCAGATAATTTGTATTCAATGAATGTGCAAACCATCTCTCCCTAAGAAGAGGTTGGGCCTTACCATGCCCTACCCACTATTTTGATTTTAGTGTGAAAAATGTTTATATATATGTTTATGTTTATATACAATACTCTACTTAGGTACATACGGGTTCACTAAATAGAATGACCTCCTTAGAAAACTGTGCATATAGATAAGACTGTCTGGCTGTGAAGAACAAACCTTGAAGATTATGAAAGATAGAGCCTTCAACTTATTTAACGTCCCGCATTTCCTCTTCAGATAAGTTGTATTTATTGAACGTGCCAACCCCTTTCAAATGGGTTGTATCTTGAAAGAAAAAATTACTGATAATTTTTTTTTGTTTTTGTTATTTTAGCTAAAAATAGAAAATTTGGTGCATTTTAATTTAATTCTATACAATTGATGCACATAGGTGGATATCGGACCATTAGAAAGGGTGTCGTCTACCAATCCGCAACCCCTCTAGTGGTTTTGTATGCAAATTATTTTGTTGTGGGTTGTAGTAAAGTTGAATGGGGATACCTTGAAGTCGAGCCCACTTGACTGCAGCGTTTTTCTTGCATTTTTTATCATTTAAACTTATTATATTCAGGGTTTTAAAAGAACAACAGATTTCGCTTTTTATAGAAGAGAATGCAGTAGCCCATAGCATTGGAACCACTTACTATAAATAATTTGACAGTTCTGGCGCAATTTAATCACCATTGTATTATTTTTTTAAGGAACTAAAGAAACTGTTCAGACTGTTTAGTATATGCTCTTCAATTAGGTTAAATTAGTCTTAATAGTTGAAATTTAGACTTATATTGTGCCCTAGTGATGCCACTCTAATCTAACTTGACACTACATTAAAAATAAAATTAGATCTAGAAGATATATGGTATATCAGTAAAGAAACGTAATGCTTGTAGATAGTAAAGTGCAGTGAATAAAGGCAGACGCTAAAGCCCTTTTTATTCGTTCGCTGTAATAAAATCTTTTATAATAATCGATTGAGGAGTGGATCTAGCTCCAGGCATATTCGCCTATCAGACAGTGGGCTGTCGAACCTCCTCATACTCAGTGGAGTTTAAAGTGAAAGGAGGATTCTAATTTGTTCGGCTATATCGTCAAGAGCTCTATGCCATTCAAAAATGATCTTTCACTAGTAAGCAAGAATCAAGTGCTTTAAGAACGGCTTGGCTATATGGTGTATGCAGATACATTACTTTGCACCCAATGGTTTGCAAGCTTAGATATATAATTGCATTCTGACCATGGTAGAACTCCGCCGAATAGATAGGGCGCTGCTCAGATAATCTAAAACAGGCATCGACTCCCAACACTGGAGTATAAACGTTTCCATCGATTAGAACGTAAATATATTTACCAAGATTTTTGTCAACCTGTGCTGTTACTGCAATTCTAGGTGGACGAAGATTCTCAATCCACTATAGTAGTTTTTATTCTAATATACTACTTCTAATTTTTAGGACGTAGTAGTCCATTCTAAAGGATAGATATTTCTTTCAGTTAAGGATTGTTCAATGGAACATTTTTTCGTTATTCTAAAAAAATATTCTTATATGCCTGATTACAGAGATTAATGCACTTTCCTCATTTACTAAATCTATGGGAAGAAGATGTTCAGTGTTTCTGATGAAGTGGTATGTACCATCCCACTAATACAAAGCTATGTGCTTTATATAGTCTTACAAAGGAGTTTTCTGATAAAAGCTTTATTAGGAGGCTAGACCCAAGAACGGACGATTCAGGAGATAAAGACCGCATCGCTAGAGAAACTGAAGCCCATACAAATAGCCCATACAGGAAATAGCATTCGCAGAAGTGTATTACATCTGAGGCTTTACGGGTTTATCTTCGAGATAAATATTGATAAATGAATAAATCTATTTCGATAAAAATAAAAGTACTAGGTGGGGTAAGAAGTAACATCCTTTGCAAATAAAAAAATAATTACAAAATTTTTTTTATTTAGATTGATCAACCTATTCCAGCGACTTTTCAACTTTTTGATCCCGTCCTAAAAGTAATTTTTCGGAAAGTCTGCAAAATACTCCTCCGCGGTTTCGATCATATCCTCGCGCGAACTTAATTTTTTATTGATGAGTCATCTTTTGAGGTTTGGGAAGAGATAATAGTCCGAGGTAGCCAAGTCGGGCGAATAAAAATCGTTGACTTCATGTAAGGCCGTTTTGCAGCGATTTCGGCCTTCAATCGCTCCAATAATGCGCAGTAATAATCTCTGTTGATGATTTTCCCTTTTTCAAGTTTCGAACCTATTGAGTCTCCCTCGGCCGCTTCGGAGTACTTACTGGTTTCAGTTTATTGCCGGTCATTCATTCTGTTCTCTGGTGAGTAATAGTAGATCCAGGTTTCTTCAACAGTTATTATTTGACTCCAAAAGTCCACCCAATTCCCCATAAGCATGGCCAAACACTGTTCCCTGCGCCCAGCGGCAGGATAATTTTTTCCATATGCAGAATCTCGACCAAAATGCGCTCAGTACTAATCCTTGTGGCATCTGCTAGCTCGCGCATCTTCACTTTACGGTCGGCCAACAACATTTCATGTATTTTTTTGACCTGTGGAATCGCGGAAGGCCTGCCACTGCGGGCTTGGTCAGCAGTTGAGTTTCGGCCAGCACGAAATACTCGCTGCTTAAACAGTCAAACAGTGAGACATGTTTGTATCGCCTTTTGATACATACTTTGATACATAGTTTATCCCACCTTCATATACATTTGTTCAAACTTAATATACACTATTCACTAAGGGCATATTATTAAAAAAAAAATTAATCAAACTTTTGACTCGACTGCAATAAATAATTGTTATCTCTCGTTTTACACATTTCGAAAGCATTTAGGACTCGTGTCAACTTAACCTCCACATTTTCGATATTATTCAAAAATAAATCGCTTGCAAACAAACGCCAATTACAAGATCAAATAAATCGCCTGAAATAATAAATTTTCTCACTATCTTTTGTTCGCATATTTATTTTTTTACAGATTTGACTGCACACAAAAACAGCGCGACAACAAAATGCGCGTCGGTTGAACAGGAAAAAAAAACAATAGAATAAAAGCGCAATTGTTCAACAAAAAAGGATAAAACAACAACAACAAAAAACAATAATTGGAACAACAACCGAATACAGCCAGACTGCGTTTGCCAAAATGTTTACAAAACTAACAAAAATATGCATTTTAATGTTTGTAATTGCGCCAGTTTTTGCATTTGGCGGCAATGGCAGCAGCAGCTTCAGTAGCAGCATCAGCAATGGCGACGATGATGCAAATGTTAATGCAACGACCGACGAGTCAGCAGCGCCAGTAAAAACTGAAACAATAACAACCACATTAGCATACTCAACCATAACAAATGACTTGGAAGTCACAAGCGCAATGCCAAAACGCGCCAGAGATGAAGCAAAGGATGCTGTGGCACAAAATAATGCAACGACGTTGACTATAAAACCGGAAATAGAGGCAGTCGCTGCAACAGTAACTCCAGCAGCAGCAGCAGCAGGAGTGACAACGACAACCTCAACGGCAACACCAACGACAACAGCGACGACTAGTACCACAACAACTACAACAGCGCCGCCATTACAGCCAACAGAGCACACAGGACTCACAGGACTTCAAGCTGCAACTGAAGGCGAAGTTGTAAAAGAAAAACTAGAGGAAAATGCATGGCGTACACGCAAAAACGGAAATGAAAAGCAGCAAAAAAAGAAAAAGCTGCAGCAGCAGCAGAAAATATTGTACGATGCTATTGCATCAAGTCAAGCGACACCAGCAGCAGCAACAACAACAACTAAATTAATAACGCCGGAAGCTACTGCAACGGAAACGCTTGTAATGGCGCATACAACTGCTGCTGCTGCCGGTGATTCAATAGAGTTCGAAGAGCAAAATGTAGACGTTGTTGCAGCAACTAAAAAACTTGTTATTACTGACTTTGATATATTGGCAACAGCAACAACAGCAGCAGCAGACACCCAGAGCAGCACTACCGAAGCACTGCTTGAGCCCGATCCCGACATGCCAACCATAAATGCAGTGTTGCAAATCGCCAGCAAAGCGTATCAAGTACCAGAAACACTTGAGAACGAGCAACCAAACGATGATGAGAATGAGGATGATGAGAATGCGGCTTACATGAATGCTGAACGGCGACGGCAAGTGCCAAGCAAACTGAATATTGTCGACTTGTATCCCATGAAACTAGAAGATTTCGAACCGATTATACGTGATTCCAATGAACGTCTACTCAAAGAGCGTACCATATTCAAACAACCATTGGATGCAGCAGAATATCGACAGAATCTGATGCCAAATGAAGTGGAATTCATGCAACTGCAACAGCAGCCACCAACAGCAGCAACAGCGACCAAATCTGTCAATCGAGCAGCCATAATGCCAGCGGCAACGGGTGAAACTATTAGCGACTTTACCGGCAAACTGCTAGCGGAGCAGGATGGCATCATTACCGAAATTGAGCAAAAGTTTTTGCATTTGCATGAATTGCGGGACGGGGGAGCTGGCACTGCAACTACAAGCAAAAGCGAGGAAACCACAACAGTGACAATGCCAGTGGTGGCAAAAGTGTCGTTGGAAGCAGCACAAGTGACAACTCCAGCACCCACAGCAGCCGCTTTCCACACTTTCATCGATCGACGTGTTAAGAAAAGTTTTGATTTTCCAACGCATCGAGCTGCCAGCGATGTTATGGCAATGCCACACATTGATTTTGCTAATACAAAATTTAATACAGATACCAGTGCTGCTAGTCAGACTGCTGCTGCTGTTGGTGGTGTTGGCGGTGGCGGCAATGTGGCAGGAGGCGCTGCCTTAGCAGCTGCACATGCCGCAGCACATCCCGAATTTTCGACAACCAAATTCTATAATAGCAAAGAGTTATACAACGAAATGCTGCTACATAATAAGCGTAAGTTAATGAAGGCAGCAGCAACAGCAACAAAAGCCACAACTACAGCGCCCCGACATAGCATTATGAAGTCAACCACAATGACGACTTCGCTGGAAGCAGCAACTTCAGGCATGACTTCAACTCTTGGCAAGTTGAAAAGTTCGGCAGCAAGTTTAGCGCATGTTGCTGCTACTGACAGCGACAGTGACCTAAGAACCAAGTTGGCAGCTACCGAAACTAGCACAGAAACAGCTGCAACACGTCCAACAACTGCTGGTACAGTACGACGCGTGTCTGTCACGCCCATGCCAATGAGGCGCCCAGCGGCCATGAAGCAGACAGCAGAAACTTTTAGCAGCAGTTTCACCTCGACAATGCCCATGCTTACCACAACGCTGAAACCAAAGAAATATCAGAAGGAATTGAAGCGCGCTAAATTATTGCTTAAGGCTATGTTGCCCACAAGTGCGACAATAGCAGCAGCAACAACAACGGCGGCAGCAGCATCAACTAAGCCCACAAGTAGGCCAACAAAGTCAGCAACAGCAGCAGTTGAAAGCGCTACAAACGTCAACCTCGAAAGCACATCCTTAGCCTCACTTCCAGCTACAGCTACAGCACCACCAGCAACTTCATTGTCTCAGGAGCAACAATTATTGTCTTCAAGCAGCAGTCTACAGCAACAGCGCAGTCACAGCATGTTGCTTAATCCGCCTAAATCGGCCTTAAAGCCAATTGCGCGTCCGCGCATCCTTAGTCGTTTGCAGGAGAAAATCAATTCGCTCGAATGTGAAATACAAAATGTGCCGCAGGATTCGCATTTGTGGCGTGGCAACGAAACGCACGAACTGCTGCTGCCAATTGTGGTGAGTATTAAGCATAAAAAAAAAATAAATTTACAAAATAAAAATAAAATTTATGTTCGATATAAACGAAGCTTTAATACACTTCATACAAAAGTCATCAAATTTTAGTGCAGCTAACACATATACCTTTACTTAGCTACAGGGTAGGTATAAAAAGTAATGACAGTGATTCATTGCTGTAGCGGCCAGTATTATTTTTTATCGGAAGAGCAATAACGGTGAATTTTGAAAACATTTCACAGGATACACTATTTAGTGCTGTATTGAAAACTGAAAAAGTTCCAGACGAAAATTTTGCTTATCAAAATAAAGAATTTGAAGGAAATAAAAAAATGTACAAAAAATGCTGACACTTAATTAGAACCAAATAAAAGTGTTGAAAGAATTTTCAGTTTGCTGGGATTATGACGTTAGGAAATGAAAAATTTTGTCTCTTTGTTTCGACTAATCTCTAAAACTGCTGCACCGATTTTGACTAGACTTACACTGCCTGAAAGCTAATGTAATAAGGAATAATTTAGAATGCTTTTATATTAGAAAACATCCGCATGAAAAAAAAAAATAAAACAAACTAAAGTAGCACTGCCCTCTACCTGACGGGACCCATCGAATACTCCTCGGTAGGTATACAACTCAAGCTCAAAATGAAAGGCGTCATAAGTTTCAAACGTAGACGTGCACAACGAAGCAAGTTGAAATTCGTTCGTGTAATACTGTCCAAAAACGGGTAGCAAGACTAAAAATCGTTTGACGGCTTAAACAAATATAATTAATTCATTATTTACGGAGTTCCACGCCATTAACTGTTTGAAGAATCCGGTATATGTATATGTAAAAATCCCCGAGAGATCCACTGGAAAAATCAGTGATGCCTCGCCCAAACAAGAGTAAAAAACAAGGAAGTCACTCCTTAGGCTTTATGAAGGTGATATCTAGGAGGTAGAGAATCTTAAGCCTTCTCATCTGTTGGCTGTTATTATTGGTTGTGACGCAATTATCAGAAGTTGGAGTACATAATGTTGAATGATAAAATTGGTTCTCTGACATTTGCACCAAGAAACGAGCTAAGATTGAATTCTTTGCAGGATGTTGACTAAAGAATTATAAGCCAAGCCCCATCGTTTTTAGCCATTACTAGGACTAAATGATTAGGGAAGAACCAAAGCGATGTGAGTCAAAGTTTTCGCCCTCCAACAGTGCCAATAGGTGCTGCATGGTGAAGCTAATAGCATCACGCCAATGAATCATATCTTAAGTAATCTACGCTCCATCCGGAGTCCCTTATTCACCATAGTACGATAATTGAAGAAAGCATCACCTTGGATTTTGAACAAATTTGATGCAATTATTTTGTTTTTGGATCACCTTTTTTAAAGCAATTTTATTGATTTTTCGGTGGTTTCAGGGTTGTAAGCAAAGATCAAGTGTCATCTCAACTCATGTCGTTTTGGTAGTCAGTAAGTATTATACAAACATGCTCTTTTCTAAAACCAAACAAAAATAGTGATTTTACCAACACCAATTTTTCTGTTTCAGCGATGGTTGTCCCTGTTAAATCACTGCTGATAACTACTTCATCACTGTTATTCACAGTAATTTTCTGTAAACTGTTTCCATTAATAAAAAAAGTGATTTAACAGAGAAAGAGAATGATTAAATAAAAAAGAGCAGTAAATAGACAATTTCAAAATTTTTTCACATTTTCAAACCCTTTTTCACACAGAAGAACTAGATAGACGGATAAACTTGCCAAGATAGACTAGTCGCTACCAAATATTCAATATACGCTTTATTTGATTTTATTTTATCTTCTTCAATCTGTAACAAATTTTGCCATAAGCTGAATATATGCTTTCAATACTATAACTGTAGGGCATAATAAATTTATATAAATATACGTATTAAGAGTATATATATATATATATATGTATCGCATACATATTGTTTTACACACTGCCCTGGCGACTTTCAGTTTGACTTTGTCGCCTGACAGCTTACTAAATCGCTGGAAATCGCTGCCAACTTTTGCTTTCTTTATAAATAGAATATTAGTTCAGGCAGACTGCTTTCTTTGCGACTTTATTTCTTTCAGTTGGTATCATGTGCTGTCAAAACAATTGCTATTCAAGTCCTATTAAGTTTTTATCAATGCGCTTATCATTAGAGATACGCTTCAGCAAACGCCCCTTCAATGCTCGTACATATATAAATCCATCCACCCAACTCCCCTACAACTACAACAAATTAAGTTCAACGCAAAATCACCAATCCTTATTGTGTTGCTTGGCTTTGTGTGATGTGGCTTTGTTCGGCGTTGATAGCTTAAGCTGCTTTGTGAGGGCTCACTGTGTATTATTGTTTTGTATAATTTTTGCTGTTGAGGTAAAACTAATTAATACAAACTATTTTTAGTCAAACAATTAGTTTTGCTTTGGCTTTGCATAAACAGAGTAGAGTGAGATGTATGCGAGTGGTTGCTGATTTTTATCTTTAGTTTGAAATGGATTTGCTTTTATGTGAATTTGTATGGTTTTGAATGTTGAAGTAAATAAGAGATATTAACTTTGGTTTACTAATTTACTGTGCCGTAATTAAATAGAATGCTTGTAGAGGCCTATGGAGACAGCGATTATTGAGAAAAACTTGCAAAGATTGGATTCATTGATTCAGAAATTTTGACGTGAGCGACAAGGAAGTTTAATATGTGCTTAGAAAGGTTTAAGAACATCAATCACGATATCCAATCACAAAAAAAGTTTGCCAAACATTTGTTTATTACTGCACCAGTAATTTCCATAGGTCTATGTGCCAAACGAAAGGCTCAAAAAATCGGAAAAATCCGGGTTCTTCATGAATTGAACGATAGGCGGATGGAGCGACTCCAAAACACATTCATAATCTAGCTCGCCAGACAAAAAAGAAAGTCGTTGGGCTGGTCCAATCAAAACTACTTGAAAGCACTGAACTAAGAGATGTTACCCCTTACCGCATATTCACCAGACCTGGCCCCTTCCAACAACCACCTATTTTTGTTGATGTGCCACACTCTCACTTAGCAGCATTTCGATTTTTACGAAGATAAACTTGGTACATAAAAATAAATTATCCACAGAATCCACGATGTCAAATTTGATATTCAGTTTATTTCTAACAACAAAGTTTTTCATACAAAAACACTTAAACTGGATGGTGTAGTTGTATAATCCCGTTAATTGGGAGAATCATCTCCAATTATATGTGAATGAAGTTTCCGTCCAAAAAAAAAAATAGCAGATGCTTACACCCAAAAAGTGGTCGTGGCATGTGAAAAGTGATTTGACTGTTGTCGGATTTTAGCTATTCTCATAATATATGCAAGACGGACGAACGGACATATAAATGGGAAAACTGTCATGTTCAGAGCGATTCGTCTTTAAGAATTGTTCATTAGACGGCGTTCAAGTATAACGTATCGCATTTTTTTAAGATTTTTGGCATCCGGAGAGCAGATGAAGATAAATGGTTCCGGACACCTGTTCCATCAACTTCGTCTACGTCGAGCCAATCGGCATCCTCAAACGATCTTTAACAACGGCGCACAATGCAAAGAAGCTCATATACCCTTTCACGACGGTCTTAGGCAGTCTTGCCATACAAGTAACGGCTGTGCATTTACACAATCTTGTGAGATGTGAAATAGATCCCAAGGGTTGCACATATTTTCCTCTTGAGGTTGGATTGTACTGATGGGCAAAATAAATCGTAATGCATCTACTTAAAACATTCTTATGTTGCCGATAGATCAATAAACAACCTGTAACAACGTCTCTGGGGTATCCTCACTGTGTGCCCAGAGTCCGTCACAACAAAATTTGTTTAGTTAAGTTGAGAGCAAGGCCTAATTCGCTAACTAAATAAATACTCAGATAGGTAGCGGTTAATTTATACACTTTATTTCTACTTAGATTACGTCTTATGGCTAACTTAACTCTACGCTTATACTATAAGATTGCGGGTTACCCTCTCCACCTCTATTCTATACGCTTGTATTCTATACCTTCTCTAAAAAGCTCCGTACATTGTACTATTATCGCCTCGATTCCGCCAGTGCACATATGGCTACGTGCACCTTGATTCCACCAGTGCAAAAATGTCTTCTTGCACATTGATTCCACCAGTGCACAAATGTCTACTCGCACCTTGATTCCACCAGTGCAGAAATGTCTACTCGCACCTTGAATCCACCAGTGCACAAACTACGGCTATAACTACGGCTGCCTCGATTCCATCAGCACTAATGTCTACTAGCACCTTGATTCCACCAGTGCACAAATGTTTACTCGCACCTTGATTCCACCAGTGCAGAAATGTCTACTCGCACCTTGAATCCACCAGTGCACAAACTACTGCTATAACTACGGCTGCCTCGATTCCATCAGCACTAATGTCTACTAGCACCTTGTTTCCACCAGTGCACAAATGTCTACTCGCAACTTGATTCCACCAGTGCAGAAATGTCTACTCGCACCTTGAATCCACCAGTGCACAAACTACGGTTCTTACTACATCTGCAAGTACGGCAATATGGGTTAAGCAACAATTTCCTTGGTGCCAATGGTAATCCTTGTGCTGGTCCGCTGATGGCAACTGATCAGGTTGTCAGTCAAATATTAAAAGCCTTCCGCTGGTCTGCTGGAGGCGACTGGACTGTTTGCCAGTCAAAGAATTAGTTCCAGCTTACTGCTGCTGCTCCTGCAAGCATTGTGCAGGATGACGACAGAAAAGTTTCCGGAAAGACAGATTTCAATGCACTACTTGAGCGGGAATAGCAGGTTTCATACGCACATTCAATCACTTGCAAGAAATATTGGGATTCACGGACGTAAGCTCTGTGCCGCGCAAGATTGGGTTCTGCTAAAGCCTGCCAGCTATGTTTGGGCTTTCTATATTCCGCCGTAACATGGTATTTGTCAATTTTCACTTCTCTCCAGTCCTTAGCAAGTGTCTTCCCAGCGTGCTGAAAATTTTGTTTTTTCGTTGCCATGAATGACGATCTTAATTATAAACTCCAGGGGAGCATCTTGCAAGTCACAGTTGGGCTGGTCAGTCAGCACGAGAGCTTTTATAGGCCAAGAACAGCTGATGATGCAAAATACTTTATAAGTCTATTGAAACTGTGAAAAAAGCCATTTATTAAATAGGGTATTACTTCTTACTCGATAATATTCTACACTTAAACTCTGATCTGTTAAATATGAAATTTGGAAACGTTAAATAACCCATTTAATAATTATCTCTTGGAATGGTAGAAATATTAGATTTTACCCAAATATAAACGAAAAAAAAAGAAACTGAAAGTAATTAAATTTCAAATTATGAAATGTCTAAAAGGTTGCCAGTATTTCTTCATTACATCTAATACAAAAGAGGTGGACAATTAAAATAAAAATTAAAATTCAGCAAATTTCAACCCACATCTTTAAATTTGCTCATAAAATCTGCAAGCAACGCAAGCAAATACCCATTTAGAACCCTCATTAAAATAATTTTCAATTTCCTGAAATTACAAAAAAAAAACGAAAAACAACAACATTAAAAGGGAAACAAAAAATCTATATTTCAATTACATGCAAAATACTTTTCCTCACACCAAAATACAATTGCAAAAAGGAATATTTGATTCCCTAATTGAATTCAAATAAAATATGCAAAAATACACAAAAAGCCAAATAGCTAAAACAAAAACAGGGACAAGCAAAACATTGAAAACAGCAAAAGTGCACACAGACAGGACAACACAGACATTTTAATAAACACAGAAATGATGTTAATTAAACAACATTCAAACAGTCAAAGGGAAAAATCACTTGGGAAAACTCGAACTCAAAAACTCAAAGAGCAAAATAAAAGTAACGAGATATACAAACCGAAACACTCAAAAAACCAACGAACAGTTCAGACAGACAGACAAACTGACAGACTGAAAGACTGATAGAACGACACACTGAGAAGGACGCAAACTAAATGCCAGGAAGCGTACGCAACACAGGAAGCAACTTCTTCTCACTTTTCTATTCCTTTTTTTTTTTTTGCGCAAAAATGGCAGAAAGGTTGAAAATACTAAAATGAATTTAAATATTTGCCAAGGGATACTTCTTTACGAAGTCGCTGGCTGAGCGGATTGGTTGGTAGTCAAAGATTTGCAAGAATAGCTTGATTTACGTTCAAATAAACAGCACATGAAACGCAAATGGCGTTCTGTAGCTGTGCGTCCGTTTAGCTTTCAGTAGTTTTCCTGATTTAGCAACAAATACGATTTAATAAAGAAAATTAAACCCTTTTTGCTGGAGCCGTACGTGCTGTGCAGCAAACCGTAACGTATTCGTCGTATTTGCGCTGAACCGTAGAAAAAGACATGCAAGACGAGTTCAAATAAAGACAGAAACAGGATATCACACAAGCACAAAAACACACTTAAAGACAAGCAGCTCACATTTAACTAGTTAGATGGAGGAGTTGAATAGTGAACCACAGGGTAGGTTAGTACAATAGTTCGTTACAAAAATAGAAAAGTTTTGTCATAGCATAAGGCAGTAGATTAAGTGAAAATATGCTTAATCAGTACTGTCTGTGAATACAAAACTTTAGTTTTATTAAACCTGGTATGGAGACTTTATATTAAAATATATGGCTTATTTGTCTTTTATAAGCAAGAAATATAGTATGCAAGGTGTTTTATTGCAGACTATCTTTCTTGCCAGACACGAGCACTACTTCAGGTTCGAATATGTTATATTGCTAGTATGTATTTTTTTCTTGAATAACTACAGGCTTTATTTAATGATTTGAAATACTGCCAGCAAGACAAATTTTTTGGAAGCCCTTGTAATTTTACTTAGAGAAGTATTTCTCCTAAATAGTCCTTTATGTATGCATAATATTCCTGTCGAAAGGCTCAACATGGTCCACTAACCCGCTATGGAGGTCGTGTTTGATAAACCCAAAATGAAGACAGCTGCATAAGTGTATCACCAACAATAGTGCCCAAGTGACCTAGAAAAATACCCGATGTGCGTCATTTCACAGTCCTCACTGCAGATTGTCCTTCCTGTAGCCCGTATCACCCTTACTGAAGTGGAAAAGAAGATCAAAGCACTACGCAATAACAAGGCTCCAGGCAAGGAACAGTTTGATAATCGCTCCATCAAGCTGCTCCCTCACAGAGCTTTTCGAGCTGATATTCTACTCTGCTCTTCGGCTCAAACACTTCCCAGGCCAACAGAAGGCCGATATCATCATGCTGCACAGAAGTAGTAAACCAGCGGATAAACTGGACTCGTATCGTCCGATAAGCCCGCTGCAAGCATTTGGCAAAATATTGAAGAAGTGACTTCTGAGAAGGATTTTTAAGCGGACAAAAAGCCAATTCTAAAGTTTTAGTTTTGCTTCAGGCCTAGACACGGTACAAGAATGTCTGGTGCTGCATGGTACATATGCAATAGAGATATAGAAAAAGAACTCCAGATACCGAGGAATGCAGTTGTTATCAACCGCCAAACTGCTGCATAGCTGGAGAAGCTTTCAAGTCATCCGAACCAGCTGGCGCAAAAGTTCCTTAGAGGAAAACATAATCACGGAGTAAGGGCGAAAAAATCAAATAAAAAATATAATCCTTCCCTATACTCATTCACTCTCACTACGTAGTATAGTGAGCTATATCTTCTAATCATTTAGGCATTATAGACAGCTGTGAGATCTAAGCAGGTACATACTATTGCATTTGCATTTGAGCATGGAGCCCCAAAACTGTGTCATAGAATTGGACATCTTATATATGAATCATTTGAAAATACTGCAACGTTATATTTTTATCATTCATTTTAGTATTAGATTATACTTTATGCACCTGTTTTTAGGCCCTGTACCGAAGGTACAAGAGCCTATTTGTTTTGTGCAAATGTATGTAACAGGTAGAAATAATGGTCGGAGACCCCCTAAAGTTACCCCCATTATGGTCCGGAGTGATAGAGGAGTCGATATAGACATGTCCGTCTGTCCGTATGTCTGTATGAACGAAAGGATCTCGGAAACGGTAATAGATAGAGACTTCGTTCTTTTTGCATTCGACTAGGACTTCGCCGGAATTTCACAAGTTTATTTTAAAATTTTTACATTCTTAGTCTAATATTAGTAGTGCCTGAGTAGACTTTTTAGGAAATGTCGACGAAGTGACTGTATTTGATAAAAGATTTGGGAGTAAAATAGTCCTTAAAAAAGAATGTATATTCTACAATATATGGTTGTTTCTTATACCACACATACTTTTTTATGCCTGTTCAGAGAAATGGGATATAAAATTCTAATGAGAAATAAAATTCTAAATTTCAAATAAAATACATCTTCAGCGAAGAAGCTCCTTTTTGGCTATATGGCTTCGTATATAAACAAAATATGTATTACTGTACAGCAAAAGAATCACATGTTCTTCAGAAGACTGGACTATATGCCTGAAGTGTGATAGGATCGCATTTTTTCATGGATGGGGATGATTACTGTATTAAGATCAATGGACTTCGGCATGGTGTTATAGTATTGTTGGGTACAATTGGAAGTACTTGGCACCCATGATATGTGGTTCCTACAGCAAAGTGACACATGTCACACAATTGGTCAAAAATTAATCTATTGAATGGGGAGTTCTGTAACCTTGTAATCTCGAGAAATGCAATTCTCTTTTATGAGGTTTCATTATTTCGTTAATTTATGTTAACAATTCAACAACATTAGAGAATCTTGAACTCAAATTGCTAATATTCTGGTCGATATCTCAATATTAACTTGAATATTATATATTCTGCTAATATTATAAATGTGAAAGTGAGGATGTATATATGGATGGATGCTAGGCCAATTGACATGTTAAAGGTATAAGGAGAAGTAGTCTGTGTGCGGTCGAAGTATTATATATTATATAAATTATATTATAAATACAGTGAAATTTCACATTACGGACAGTCCTTGTAACCGAACAGCTCCCATAACCGGCCAAATTTCGGCAAAATTCATTTTTAAATAAATTTTCAGTACAAAATTAGTTTTAGCTAGATCCAATAACCGAAAGCGAACACTATAATCTATAGCATTTTGATCAGAGAGAGAATCAAATAAGAATTGTAAAAAATTTTTAATTCCAATTGCTTTGAAAACAATGAATTGGGTAGTTCCCCTCATAATGAGAATAAGTTTTGTGCAGTTTGGTTGCTTGGCTCGTGTGACTCGTTCCTTTTAACATTTCAAAGTCAAAAAATTATTATTATTATCTGTCAAAGAAAATATGGAAATTATTATCGTGTTCGAAAGATTTAGAAGGTTCAACACTGCCAAAACTCTAGATGCAGAGATCAATAAAAATGAGGAAACCAATGCTAAAAAAAATTTGGAGTTTTGTCAAGGTTGGCGGCAGTACGATGACAAATCCGGCCGATGGTTAAACAAATGGCACTTAAGGAATAATATTGCTTTTAGATGCATATCTGGTGAAGCATATGCATATCAGGTAGAGGTCGAGTTTAAGGCTTAGCTGCGATCTCAGTGTAAACAAGTGTAAACAAGCCGAAGGACAGTTTTAATTCAAAAATGCAAAGAAAGGCTCACAGTTGACTACCATAGGGAAGGAAGCCCGCAATCGAGTACTTAAACTTATTTTTATCAATGCACTAACGGTTGATTGGAAATACAAGATCTGCAAAAGAAACAGGACTTTTTAAATATAACTGTTTCTGGTGGCGCCACCTATTGGTGGGTATATGAAATAAAAAGTTTGATCTTTTGTTGACATTTCGTAAAAATTTTAAGACAATTGGAGAACTACAATCGAAGTTATCGATCAAAAAGTGACCGCAGCTTTTGGTCATCGGTCGTAAAACGCATTTTGAACAAAGAGCAAATATTAAATTTTGTTTTAATTTTGAGAAAACGTTCACTGAAACATTTCAAATGATGAAAAAAGTTTATGGTTATCAGTGCCTATCCCGTAGTAATGTGCATGAGTGGTTTAAGCGATTCCAAGAAGGTCGTGAGAACCTCTGTGACGATCAGAAGTCGGGCCGGCCAAAATCAGTGATTACCTTGGTGTTATGTTTTACCTTGGTGTTATGAAGCGTCTTTTGTCACGCATTCGTCGTGTTCGACCACAATACCGTGAGGCAGGGTCCTGGCGCCTGTTGCACGATAATGCGCCGTCTCATCGGTCGACGCTTGTCACTGATTTTTTGACAAAAAACTCCATATTAACCATTAATCACTCACCCTACTCACCTGATCTGGCACCCTGTGATTTTTACCTATTTGGAACACTTCATTTGCCCATGAAAGGACACTGGTTTCAGGACATTTCAGCTATCCAAAAGGCGACGACCGATATTCTCAAGAGCATTCCGAAAAATGACCTTAAACACTCATTTGAAATGCTAATTGACCGGGCTAAACGCTGTATCGAAGCACAAGGAAACTACTTTGAATAAAAAAATATAACTTTTGAAAAATATTAATTTTTTGTTGTTTTTTTTTAACAGTCCTGTTTCTTTTGCGACAGACCTTGTATAAACAAAAGCTTGTACGACTCGAGAAATCATGTCGGAATGGCTGCTGCAGTTTAATCGGAAAATGAGATCTCTGTTTGTCAACCTCTTGAGCAAGGCATAATACAAACATTCAAGGTCAATTATAGAAGCTCTATATTCATAGACTTACTACCAACAGTTCGAGTTGTTAATTCAAATCAAAATCAATTAATGTACTTGAAGTTTGATATTTCATCAAAGCCTCTTAATATTTATCTTGACGAGGATGATATAAGTTAAGTCAATCGAAGTTAAAGGAATCTATTCTCACAAAAAAAAAAAGTTGTTCCTTTCTTTCAAGCGAACAGCTCCCTCCCATATAAGGAAAAAATACTGTGTTTCTTTGTCTATCCTTGCGATTGGCTAACCCCATTTAGCGTATAGCTAGCGAACGGTGATGCAAACTCGCCGCTCGGCCTCTGCCAATGATTTGTTCATTTAAAATTCGGTAATAAATAGTCAAGGTTAGAGCTACCATTTATTACCGGCTAACGAGCTAAATGTAGCTTAAGCGCTAAGACTAACGAAGAGTTATTTTTGAATCGTTAGTACTTTGGTTTCTCGAGAAAAGTAGGGAGATTTGTTAAACTGTCAACAAGTAATCTATTTTTGATGAACGAAAATATAAAAGAGAAATATATGATGACACGAAAAAAGTTAACAATGAGGATTATTTTTTAATTAAACCATTTGTTAGTCATGATTTAAAAGAAATTTAATTTCAAACTTAAGCCAGGTTCACACAGTGCCAGATAACTGGCAACAATTATTGTTTTTGTTGAGATTTTGCACATATTTGAAACTATTTCAATATAATGTGATAAGAGTGGCGAATATATTCGATCGTTTAAATAAGGTTTAAAATAAAACAAATCGTTAGATTACTAGGAAATATTTTAAGCATTAATAAATATGACGAATACAGAAATCTAAATACTTGTGTTTTTTCTTTAAATATTTTATTTTAATATGATGAAGTCATTAAATGCTTTAGAAATTTTATAAAGTCACTCATAGTCCTATAATACTTTCTTCACTTTCATTAGAAAATTTCGCTTATACTGGTATTATCCTCATATCCCATTAAAGTATTTCAAAGCGTATAAAGTAGAAACACACTACTTGCCTATAACATTCCAACTTGTTGGCTTTTAATTTAATCATAAAAATAAAAACAAAAAATACCACACAAGCCAACAATGTTGTGTTAATCAATAAATGAAAATATTTTCTGTCCTACCCTCGGGTAAAATGTACAACAGCGAAATACTTAAAAACTATATATACGAGCCGACACTGTAACAGGCATGAAACGAAAAAGGGTTAACATGCGCATATGCCCTGTATTTCCGGTCAACTGCAGTCAAATTTGTAGCTCAGTTTCGCAACATTTTATGTGAATCCTTTCTCTTTTTTTTTTTTCCAAAAAAATATTGTCGCTTTGAACACCAAAGAAAAAAAACCAACCAAAATGCTTACTCGGAAATGGCCAAATAAAATTGTTATCAATAACTTCCTTGAAAGTTATACATCCTGCTAAATCCACTCGCTTTTTTTCTCCGACATTTTATCGCTGAACAGGAGATAAAATACGTCAGACAAACAAGCCGATAACTTATCAAAGGATTAAATTTTTAGGGTTCATTTGGGAATGTCAACGTTGGAGTGTGTCCTCTCTTTTTTTTTGTTATTTTTTATATACAATATGCATGAAACGATAAAATGATAATAGCTATTGATTTTTTTTTCTCGCTCTACGCTCATAGAGTTAAAATATTGCCAAATTGGCTTGTCATTTATGCTAGACAAGGTGCGTTCCGTAGTAAAAAGGACTTGGGTCAACTTTATGTCATAGAGTTTCTGGGAAAGGTAGATGTTTCGCCAAGTTTCAGTCATGATATGCTTAAAGTGGAGTTTGTTTATAGTTAAAAAGGATATGTAACAAAATCTAGCACCGAAGCGCCACTTTCAAAACATCAGTTTATCTGATTTAACCAAACATTTGAGCTGCCTAAAAGTTCGTATGCGTTTTCTTATTTCAACAATCAAAGGACATCATCAAGCAACTACATTTTCCAAGGCACCAAATCATATACAGTCTGCTCAACTTAAAAAATGTTTTATACCAAAAGTCCTTTAAACTTTGGAATGCACCTTGATACACATATATTTCCCCCACAACATACAACTACCTTTCTTTCTTTTTTCATGTCTAGTGGCGGAAATAGTGTCATACGTGCCTGGCATATAAATTTTTCAGCTTGTATATGGCATGATTTTTGTATTTTATGTGGCTACTTTTTATGGTAATATATAGATTTTTTTTCAGCATTTAATAATATTTAGCCAGGAAGTGTGTTGTGCATTTTTAAAAATCTCACTAAAAATTTAGCAGCGATTTTATGTGTTAAACATTTTATGGATAGCTCCTTTTTTCATATAAATTCGAAAAAAAATGTGCTGGCATATATTTCTATTAAACATAAAATGCTGGCATATTCAAAAATTTAATTGTTAAAAATTTGCAATACATCTACGAGTACTTAAGGTATTCACATTTAGTCCAGATATTCAATTGATAGCTTGATGAGAAAATTTAAAAGCTTCGGGTGTAGATCTTGTCAATACGTCACTGAATAGGACACTCCCGGTTAAAGCGGTACTCTTTCTGGTATTGCTTTTAAATGCCGCACTTATACTTGAGTACTTCCCAAGAATTTGTATAGACGTCTAAATCGATATGGTTCATAAGACAATGAAGAGACAATCGGTCATTGACTCATACCACCCAGCCATCAGTCTGCTATCATCCATTGCAAAACTGTTTGAAAGATGTCTGTTGACGAGTATATTTGCGAACGACGAAGTTAATCAGAGTATAACACACTTTCATTAGGGCTACAGAAAGTCACATGGAACCCCTAAGAAACGGAATAGAATGTGAAACTTTATGATATATAGATTCCAGGCAAAGGAATACGCAATGGCGGCTTATCTGGACTTTGTGCACGTTTTAGACTACGTCAAACTCTATTAATTAAAAGGCATCCTCCTCAATTGTTTCCACTTGTTCTAAGCTTCTTGACCCACACGAAAATCCTCCGCACAGATTTGTCTCTGGGCAGCATACCAAGTTCCATCTTGTACACTCTTTTCACTTGGGATAGAGGATAGCCAGAACTTGCTTACTGCCACAGGATACTGCCATGCTTGCTAAAGTTGCATGTGTGTACAACGCCACTGGTATGTTCCAACCCCATCTTTTTAAAATTGGGCTAATGATTGGCTAAAAGGTGAAATATATATTAAATAAAATGGGGTCATTCGTCAGATGATTGGCAACTACACTTGTTATAAATTCTTAAGAGTGCGCCTAGACAAGCACAACACCTAAGCAATCCACATTATTACTCGACAAATCTCTGACGATTACACGCGGACTAACTGCAGCGGCTTTGTACTTGCACACAGCCAATCTGTGAAGCACCGCAAAGTCCTTAAATTCGGTGACGTCATTAACAATTTAGATAGACAATCTATAAAGACTTAATGGTCATCCTAAGCAGTTAGCTAAATCCCTTGTGGAACGTAAAAGTTAGAATAAAAAGTCGACAAAAAGGATTCCTTTTAGGGACATAAACATTTGGTGTATGTGAACTATATACGCACTGTTAAAGTTACATCCATTCTCACAACCTCCGCAGTCACCATATTTATAGATATGTTTGACACAAACATTGAGTTTTCGCCTGAGCTCGATGTATTTAGTAAACCCACCAACGCCAACAACAATTTTTCGTAGCCCTGTAGGTTAATAGATCTCTTATTTGTCAATGGCGGAAAGTATTGGAAATTATAAACCCATTTCCAATACTTTCCGCCATCGACAAATAAGAGACCTATTAACCTGCAAGGCTACGAAAAATTTTTGTTGGCGTTGGTGGGTCTATGAAAGAAAATTTTTTTTCGTGTGATTTTAAGTCCCACAAGTGAAACCATTAAATTTATTTAATCAGCTATATTTACTCAAAAATAATTTTGTTTAATAATGTTTATTAATATATTTTCCTTGTTTTTATATAAAATTAGAAATGTTAATCTTTCTTAAAAAATAATAATTTCTTAAATATTAGAGCGGTTTGGGATAAACAGTTTTTCCTCCGTAATAAATCATCATGTGTCCTATGATCGCCTCAAATCCTGGGCATTGTGCTTGTAGTTCTCTGTCACCAATATTGTTCTCTTTCTTCTCCTCCACAGCTGCTTTAAATCTCTTCGATTTTGGTTCTTCCATATCTTCCTTTTCTCGAGGTACAGCTCGATATTTTTTCATCTCCATTGATGTTGGCTGTTGATGAATATTAGTTTTCGATTCCATTATTTCTATTATTAAATATTGTTCGATGTTGGTCGGCTGAACTGTGAGAGAATATTGATATCATCTTCGTGCCCGCCATCCTATTTATACTAATTCGTATTCAGATTTCGTAGTACAGATTTTACCTGCGCTTTGACCATTTGGGATTTTCTAAATTTTCCCTACCTGGAATTGAAGTTACAGAAAAGAACTAGAATTGTACGAGTGAACAAATGTCTGTTTTATTAGGGTTGTAAAAGTTCACCATATGCTCGTGACTCCTTGTGCGTTTAATAATTAGCGCTTAACAGTTAATTGAACCTGCAACCTTTTTGGCGAAAAGATCATAAAGACATTAACAAGAGCTGTGTCATCTGTGTGTTGCTGTCAATGGAAATCCTTGATTTAATTACTAAGTTTTAATGCAGTTTTAATTACTAAAATGCTACGGGAATATTGAAATATTTTGGATGGTGAGTTGCCGAATTAATATCAAACAGATGAATGCACAAACTGATGTTTGGCTAAGCAATAGATGTTTATTATTGTCTGTCCACTAACTTTATCAAATAATTTAGCAGTCACTGTACGACCCCGAAATTGGCTAAAAGTACGAAGGGAGTTTCGATTCTTTTAAAAAAAAATTGGGCATGCCAACGTATAAGAGCAATTGAAGATTTATTGACCTTAAAGTAATCATTAATGCTTTTCTTTAATATTGGACAGCCTTGCCGCTCTTTTGGGGGCATTTCTATTATATCTATTATGAAATATTTATGGATCTATTTTAAGTACTTCGTGCTGATTGATTTCATGAAACAACTCAAACTCATGGGTTTTGTGCTTTCCTTATTTTGAAAATCATTGCTTGTCAATGGGGCAACATGCATCGTAATTCAGTGGTTTTGTTTGAACTTCATAGAAAGTATATGAGCAATAGTGTAGGCGAATTTATTTGAGCAGTATTAATTTTTAGGGAGTTAATGAATCATTTTAGGAGAGTTCAATTTATGTTTGCGTGGCACTTTATCGCATATTATATACAACAGGTTACTGAGCAGAGACTTTAGTGACATACCTACCGATTGGGCGTTTTCAAACATTTCTAATAAATTTTAATCGATTTATGAATGTCGACTAATAGCTCAGCGAAGTTGTGCCAAGATATTTGTACCAGGTTAGGGCCAAGGGTATGTTCCAGTATTTCGTCTTCTTCCAAACAGCATCTGCAGCTACGATCCAAGTTTTAGATGTCTTCTGAATCTGTAATGCCAAGTCGGAAACTCCGTTAGCACGCCTAGAACATTTTTCTTCAGTCCATTTTATATTTCAGATCTTCCATTATTTAATATTAGCGACCACCAGTGATTTTCCTTATCTTACGCCTTCACTCTCAATTCTCTCAGAACGTATCATTGGCTTTTTTCTCTTTCATTTCACTATGATCCTCCGTGTACCTGGTCCGAGTCTTCAAAATAGTTAGACTATTGAGAGGAGAGGCGGTTCCATTGCTTTCCAAACTATCAGCCTTTCTCTGTTCTTATTTAAAATCTACCTCTAATGAAACAATAAATAGTTTCACTCTAATTTTGAGAGGGCACTATATTGCGAAGGTCTTTATGGAGTGTTATATCAGTGGAGTGTTGGTTCTAAACTTTATAATATTTCTAAAGGCTTTTATGATCCATCGCACTTTCAGAGTCCGTGTCAAAAATGTGATATGAAGCACCTACAAGCTTATTAACGTCATCCCACAAGTTTTCCCTCTTTCAGTGGTTCTATTTATTATAGCGTTCGACAGCTAATAGAAATATTCGGTAGACATAAAAACATTAATGCATTCATCTGCGCAGACGATGCCATAATCTTCACAAACTCCAAAGGATGTGCAGCATCTTTATCAGTCTTCGCATTGGACATACAATGCTGACGCACCAGCACTTACTCACCGGATCTAGTCGCCCAAACTGTCTTTCTGAAGGCAGAATAGTTTGCTGAATTACTACGAGAAGATTGTGTAGTATTGAAAAATTGTGCGAACAATACTCCCAGCTATTTTTATCTACCATTTTTGAGGCATCTTTCTATTTCAACCAATTTGAATGAAAAAAGTATCGAAATTGATATGGATATGAAACTCAGCGCCAATTATATAAAATTTTTAAATAAATAACATTTTTCCCGAAATCAATTTTCATGCTAAAGTTGTGACATCATTTACCATTTCTGACCATGAATATATAATATATTTTCTAATTTATTTACTTTCCAACAGTTTCAATTCACTTATTGCAATTTAGCATATCAGCAAAAATTCAAATTACTCGAAAATTCTGCAACAATTTCTACGAAAATTAATAAATGAAATAAACAAATGTCATACACTACACATTAATCAGTAACACCGTTTATGGACCCATTTCAATCACAATGTAAATGTCAGACAGCTACAAATTCAGCAAAAATGCAAAATGTCAGCTCAAAGAGCCACGACAACAATTTCATTTCAACATAATTCTTAAAACACAAACGGAAATTGCTGTTGTCGTATCAGCGCTGGCTAAGAGAAAAAAAACCGGCGATTGAGATTTATGTGTAAATTAAAAATTATGTAAATATATGCGTATAACCCCAATGAAACAATTTCGGGATGGCAGGCAGCCTACAGCAAAACAATATTTTGATTTCATTTTTGTAAAAATATGCGTACCGAACGAGGGAACACGTTGAGACATTAAAATTCCATAAATTTGTCTACAAGCTGTAACAGACTTTCGCTTTCACAGAAATTCACAGGATAAACCTTAAAAAACATTTATATGTGAATATAATAAAAAAAAATATACAAATATTTATATGTACAATAAAGTATATAGGCATGGGGCAGCCAGCCAGCCTGCCCCATGTATATTTGGTTACTTTTTTGTCTATGGCTTAACCCAAATTAATAAAAATGTATAACATATAAAGAAATGGTCGAGACAAAAATTTGTGGATAGATATTTGCAACCGCATATGTTGATGTTATAAACTTTACTAATATCCTGAGCTTTGGAAGAGATTTGGTTGAATGTACTCTGACGCATATACTATATACTCGTACAAACACAATTTCGACTCAAACTCGCAGTTCTTAAGTTTATTATGTATGGGTATGGCATGCTATGCAAATTTGTTGTGTGCTTTCAGGCGCTTATGTCCCTTTTTATTTAAATATATGCTACCCATATTACTTCTACTCCTTTTCAAATTTTTTATAGCTTTGTAGGCGAGTAACTAATTCAACGAAAGTGCTTAAAAGTAAAATTAGAAAAGTTGTTAAATAAATATTTTGTATACCTACTGTGTGCGCTTAGGGTGTGTTGTATATTCATTTTGGCACAAAGTTTGCAACAGACAGAAATGGAAGGGGATTATATTGAAGTGGACAGCTTTAAACATAAATAGTGAAAAAGTCAACTCAGGTTGGTGAACGCGGTTGAGAGTATTATAATAAATATGTAGTTCCAAATACAGCATGTTGAGGGTACATAATGCAATAGCTATTGGGGAGATATTGTCGCAAATTTAGTAATAAATTTGTATAAATAAAACAGAATATTTGTAAAAAAAAACCATTTTATTCTTTTAAAGAACAAATTTACCAACGTTTGATTTTGCACAATTGAAATATTAACATTTTCCACGGCTTGGAGATTAAGCTAGCTGTATATATATCTCCGAAACAAAGAGTGCAAGTAAGGCTACATACTTTTTACTCATATGAAAAATAATATAGGTATTTAGTTTTAGTATCCATAGAGGCGAGGCAGATCCCATAAAGTATATATTATCTTGATAAGTATCCAAAATTGATTCAATATGGACATATCTGTCCATCAGTCTATCTAGCTATCCGTAAAATAATAGAGAACTTGGAGACTATAATAGATAAAACTCTTAGAACTCGTCTTCTGCGACTACCGGATGCGAAGCAAAAGGTTGGAACCTAGCCTCTAAGTGTTTGGCAAAAGTTTCCGCGTGCCCTACAGGGGATCTGGCCCAGCTCCTATCTGTTTTACGAATAGGGAACTTTGGTGGTATTTATTTTGTACATTGCTTCGTAAGAGACCACAGGGAGTAGTCCGTACTCGCGTTTCGAGTGACCTTTGCTAGCATCATGTCAGTATCTTACTATTTTTCAGCTCGTAACCCGTTGTAGACAAGAAAGTCTATAGCGCTCTGATTTAAGCAAAGGTGGCTAAAGCTTCGTGCAATATTGTCCGTGTCAGCTATGTAGCTCCTTCAAAACCAATGTTTCGCTTTAAAGTCTCCTTCGATTAAAAAATTTTCTTCAAGGCTGCTGAAAAGGTAATCAAAATTCGCTGCAGACCAAGGGTGGTGCGGAAGTAGACAGTGCGAGAAGATCAGCAGATTACCTTTGCTGGTAGATACCTGAATGGTAACCATTTGTATTGGAAGTAGCTAACCTCTTGTCTTATCAGGACAGCTGCTTCTCCTCTTGGTCTGTTACTTGGGTGCCCCATATGTAATGCGATTCCTTGAATGAAGATAGAAGCTCTGGACCGAAGCCAGGTCTCTGTGATTAGCATGCTGTCGATGCTGTGCTCAGTTAAAATATTTTCAGCTCATTTACAACCAAGGCGGAGCGATAAAGCCAATTTTTTTTTTTTTTTTTAAGAAGAGACGTGTATAATGTTTTTAGGATATTTTTTGTTTTCTGCATTTCTATAAAAATTTCGGATAAATGGATGGACGGCCGGATAGACAGACATTATGGTTTAAATACATATGCGGTCGGACGTATGGTCGGAATCACATATATCGGCTCAGTTTCTCAATTTGACTACCATTGTCTTCTTCTAGTTGCTTTTCTTTCATCTCCTCTTCAATTAAATATTTTTCTCATTCCTGTGATTCTTGAATGAGTTAAAGATGAAATTGTGAAGGAAACCTCGAGTGGGAAATATGAGAGTTGGCTTAAAACGTCCCAACTAAATGATTTACTTTTGGTCACAAAATATATCGGTAAGTGTCGCCGATTCTGTCTATTGGATACGGCTGATCTCAAGCCAGTGGGGGTTCATAAAATGTCGACTTAGTACTTTAGGGAGAGGAGGAGTTCCACACAAACTAGAATCCCCAATCATGATGCTTGTTGCCGTGAATTGTAAATCTCTTGGAAAATACTCACCTTCCAATTCAAATCGTTCAAAGAAGTTAAAAGCGTTTGCAGTCCGATTCACTTTGTGATGTTCTATCTATTTTGGGACAGACAACTTTTGAACTCCCAGCGCTTCTCAATGTCGCCAACATTTGAAAAAAAATTCTCAATAGCTTGTGACAAGCAGCCACATTTTGGTACATGTGCCACTCTCTAAAAGTTGTGGTTCCAAAAACGAAGAAACTATGGTCAATATGATGTAATATAATTGATTGTTAGATGTTTCACATTTGTTTAAATGAGTGTGACAAGCATACCCTACAAAAATGCCCAAAACCCTAATTTAAAGATTTCGTATGACAATTTTTCGATGACAAACAATAGGCTTTTCCTGACTGGATCTCCTTTCATATAAAAAAAATTAAGAAAACTATTTATATTCGTATTATATTATATTATTAAAGGAGACATAACTACGAATTTTTACCTCTTCTAGAATTATTTTTTGTTCTTTTATATGACGATTAAATACACAGTTTATTTTTATATAGATTGGTATGAAGTGTATTAAATTGTTACCTCGACCGAATTAAAAGCCTTCGCTCGTTTGCAGTTGATATGGGTTTGGGCCAATAGAAGACCCTCATCTAAAACAAATTTTTTAAACTTACTTAAAGTGTTACTTTTAATGCGCACAAATTTTCCATAATTTCCGCAACATGTTCTTCATTTACTACTAAATTCTCTCTATAAACTCTTTTTTCTCTTTTTTTTTTGGGTTATTTTTCGACAGACAACCGAACATTGCCGCAATTCGGAACAGCATGAGGATTGCACGCCCGAAGTTGTGTCCTGGGAAGGTGAAGCGGAAATACAGTCTGGCGATATTTTAATTGTGGAAATTAATGATGCTATGCTGAATCCCAACGAGCAAAATAATACGGGCAGGTGAGTACGCGTATCATATACGCATTTCCGTTTCCGATCGTCTTCGGTTAGTTTATGTACGAGTAACTATGTGTGTGTGTGTATGTGTATGTATGTATAGATAGCTGGCTGGCTGGTATTGGATTTTAATGAGCTTTGCGGTAAATCCCCTTTTCCGAGTTGGCGTTTAGTTTTCTTCTGCTGCGGCTGCTGCTGCTCCTGTGCACGGGAATTTTTAGCCGTTTTTATTTTCATTTAATGTGCTTTAATGCTCGTTGAGACGTGTTTGTGCTGCAGCTTATTATATAATAACATCCATTAAGGACCTTTATTGATTTTTTTCCTTATGCGTTGTGTGTGCACTATGAACGGAGTAGAACGTTGCTTGTCGTTGTTACTACATACAAGTAGGTATAGTACGCTAAGCTATGCGTCTACAACAACTGTTTGGGTGCTGCTATACATATATCCGTATGCTACTTGGAGTATATATGTTTGTATGTATTTGTATCTGTGTTGCTTCTAAGTTCGTTGCGCGCTCTATTGCAGACACGTTCTGCCATTATCATGCCCTTTTTGCAGTTTATTAAATTGTTTTTCTCAGTGTGCTTTTTCTTTATTTTTCATCGCATTTTATTCATTTTTTATTGTTGTATATTTGGTTTGTTTGGGTTTGTTGCTACAATATTTTTTTTATACCCTACATATAGACCATGAAATAGTATGTTATTAAGTGGTCAGAAGATTTGTAACATCAAGTAACAAGTTATGTCCTGGCTTGCCTCTGGTTTTGCACTCTACTTACTTCATTAAGCTGCATTTAGACTATACATTCTTTGCCATTTCCATTGCCATTCACTGTTGCGCTCGGCATTTTTAAGAAACAACCAACTATTAAGCGTACTCAAGATTCGATTTCAATGAAACTTTCTTATTTCTTGCTGCTCCATACGCATACTTTTTTTTTCTTCTCATTTTCACAGAAAATCCTTTACAAAGTGTGAATATAAATTCGGTTTTTGCGTTCTTGCATTCGTTTTTCTTTTCTTTTCTATTTTTTTCGACCAATGTTTTTCGTGCTTTCTTGTTATCCCAGTTGCTCCTTTTTATATTGCCTCTATTATTCATTTTAAAAGGCGTCTTTCGTTGGGTGTGGTTGGAGTCTAGTTATTGTTGTTTGTTGATTCTTCGCTGGTTTGTTTGTAATAACTATGAATGGCAAGAAGTATTGCTGTGTGAGGGACTTTTATTGTAGTTTAAGCTAACAATAAACAAGAAAGTTATTGAATTCAAAGATTCAATAGCATTTTGATTGTACAATAGTCGTACATATGAGGCTGCACTCGGAACAAAGAAATAAATGAAAGCATTTTGAAGTAAATACAATTTGTATTAGAAAAAGGAAACAATGTAGGATTATAAGAGCAAGGTTCATTCAATCTTTGAGTTCTTTCATTGGCATCTCAGTAAACAAGTTTTTATTAAATTTAAAAATAAATATTTATGTAAAAGGTTTAACAGTTTAATAAAAATCTCGAACATATTTCATTTTTAATAAAAATATGTTTTATATGCATATTTAAGAGGCAGTTCTACACAGCTGAATTATAGCTTGTTTGGGTTAAAATAAATTACAAACAACCTTTTTTCATATTGATTGATGAACAATAATATGCACATTTGGCAAAAATCTGGCAGTTTCCGTTGGTAAAATTTTTCATTTTGTTCCAAGCAATTGCTTAGAAATATTCAAAATATTCCATGAAGGCCATTCTGGCGGTGCGATAAAATGGAAATAATTGTTGCTGCAGCAACTAAAAAGTTTGCAGGAAAGTATTGGGACTAAATTTAATTTAAATCTGCCGGATAGTCTACAATTAAGTTGACAATGTTTATCGCGATCTGTCAATCAGTGTTTAGTCAGTCGACCTCAGCAGCACTAATTTCTATGATAAGGCTTCGCTGCGCCTTTCGGCTATCATTGGCATGATTGTTGGTTCGTAAGTGGGTCGTACTCATAAACCCATGTCTCGTCGCCAACAATTATACGTTCCATGAAGCTAAGATCCGAATTGACTCGATCCAGCCATTCTGCAGCTACTTGCTGCCGATACCTTCTTTCAAAAAAATCTAGCTTTGTTGGAACAAGTCCTGCAGCAAAGCCTTGCTTACCCAACTTTTCGTGCTTAATCGCTTTGATCAACTCGTAAATGTGCATTTTTGACTGATCAGATTCACCAAAAGCCTTTCACAACTTTTTCGTTCACAACACAAAATTTATCAAAAATACGTTGATCAAAATTTTCTCTTATTACTAGGTGGGATGGCAAGTAACTTTCTTGGGAATGAACAATTTTTGTTTTGCCCGACCGAACTCCTCGCGCAATCTGAATTTTTCAATGATGAGCCATCTTTTGAGGTTTGGGATGAGATATTAGTACGAGGGTGCCAAATCGGGCGAATAAGTTGTACGATAAAGCAATTGGAGCCCTAAATCCTGTTTTTCGACATGCTTGCGATGCATGCAAAAACAAATTTTTTTTCGTTTCATATACGGCCGTTTCGCAGCGACTTTGGCCTTCAATCGCTCCAACAATGCTCAGTAATACTCGCTGTTGATGGTTTTTCCTTTTCCAAGAAAAAAAAAAAAATGTATGAGTATTTACCTACCTGAGACCATGGGAGATTCTTTATTAAAATTAATATAACACTGGCCTTACCTGTTGTCGCTTACAACAGAAACTGAAACGAAACTGAAACTGAATTTCAGTTTCTGTTGTACAATTATTCAGTTGAAATTTCAGTAGGAGGTTGCCGCATAGAACCGAAACTGTACACTATCTTCTATTGAAAGCAATGTCTTATATAGTCTCCATATTCGTGTTCCTCATAGCTAGACAGACGGACACTTCCATATCTACTTAATTTTTTATATTAGACCCTTCTCTTTTAGTGGTTCCATTTGAAACATAATGAAGTTTCTTATTAGGATTGATGCAAAATATTACAATATCAACGTTTTTCTTGAATTAACAATAAAAAAATAATTTTTCTACAAAAACCCAGAGCGTTGGTAAAGATTTGTATAGGGGTACCCCTTTTAGTGTTCCGGCCTCTGCCACAATGAAATCTTTATAAGTATTAATGTAAGGTAGATCAAGTTGGGTGTTAAATTTTTTCACACAAAAATTAAGAATATGGAATAGATTTGGTTGATTTGTGCCAACCTCTCCGGGGGTTAGCATGTTCATTGAATAATAATTAATAGAAATATGCAAATTTAAAGACTCCATTTTTTCTAGTCTTCAAGAACTCAATTTTCATACAGATAGCATGACGGACTTTTTTTATCGACTTGACTGTAAATGCTGCCCTATATAAACTTAATATGCCCTTTTACCCTATGTGGTATAGGTATAATACAAATATCCAGAATGGATGGGCAGGTTTGAATACCGGCTACTTTTAATGGTTCGATTTGGACCTTTTTAGATTTCATTACAATTGACATAAAAATATCCAATTTGGTGTTTCTTGCTGAAATAAGAACATTTGTTTCATACAAAGTCCTAACAGAATGGAAATATTTGTATAGCTGCTACCTCTTCTAGAGATACGATTTGAATCTTTATCGAAGTTGGTTTAACTTAAAATAGACCAAATTGCATGCTAGTTAAACATGTACTAGAGCTCAGAAAGGAGCTGTAGGTTCGGATTCAGCGACTCCAAAAATTTAAAAAACATGGTCAGATCTCACACTTGAAAAATCAAACTTAGTAAATGATCCAACACCAGTGACGTAAGAAGATATATTGTTCGACTAACTAATTTCTTGTATACGCCTCAATCTTATCTTCCTCTTTTAATGGTTGGCTTCAACTATTTTTCTGTGGATTTTAACTGAATCATGAGTTTCATTTTGCTCGAGTCATAACAATTTGTTGAGAATTTAGTTTCTATTTAAGTAATTTGGTTGCAGAAGTTGCTAAGCTTGCTCATTTCCAGGATACAGTGTCCAGTCAAACATGACAGCCGTTCTGGAATACTATTTCGTTACTTTTATTACATTTATGGCCAGAAACCCAACAAAAGTTAACTTTACATACCAAGAGTAGTAAATGTAAAAATAAATTATTTGATTGTCGCTTGTCTGATCGAGAATATAGAGACACTGGCTTCTACCTTGGATTTTCGTTTAATAAATATATTAAAAGACTGTGGATCAGATATATATTGCAAGCTCCGTCGATACCCGCACCTGTACCCGTTTCACTAAAGGAACCATCAGTAAGCTATTAAGTAGTAAATGGTCTAATACCTGGGATGCCGTCACCTCTGTGCGGAAGGAGAAATGGGAACTGTCTGCTGAAACAAAGTTTCATGGTCTTACAATCTATTATGTTGCAGATCTCTATGATAAGAATGTGTTTTGATATATTATAGTGAACCAGATTCTCGAGTATGACACCAGACTAGCTCTGAAACCTCAGTGAATCTACTGCTGCTAAGATACGCCTAAAAATATGCAGTAAAACCAGACCAACGAACACTCTATTTGCGGCAGTAGGACATGTTCGCATAGCATCTGTCATGCACAGATAGGCAAGCCGCTAGAGTTTGGGCCCCCATAGAAATGAGGTAAAAGGTATTATTATTGTGGTATAGATTCAAAAGATCATTTTTAGAGATATATCCTAAGTCTGACAAAAAAAAACAGGTCCAAATGGCTCTAATAATACCACAAGTTCGGTCAATTTAAATTTACAGGTCTAAGTTATACCTATTTGTAGCTTATTGTTCCAGATCAATTTTGTCTAGGGTAATTCGGAGTATTTAAAAGCGTTTGTGGGTATAAATTGTGTCCAAGTCTGGCTTGTATTTTTTGGTCTTCTAAAAGAAATTGCTGAGGCCTTCGTTGATACACCATTCGGCTACGGTATGACCAAATTTTCTTGAGATAGTGTCTACAAAGACAATTGCATAGCCAATGACGCTATAGCCTAGTTCTTTAAGCTTTCTAAGGAGATCATTGATAACAAAAAACAATACAAATGGATAGAGGATGGCTCCTATTAAACATACATATTTTATATATATGGAGGACTCCATGTCACGCTCTTTTCATATATGTTTCACCCAGGCAATGGTGTTATCATCAAACCCATTCTTGGCAAGTGCTCGTTAGAGCTGTAGCCAGTGTTGGCAAAAGCAGCCTCAATGTCCAGAAATTTATACTGAATGATTTTTGTTTGACTAGAAGGTTTTTTTTTCGATTTGGCAGACTAAGTAATGAAGTGCCCTCTCAGTTGATCTACCATTTATATGGGCGAATTAGTTTTTATGAAGGTGAGAAGAAATTCGATTATTCGTTCGATTGTGCTCAGAAAGAAAGCTCGTTCCATAAGCTTTTAGTCTTGTCTTAGAATAAAAACAACAAACATTTCCGCCATGATCGTGGTATGTAAGCTGGATTAAAGCTGACCCAAATAAGGCATATTATGGAGTACAGCATAACGTCCAAACGTAGATATAAATAGAATGTCTTTCCTGGAAATTTGTAAGGTTGGAAGAACAAAAATACCCAGGGAACATAATGTTTATCTAGAAAGCCACCAGATAAATTACAGAGTCTTCTGTTTTTAAACGAATGATCAATAATGGGTGGCGTCAATGTTGATTGTTGAAGATTTCAGTCAGAAAATGAACCTGAAGTAAAGTTTTAATATTTTGGTCGACTATTTGCTAGACTTTTTCTTGATAATCACTTTTTAGAGGCTTCTCGCTTCATTTTAAAGTAATCGCTTAGAGAGGATCTATACTTTCTGAACTTCCGACCCATAATTAGCTGTTTGGACCACCATGAATTATACGTTTCAAATAAAAGAACCCCATTGAACTGTTCTACAACCAGCTCTTACTCATTTATTGAGTTGATGCAGCGCGACAATTGGCCCGCTCTAGATTCTATGAAGCATCAGTCTCTAAGAACAAATAAACTTTTAAGTTCATTTTGACTGTAATAAAAAATGTGTTCATACAAAAGATACAAGTAGGTGAGTGGTTTGTATGGCAGCTCGCCAGAAAGTGAACGATTTGAGGTCTAATAAATTAAGCCATAGACAGAGGGTTGAAAAATCAGAGGTAGGCTAGTACATATTTCTAAATATACACGCATTCAATATTGACTGACAAAAAGATAAAACTTTAATTGAATTAAGTGCTGAGAATAAATTTATGTATCGAAGCAAGTATATCCCATATTTTAAATAAGCCTCCAAAAAACTTAGTAAAATTACTTTCTGCCGAAATAAGACATCATTAGATTTCTTTGGAATTGCAAAGTTTTTCTTTCTCTTTTTGCTTTTCTCAACAATAATGTCAAAGGTACGCCATGCCAAATAAACAAAGTTATACAATTTTAAAAGAATGAATGTGATGCCAGCAGAATGATGACCCAAAATATAGCTTCTTCATCTTACTAACAAGAAAAATAACAATTGAATAACAAACTAATATGCACTGAAAAAGACACATCATACAAACAAAATAAATAACAAAAAATTTCTAAAGCAAGCTCACTTTTGAAGCCGCAAAAACAAAAACACACACAAAAAATTAAAGGAGAAGTACTAACAGCATCCACACAAAAACGCACTTTGATATAAAAAAAGTTTTGAACTATGAAAATGAGATGTCAAAAAAGTTTTTATTATCGATTTAATAGATAGGGCACCCCCCTACAAACACCAAATTTATGTTACCTTATACGTACACGTTTATGGATACATTTGCTGTCTATAAGGACCAAAAGATAGCGCTGACAAGGACAATAAGTTAACAGGAGCGGTAGCGACAACAACAACAACAATAAAAAATAATAAGAATATAAGTACAGCAACAACAGAGGTCGCACACAATATGAATATAAAGTTTACATTGAATATAAGTATGTGTTGGCATAATTTTGTAGTTTAATATGCTCGACTAGCAGATACTCTGTACATAGTCTTAGGTTCAGCATATGAAATACTAAATCGAGATTAATATAAGTAACAGCCAAGACAAATTGGAGGTTTTTATGGCGGCTACCTTTTTTAGTGAGGTCAGGTCATGTTCTAAAATTGAAGAGGTCATACCATATTGTATCATAAATATTTTAGTGGCAATATTTTTTATAGACTGTGAGTTCAAGGCGTATATCATGAATATATTGAATTCATAAACTGTAAATTTTGGCTATAACAAACATCTAAATAAAAGTAATATACTCTCTCCAACTTATGACTACAGGGTATAGCAAAAAAAACGCCATTCAAGTAGAAAATACTGTGAAAAGTTACGCGCAGAAAAATTTCAAAGTTTACAATTTTGTTTTTGTATTTGCTGTATTCGTGTGGGCGTCTGAACTTAGTTTTACTTCTTCTTCTTCTATATACTGCTGTATGGGTAGAGATATGATTGAGTTGTCAGTTGTTTGCGGCGATTTTCAGTTAAAGTTCTTTGGCTTCTCGCTTTATTTGATTCAAGTATTTTTCTTCTTTAAATTTTGTTAAGTTAAAAAGAACAGCAGATCAAGTGGTGTACGCCATATTTGCCGCATTTTGTAGAAAACTAATTTCTTTTCCGTTTTATGGTCTTTAATTTCCGGTTTTTGTTGTTGATGCAGTCAGTGTTGAAATAAATTTCAATTAATTAAATGCCAGCAAGTCATTCCAGCAGTTCAAACAAGGCAACTGAGAGCCAGTAGCTATATATTGAGTTGTGTACAGCCGCCAGGCTGACCATATATTTTAAAACGAAATTCGAGAAATTAATTACAAAATTTAAAAACTGAAAATTGTTTTTTCTATTGCATAATTTTTTAGAAACGAACCAAAACGAAAAGGCAGCTGGCTTGAAATAGTGTGCTAAAGCTATGTATATACTCTCAGTGTTGACTAGCATCACAAATTTTGTGATTCGCAGCATAAAATTGCCCCAACTCATATTACATGGTCAGCACATTTACAGTGAAGCAAATTATGCTGATTCGTCATGCACCCTATTACACGATCAATTGATTGTTGGTTTTTATGTATTGTTGCTTGGAAAACATTTTATGCGATGCGCTGTCATGCCGATTAGCTTTTCTTTAAATGTTTCTTTATGGGGCGTTGTTCAGCAAGAGGCGAAGCTAGCTGCTAGTATGAGTTGAATTCCGGTGTAGAGTCAAACCGCGAACGTGCCAGCCACAATCTGTGATCAGCCGCAAGATTTTATTTTGCTTCACACGAATATCAGAAACAAATCTCGTCTTCATATGTGCCGAGCAGTGATTTTCCTCTGGAGGTGCTTGAAGGGCTTTGGTACATCTGCATTGAAAATGTTGTGCAGAAGTAGGTCAAGCAGACTTTCTTGTGGAACACCAGCTGCCATCGTATGGGTGAAGGAGATTGTATTTTGTTTGTCATATCAATTTTTGTTGTCATATGCCTTATTAATATGATTTACCACCCAGTGATTCTGCTGAATAGCGCCGCGCTATTCACTGAAGCCAAACTATTTGATTGGTAAGAGTTGTGCAAGACACACCTACCATACCCTAATACAATTAGCCTCTTCAGCTCCTTAGAGAGTGAAGGGAGAAGGCTGATTGGTCGGTACGACTCAAGATCGTCCGGGTTACCAGATATATGGATCATCAGAATTCATGAAGCATCGGACTTCAGCTGACCGGGTAGTATTGCATCAATCAATTTAAGGGTGATGTGACATATTCTGTCAGGCCCCCTGGAATTTCTTCCTCGGCAGACATATGTTGGCATCGACGACCTCTTCTACTCATATAGGTAGGTCCATCTGTAAGGGTGTATCCAGTCGGAGTCTATTATATAATCTAATGCCTTGAGTTGAATCGCTCATAGCATGTCCCGGCATATCTGCCACAGTATGTATCTTCTGGACAAAAAGATCAACGGCAACATCTATGTCCTGAGATGTCTTCAGCTCTATATTCAAATGGATAAAATCATCTTAATCCCGAATCAGAGATTCATTTAACCTCCACCACAGGACTTTTCAGTATTTAAGAAATTTAAAATTTTTTATTTGGATCAATTTAAGGCTTCAAAAAGCTATTAATGATAGACCCTTCTCAGACGTTTCCAATCAAGAGTCTTTTTAAAAATCATGTTTAAGATGTCTTCGAATCCCGTCTCAAAAAACGTTTTAAAATATGCCTTTGGATAATCAATTTGAGAAGCGCTTCAAAAATGGTTCTTGAACATGTCCAAGCATATATGTCTCCACTGAACATACATAGGGACAGACATGATGGCCATTTAGCAATTTTGCATGTCATCTATCATTAGGCCCTGTACCGAAGGTACAAGAGCCTATTGGTTTTGTGCAAATGTATGTAACAGGTAGAAATAATAATCGGAGACCCCCCAAAGTTACCCCCATTATGGTCAGGAGCGATAGAGGAGTCGATATAGACATGTCCGTCTGTCCGTCCGTCCATCCGTCTGTATGAACGAAATTATCTCGGAAACGGTAATAGATAGAGACTTCGCGTTTTTTGCATTCGACTAGGACTGCTCCGGAATTTCACAAGTTTATTTTAAAAACTTGCCCCTCCCCCCTTCCCCATAATATCACCACCAAGGCTAAAAATTTGCCAGTATAGAGATATCATCCTTCTTAGCCAAAATCCAAAAAGTTCATCAAAATCGGATAATAAATGACGATTTTATAAGCAATTGAACTTGAGCGACCCCCCTTTTCGATTCATACATAAAAAAATGTTTTAAAAGGCACTTAGTCGTGCAGTGAGAAGTGGTCAAGTGTTTGGTCATAAGCTAGGGGAACATTTAATGTGTTTGTTAGGTGACCTGCACTGGTACAGGGCCTCTTACAGTCGGTTACGCCCGACTGTGATTTTCTTACTTGTTTTTATCATAAGTTGGTCTTATCATAGTCAAGATATCTTGAAGACATTAGCTGAGTTTGTGAGTGGGGGAACATATTAATACACAACTCGATTCGTCCGTCCGGTACTCTGTTTATTTAATACCAGGGGTGCCCGCCCGCTGAATGGACCACAAGAATGACTTTATCCATAGCAACAATAGTAGGTTCTTCAGAAACACCTACAACTGTCCTCAAATTTGAGTAATCGTCAAATATTTGCTCACCAGAATTTACATCAAAATTTTCTATTGGTGCTAAAGCTAAAAGTAAATTAGGAGTAATCGGCTCCTTGACTTATTCTCAAACTAATCAGATATTGTCTTGAAATCACATTTAGGATTTCTGCTTGATGGACGTGAAGACCTCCGGTTCCTTCGATATACAATTTATATTACAATGATTTTTCCTCATCACACACACGTCGACGGGAGGATGGTTTTGCTTCAGAATACTAATATTAGTATTGCTTTTTATTTACATTTTTATAGATTTTATAACTCTCAAATAGTTTTATCAAATTTCATAAAAGTATCGTAACTCTTGAACAATATTTATGCGTTAGGTTTTGGTGTGTAATGGTAGGTGATTGTGCTAAGGGGGAATCTAAGGAGTGTCTCACGAGAGATAGTGTGATGATTAGATGAGAGTAATAAGAGAATTTTTTCTTCAGGCATGCTACGTTGCAATGGTGGTGAAGTGGGCTGGGAATGCGAATGTAATGTGGAAAGAGTAAGTTGGGGAAGTCCCGTGGAGTGTCCTAAGAGAGATGTTTCGATGCAAAGAGGAATGTAACTGATCGGACAAACACTTATTAAAATATTCTGAGGGGCATTTAACTAAAATTTTATCAGTTCTAAAACCTGAAACAAAATCTTGACAAAAAAACTTAAAAGCAAAACACACAAAATCAAAGTAGTGACGAACAATTGGTTTGCCTGGTCACTCTATTTCATAACGTACAATTGTTTTTAGTCAACCAGTCAGCCAACTAGTGAGCTATTCATATTTATAAATTGTACCAGCGCGCATAAACAGCTATTTATGCAAACTCCACTGATGCTCTGTTATATATGTATATGCTGCATTAACTTTATACATTTTCGCTATAACTCCACATCTGTATACTTCTTTTCTTCTGCAGCGCACACGCCGCACAGGTGTATCAGGTAACACGTTCCGGACACGAACATTGCGACGTTACTGAGGGTATTCTACTCGATATCACGCCGCTTGTGGTCGACGGCAGAAAACTGGTTACGCTCTACGATAAGGACCTCACCGAGGGAGTTAACTTGCTAATTGGTGAGTGAATACAACGACGACGATGACGACGACGGTAATGTTGCCGCAGTTGAGGTGTGTTAAGGCGAGTCCTGGCCGCGTGTAGTACGAGTACAGTGAGGCGGAAGTTGTTGTGCTTCTGTTTGAGTTTCAGCTTGTCTGCAATTACACAGCACAGCTTGTTGTCCGGACTACTTGTGCCACTACTCGTACTCCCCTTCAACGCACCACCACAGCCGCAATGTTGTCACTGTAAGCTGCAGCAATTTTGTCCTTTTTTATGTAATCTCTTGCGTTATTTTATACATTTTTTCCGACTATCGCGTAATATTATTTTACCCTTGTGTTGTTTTAATTAATTTAAAACTTGCTACACAACGTTTTTGTGCCTATCTGCACTATATGCTACAATATTTTTTTTCTTTTTTTGCTACTCAAACATTTCTCTTGCTCTATCTCAATCTACTACTATTATTCTCTATGCAGTCGTTTCAGATCTCTGGGGTTCGCAATGTGTACGCCTAAAGGTCACCACAAAAACGGATAACTGTGGCGAGAATGCCGATTGTTCGGGCAAAGGTGTCTGCTATTCGAATCCTGTCATGGAAGAGTATGAGTGCCAATGTTGTAGCGGTTTTGCTGGACCACATTGTGAGGAGATCGATGCCTGCAATCCGAGCCCGTGCACCAACAATGGCATCTGTGTTGACCTCTCGCAAGGACATGAGGGCAATTCGTATCAGTGCTTATGTCCATATGGTGAGTGTGTGTTTCATATTAACAGGCGCACATATATGCAGTAGCCATACGAGTATAAGGCTGTAGGATGATGTATTTGCTTTAAACGAATGCGCGCGTGCAAGTTGAGGTTGATTGAGTTGACTTCCTCTCGGTACAGTGCAAGTGTGCAGTTGACAGAGAAACCGTAAAAGGAAAAAAAAATCTTTCAAAAATTTGGGAGAAAAATTTGAATGCCTTAACATTATTGGTCTTGTAGCGCCCATTTTATTCTTTGTTCATTTCGTCATCCTTTTTTAGAGTGCTTCGAAATATTTTTGCATACTAATTGAACACAGCAGCGTTGCATTAATTCATGTTTGCTTTCTTTCTGTCTTCTCCACCTGCTTTCTCTGCTGCAGGCTATACTGGCAAAAACTGTCAATACGAATCGGATCCTTGCAATCCGGCTGAATGCATGAATGGCGGCAGCTGTGTGGGTAACTCAACGCATTTCCGGTGAGTAAGAGCATTAATTTGACATGTGTTTTCAGTGTTTTTGTGATTTTTATTTTTTTTGCATATTTATGAGCGCTTGAAAAGCTTGGGAAGCATGTTTGTTTTAGACTTTGCAGAACTTTTCGTATCTCATAAATTTAGATATAGAATCTTTAGATGTTGTAGAAATATTTTTATGTTTAAAGGCGTTGCCTTTTTAACGATTTATGAAGCTTAGTTATTTGGCTAGAAATACGTGAAACCATGATTAGGCATATATGTTGAAGACATGTGTGCACGTTGGACACTGACTGTTTTATTTTTCGACCATAACTTTTGATGGAGTGTAGATATAAAATCAGTTCAAGCAGTTGAAACATATGTCTATAAAGTAAGATATTTGAGTAGTCTGTTAGAAATATTGAAACGTTTTTCAAAAAAAAAATAAATTAATTTTTTTGTGCATGTTGGGCACCTATTTATATTCGAAAATATGCAAGCATAAGTATATATTATTTATTTTAGTTTGCAAGAAATGGTGAAACATCGCAATTACTGGAACAACAGTACAAAATATTCTGAAAAAATTAATGAAACTGGTTCGAAAAATTAAGAACCAAGAGTGAACAGGTCGCTTAATGTTGATAATATTATTGCTGTGAGTTAAATTGTCATCGAGTAAGAACAATATGACAGAATTCAACAATTGGCTGTTTCATTGAGTTCTCTGCGTCGAAATTTCCTCTTGGACTTGAAACTTTGAGTCAAAATTTCGCCTTCGACTTGAAGCTAACTAGTCATCACAATGATACCCAAGCCTGGCAGTCTCTTGCCATCGTTTTTAGTTAGGCATGCGATCATTGCGGAGTTCTGGAGTCTGACGCCGGACTATCCTTTGGCACGGAAGAGCAACTGCACAACAGAGACCACCATCAGAGACGTAAGTAATGCAATGCCATCTTCGTGGACATCGATCAGGCACTCAATCGAGTTAAAGTCTGGAAACAAAATATCACACATCTATTCTGGATATATTTATTATGTCTTAGAAACCTTGTGATGCAGCCATGAGTTCTCAACTTTGAAACCACTTGCTAAAAACGGTCTCTCAATACGATATTTGGTGTCTGTGGTTTTCAAAGTATTTTCAATTTTCATGTTCAATCACTCTGACTCAACTAAGAACGCAAATTGAAGTAAAAAGGAAATCACGGAAAATTATGCAAATAAGTTGTAGTCCGCTTGACAAAAGAAGATTTAATAAGGTGGCCAAGAATGTAAAAAAAAGAATATGAGAAATTTAAAATGAAGTGATCTTTCGAATTTGAAAGGTAAAAAGATATTTGAATCGACCCACTAAAAGATATACTCTAATAGTTGCCAACAATGGGTTACGTTGCAAAAGTAATGTTGATAAAACAAAGGCAATTGCGTAGCCCCTACACTTAATATTTCAACCAAATCCAAAATCTGTGGCAGAAACAACTGCGGAGTACATCTTTTTGTCACAACACCTTTGCAGAAGTACAAAGGAGATAAAAAACATAATCCTCATAAAATCTCCTGGATATGAAAAAATTGATGTATTCATGTATTAGACTAAACGAAATAAATCATTTCGTCCCATTAGTTTGCTCGTAACGTTCTCTAAAGTATTTCACAAGGTTCACATTAAATCAAAACAAATGCAGCTCAAAACAAAAAATAGAAAAAATATACTGCGTATTAGGACCTTGTTCTTGTTGTTTGGTTTGGAAAAAAAATTCGGCCCTACAAGGATGTTCCAAAACCTGTTTGCATATGTGTCATATAATTATGATATTAAGAACTTTAACAGCTACTCCTTGGTACAGGAACTATTACAGTTTTCACGCATTTGCTTAGAGACGAAATAAATAGATTTGCTCTGAACTGTGCAAGTAGCTTGCGCAACAATGTTATTAGCTTGACAATAGATCCCTTAGACATTATTAGGAATCAAGGCGCAAAAATGGTTTAATATGTTGGAAATTTAGCTATGTTTTAGCTTGGCAATCAGCAATCAATAAATTAAATTATGTAAATTAATATGTCAGTGCATACAGTTTGAGAAGCAGATTTTTCAAAAAAACCAAAATATTAGTAGTGTGTCGCATTTTAATTAATTATTTTATATAGATTATAATCTTTATAAAATGTTTCATTTTTATTTTATTCTATTAGACTTTAAAATTTTGCAGACCACTCTAAAATTCAGCATGCACAAAAAAGTTACTTTGCTAAGTAATAAACGTGCAAAACGATGTGGGCTACAATGATAATACAATGCAATACTGCAGGCTAACCACAAACGCGAAAACCGCAGATATTAAATTAGTGCGCGTGTCTATGGTATTGTCAACTAAACACACACACACACGCCCGCATAGAATTGTACGAGGACAGACCTTTATGGGAACATAGATACATAGTTGAGGGTAAATATGTCGGTCGGGAGTGTGAAAGAACACGCGAGTTTTGTATCTAAATGTTTTAACAAGCGCATAAATGTTGACTTCCGACAACTATATTACCATATCTCTATATATACATATACGAGTGTGGATAGTTAAGTTATTGGTCTGGACAGTTAATGAAATGAGTGTCGGTTTTGGATGTGAAACAGGTGTATGTTCGCTGTGCTATTATTTGAGATCTTATTAGCGAACAAATTTACGTGTAAGCGAGTGCGACACAATGGTGCGATACTATGGTGCGATACTATGATGAAATAATAATTAGGTGCCGAAAAATCCGCGAGCATCTAATGGCACCATGGTTCCTATATTTGGAAGAGCATAAATATCCTGCATATGCTCACGTACACTCTGACGTGAACTTAAAGAATACAACACGCTGGTTTCAACACCTTTTCCAAGACTTCGTAATACACAGCCGTACATACATACACATGTAGATTGCTTGGACCGAATTAACGAAGTACCGTACAAAGAATAAACGAAGATATTCTGTATTCTACCTCATTATCTCGCTGGATAAATCCTATAGATGTATTTGGTTGTCTGTTCTCAGTGTCGCTTTTTCGTTTCATCGAGTTTCAACGGTGCTAAAGAAGATTGCGCTTCAAAACTGGATTTCGAATCTTGAAAGAAGCTTTGAAAAAATATTTGAGTTTAATCAGTAAGTCATAGATTAGATACTAAGGCAGCTTAGAAAATACTAGAATATGAACTGTTAGCAACAGAGAAAAAACTTGTGTTTTTCTAGATGTGTACTGTACGGAAGTCTATGAAAAAACCAAACCTCAAGACTTACATCCACAGCGACAAATTGAAATATCACATGGAATAATTACTTCCAAAAATATGCAATGAAGAATAGATTCGTTTCAGAGGTACAAATCACATGAAATAAATATAATCTTTGCTACTATGTGAAAGACTTCTGAACACGTTGTCATCCCATTGAAACATGTCTTCATGTCCTTCTAAAGAACAACACAAATTGTACGCTTTGCCAAAGCAGCAAAATGAAGTCTTGTGTAGCCAAATCACTACAGTCTTAATCCTGTTGAAAACGTTAGAAAAACTATTGGATCTCTATATTAAGGAAAGTGTGAACCCAACTAACAACGGAATCTAACCAATCGAAAGGGTTATCAATGAAAGCGCTAACTTGCCATTTCAGATGCATTAATAATGAGTCAACGGAAGAAGTTATTCCAAGCCTAAGCGCAACAGCAGCTCACGGAGCATTAATTTTGTTTTGAAACACAATCAGCTGAGCTGCTGAAGAGTTCGAGCCAAGTGGAGAACCACATCAGTGGTGAGAGAGTTATACGGAGATACACTTCTGGTCAGCATGCTTCGACCTCTTTAACAGAATCTTATTATTAACGAACCAAGCAACACAATGAGTGTCAATGGTATATGCCCATCGACGCTCAGCTTTATCATGGATAAAACTTCAGAAGAGATACTAAAATGTGCCATAAAAACTGCAATTAGTAGCAATGTGGATAGAGGGGACTTATTCTCATAACGAGGTGTTCCAAGCATCACTAGGTATTCTGCAGTGTTTTACACCCCAAATTAGTGAAAGTAAAATACCTAAGCGTAATATTAGACCTCAAAAAAGAGTTGAAATGCGCTGTTTGCATCGCAAAAGATGCTGAGCAGCATATTGGTCCTTCACCAAGTCTCACCGATGTATGTACATTGCAGTAGTAAGACCAATATTTGTTTTAAGATGATTGATATGGTGGCGAACACGAAGAAGAACACTTATGGAGACGACCCAACGGCAGGCATTGATCTGCACCATGAATCATCACCATCACCTTTGAATCTATATTGCCGTAGTAAGAATGAAAATGTTTCACGACATTTTGCTATGGTGACAAGGCGTGAAGAAGACCATATAACTAAGGCTTATGGAGAGGACCCAATGGAAGGCATCACAACTAGTTCCAGCCACACAAAAAGTTAAACAATGCTATAAACTTACCCTCTTGATATTTATTGGCGTCTGCTCTCACATAAGTCCGTCCAATGCCTATATAGGAAAGGCTCTATTGTGCCGAAAAGCTATGGAGAGAACGCAGGTGGTAAGGAGTTCAGCAGTAGCATGGACTATATGACTCCCAAAACTATTTTCATTGACATAACTGGGACAAGTAAATAGGATGGGAATACACAGATGCACAGACAGATTCAAAATGAATTCTTAGACTGATGTACAAACTACACGACTACTGCAGCACATTCGAAAGCAAGATGAGGAAAGCAGCCGAAGAGCCCAATGGAAGCGCACCTCGCAGGAATGAAGGATCGAATCGTCGACAAGCTACGATAAAAGCCTGTCAGGTGGTCTCTTTCTTGTTTAGAAATGTGCAAGCAGTTAGCAGTTGATGTTTTTAACATGAATGATGCATGGAACTGGAAGCCAACGAAACTTTGGAACATTTTTTTCGAAGCTTTTCAGTAATCATCACAGCAAGATGAAAATATTTGAACACCAGCTGGATCTAGTTATTGGAAAGAAGGCTTACAGGACGGTCAACCAGCAACTAAAACTCACAAAAAAAAAAAAATCGTAACGTTTTATATAATCCTAAACCTTAAAAATCAGCGTTACTAAAAACCAACTGGTTTTTGGTCAACCGATGCGTCAAAGGAAGATTATACTAAGAATTATGTTTAATATAAAGGACTTGTCTATATGCAATTGTACTCAAATTGCTCATACGGCACAGCCTAGCCTGTAGGAAGCTGCTGGAAATAAACCGAGTGCATGGAAAACTTTATTAAGCAATATATTTAAAAGAATTTTTCTTACCTAAGCCATTCACATATCTAACCGCCCTCTAACATGCTTCCATAGTTTTTGTCTGTATATAACAATAGAATGTGTGCAGCTATTATTACATGACCTGCGCCATTATTTTGCATGTAGTTTGTAGCATGCTCTACCTAGCTATAAAACATTTTCATATACCACAATATGTAGATATCCTTATACAATATATATGTATATGCTATATGTATGCTCCATTGCAGCTGCGATTGTACGCCAGGCTACACGGGTCCTTTGTGTCAACACAGCTTAAACGAGTGCGAATCATCGCCATGTGTGCATGGCATCTGTGTGGATCAGGAGGATGGTTTTCGATGTTTTTGTCAACCAGGTGAGTGAGCTCTGCACTGCAGCTGGTCTACGGTGGTTGCCCAAATGCATGCCGGTTTTTTTTTTTTTTGTTTTATATATTTGGACAACAATTAAGCGTTGTTTACCAATGCTGAAATTGCTTTCGGTTGCTTTTACATGCATATTTACTTTTAAAAGATTTATATTAAAAAATATTTAATTGAAATTGAAACCGAAAAAATAAAAATTGCTATAAAGTCAAATGATAATATAAAATTCTCTAAAAGTCATGTACGCTTAATGAATCTCACCAAATCGAGGTCTATTCTGTTGCCCTTTCAATAGCTGCGCATTTCTTAGCAATTTCAATAAACCTTTTTTACGCTTCAAATTTCCGGTGCTGTCCGTTTCCATTCCAAGCCAAGAAAAAAAATTGTAAATACAAAAAAAAAAAAAAATATAAGAAACAATCTGCATGCGAATCACATAAATTATTTCATTGGCATCCAAACACAATTTGCATAAATCGCGCGAACAATCAACGTGCAAATATATACGAATTGACAATTGGGAAAGGGTGAAAAACACGCGCAGGCAGTTCGTCCTTTTTTCATACCTTGCCCATTTCCATTTCATTTATTTTCCGACTGCCATAACGAAAAAACGAAAAAAATTTTAACTTGTCTTCATTCTTGCAATGTTTCCTTTTTATTTCCATTTTGCAGGTTTCGCCGGTGAACTTTGCAATTTCGAGTATAATGAATGCGAATCGAATCCTTGTCAAAATGGCGGCGAATGCATCGATCACATTGGCAGCTATGAGTGTCGTTGCACAAAAGGCTACACGGGCAATCGTTGCCAAATAAAGGTAAGTCAAGGAAATTCAAATAGTTTTAAAAATGAAATCGAAAGAAGATATGCAAACGAGCATCAAAAGTGAAAAACATGCCATCAGATATTGAAAATTGGCAGCAGAAATTCAAAAGAAAAGCGCAAACTGGCACAGCGCAATGATTTAATGCTGAGAGAGAGAAAAAAAAGCTTAAAAAAAGAATTGGAACTAAATTCTTATATAAGATTGCTTGTTGAAACAGCAGCCAAAAATCAACTAAGTAGAAGAGTCACACTGATAGTTTGGCAATACATAGCAAAGCGTATTGATGCAAACTCATTTTATGCTGAAAAAATTCTAACTTGGCAAGTTAACTTAGAAATTATATATGTTGAGTAAGTAGATTGGGTTAATCAGGTTGCGCGACAGAGTTTCGAATATTCCCAGTAGGACCATTTAAACTAGAACTTAACACAAAAGCATTCCGTAGAATGGAAGCCAGTTCGTACCAGTTCCTCCAGTGTTAGACATATTCCATCTACTCTTCATCATCCCAGTTACGACTGAACTTCTTATAGGGAACATGCAGCCGGTGTCGTACTGAGCCCTATTACGACATTCAACATCCTCATGCAGTCTATCTTATAGTGTAGGAGATCATATGTTTGGTTATATCGCGACCAGTGTTTTTAAGATATGACAGCATGACGTAGGCGCCTTTATTCGCAATCTCTCTGGTGGGACTTGGAGGGTATCATTTGAAGGGTCCTTAGTGTAACATGCTGCCAGGCTGCATATGACTATGTATGAAATGCACTGCTATGGTCGGGAAACGGCATGGAAGCTGCATTGCCAACTCTTCCAAGAAGCCAGAAACATCAGTATTGAATAAAACCTTATTCCGCATCATGTTGGTTCCCTCTTTTCAGTGATCCCTCTGAAGGAATCTTATTATAAACTTGTTTTTCCATTTGTGCTTTGAAACACATTATTCACTATTCTTTACCATAGCCGGAATCCCTCATAGTTGTAGAATGTCCCACTGTCTTTCTGGTGGTTCTGAGACGATCTTCGTTGGAGTTCTTCAGGTGGTAATCAGTTTAACCGACTGCAAGGGTTCATACACCTGTGTTAACCCTCGTACTATATAGTTCACCATCATTCCATGCTCTGGAAATCTTCCTCATCCCAGGATGGTGATGTAATTTGAGTGCGTTACTACGAGTTTGGGTCCAATTTTTCTATATGGTTTATTGATGTTCCCAAAACGTGGTCTCACATCAATTGGGCATATCTGGGACTATAAGTAAAGCATGTTCTTAATGAAGCAGTGGGGCATAGAATTAAAGCTTATATGAGTATAAATTTATATAATCTGCTGCTACAAACTAACTAAATTTGCAAATTAATTAATTCTTAATCAGCCAATCTTATCTTCAATGACTAATCTTCAGATTTGCAACAGGGAAGATGACACCAATTTTATAAGGCCATCTTCCATTGTACGAGCAGGTCAATGTAGAATGATCACGTCTATTCTGATCACAGTTAAAAGAAATAGGTTTCTTACGCCTACCCAAAACCAGATGAGCTCAGAAACATTTGAAAAACTAATTGGAAAGCACTCTCCATTTAATTTGCGAGATTTTTTTCGTTATCAATCCATCAAAGTACGGTCTTTCAATCTAAATCGACAACGCATAATACAAGTCTTTTAGTAACCATAGGAAAATAAGTCACTAACTGGGCTGGGTTATCATCAGACATCATACAGATCTCTTTTCTATAAAATCCAAAAATGGAACATGATCGGAGTGATTACAAGTACACAGCTTTAGAAAGTCATGAATGCTTTCCATTTACGTGCATCATCCTAAAAGTCGAAAGAAGAAAATTGAAACACATAAATCTTTCAACCTCTAAAGTCACATGGTTCAGCTAATATCAGTCTTACACAATTTCTGAAACCCGATTGCAGTGTCATAAATTGGCTTTATAAAGTCTACGTTAAAAATGTTCTTTCAATGCTCAAAATTCTTCGAACATTTATCAAAATACGTTTGACCAATTTGTGCATCATCCTCTCCTTAGGAGAATATGGAACCTAAGTTCTTAAGATCACGATAAGATCGTCTTCTATTTCAACATCACAGTATGTTACGTCCTCACTTGAGACTCTAAACTCATTCAGAAAGGTACACTCCACCATTTTATATATAAAAGAATATGACACTGAAGTCATGGCCTCTGAGGATAATATGGCTATTCTCTTGAAGAGATAATACCATCCAACATTTTGTGATGTAACAACAAATACTTCAAACAGACTGTCCTCATTGGTTGAGAAACAGATATTTACTAGAAAATTTAGACGATGCTTCATCTGCTGTCGCTAGATTTGATGGGGTATCAATTTGAAAGCATTATGAATAGGAGAAGCTAAGTGTTAGTCTACTGTATTGGCTGATCACTCAATAATACTCGGTCATACCCATATTTCGGTAAACAACATCCCTCACAAAAGCTTGCACCTCTTATCCTTCAGAGGCCCCTAATAGAATCAGTATTTTTACTGAGGTCTATTAAATGAATAATGGGTTGAGGTTACGCTTTCAGGTCAATGTAATGCCTTCCGGCCAAAGACCTAAGCAATAAAGGAAGTAATTATATTCCTACACGCTAAACTTTCGGTCTAGGCACAACAATATTTTCTCAAAGAAGACTTACAGGCAGACTTACATTATTCTTATGTGGATGCCAAGCAACACATGATGTTGATGAACTGTTTAGCTGCAAGGAAGTGTAATACAGATGCTTTCCGGTTTGGATTGTGTGTATATATCAATATATACGTGAAGGTTTCTGCTGCTGTGATGAGTATAAGGAGAAAACGACTTTCCATTTCCTATGCATATGCCCAACCCTCAGTAGATGAAGATTGAAATTCTTAGAAAGACTTATCTATGCAAATATTTCAGAGACCGAAAAGTGTAACCAACGTGTTCAGCATATCTCTCTAATTCACTCTCTCTCTTCCTCTCTCTTCTTCACTCTTCCTCTCAGTTTTTCATAACCAACACACAGCAACCAACACCCCCCCTCCCCGCACTATATTTTCCTTCCTCTCTTCTTTACTCACTTGCTTTTACTCCGCAGCTATTTCAGCTCAAACATTTCCTTCTAATCCTAATGACCTACATTAACTTTCAACGTAACCCTCGTATACATAAATTTTATTCTTATTGCATATACATATAAAATGAATGAAGTTTGCTAGATTTTATTTCATTTCATGTGCCGCCGTTTGCTGCCAAACTTGTTTCATATTTTTCTATCTCGTGCTCTCGATTTCATTTTCTTTTTGGCTGCATATTTTTCATATTTAATCTTGTTTCTTTTTTTTCTTTCTTTTTCTAAAATAAAAAAAATCTACATATACTTTCTGGTTTAGGTTGATTTCTGCGCAAACAAACCATGTCCCGAAGGACAACGTTGTATTGATCATGGGAATGATTTTAGCTGTGAATGCCCGGGAGGTCGCAACGGACCGGATTGTAATCAAATGCCGCGCACGGTGAGTTTCAGTCATGATTTATGTAGATATATGCTATCTATCAGTAGAATACATTCTACCAACTTTGAATTGCGAAAGCAAACAATTTACAAAGTTGTATCAAAATTTTTTGCATTTTGACTTTATATGTGTTGGTGTGTGTGTGTGTGTGTGGGTGAATATGATTTGTTGAAAATAAAAATTAAAATTCCTTTGATGTGTTCAGAGTATGTTAAAGGCAGCTGTTGCTGTTTTGGCTTTTGTTATTGCTTTAACAGCTTAGAGCGAAATTAGATAAATTTGATATTAGATGATAGTCTAATTGATTCGAATATTTACAATATTTCAAATGGCTCAAAGCTTTGGCAGATCTAATTAATTTTTTGAGCGATAGATATGTGTGAGGCTGTGTATACTAAAATTTTTGCATTCGATACAAAATAGGTTTTTAGTTTTCATTTATGTTTTTGTTTTAAATAACATTGCATTTTTAAAGCTCTATATAGCATGTACTTATACTGTTAAAGGGTATATTAAGTGTTTGTAATAGGCGAAAGGAGGTAGGGCATAACTCATAAAGTATATAGACTCATGGTCAGTATTAAAAATCGAGTTCCCATAGGCTTGTCTGTCTAACTGTTCGTATGCTAAGCTAGGATATAAATCCTACTGAGCCCTCCATAAAATTATAAAAAATCGGGATTATATTAATATGTTACAAAGTTTTAAATGTTTGGCTATATTGTTTTTAGGCCCTGTACCGAAGGTACAAGAGCCTATTGGGTTTGTGCAAATGTATGTAACAGGTAGAAATAATGGTCGGAGACCCCAAAGTTACCCCCATTATGGTCAGGAGTGATAGAGGAGTCGATATAGACATGTCCGTCTGTCCGTCTGTCCGTCCGTCTGTATGAACGAAAGGATCTCGGAAACGGTAATAGATAGAGACTTCGTGTTTTTTGCATTCGACTAGGACTGCTCCGGAATTTCACAAGTTTATTTTAAAAACTTGCCCCTCCCCCTTCCCCATAAAATCACCCCCAAGGGTAAAAATTTCTTCGGCACAAAAAAAAGTAAGTATGCCAGTATAGAGATATTGTCCTTCTTAGCCAAAATCCGAAAAGTTCATCAAAATCGGATAATAAATGACGATTTTATAAGCAATTGAATTTGAACGACCCCCCTTTTTCGTTTCATACATAAAAACATGTTTTAAAACGCACTTAGTCGTGCAGTGATAAGTGGTCATGTGTTTGGTCATAAGCTCGGGAAACATTTAATGTGTTTGTTAGGCGAACTGAACTGGTACAGGGCCTACTACAGTCGGTTACGCCCGACTGAAATTTCCTTACTTGTTTTTTTTTAATTTAGCTAGCTACGCTAAATGTTTAAATCTTTAGTTTTAATAAATGAATAAAAAGTTCTGTGAGTACCAACTTTGAAGTCATGTTTAGTCATAACATCTCACCTTGGTAAAGAGATTAGAGTTTATCTTAAACTCCTGCTGTCTACGGAACGGCAATAATAATAAAAGTTGTGATAATAAGACAGTTTTGGTTGCAATTCAACTCCTCATCGGATATCGAGACCAATATCCTACCCGCAATTGGGTATTAGACTAACAAAAATCCAAATTTGAGCGCCTAAGCACTTCATTCAACATGTCTATATGAACCGAAGTTCATAGGTCTTCATTAACATCTTGTGGTACTAGTCGAGCTATTAAAACAGCTTCGTAATAAATCAGAAATTCAAATTGTTTACGACCCAGTTTATACAACATAGGCCTGGTAAAGTTATATAAGTGTGTTAGGATTGATACGCACTCTATCCATCATGAAACATCGAAATGAATCATCATTATGTGTTCCTCGTCAATTGACTCTTCAAAAACACATCGAAACTCCACAATGAACAACTAAGTGTTCTACTTCATCAGGCGCTTTTCGCCATTTGAGCCGATGGAAAAACTTATTACCAACTCTTCACTGACCTTTATCGTTAGCAACCACACCAATACCAAAGCGCCGGTAGATATTGATATTTATTTATTTTGATGCAGCTGTTGACGAAGACCAGTCAGTCACAGAATCACTATGTTAGACTATTACTTGCCAGACTACTAAAAAACAGTCTGGTACACCCTTGCAACCAGCTAGGTATATGCTATCGATCAGTGGCTGTTGAGGCACTGATCTGTGCTTACCTTATATGTGGTCTCGCTGAGGGAAGACCCATACAGAAAGTCCAAGAGGTTTAACGTCGACGCCTGCCCCATTGACTTAAGCCCACGATGCCGAACAGTGTTGTTTCTACAGGAACCAAATCGAAGTCACGTTATTTGGACATCCAACTTCGCTCCTCGGTAAAAGGAGTCAAGGCCTATCTAAAACCTCTGTTGGTCTGTGGGTTCCAACACACGGTTGTTAACGTAACTTCACGTCAAACCCCTTAAAGAAACATTTCTCACATTTGGGCGGTAACCACAGCTAACACGTTACTCCCCGAAGGTCCTCTCCAATGAAGTACACTCCGTGCACGCAAAAAAAAAAAATTCCTAAAATTTAGGAATCATTACCTAAAAAAAGTTTTTTTTACCTAAAACAGGAATTTAAGGTAAAATTTTGCCTAAAAATGAATTTTATGACCTAAATTAAAATTTTTTTTACCTAAAATATTAGGAAACTTTTTCCTTAAAATTCATTTTTAGGCAAAATTTTACCTTAAATTCCTGTTTTAGGTAAAACAAAATTTTTTAGGTAATGATTCCTAAATTTTATGAAAATTTTTTTTTTTAGTCTATAGTTATGCACATGGGACGTAATTTCCTTAATCACCATCACAATAGACAGACGAACATGTCTATATCTACTTGGTTTTTTGATGCAGATCTGTATCCATACAGCTGCCAGTATCCAGACCATGTGGAAGCACATGGATTTGACGACTACAGCGGTGTATCTGCGAGATTTGCAGAAATCAAGCTTAATTTAATATTTTTTTTTTAACAACTTGTATCTAAATTTTTTACTGGAATTGATTACCATACTAGATACCCATGATGGGAATCGAGACTAAGTAGACTTGAGACAAAAGACAAGGAATTATATAAATATGTCACAAATAACAACCTGCTCACACTATCCACAGATAAACTCACATACTGACCTTCGGACTCTCAGATGGGATTGAATTCATTGTATACTCAGGCCTACGACAACATCTTCTCCACAATATCACCATTAATTGTGGCCTATAGCACGATAGTAAAAAGTTTAATTAATCCATACATTGTCATATTCATATGTCAGACATCTACAACCGACTTCATTGAATCTTCCTGTTGAAACTGAGAACAGAAATGACAGGAATAACAGATTCCAGCTGACAAACGTCTATTCAACATAGATGTCAACGAACTTTAGAAAAGGCTGTGCGATTTAAGGAATGTCTCCACTGTAGAAAATATACGAAATCTTGATCCGTTTTCAACTAACTCTGGTACGCAACTAAGTATCTGAAGCATCCAATCAAATGGAATGTATTGATAATAGTTAGCAATGGTGCAGTATGGTGCAGTTTGGGAAAGGACCAGGTTGAACTATCGCAAATCACTTACATTTGGATCTGTAGCCTAACGAAATTTCGGACTCAAACACAGAAGATGATTTTCTAAGCTCTCCACATCAAATAACTCGTCCCATTCGTCAAATCTCTACCATGGAAGTTTAGGCTTCAATTTAAGCTTCTGCCAGCTTCTTAAATTTGCTACTTAAAGCATAAAATCTTTAGACTGAACAAACTTAAATAATTCGCATAGAGCACAACCGCCCGAAGGCAACGTCAGCGTTTAGCCGCAAAGTGACTTTTGCCGCAGAAAATTTAATAGGCACTCAATGACTTTATTACAATTTAAAAGAAGGCAAAGACTTAACAAAAATTTCATAAATTACTGTGAAACATAATTAAAGCGCTACAGCATGATGGACAGCCTTAAAGGTGACTGCTGTGGGGCGGATGGCTGAGTTGCTGCTCCTGACGCTTGAAATAACCACAAGCGAAGGCTAACAATATGAATTTCTATTGTGCTGTATATAGTATATGCAGAAGTTTTAAGCGGCGAACTAGCAACAGTTGCTAGCTTTTAGTGGAAGAACGAAGGACGGTGTGACAACAGGCATTGAGTTACATAGACTTACCAGCCAGCGCCAACACCAAATTAATTACATTTCACTCGACACGCTATTATAAACGCTAATATTTAACATGCCAGCAACACACACACACACACACCCACACATACTCGTACGCACACAGTGAAACGCTACAAGTACACATTGAGATACATGGATGCTGCTGTTGTAACTAAAGTGTAATATACTTTTTTTTTGTTTCATGATTGTTGTTGTTGTTGTTAACCAACTCTAACAAACTAACTAACTTTTAGTACTTCCAGCAATGCAATGTGAATCCATGCACACACGGTGGAACTTGTTGGTCGAGCGGTGACTCCTTCTATTGTGCCTGCCGTCCCGGTTACACGGGCACAATGTGCGAAGGTAAGTACTTAGTACATAGTCCAACGAGCGTTTAATAAACGGAACTGACAAAGGGTGAATTTATGGAAGGAGGGGGAACAGAAAACTCTGCGGGCACTTTAACAATAAAACAATACTTCTTGTTGGCGCGCTTTTGTGCTCATTAACTTTGCTAACCTAAATTACTGCATATACTACATGCATAAATATTTCTCTGCTGCCACTTTCACATTTTCCATGAAAGTTCCCATCCTCACACAGGGCTTCCTAAATAACCACAAAGCATTTTGCACTTACATATATATACGAGGAGGCTAACAAATTTAGGGATATTTGTATACGTTTATGTTGGAAATGTATAAATTGTATAAATGTGTTGCTGAAAAAAAATACTAAATAATAGCTATAGACACTCCAACATATTGGCCAACTGATCTCAGAAAAATAGACTAATCGGCATAATTATTTTGACAAAATATTACCTGTGTAAGTACCGTTAATTAACGATGCGGAAATGATGCCACATGCATGCCAAATATTTTGTCGTTGAGAGGCAACATTCTCTTTCTGCTGATAACAATGCAAGCAGACAACGATTATTTTCGTGGCATAAGTATTTTGACAAAATCCATTCCTTACATATCAAAAGTGAATAAGCTGAAGAGACTGACTTTCACAAAGGAGCATCTGCACATGCCGAAATAGTTTAGAAGAAACGTTCTATGAACAAATGAAAGCTCCTTTGAGTAGAACTAATCACAACAAAAAATGTTCGTAAGGCAGCCGCAAATATGAAGACAAAAGAATATCCCAGCCAAAGTAAGAGCCATGGTGCATGTTCTGTTATGTTCTGAGGATGCATTACGTACAATCAACTCGATGAACCAAAATCAACACTTGAGTTCCCTAAAGGATAACACATTGTATTCCGAAGACTTGCTGATTGCAGAATTATCTGTTTTTTTATTGAATCAGTTAAACAATTTCTAAAGTCACCGTTTCATACAAATGAGATCAGTTAAAAAATAATATAGTATAAAGCTGCACTAGGGAGTCTGTACGAGCCCTATACTTCTCAGTCATCTAATTGGGTAGCGACCCATAAAACCACGAGCCAAGCCTGTTTACATGGCTCATCATCTAGTAGCTATACCTGCTGGTGTGCTTCGAGATTTCACTCTTTACCGTCTCGATCTGCAGGCCTTTATGAAGCCTTGAATTACCGACATACCACGAGCAACCTGTGCCTGGTTCTGCAGCACCTGTATACGGTTTCGATGACTTTTTGAGGCAATGCACCAGATTTGTATTCCGTAATTCCAGATGGGGGCAATGAAACCGTTGAATACGCACGTTTGCATCTCAATGGAAGCCTGATTTGTTTGTTCAGCATCCTAAACATCTGTGATTGCATCATCCTACAACGGAGGACAGTGTCCCTTTATGACCTGAAAAGATCAGTCTTCTGTCCAATGTTATACCCAAATATCACACTTCATTTGCTTGGGTAAGCATGGTGTTATTTAGTCGAAGTCAAGGTGGAGTTCTTCTTCTGATCTTTAAACATACATTTAGACATTTGGACAGGTTGAGCTTAATGTTCCACTGATTTGCCTATGTCTCTACTGCAAAGACTGCACACAGTCTGCTGCATCATGCTCACAAGTGGAGTTATAGAGTATCGCTATATCATCTGCATAGGATGCTAGCTGTATCTTTTCTGGTGCTGAACCGACAGGCAACGGTAGGTCGGCTGTGAAAAGCGAGTACAGCAATGACCCCAAGATGCTCCCTTGTGGAACACCGGCCTTTACGGGAAGCTTATCACGGGAGAGCTGGAAGCACCGATCGGCCAAGTATGAGTGCAGCAACAGAAAGAAAAATGCCGGTAGAAGCGCCTTAAGTTTCGCCAACAATCCAGCATGCCAGCTATGTCAAATGCCTCCTGCACAACCAAAAATAATATCTCATTCCATTAAAATCAGAATAATAACTAAATTTTGTGGAGGCTGTTGTATGAAGCGATAAATATTTGCTTCTTTGTATAAAACCAAAGAAGAGATAAACGTCTTAAAATCGGGAAAATAAGGAAACATTGTAGAGAATGCAACATGGACATGTTTTAAGTAGAATCTCCGGCACCTCTCAATATGTTGAGAAATGAATCTCCAATGAACCTGTGATGACATGATGAAATAATCAACATTAATAAAAAAAGAAACGAGTTAATGGAGCAAAATCCAAATAAGGTTCAAAGCGATGATGACAAATCGGCCTTCTTTAGACAAAACTTTGAAACGCATTCAAGCAGACATTCAAAATATATATAGTGATGGATGAAACACTTCATAGAAATCAACAACATACCAACTCAATATCTCAATTCAGAACGCCTTTAAAGCCAAACGGACAGCCATTAGTGCTTTTATCGACATAGAAGGTGCTTTTGATAACACACATCTCACACGGAAGTTGCAAGAGCACTTAGCAAGAGAAATATAAATCCTACTCCTACCAATCGGCTATTGCAACTACTAGACTTAAGAACAGTTCTGACTAGTCAACTACAGGACGGCGTTGATATATATCACAATGGTCAGACCTATAGTAATATACGGCGCCATTGTCTGGGCGGATAGGGCAAAATTAGCAGTAGCCAGCAAACAACTGAAAAGAATTCAGAGGTAAGCTTGTATAGCTATATCAGAAGCAATGCAATCCTGTCTAAAAATCTATTGCCTTAAATCTATTGCCGCTGTATCTTCATATCTAACAACAGGCGAACAGGGACATCGTTAGTGGCTTACATCAGGAATCGATCAGTTGATATCTTGAAGGACGCCAATGCACACCTACAACACCCTCGTGACAACCTAGGTACAACTTCATCAGAAGAATTTAAGGCAGGGCACAGCACTTGAGACAAGTTGTTCACAGTGAAACTTTTTATACATTTTTTATAAATTTCGAACTGTTGTTAACCCCCCTAATAAAGCAGTATGCTGCACCAACTCGCTGCGGTAGACCCACCTACTAAACCATAAACGAACGAACGACCAACGAGACTAGTTTAACAAATGCTCTAATATATATTTAAAATTAAAAAAAATTTCTCTTTTTTTTGTATACTACGCCATTTTTTTTGCTGCCGCATCATCATCATCATCATGATTGCCCTTTCTCCATGGCATATACACGCAGATGAGTTTGTGGTGGAGACTGTCGTAAGCTCGAGTGAATTTATTGTCGACGATACGAGCGCCAGAAATTTTAATGACAAAACTTTCGGTTCATCAGTTGTGCTTAAGAGTCCCATTGAATTGCATAATGCATATTTTGCGGCGGGCGTCCTGGCGGCAGCTATTTTCATTGTCGCTGTTGTGGTGAGTATCATCCTTTGGATAAGTATTATATATACATACCTTTATATCTAGTTACTATATATGTATGTATAATCTGTTGGAGTAACAGAGATAGCTTTAGTGTTAAAAGTTTAATTGGAGTGAGGAGGCACACTTAATATTTTTAAATTGCAACTGATGACTTTTGTTATTCGTTCATTATGTGGTTAATTGTTTTTCCGCGGTTGAAAATAGTTTGTAGTGATGGACATCGACGTTGGAAGCTTTAATGGTGAAATAATACTTCTCGGCTGTTTTAGTAAATTATTGCACGATGAATAAATAATATAAAAATATGAATTTCAATGGAAATACTTATTGTATTTTATATACATAGCTTTTATATGCTCCAAAAAATATTAATATGAGGATTTATTGGGTTGATCAATATGTATGTCTTGTTAAACTCATGAGTCTTCTCCAGAATCTGTTGTAGTGTGAATATTGGATCACAGGTCGTCTGATCCGAACCCCCACTGATAGCCTCCTTGGTAGCCATATCCAGTGAAGCGGGTTATATGCCGATCATTCAGGCATATGTTAAAATATTAAACATTGTTAAGAGGTCTGCAACTGAAGACGAGGCTTAGTATTCCTACTTACCTCGAAACCGCATTCGTGCATCATCGCATGGCAGCTATAGCTGATGTCAGCTGAATGTCTTTTTTAGATCAAAACTGATATTGGATAGCAACAATATTTCCATGATATTGTCAGTTATGGCAGCTTTGTATTAAGCGGAGGATGATTAACAAACTGAATCATTTGTGACCATCCCCATTAAGGGCTGCGTATATCTAGAGATTCTTACCACGTAGGCTCCATGGTCCTTAAATCCTATGTAGGTGTCGTTAAATGTGTTGTGCTTCCGGGTCCCAACCCCAGCCCCCAAAAATTATAAAGGGGCCACCTGCTCACTATTTACTCACCACCGAAAAGTTATTTAGCAGTTTACCAAGTGGTAGCTGATTGCAAAATAATCCATTTTTGACCATGCCAAACGACTCTCAAACCTAAATATACTAAATACTCTTGACCTCCTGGTCAACCTGCTTCAGACATTCATTGATGTCAAGCATGGACAGCTGGATACCTTACCTGCATATGTAACGAGCAGTGATTTGCCTCTGGACGTGCCTGGAGTGATTGTTACATCCGTATTAAAAAAGTTGCTCACGCTTCCTTGCCATCTAATGGGGAGGGAAAATTTAGCTCTCACTTTTATCTGGAACTGGCGATCTCACTGATACTATCTGAAGAGGAGATAAAAGAAGGCTGGGCAGACTGGAAGGCTGCCTCTTGATTTTTGCGAGTAGTCTCATGCGGCATGTGTCAACAAAGACACCATAACAGTACTCTTTGTTCTCAAATGTCTTAAGGATATGATTTTCCACTCTGTGAATGTGCTCAATAGCGCTGTGCCCTTCCCTGAAGCCAAACTGGTGAATTGGTAAGATTTTTCAACGATCCACTCGCCTGGCAAGCCGTAATACAATAAGCATTTCAGGCACCTTGGAGAGTGAAGGGAGAAGGCTGATTGTTCGGAAAGACTCAGAATCGTTCTCCGGTTTACCAGGTTTATGGATTATCAAAACTCTTGCCAGCCTCCAGCTGAACGGGTAGAATTGCATCCTAAGTACTGAATTGTGTACATGTAGGGCGAAAGATTCTGCATTCTCCTCAACAGACCTGTACACTTCGCCCGATAAATGTGTCGTTTTTAATCGGCACATGTCTTTGCTATAAAGCATTATTCTGTGGAAGGTGGGGTGAATAAATCTCCGTCGCTGCTGTCTATTGAGCCAAATGAAGTCCGTCGTCTCTCTAGAGAGTTAGAGGACTTGAATCGCTGAAAGCAGGACCCGACAGAGCTTTAGTAGTATGAATCTTATGGGTAAAATGATCCACTACAACATCTATGTACTGAGATGTCTTCAGCTCTATATTTAAATAAATCAACTTATTCTCAGGAACCTTGGAAAAGATGAGTGCATAAAGATAAGACGGTATTAAGGAATAACAGCTTTGAATTGTGTGTGGATGTTTATAAATAGCGCCAGAAAATTCAACTATCCGTTATGTTTATTAGCGCATCAGGAATTTCGAGTATAGATCAAAATCTAAAATGAATTGACTTCTCCTGCGGCTGCAATATTAACACATCGCCAATACTTTCGCTCTGTGAGATGCTAAGCATCTAAGCATCAAGCTAGTAGAGTGACTTTAGTGTTGTGTTGTGATCTTGCAAAATCCACTGTCGAGCACTCCAGTCTTTACCAATTAATGATTCTCCTCCTACAGAATAAAGGATAACGTTGAAGTTGTTAAGCTCACTTCTGTAGTTGGGCTCAATATATACAAAGCCTAACTCCAGCATTCCAAATGTGGTGTCCTCACTCACAGGTAAACTGAAATAAGCGGTTGGCAATGGTTGGGTAATAGCTCCTTGAATCGCCTAACTCTTGGCTATGTTGTTGTTGCAGTGGTTGTCGCTCTAATCGAATGTGAGCTGGCCCCGCAGGACTTCGTACAGTATCGTAGCAGTCAGCCACTTTGGTGTAGCTTGCATCTTCTACGGCTCTGATTTACTATTTTTCCGTTGATTTCGTCATATCCTGAAGATTTTGTGATTTAGCTTTGATTGCTTTAATAGGGTCTTGCACCCCTTACATACTTTGTAGGCATATGCATTTGACAAGGAATTTCAAAGAAACTCACAGTTTCTAATGTATTAGTAGGATTAAGAAGCCAGTTTGGTTGAAATGTTGATTTAAGATATTCGATACGTTCAATTATTTACTTTAATTAATTTCATGAAGCGGTACCCTCTATGCGCCATATCACGAATATCCTTAATTATTTTTTGCTTTGGGTCATAGAAAGTCTTCATACTATTGGTATGAAATCTCAGAGATTTTGGGGAGATTGTGTACTAACTGAAACAATTATTATTCGAAGTGAAGCCAAAATGTTGGCAACGGAGCATGGAGTCTTTGATTTGTAGTCCTGTTTGTTCCAAATCTCAATAACACGAATTAGCATCAGAGTACCAGAGTAATCAACAATCTAGTAAATGCCTGTTCTTTATTATAAAAAATGTAATATATAATAATATTTATAAATAATTTCGTATTAATGAAGCTTCTTCTTTCAAGCTCAGAATACTCGCTTTAATTTATTTTAAATATTTACAAATAAATACACTATTCGATGTTCAATATTTATGCACTGCACACTCTGCTTAACATATTGTAACTTATATATAACCCTTACATGTCTTCACTCTACACTCTTCCACACAGGTCACAATTTGTCATTGCAAGGTCAATCAAACGTATCGAAAGTTCTCAACACGCTCGACAACATTCTTTCCCATACTCGGCTTCAGTCGACGTCCAAAGCTGCATAATAAACTTAATAAGCACTGGCTAAGTGGCAAAGGACTCGGCGGAGGTGGTGGCACTGCTGGTGCTGGTGTTGGCGCCGGAGGCGGTGGCAGCAATGCTGGTGGTAATTTGCTACGCTCCAACGCCAACGCATCCTCAACGGCAACAACATCATCCTCAACGAGCGCAACGCGTCATCTGCCACAGCCAAATGGGACACAGACTGCTGCCGTTGGTGGACGTCAATTACACGAGCGTCCATTTCAGCGACATTTGGCCATGAATCTGGAAAATGATATGTACTACACAGTTGACTTTAGTGAAAATTCACAGCATTCACCGTTAATACAGTGAGAATTAAAGCAGCAACAGCAACGGCAACCACTAGAACAGCAGCAGCAACAGCACCGAGGACAACAGACACGCTTCGATGAGCAGGCAGCAACAACTGCAGCGGATGGCTGGTTAGTAAATTTTACCAAACGTTCTTTATAAATATGATGGCGAGATGAAAAAATAAAAAATAAAATAAAAGTAAAAAAAAGTAAAATGAAAAATTATATTAAAAAAAAAAATAAAAAACCAAAAAAATATTTTGCTACAATATTTCAAATATTGATATAAGCATCTATTGATAATAAGCGTTTATGATTAAATTAATAAACTAATTAATTACTAGGCTAATGTTATACTTTGTTTTCTTATTGTGTAATTTGAAGCACTAAACTTAAACAGTATTCCATGAAATATGCAAATGCGCAAAAGTAAAAGAAAAATATTAAATAATAAAATGCATTAAAAATAGTCGTAAATAAAGTCAAATGCTACATTTTAATGAAAGACAGCTGTTTATTTATGTTTGTTTGTGTAGTAACAGCTGTTATGACATAGTATGGCAACACTGCAGAACAGCTGATTAGTAAGTATGACTGAAATCAAAACTTTTCAATAACAATTGAAAAGAAAAAAATATTGAAAAAATGCTTGAAAATGCTTTTGAAGTTCAGCTGGTATAGTGGAGTTCTGCTATATGGCTCAAGATGATTAATTAATATTGTAATAAAAAGTGCTGCTTTTTATTTAAATTTATGCCAATTTAAATAGACAGTTAATACCTAATTAAGTGTACTTTTCTATTGAAATAACCTCTGCTATTACAATTTCAATTAGTGCTGACTAAATCAAATTAATTAATTTCATACCATCTAATAATAAATTGGCTTCATTTGCATTCGAAAACAAATACTTGAAATGTATATGCATACACACATATATAAAGTAGATATTTTCAACCAAATTACGCACAGATATTTATTCTGTATTTACATTTAAATATGCAGAGAACGTGCTAAATTGCAGTTTAATCCCTCCAGTCTAAAGTCGTATCAAACCAAAAAATCCAACAAAAAATAACTTTTTATAATTCAAAATTAATAAATTGTAATAACAAATATAATATGGCGACTTTGATGCTATTATTTTTGCTATCAATGTTGAAATATATATTTTAAAATATTCAGTTGTGTGGCTCTTTGTATTACATTATTGAAAATTAATTAGCATAAATTAATTTCAACCACACTAAATGAGAAAAAACTTCAAAATTATACAGTCATATTATGTTGATAATAATTTATTTATTTTTATACGCCTATGGCTACAGGTTAGTAAGGTATATTTAGTTTGTGCGCATGTATGCAAGAGTGCGAAAAATTCGAAGTATATATAATTCGCAAACAGTTTTAAAAGTCATAGTGAGTTGTAGACATGGCCGTCTGTCTGGCTGGTCGTATGGTAATACAAAAAGAACTTGCAGTATTTAAAAAAAGAGTAGAGAGATTTAAATATTTATATACTCCTATTTCTTATGCATATAACTTGTATACAATATACATGCCAACGTTGTTTCGTAAGGTTGTGATGGCACTTAACATAGAAATCTAACTCTACTTTTCATTTTATGTATGATAAATTTATAGTACTGCCATCAATTTAGCAGACATTGCAAGATTTTGTCTATTTTACATTCATTCTCATAAAATAGTCCATTAAAGCGCAAATCGGAACACTAAAAGTGGTAGACCCCATGCAAATCTGTCCCAACTTTCAACGTTTTATATAAAAACAATTGTGTTGTTTTTGTTAATTCAGCTAAAACTGCCAAATTTTGTGTATTTTACTTCATTCCTAATAAAAAAAATCCTTAAAGGCCAAAATCGGATCACCAGTCACCTATACAAATAGTCAATTCGGTATAGACATGTCCCTCTGTCGGTTGTTCGTATGAACATCAAGAACTTGGACACTATAAAAGATAGAGCCATTAAGTTTTGATATTTGCTTTCTTCCACTTCTTCTTCAGCTAAGTAGTATTTTACAAATGTGCTATACTCCATTCAAAGGCATATAACTCATAATAATGGGTCCTCGTTTTTGTTTGTTTTTTTTTTTAAATTTTGCATTTTTATTATTTTAGCTTAAACTGCTTAATTTAGACTATTTTACGTCATTAATGAAAAAAAAATTCCATAAAGGTTCAAATTGGACCTCTGAAAGGAGTGGTCCCCATACAAAAGATTGATTTGATATAGACATGTCCGTCTGTCCTGTAGTTCATATGAACATCAAGAACTTGGAGACTATAAAATATAGAGCCATCAATTTTGTATATTTGGACTCTCCTACTCTCTCTTCACATAACTAGTATTTTCCGAATGTACCATACGACCTTCTTAGGGGTATAACTCATTGAAACATGCCCCACCTTTCTATATTCTTGTATGAAAAAATTTGTTTTTTTTTAAGTTTAGTTATAAACGAAAACTTTGTTGTATTTTAAGACAGTCTTGATAAAATATTTCATAAAGGTCCAAGTCAACCCACTATAAGGAGTGGCCCCTTACAAAAAATCGATTCGTCCGTCTGTACTTTAGTTCGTATGAACATCAAGAACTAGAAGACTATAAAATATAAATCCTTCAAGTTTGTATTTGGACTATCCTATTCTCTCTTAGGATCACTAATATTTTTTTGAATGTACCATACCACCTTCTTCGGGGTACAACTCATTTAAATATGCCTTGCCTTTCTCTATTCTTGTATGAAAATTTTTATTATTATGTTTAGCTTAGCTAATAATGCCAAATTTGGTGTATTTGACGTCATTCCTGATGAAATATTCCTTAAATATCAAAATCGGACAACAACTAGGTGTGGTCCCCATACAAAATATCGATTATACTTAACCATGTCCGTCTGTCTGGCTATTTGTATGAATATCAAGAACTTGAGGACTATAAATGATAATAGCTTCAGGTATGCACATTTAGTCTCTCTTATTCTCTCTTCAGAAAGCTAGCATAAGATGAACCCTTTTCTTAGGGGTAGTACCAATAAAAATCTGCCCTTTCTTGCTGTGTGTTAGTATAAAAAAAAATGTAGCATGATATTTTAGCTAAATATACCAAATTTGTTTTTTTTTTTTTTTTGGTTTCAACTGTAAAGTGGTAACTACTATACAAATCTGTCCACCACCCTGGTCTTTTGTAAGAAAAATATTTTGTTGAGGTTCAGTTTAGACAAATAAGTTTTAACTAATCGCCATCAAATATTACACACACGAATTCAGTATATACACCCTCTAAAATTGTAAACTTCAATAATGCTATAGGGTATTCCAAACTCCAGCACACCCAACTGCAGCGTTCTATCTATTATTTTTATTTTATTTTACTCTCAAATTTCAACTTAGCCACAAAGCGCAGCAAATGTATAGCACTATGAAAATTAAAATGAGCGTATTTGAAAAAAAAAAGACAAAAACAAATAATAAAACCGAAAACAAAAAACATTTAAATAAATATTATAATAAAATGCTTTGCATATTTATTAAAAACTATTTGTGTGCGTATTTGTATAAAATGTTATTTGTTTCATTCATTGTTCGTTTGTGGTTGCATTTTGCGTTTGTCTCTACTTAATATGCCAATGCAAGCGCAATTAATTTTGTATCTACAAAATATCTACGTACATACTTTTTTGTATCTGTTTAAGTGTGAGTCTATTCTTTGAGAATAATATATTTGAATGTATAATGCGGTTTTGTATTTAAATATTCTTTGTGAGCGTAAATTATTTTTTATTTAATTTTAAAATAAAGTTTAATGTATAAGATGCATATTAAATATATTAAAATAATATTGAATATATTATACAAAATGATTTGAGATATTTTTATTGTTTGTAAAAAAACAAACAAATTGGAGTTATCAGAAAATACCGCTTTGAGGTTGACTAGCAGAAGTAAAATAGCAGAATTTAAAATTTTTGGGACTAGTTAGTCGTAAGAACAAATATGAACAGAATTTCTCCTGATCCCATTAACAAACAAAAATTTGTCTACGATTTTATTATATGTATAGATTACGTAGTGGCCTGATCGTAGTAGCTAGTAGCTACCAACAACATTTCATAAGAATCCAGTGCATGCATCACCCCTCCTGTCACTTGGTAATTGCCAAAATATTTGTGGCTTGTTAAGGCCAAAGCTAGGTACTCCCCTAGTATATGTTCCATAGTTTTGTTATCTTCCAAGCAGAATCTAAACATCAAAATATCTGTGGTTGATTCCATAAATTTTTTTTAGTGTACCCAAATTCTTCCCAGCATTGGCTTTGTCATCATTAACATTGTGGCTAAATGTACCACCGGACCCTAGACATTTGAACTCGTTAGAAAATTCTATCTACCAATCATCCAAATTGGTTTGAGTGATATCCACTTTCATTTCGTGGTAAAAGAAACAACTGTGGTATTAGCTGGATTTATACTAAGTCTTACTTTGAAGCAACAAGTTCGTACGATGTACAATTTGATTTAATTGATTCATTTATCTTCCAAATATCTCTGCAGATACTAATTATGTAATCAGCATAGCCTTTGCATTCGATGTCACTATTTATTAAGGAGTCTATTAATTCGTCAACTATAAGACTCCTCAGATAAGTGGATAGTACAACCTTTTGTGGGCATCTTTTTAGGAGTTTAGCATCAAGGCTAAACTACTACTATTACTTGATTCTATTCTCGAATCAAGTAATAGTAGTATCCATTTTGTAAGGATAGGATCCATGCATCTCTTGTTGAGTGCCCATGCAAATGCTGTAGGAGAAATGTTATCAAAAGCACCTTATATATTTGTCTCGTTGGGTCTTGGTCTAATTTTTCTTATAATCTTTTTTGATTTAAGAAAATAACGAATACTCGTTTTCTTTTGTGCAACCTGCCAAAAAAGTATCGGTAACTGCCTAACTATTATCTCCCCTGGTAGTAGTTAAACAGCATTTTTTTTTTTTATTTTTAATTATGCTTAAAATATGTCAACCAATGTGTTTTCAACAGCTGTTTAAGTCATTCGACCACAGGCGTACTTGGCGAATTTTTATAAAGAGTGAAAATATTGATCAACGTAATTGAATTATAAACATGGAAAATGTTGCAAAAGGTTTTTGTTGAATCTGCTCTGTCAAAAACGAGCACTTACGAGTGGTATAAAGCGTTTAAAGATGGTCGGGAGATCTTCGAAAATATACGTCGATCTGATAAAATCAATGAAATGAAGGACATTGTTGCGGAAAGTAACCATATGAGCATAAGAAAGATCGTTCATGTAATGAAGATGTTACACGAGAGCAGACGTAAAAATAGGCACGAAACATTAAGTATGCAAAGCGTTGCTGCAAGACTTGTTCCGATAGAGATGAATCTCCTTAAGAAAAAGTATCGAGAGCTGGTAGCTGCTGACATTCTGGATCCTACCTTCATGGAATGCCTAATCACTGGTAACGAGACTAATCAGTACCATCCGAATGGTACCCGCAAGGCTCGCCAAAGACTTATATAAAAAAATGCCAAGTTCAGTTTGCTATCACTGCTTGACGGCCTATTTAAACGTTTCATAACATGTTCATAAAACCATGTGATATCGATGTAGGGTGTCTTGTGGAATGATACATCGTTTAAAGCGAACTGATGGAGTAAAGCCTTAACGAAAATACACAATTATTGCTTTCTTCAATTGGTATAGATCAGATTGGATGGATTTGCCTGATGTATACCCATTTTTATTTCTGTGCAGTGGTTCATTCAACAATGTTTACCATATCCTCTAAGGTTTTTAGTACAAAAGGCTTACAGATCTGAAGGACTAAGGGTGGAAGAAATCCCTCTTACCTGCCTTTAGAATGAAAGCTACCTTTGCTTTCCTCCACCACATCGGTGTATAACCGAGTGTTAGGCTCCTTCTAAACATTTTTTATGTTGGTATCCTCCTTTCGAATCACTCCAGTTTGCTCTCCCTGGAAGTAGTTAATGTATTTACTTCCATTCTTCGGATACAGTTCAAAAAGTTAGTATAATGTATTAAGCGTCATATCTCCATCTCATTTTTTGTGAACATTCCTGCCTGGTGCCTCTAAAAAAAAGTCCTCATGAACTGGTGGTTCTGGCCTCACTGATCTATCGGCGATATTCTCTCTTTCAACTCTTACAAGGTGGTTGGAGAAATGACCGCATTATATTCTCAGTGATTCCAGTGCATCTGCGACCAGACATCCGTTTTCGACTTTCCGTTTTAAACTTTTGAAAGAATGTCGAGCTTAAATATGATTAATAAACTCTCAACATCTTTAATCTTACGCTTTTCTTGTTCGTATTTCTTGCATCTGAAATGCCATATTCACTGCTTCTTTCAATATCGCTCTCTAACAGCTTGCGTTCATCCTCATTGTAGAGTTCTTTCATAGGCTGCGTTATTCCTAACATACTAAAAGCTTGTCACAGGTCTGATAGGTTTTCCGGAGCATTTGGGACAGTCTGGCTAAGACATTTTCCGCTTTGTATTATGAATACAGCTTGCTGAAATTCGGCCGTCATTTAGTGTAGGGATGTGCCGCATGCGCCATGCTGCCAATTTATTTATAAATATAAATATGATAACCCTTTACCTTTATAATGAAAATAAATCAAAATTTTCTCTTAAAAGTGTTAACACTTTGAGTGCAGCATTATAAAAACTGTTTCTGTTTACTATTCACTTTGTTATTAATTGTTTATATTTTTATACTCATTAACACAAACGAATTCATATTATATTTACTTTATATGCCCGTATAATTACCACTTGAAGCCATTTTGATCAAACTTTTTCATTAAATCCTTTTCAAAAATCAGTTTGCTTTGCAAACCAATATTTTATTTTTTTGCATCAATAAATATGAAATACAAATTAAATTGTAATTAAAATTTGCAAAAGTATTTCCAATATAGAAATTAATAATGATGCAATGTGAATGCTGAAAATGTTTGATTAAAACAACAAAATGCGTAAGCACATAAAGCGCAAGCCTAAGGATATTCATTATGAATAAATACAAAATTAACATTAAAACAAAAATATTTATAATAAATTAATTTTAAACAAAAAAAAAAAAAACTCTTAAAATGCAGCAAGAAATTTATGTGAAATAAATAAGTAAAAATGTTGCAATGCAAATAAATTTGTTTGCAGTCGAAAATTGTAAACAAAAAAATAAACAACAGAAAATATGGCGTTGTATCTCAACATTTTATTTACCAAGCTTGAGAAAGGCTTCATATAAATATTGGATAAATATCCGTACAAGTCGCTCATTATGCTACATTCTACATAAACATATTCCAAACAGAATGTTGGTATCGACAGTTTTTAACTTATCCGATATAAATTATGTCTGTTTGCTTCCGAGAGTAACTGTAACGTCGAGCAGTGATTGACATCGGAAAAAGCGCGGGAGAGGGCGCTGAGTCACAAGTCGCAATAGCTAGCTACAAGGACATAGAACAAAATACTTACTCCTACGGATTATGTAGCGGAAAAGCGGAGTAAAGTTGCACGACGACGAGATACCGTCGACATCTGTGGCAGCTGTAATTGCAGCAAGAAACATACAAAACCAAAGGAAGTGAAGTCCAGGGAGTGGTCAACCAAACGGCACCAATAATGACACAGTTGCCAGATTTATCTACAGAATTCTCACAGGACGGCAATTAAACTGAAGGTGTGAGCTGACAAACGGGTGGAACTTTAATTTCCGTTTAGATGCGATGCACTTTATACCAAGAATATTTCTCACAGACTGTGTCGATAAACAAAAGGGTGTCAGAGAATGGCTCCTGAAACTTCTTGACATGCAAAATGTTGGTATACAGACTTATTTTTGGATGGTGATCTCGGTGCGGAATGTAGACAAAGAACAGTTGATGAGCAAAGATCTATATTGAGGAACATAGATACGCCTTAAATTCGCTTACATCACTGTGCATCTAAAGAATAAAAATATGTGGTCCAAGCATAACATTGGAGATATTTATAGATGTAACACCGCTTCAGAAATTTTATTTAAATCAAAGGAGTTTTTCTGAGATCCTTGGATATTTTATAGACCCCAGACCAGTATCTTTTAAGCTGAAATGTGTGCAAAATATAAACGTGTGCAGTTTAGGCATTTGTCATGCTAGAAGAAATAGCCAAAGGAAGAAATAGTCATAGAAATCAATGGAAATTTAATAAACGCACTTATCCATAAGCGGCGGAAGGTCACTCCAACATGCCTGTTGCAGGTGAACTTCATGAAATATTGTTTACTTGCCCTCAGCCGTCGTTCATAATGGCCGCATTTAAAAACGGGCACCAGCTGCTATCGGCTCGTGGGCGCTGGCGCCAGTTGTTTTGAATGCCAAGAAGACACAGATCTCTACATTCCTGATCAGTGATAGTGTCACCATGCAAAGACGAACGATTATTGTTGGGTTATCTAGAGTAGACAGGACGTCGAAATACTTCGTTCGCGCGATAGAATCCTATATCCGATGGAAAGGAGACTGGAGTAAAAAGCGTGGTCTCCTTTCTTAAAGATAGTAGAATGAGCACTGAGATTCCTGTCATTAGATATGAGTTCATCGGACAATATCTTGCATAGAAGTTGGTGCATACTCCTATCCAACTCTTCGTCGCCAGTCTTGAATAACTCAGCTGGCAGCCCATTAGAGCCTGTCGCTTTGTTATTTTTCAGCTTTTTGATAACCGAATCGACCTCGTTATAGTCCGGTTGCTCTACAGTAGTGCCATCATTAACTGGTGGTTCTGGTGTCAATTCTCTATTGGCAGTATTCATCGCATCGAAGGTTAGAAAAATAACTCCCTTATAATCTCAGTGGTTCCTGTTCATCTGTAATCGGACTTCCATTTTCGTCTTTACAAAAAGTTACTCCGGACTCAAAACCGTCGGTCAGACGCTTGAACCCTTTGAATAAATTTTTTAACTTTATTTCTGTCACATAACCCCTTAATATCCTCAAACTAACGCGTTTCTTTCTCCTATTTCTTGCTTTTGAAAAGGCATTTTTCCTATATCGCTCTCTAACAGCTCGCCTTGTTCCTGACTGCAGAATCTGCTGATAGGAGGTTTTATATAACCAAGACCTCCTTGGCAGCGCTATCCATGGAGCGTGTGATATGTTTCCACTGCAGAGTCAGAGTAGTCAGAACGTGTAGCATGCACCATAAGCGAATATTTTGACGATTTCCCCTAACATGTCTAACGTGTGTGGCTACCGAGGACTCCCATAAAGCCAGAGCATAGCCCGTGGAGTAAAACTGATGCTGAGATGGTAGTTGTGTTTGCTCATGGACCGGTGCATGTCTTTTAGCCTCGTATGCCCAGATAACATTATTTTAACGGAGACTTATTTTAAATACTGAACAGCATATTTTGCTTCTGTAGATTGGTAGATTAAAACTCACTTAAGCTGCCGGCTTCTACAATTCCAATTGATGGCGGAGTTGTGCTAATACCTTTCATGTAATATTCTTGCTGCTGCTTTTTAGTGAGAAGTCTTGCATACATCACTTCGCCTCGCCATGAAAGAGTGCTACAATGACTATGATTTCAAAACCTAGTAAGATGGGGAACCTTGTCGCCTCATATCGAAGAATAAGCTTGCTGGTGACACTATTAGATTACTCGAAAGAACATTTCTAAGACGAACGCTGGCAGTAAGTAGCGTCTAGAGACCCTTACTTGAGTATTTGTTTAATTTTCGACATCTCCATGTTGCACCAGAAAAGGTTTATCGAGTTGTGCAACATGTCCTTGAAGTCTTTGTAAATAAACAATAGAGCTCTGGCAGCTAACTAGCTTTCGGGCAAGTTTTTTATTATATTTCGCTTGACGATTTGCTCTTCAAGCTAAAATCTTCCAGCTGCAGAGTATATCCTGCTTACGTTGTCCTTGACCGTTTTATGGCTGAGATCAAGTCGAATGATGAAGCCTTAACCGCATTAGAGCTGATGTATCTCAGAGCAATGTTCTTGTGCTTATCCTTTATACTCTATATACTGCTGGCCGATAACAAAATGCTGGCCAAATACACTGTTGACACTTCCTGCACCACCAGCTCCTTCAGAGACAGTGAGGCATGTGACTCAGAAGTTCCTGGATGGCTTCAGAACAGGCACATAGCCTTCAACATTTTAAAATCTCAGCACTGTACTCCTGCGATTAAGAGAGACTCCTCTCTAAATTTCTCGCTGCATAAACTGGATATGCTACAGGACACGAGACTCACATGGCACAAGCAAATTGTCAAAACGGCTGCAGCTTGTAGTACAAAAACTGCGGAATCTAACTGGCGTTGACGAGGAGTCAACTTAAACTAAGCAACAAGGTAATGCGTTACAATGCTAAAGTGTTGCCTTTAAGGACATATACTATTCCATCTATTGAGTATTGCTTCAGAGACCAATGTCTATTTCATTGAATAGATGCAGAGTTGCACCCTATGCAGATGGGTGGTACGTTTGGAATGATGCCATTTGCAAATGCTCTCGGTACATGAGAAGATCAATCATCACACAAGCCGGTATAATGGGTCGCTAAGGAGTCAGGCCATTCTTCACCCTAATCACATTTGAAACCCCAAACAACAACCTTTTATTGCTAATTGAGAATACAAATATTTTATGGGGTCTGCTTTGGCTACTTCTTTCTGTTACATACATCTCATGGTATAAAAATCAAATTCCAAGCACATTTTTAGTTAACAATTTTTATATTTTATTTTTATTAATATTACTAATAACAAACATAATAGGTACATATAACATTTATAATTTTCAAACTATTGTTTAAAATTTTTAATTTAATTGTGTTAAATTTATAAATCGTTTTTAATTGCTCATTTAATTATTGAGTTGAATTTGTTTTATAATTTTTTTGCATTTATTATAATATCACTCTTACGCCCGAGTAGAGGCGCACATCATGTGACATCTTTGTCTTTGTCATTTTGCTGTTGTTCCGCTTCCTGTTTCCCGCTCTTGCCATTGCCATTCGATTGCAGGACAGGACTCGCTTCTGACGCTGCTGCTGCTGTTATCGCTTCTACATCTTCATCGGCGGCATTCATAGCCACTGTGGTTTTCGAATTGTTGAGCTCCATCTCTTCGGGTATTACCTTACGGCCCTCCTGATCCTGTATTTGACATTTCGGAAATGAAAAAGAGAACATAAAGGTAAATATTATTTTTAAACTGGATAATATTTTTCTGTTTTTTCTTTCTTTTGTTAACATGCACAGCTTGTAAGCGTTTAAAGTTTTAATGCCAAAATCGATAAAGGACTCTGTGCCATGCTAAAAATATTATATTTATTTATTGTACGAACAAACAAACAAAGAGATACACTGGTATCTGTTCAATTTAATTATTCATTTCTATATTATTTACACATTTCATGCATTACTCTAATCAATCAATTCAGCATTCATTTACAAATAAAGCTATCAGCAATATTTAAAAAAATGAAAACAAATAAAACTCATAAATAAATTGCCTTTTTATGGTAAAAATTTGTTTTTTATGAAAGCCATTTAAAAAAAAAAAGTTGTATAAATTTGTTTATTTACAGAAAACTAAATATTCAATTAAAAGTTTTTTAAGTAAATGATTTGCAATAAAACTAAACGAATCGTAAAACGAAAGTTTAACAAACTATTTAACCACAACATTTCGATGATGAAAAGTTTAACCATAGAAAAAATTGTTTAAGCTGGAAATGAGCGGCTTGTGATATTAGTGAATAAAATCTATCTTTTTTGTAGTAATATGTTCAGCATAGGTTTAGATTAGATGCTACTTTTTTTTGAGAATTGAAATAAACTTTAAGTTGAAATAAATTTCACTTAGGTGACATGACATGTACATCAAATTCAGTCAGATAGATAGATAGATAGATAGATATATGATTCATACATAGATAGGAAATTTCTCATACACTTTTAGTCTATTTTCTTATGTAATATTCAACGTAAATTCCTTGGAGGGCTCTTTTAATTTTCATAATATTCATGAATATTCATAGAGATCAGAAACTCTCTTGACTTAAATATTTTATTACTTGTTTTTTGTATGCTGTATAATTGGAGTAAAAGAAAGTTGTGGTACGCCCACTAAAGTCTCCACCATTCCACCATTTTAAAAGAGGACCTAGTGGTATGCCCAACACAGACCTAAAAAATCTATCAACTTGCTCTTTTGTTCTCTTACTGCCTATTTGCTGAATATTTTCCCATAGAGTGGAAAATTGCAAAAAATAGTACCCATCTCTAAACCCGGTAAGCTTTTGAAAGAAATAAGAATTATGGACAAATCAGTTTACTCTTCTGAATTTGGAAGCTCATCAATACTTTCAATCAACAGACATGATGCTAACTGTCGATCATCAAATGGATCCCTACATTTAATGATCCCAATGACCAATCAACGTTCTTCGATACCAAGGTGCATTTAGATTTTATTTTAAGGTCATATTTCCTATATACACAAAAAAGTTATATATTAATTAGAACCCTTTACTCTTTAATAAATTAGAACTAACGTCTATATATTGATGGTATATAGTCCAAAATTAAAATTTTTTTTATTTGTGTCTGTCTGTTTGTCCGAAATTTTTTTTCCGACAATTCTCAGGAACGGCTCAACCGATTTTGATGCAAATTCAATTGCCAGAGAGCTGATGTTAAAAGAAGTAACATAGCCTATATTTTTTTTTGAAATCGAATTGGGCAGTTCAATCAATTTACGCTAGTATGATAGTGAATAGAATTCCCCTAAAATATCAAATCAATTAAAATTGTGTAAGTCATATTGAAAGACCCTTTATATTGCACGCCATATACATAAAAAACAAACAGAAATTCATATAACTGCAACAAATTGCATTTCAAGTGTTTCGCTCGTTCAAAGCTGCATAAAAATAAAAATCTACAAATGAAAAGTATTTATTTTTTCATTTGATATATTTTTTTATTTATTTGATTTTTCTTTTTTTTTGAATTAATAGCGCAATAACAAAAACGTACTCAAAGTGGTTTACTCTATGATGAGTTTATGATGATGACGACGACTACGACGACGAGGATGTTTACTATTATTTTTGTTTTTCCAATTTGTTTGTGCTATACTCTGTAAATATGCATTCGTATATATGTATGCACTCAAAAATGCAGTCAAATGCGAATGCAATGCAAAGTACTACTCTATGCATAATCTACACTAAATCACATATACTCCCCGGCATTTTCTATAACCATGCATGATGCTTCATCAGCTGCCACTTCATATATATATATGTACATATATGTACTCATATTTCTCCAGATGTGGTAGATAGGCTGGATGTGTGGGTAACCCTTAACATTTTTTTTTTCTTCAAAATAATATTTTTCCAATTTCTTTAAGCAGAAGAAGTAGGTATTTTAGAATAGTTAAGAAATTTTATTGGGAATTGAAAAGCTTTAAGCTAATATAATATCATTCTATGAATGTATTGCAATTCGGGTCGCATATAATTCTAAATACTTAATGTGTTTCAAGTTATGCCTGTTTTGTACAAAATAATAAGCAGTCAAGTCGAATATGTAGAAGTATATTGCAACATATGTATATATCGAGTTTGCTGAAGTAACAAGTGTATGTGTGTGTGTGTAGGAGTATGCTTGATGATGACATTGAAGAGTCAATCAAAGCTGCAAAAAAGGCTGCTCTGTTTTTTCCCTACAGTGCGGTAAGGTAAGTCAAACATGTAAATACTCATACATAAATATTTCTTTTTGCATTTAATATTGATAAAATTGAAGTTATTGCACAGTGATCAAATAAAATCAAACAGCATCAAATCAAATAAAATAAAAAAAAAATTAAATAAATAAAATAAATAAAAATAAATAAATTTGTGTATACCCTGTAACCATAGGAAAAAATGATATTATTGAGTTTTAAGTATATAACAGGTACTATGAAGTATGTATGTCTATATTCTTGACGAGCAGCTCAAGTCTTGATAGCTAATATGGACATGTCCGTCTGTTTATCTGTGCGTATAAACAAAGTTGACCTGAAGACTATTCGCTTCAAGTTTGATTCTACTATTCCTTTATCAGCTGATTTGTACTCAATATTTGTGTCAAACTCTCTCCCGAAGAGTAGGTAGGCAAGTACCTTACAAACCTATCCCTACTTATGATTATTTGTATGAAAAACCTTTTATTAATTTTAGTTAAGCTGCAAACGCCATATTTGGTATAAATGGGAACTCTATGCAAATATGGGGCATTATTCCTAAACTGCCCCAACTTTTCAATGGTGGTGGTTACATCGATAAATTCAAATTCAATGAGCGCAAGGTCGCGGCGAAATTTGAAAAAACGCGAAAACACGAGCACCTTGCGCTCATTTAACTGTTGTATCTCGGTAAGTATTATGTTCTCCATTTTGTCCTAATAGGTTTTTGTAGTGAAAAAGATGGGCTTTCGATTAAAAAAAAGAAAAAAAAATTAAAAATGCCCAAAGGCCCCAAATGGAAAAAAAAAATTAATTCACTATTTTTCTATGTTAATTAATGTATTACCTTAAAATTAAAGGGCATAAAATGACCTTTCAGAATCAATGTTCGAAGTTTTATTTGCTTTAACAGAAAAAAAGTTATGAGCTTTTGAATTTATCGATGCAGGCACCACCATTGAAAAGTTGGGACAGTTCAGAAATAATGCCCCATATATGCGCTTTACATCGAGAAAAATGTTTTTTTTATTAATTTAGCTGGAATCACCAAACTTTTTTTTCGTCAAACCTAATAAAATATTCCATCAAAATCTAAACCAGACGACTTGAGGAAGTAACCCACATACAAACAGTTTCGATGTTTATTAGCACCTATTCCCTCTTCAAATAACTAATATATCATGAATGTGCTATACATTATTCCTAAAAAAATTATTCCATAAAGTTCAAAATTAAAAAGAGTGGCCCCTATACAAAAAGTCCATTGGATATAGACATGTCCTTATGTCCAACTTCCCGCCAAAATATTCAAAATTTAGAGACAATAAAAGATAGAAACATTAAGTGTAGACATTTAGTCTCTCTCATTCTTTTTCTATAGAAGTAGTAGTTAAAGAAGTAGAATTTAATAAACGTGCCAGCTCCTTACTCCTCCTACTTATAACAATCTGCCTCTCATTACCACTGACTTCAATTAAATAATCCATATAAACCTCCTATAAAATTGATAAGTCAGGTGTGGAAAATTAGTATTAATATATATAAATTAATTATATATATTTATGACATTATTTACATTATTAAATGTGACATAGAACCAAAACCCATTTATGACTTTTTTTCCGATACGGATAGAGACTCTGTCTCACATGATGAAATCCTGAAAGTCACCCTATGCTTTCATGATGAACTAATGTTCGTAACGCTTATTCCCACCTGCAAGTACAACGTGCATCTTTACCAGCTGTTTTTTTTTTTTTCGAAAACTTCGAATAACAGATAAGCTCGCTTTTCATAGAATATTATTAAAATTTTTATGTATTACTCTTCTTCTAAATATTCTTCAAATTGAATACTATTTAGCTCAAATTCATTCTTTCCATTATCCTCTTCATCTAATGAGTTCTATGGTGATCACCATCAACATTCGATAAATTGGATAATTTTTTTGTTTGTTTTCACGTTCTTTGAGACAGCGACTGGACTAAAGGGCATTAGAACTATGTATGGTTCTGTTAAAAATATATGTGATGCTGTTTAGTCGAATGTATTTTCTTGTCTGGCTTTTTCTATCGCTCTTGTAAAATTTAATTCTGGATTCAGATGCATGTTCTTCTAGGCAGCTAAAAGAAAGTTATCATTTATAATTTATTTGATTCCCATGTACTTATACCTTGTTGACTTTTGGAGACAAGGGATACCAAGAGTCTTTGTTTTAATACGCCATAAAAGTCTTGACGCAGAATGCTTTAAACATTTCCGAGTTTATTTCTTACTCGCAGGAAATTGATATTAATAAGGCTTATAACACATTCTATAGCATGCAATACAAATGAAGTTCTGATTTATTAGAGTGTGAAGATAGTATCCAGAATTTGAATAAATCAATGAAACTCGAGCCAATTTAAAATATGGAACTACTTCTTTATCTATAGAGCTGAATGAGTGGTCATATATTTTAAACCCGAAAACTTTTCTATATTTTCCGTTGTTCTTTGGTGCATTATGTTGCACGCCATTAATTATCTGACCTATGGTATAGATAAATCCAGCTGACTTTATCAAAAGAAAAGTCATTTTAATCATGGGGCCGTGTGTTATTCAGAAATCATATGATCTCATATAAAGCGCATTACATTTCCTCTTGTACTTTCTAAGTTACGATTGTGCTATTGCACTTCTGTGATATGTTTATAGTATGCACATAATTTTTGTAACTCTCAAACTATATACATATTACTTCGAAATATTTGAAATGATATCATGCAGTGTTGCATATTTGTATCTTCTGTGAAATATCAATACACGATATTGGGAATAATATATATAAATAGCGAGTCCTGCTACTATTTGTAATTACAAAAGATCAAACTGTGTATTCGTCACCCACATAAATAGCAAATTGAAACTACTTAATTGACTCAACTTTAGCTAACCAAACTCCATTTTCTGATTTGTACTCTTCTGCTTAAATGACCTAGTCTTTGTCTTCCTTTTTATCTGCGGTCAATGGTGCAGAAGAGTCAATATTATTAGATTCATGATGAACTAAAAGTTTGCCAGCAGTTTCGCTTCATGATTTGCATATTCTCATAAAAAATATTCGCATCTTCAGCTCCACACTTTTATTTATTTAAAAGCAGTAGAGAAGTTTATGAGTTCGTTTTACTTTCAATATTCATTAATTTTCGATATTAATTTCATTAAAACAAAAAAATATCTATGGCGTACGCGTTGAACAGGTCTTATACGTATATATGTATGTATATCGGTTCGTTTCATTTTTATAAGGTCAGGTAAATATTATATGAAGTAATGATGGAATGCCTAGCACAAGTTCTGTCATAAACTCCACGCTTAAGGTCACAGACGTAAAATAACCCTGAAGACAATCCTCGAAGAGTTTTGAAATATTTCAGAATTAAGTAATAAAACACTGTGTTTATTTTGAGTAGACCTCGACCCTGCAAAGGTACATTATTAAATTATTTATATTCATTTGAAGGTTTATCCTACTGAAAGTTCCATTTACTTTTTGTTGAGTGATCTAAAAATGTAACCATTGCCCTCTCAAGAACCTGAACCTTTATTCAGCACATTTCATCGAGAAGAATTAAATAAAATTTCTAGGGATCCTTTGGAAGAAATTACATTCCAAGCCATTACATTGCCTCATCTAAAGATACGTTTCGATAATGAGCTCAGAGCATTCATTTTTTAATGATAATTTCCTCGCCAACCATCAGGAGCAACAAGGTTCCATTTCTTTTCGTCTTGGAAGACAAGCTATGCACATTTTAATAAAACGATCAGAGCTGTCTTTGATCTATTTAAATTTCAATCAATTGATTTTAGTTGGTGTTAAAGATTTTCAAAGCGACATCAATTCTAGCCAGTGACCCGGAAGATTTTTAGTAGTATATGTATCTGGGGAAAAATTTCGAACCACACATAAACTTCTTTTAATTCTTCGTAATATTTCCTTCATTGACCATTCTCATAAAGAGCGAAAATGCTTCCTTTTTCTATACTGTTTATGTTTTTCCACGTAGTATAATAATTTATTTTAAATCTATCTGAAATATTTCAATTTTCAAAGATAAAGATTAGATATTTTTAATCTCGTCACGAATCAAATCTTCAGACTCATTTGCAAACATTATTTTATTAGGCGTAAGCTGATGTTGGCCATGGTTTTTTACAAATCTACCCAATTACCTTATTGAGTTGACAATCAGTAAAGGTTTATCGATACATTGAGTGTCCAGAACTCCCATGGCAGCTACATTTTTTGGATTAATTGGAAACAGCTTGATGTTCATAATTGTCTTCATCAACAGACCCTTGTATAAATAATTCCATTCTCGTAAAAGTGTGATCCAGCATTTCTTGCAGAAAAACTTCCGCACAACATTCTTCTAATTGGCGAAAAGCTATACATCGTACGTTGGGTAGATATTAATATTTCCCTCTTTTGCACCAACTTACATGAGTTTATATGCTTCTTATGTATAGTCTTCATTAATATACAGAGCCGCATATTCGATAAAGGGCTGCCGACCTAGTTCAAGTGCTGTACTAATTTTTTTTGGACACATTGGAATCAGTTTTCATTCAATCTTACTACACTATGGAAGTATTTATTGGCGCTAAGTCGCTATACCACGACCAGTTTTAAATGTATCTCCTTTAGAAACCCAATAAGTCTTCTTAAGATATACGATTCTGACATGCGCACCGCAAAAAATATGTGAGTTTATCGATTATAAAGCCGAACGAAGATGCCCCTTTGCATTGGGTATCAAAATTAAATTATGATGCTATCTCCCAGACAAAGCAATCAATGGAATCTTTCCCAGCCCTTTGTCTCCAAAACAGGATGCAGGCAGTGTGATGCGCTATTTTTTTCTATTGATGACATTTAGATCTTCAGCACATAATAATGGCGAGTTAGAAAAGCGTTCTCAGCGATTAAAAATCTGGCACGACTCATAGGTTCAGGGGTGATTGAGGACAAGATGAAGTACTTGGTATGATTTTTAACTTCAGTGTTGTAGAAAATTGTCATTAAAATGTGATTATCAAGCTTCGATTGCGCATTTACTAAACCAAATCGGAGATATTTTGTTGTCCCAATTTCAGTAGAGGGTGTTATTTGAAGTGACTTCTGATGAGAATGTCAGTTCCAACCATCTTGGAGGATTGTGGCATAGAATGCGAACCCTGTGATAATATCTCCTGTTTAAAATTTTTTTTTTCCCAAATAAAAACTTTAAAGGTTCCCCATATACAATCGCATGCACTTTCACATTTTTCTTCGATTTTTCATTTTTGTTTTCTCTATTTTTCAGAGTTTTTCGGTTTGCAATAAAAACATTGGTAAGCAATTGTTGTTTCTGTGTTGATTTTCATGTACGAATATTTCTGTACGAAGAGTGTGTGGTGCGGGGTGCGAGGCCATTATTTTGTGTTTTGTGCATTGCAATAAAATTGCTGCGCCTTAAAGTATGCACGAATAAATTCGCTCGTACCGAAATACTTGTACTCGTACACACTCATTCAGTTGTTCCATTTTTTTTGCAGTCGTTCGTTCTTACTGAGCTGTGTCCTGATGCAGTTGCATTTGAGTTGGCTTTATTGTTGTAAATTCAATTGTTGTTGCTGATGCTTCTTTTGTTGTTTTTGTTGTTGCTGGCGTGCATTTCCGCACCATCAAAGTTTTGAAATCGAACAATTTTGCGCCCCATTCACAACGCATGAATGTGGCATAGCCTTGAGTTTCCTTTTAATACACTTCATATATAAATTGAATAGTATATTTATTTTTATACAATGTTTGGGAAACAGAGAAGAATATATATATGCTGCACATCCTGAAAGTAAGAATACTTTCATTGCAGAAAATATTTTCTTTCCAAATTAGTAACACTAAGGGCTGCTTCTAAACACTTTCCTAAAAAATGATCAATAAAATTCTAAATAAAGTACAACTTGCCCGCTTTATGCAGTATTAGTTTCGGCTTGTCTCATATAATTCAATAATTCTCTATATATAGTATACTTCAGATTCGTATACACTCAATCGCCTGCAGTAATATTTCTCTTTATTGTTCTTTCAACTTGTTCTTGCAATGAAACGTGCAAAAACTACTAAACAATGCACATGAATGCACTGCATAAGTACCTTTATTTCTACATATATGCATACACACAAGGAGTGCTGTAAGAGCACTCAGGGGAAAATATAAAGAACAACAGGATGCAAATATTCTTATTCGTTTTACTTTTTTCTAGTTTTTCAGTTCATCTATCGCTGCAATTTTTCACTTTCTAAAACTACTCATTTTATCATTACTTACGCGCAATTTTGGAGCGAAATTCTTCCTGTTTACAAAAATAAATTTTATTTTGTCAAAAAATTTATTTTGTCGTTTTTGCTTATAGGTGCTTCTAGTGCTGACTCTGTTGCCCTTATTTGTTGTTCGCAAATTGACAAATGTACGCAATTCTAAAAAGCATCAAATTGTTTTCCTATATCGAGTTTTTACATTTGATTTGATTCACTTTTTAAAGGCAGTGTAAATCGTTTCAATAACGCTGTACCGCACCGCATGTAGCCATTGGAGTGTATAAAAAAAAAACCATTGTAAAATGTAAAAATAGAACAGAAAAAAAAATAAATATATATATATATATATATATATATATACATATATTTTTTTTTTTTAAATGGAGTAAGCTAGAAATTGCTTGAAAACATCAGCGAGTATTGCTTGGTGTGCTACGTGTTTTGGCATTGGCTCGCTTTTGAAAATAAATCAGACCGGAAGTGTGTCGCATAGTGGCTTAAAATAATATTTTAAAAATTTGGCTATGTGTTTGGTTTATTTTGATTTGATTTTTTGATGTATTGAGGGCAACCAACTTGCTATGGAACAGAATTAAATTAAAAAATAGTTAAACGTCTATGGTTAATATTAAAATTTTTAAAGTCGCATAACATTACTAATTTATATTAAATTTTATTAACCCGTGTCTAAAAATTGCTTCCTGTAGTTGCTAAAAAAAAAAAAAGTGCTCTGTAGTCAAGCGTGCACTACTTCGAAATAACCTGTACGCCATTCAACCTTAAATATCTATTAGTGATATAGGATAGGAATTTTAGTGATAGAGTGATAGGAATATCCTATATGTCATATATTATTTTATTTTCCACTAAATTTGTCGTTTCATCCCAAATTAAACCACAACAATTTATTTCTTTTACAAAGTTCCAGAAAGGGGAACAGATTTGTATAAGGGCTACCCCATCTAGTGGGCCAATATGTACCTATATGGTATATACTGAAAGGGGCAGATTTTAAAGGGTACTACCGCTTAGATTAGGGTTGTCACATTCATTAAATATACCCTATCTCAAAATGGGAACTGGAGACAATAAATATACAAAATTTAAAGCTCTGTCATGTATAGTCTCCAAGTTCTTGTGGTTCATAGCCAGACTGATGGACATTTTTGTAGGGCGCCAGTTCTTTTAGAATTCCGATTTGGAAACTTTGGAAATATTTTATTATGATTAATACAAAATACCGAAAATAAGGCTTCTTCAACTGAATTAACTATAACAACAAAATGATTTTCATACAAAAACCTAAAAGATAAGACAGATTTGAATGAGGGTACCCCTTCTAGTGGTCTGATCTATAATATTTAAAGTAAAGTAGACGAAATTTGGCATTTCTAGCTAAATTAAGAATATTAATAAAATTTGTTTCATACAATTCCTCAAAATAAGGAGTAACTTTGGATGATAAATCCCAACATCCCTTACAAAGGAGGTTAGTACTATTATTGAATACAATTGATCTAGAGAAATTATAGAAACGTCAAAAAAAAATCTAAAAATCTAATCTTAACTTGACAGCGATATACCTTATAGTCTACCAGTTCTTTTTTTTATAGGAATAGCCAGACAGACGGACACAGGTGCATGTCTGTCGAATCCAGTTTCAGTTTTACTTTATGACTCGCTTTCTTCTGTCTGTTACATATATTATCGCAAATTTAAACTAACCTTTTATACTACAGATATAAGGTATAACAAGAGACATGATAAATGTTAGATATTTCACAGGCAATAATGGGAAACACAATCAAACCGAATTAAAAATATGTAGCTGAAATAATGAAAAATCTTCTGTCTATATGCATATTTAAACTAACTGTTGAGGGTGCACTATGGCGGGAAAGAGTGTAGATATTTAGAAATATTATTTTAATGGAAGAAACTGTAGTCAAAGGTTCTATGTAGCAAAATTTCTTTTGCTTCTGATTATTTTCAAGCTGGATTTGTATTATCTACAGAAAATATATATTTAAGAAAATTTACAACTTTAGAAACTTTTAACTCAAACGAAGGGAAACAGTGCTCAAACTTATTTAAATTACTTAAATTTTCTTCTATTTTTCTTTAGATACTTTTTGTACCTTAATTAAATAATAATTCCTTCGATCATTTTTAAAAATATTACCAGGAACCACATTTCTTTGAGATCCATGTAGATTGAATAAAAGGGTTCTAAAGAGGGAATAGTAGAATCTGAATATCCAAACTTGAAAGCTCAATCTCTTATACGCTCCATGATTTTTATTTTGAAGGTTTTTAAATTCATTTTATTACAATTTTTATGCTGATCAAGAATATATATGTATACCTGTTACATATTATTTAAAGGCACAAAAAACTTCTTGAAATGTTTTCACATATAGAGAGTTTGATTTACTTATGATGTAATATTCCCGAAATATGGTAGCTGAGATGCACTTAGCACATGCTCTTTAAAATTGGCTTATTACAAATATTAGACTTTACAGCTAATGTCACATACAACATATATCAGAATTATTGGGAAGAGACTTCCGCAGTCATACTCCCAACGCGAAAATATGTGCAGTTCCGTTTGATCGAAGAAACGTCTCAATATATTCGACCTCTTTTCAAGTGTCCTCTATGCTTGTTAGATTGCATCGCAATGCAGTATATGGCTAATCTCCACTAACTAATGGTTGCTTTTCTCATTCATGGAAGCATGTTTAAAAGCGATTACATGCTATGCTCAAACAAGGGCAGGGGAAATAGTATTCGAATTGTGGAACATACAGAGTTAACCATCAAATACTTGTTGACGATTAGATTTTGTCGTTTTATGATATATACTCCCATTAGAAGTTAATGGGAAGCCAACTATTCGTCTCGCTTATCGTTACAACAAAGACTTCACGGAAACAGTATGCATAAGAAAGATAAGGAAAAATCTATACCAGGCATCCGTCTACCTACCCAATGACGCAGAAAATCCTTCATCGGAAAAACTTCACAGCTGTCATTAAGCACATTTAGCTTAAAAGGGCGTCAATGTGCAAGGGGGTGCAAGCGTAACAATAAAAGGGAGAAAGTTCTGATGGAAATTGTATGCAAGCGTGGTGAATACCCCACCTTCCACAAATGAAACAGTGCAGAGGTTATTGATATAATTTTAGTGACGAACTAGCACATATCCAACATGTATTCCTTTTCGAATAGGATACGGTATGAACTCGGAAGAAGTTTGTCCCATATGAACAAATGATTAAAGTTTTATAAAATCGTCAGATAAGCGCTGACTGACCCACCATTAATAAGATTTAATACTAAAATAGTCAATGCGATCGGGACGTTCGCTTATTGACTTAATATTAAGAAATTCAAAGGAGAATATAAAAAGGCAAATGGAGATCCTAAGGATACCTTCTGCAAGGTTACAGATTTAATTGGCAAAATCCGCTATGTACATTGGAAAAATATCCAACCAAACCAGATGTACTATGTTGCTTGGACGGTATGCGAATTTATGCAGAAAACAGCTGAAGGTAATTGGAGCTAAACAACGAAACCAATTTTTTGGGATGCCCAACGACTGACGTTAGGTCGTGCAGGCCTTCACCTTCACCTTCACTGCCTGAGATGCACCTGTGGAGATCTGAGAGGAAAATGTCATATTCACAGAACAAAAAACAATTAGATTAGTGCAACGCTACAAATTATCAGCACTGGATGGCATTCGACCGGTAATTTTACAAGAAGGTTCTCCATATATTCAGGAGTTAGCAGAAGAAGTGAAAGAGGTTTTTATGCCAAAGACTGAAAAACGAAAGAATGACTGTTGGATCTACAACTAAAAAAAAAAAACAAGAACCATCAAGTGTGCAGCTAGGCTCAATACGCCTTAAGCTTAGATCAGTTGAGACCGCATTACTAAAGTAGTAACCGATAGAAGAGCCTGCAGCCTTTCTCGATATCTAGATAGCCGGCAATAAAAAGAATTCGAAGCGATATCGGTTGCGCTTGCCAAAATCGGTTCATACCCGGCAAAAACTCGATTGCTAAGCAACATACTTCGCTATCGTATGGAACGAGGAAAAGAAGTCACGAGAGGCACTCCACAGAGATATTTATATAATATATATTGTGGTCTGATAAAATGAGGCTGATACCAATTTTCATCTACTCAATCTTCATACGATATAAAGAGCAGCATGCCTGGCCATAACTGTGTCCTTGCGATCCACCTCCCAAACAGCTTGAGTTTCCATGCCGAATCAGGAACATATTGGCATTTGTCTATTGTGGTGTCATGTCCTAGAGGCCACAGCAATATTCTAAACATAGTAGAGAACTGGGATGAGGTCTACAGTGTTTCAGAGTTTAAATAATACTGCGAAACAAATAAAGAGTGCAAACTTGGAACCCCCAGCTAGCGGAACGACTATTCAATGTACACTGATGGATTGAATACATATTAGGCTGTAGAAGAGTAAACTGATTAGAATACAAGAAATTTTAAATCTACATCGAGAGTCAGGTTCCAATTAAGGCTTTACGTTCCCAAACCATAAAATGCAAACTCATTTTGGATAGCAGCTCCATGCGTCAGCTTACTAGATGGTCAGCACTGAATCAATGCTGCCAACGACTCTTGCAGTGCAAGAGATCTATTAACTTTTTTAAGAAAGCCGAAAAATTCAGAGTTAAGTAGGACCACTATATAGTGCGCGGAAAAAAACATAGTAACCGCGCTGTATTATAATGTCTCAGAAGCACTCTGGTCGGGATATCAGCCGAATCGGTCATCTGAGTTGATACGCATTAACAAGAACATGATCCAAATATTGATGGAATTTATGGATGGCAAAGAGGAGATAGAGAGTATCCAGCACAACTTATGTAACTGCCCAGCTTTTATTGAAAAGCTCTTCTTTGAAGACCTGGAAAGTTACTTTTTGATCTGAAATTTTCCATTGACTTTACTGAGTGGTTCGAAGGGAACAAGACAAACTGAAATGTCTACCGACCTGATTACACTAACTTAATCTTGCAGCGTATCTCCATTAATAAATACAAGGTGTTACTTTATTTAAAATTTACAATTAATTGCATTATGTATTAATTTAATAAATGTTTAATTATTTAATTCTTTATACTTCTTTCATGTGCTTCTGCCACACAATTTTACTTTTTTTTTCATTTTCACACCACTGTGCCTCGCATACTAAACCCCACCACATTCGTATCCTGTATATCGTTTCATAGTTGTTTGTTTTTATATTTTTAACAGTTGCCGTTGCCAGATTTTTCAATGCTTTTGCAGCTGCTGGCATTACTTTCTACTTTTTTTTTATGTATTTTTATTTTTTTGTCAACTCGTATTTAGTTTAACAACAAATCATTGGCAAAATAGAAAAATAAAATCAAAGCTGCAATGAAAAGAGAATACAAAGCATAGAAAGGAAAGAAAAATAAAACCACCAGAATTAAAAAGAAAATGTTACAACGGAAGAGAAGCTTTTCTAAAAGCAAAAATATTTTCTTATTTTCAAAAAAAAAAACAAACAACTTTTTAAAGAAGAAAATAAGTCGACTGAAAAGCAATACAAATAGCAAAAAAAAACAATTTTAATGTGCATCAGTGAGATGTTGTGGAAAGTATCTTCTAATAGTCGACTATATTTATTTAGTGGGAAGAAGTGGAGAAAACAAGTATATGGCCAGCCCAGCTATCAAGGGCGTACAGTTTTGGTTTTGTGCAAAGCTGCTTAGACACAATAAATTGAAAGAACAAAAAACTGAATAAAAATAAACTAAACATATAATGAGAATGCACTTGTCTGCCACATAAAAACAAATTTCGAAAACTTTCTTATATAAAGTCAAGCATCTAAAGTCAGCAGCAGCACAAGCAGCAGCAAGTGTGAGTTTAAAATCTACAATTTATTTTAATTCCCCAAAAGCCAGACAGACTGTGAAAAAAAAAATAGAAATAAATAAAGATTAACGAAACTTTAATACCCTTTATATAAGTTTAAAAAAACGAAAATAAAAACCCGCTACATAAAAATTGTTTAAAGCAAATAATCTCCATATATTGGCTATAGAGCTAAAACCATATACAAAAATATGCATACGAACAGCCAGACATACAGATATGTCTATATCGAATCAACTTTTTTTAGTGGTCCTATTTGGACCTTTATGGAGTAATTTATTACGACTGACGTAAAATACACCAAGTTTTGCGTTTTTGAAAATTGACAACAAAAGATGGGATAGATTTGCATCGGACCTACTCCCTTTAGTAGTCTTATTTACACTTTTATGGAACATTGTATGGGGATTAACATAAAATTGACCAAAACTGGCTTTTCCAGCTAAATTAACGTCAATATTATAAATTTTTTTTAACAACAAATCAGAAGTACCAAACACCCTTAAAGAGGGGGGTTGGCATGCACATTGTATACAAGATATTTGAAAAAGAAATAGGAGAATCTAAATATCGATTTGCATGGTTGCAACCTCTAGCTGTGGTCCGATGAGGTCCTATGTGAAATATTTTAAAATGCTTAACGTAAATAGATAAAATTTGGAACAACAACAATACAAAAATGTATACAAAAATTCAGGAGAAGAGGTGGGTTTCTCTAGTTATCTTAAGAAACGGACTGTGAAATCTGATAGTGTATACAGGACTTTAAGAAGATTAGACTAAATCGCTCGATCGATTTTTAAAATACATAGAATTCTTTGGGAAATGAATTTAATATGTTTCGTTTATCCAGTTTTTCCAGCTGTTCCTTTCCGAAGGGATTTTCTAAAATGCCTCATTTAGAACTGTACCAAGTGAATTCAAATAGCAAGAATTCACTTGGTACAGTAATGGAAATTTCTCTTAATTAGTGTCAAGTGAAACATTGGAACTAAATTTGGGGCAAAATTTTAAAATAAACTTGTAAAATTCCGGAGCAGTCCTAGTCGAATGCCAAAAACACAAAGGCTCTTTCTATTACCGCTTCCGAGATCCTTCCCTTCATACAGACCGGCAGACAGACAGGCGGACAGGTCTATCACTCCTGACCATAATGGTGGTAACTTTGGGAGGTCTCCGACCATTATTTCTACCTGTTACATACATTTGCAAAAAACCAATAGGCTCTTATACCTTTGCCATTATCATTAAATGGGAAATGTCCAGTAACCAAGTTTCAGCTGGATATATTCTAATTGTATCTTCGAGGCTTTTTTAAGAGAAGAAACATTATTCTTAATTCAGCTAGAAACACAAATTTTTAGTGTATTTGGCGTGAATCCAAATAAAATATTTCATAAAGGTCTAAATTTGAGCACTATAAATGGAGTCGATATTGTCATCTCCAACTGTCTGGTTATTCAAAAGAACATCGAGAACTTGAAGACAATAAAAGATAGAACCTTCAAGTTTGAATATTTAAATTATTCTATTTAGATAACTTATATTCAATGTACGAGCCAGACCTCCTTCTTAAGTGGCAATGTCCCTAACAATACAAGACTTTCTCTTCTATTTAATTTTGTAAAAGAAAATTAATGTAGAAATTGCAAAATTGACCACTCTTACATAAATTCTTAAATAATATAATACAGATCCAACCAGTAGAAAGGGTAACTCCTATACAAATCTGGCCCAACTTTGGTCTCTTGGTTTTTGTATGAAGAAAATTTACTGTTGTTGTTGTTAATCAGTTATAAACACAAAATTTGGTGTATTTTACTTCAATCTTATTAAATTATTCCCTAAAGGTCTATATTGGAGCACTAAAAGGATTAGTCCCCTTACATGAATCGAGTCGATAGACATGTTCGACTGTCTAGCTGTCCGTATAACCATCAACAACTTGGTGACTATAAAAGATGGAACCTTCAAGTTGGAATATTAAGCTTCTCCTATTCCCTCTCCTATTCCCGGTAACTAGTATTCCACACACCCTCTTTAATGGAATGTAACCATAAGAACCTGCCCCCTGTTCTAAGTTTGTCTATAACAAAAAAAATTATTTCTTTGATATTTAAGCGAAAAATGCCAAACCCATTTCTGGGTTATTTGTACGAAAAACATTCTGTTGTGATTGAGTTTAGCTTGTTCACTAAATTCAATAAAATATTCCACACAGATCCAATTGAGAATGTATTAACCATATAAATTTAAGGGTCAAGGTGGCGAACAGAGTATGTAGAATTCAAATACACTCGACTGAAATATTGTATTTTATTAAAGCGTAGCTATTTTTGGGTCAATGAATGAGTAATGAACTGTGAAATTTATTGAAGTATCAACATACTCTTAGAACTTAATTTCACTGACATGTTGATACTTGACTTGAAATGTCGATGCTTTAATTGGGAGACCAGGCAGTAGCAGGCAACTCTGTTAGTTTAAATAATATTTCTTTTGTTGATACTTGACTTGAAATGTCGATGCTTTAATTGGGAGACCAGACAGTAGCAGGCAACTCTGTTAGTTTAAATAATATTTATTTCTCTGTATTTGTTGTTGGTTGTTTTATTTTGTCAATTATCTAATGCATCTGAAAGGTGCGCCATTCAATGTTTGTAGACTCCACTATGTGTATGTCATGAATTGCAGAATAGGTTTCAGACCAAACTGAATATATTTATATAAAATATCATTTGGAAATAAAAGAAAAACCAAGTTCAGCATATTTTGGCAACTAATTGACGGAGCGTTAAGGAATTTATAGACGATTTTACTATTGAATAGCAGATAGTTTCTTGCTTATACAATCTGGAATAAGAAAAAAACGGCATCATCGCTTAGATACTTTTCAGAATATGTCAAGGGCTTTCTTCGCTTTAAGTTAGTATTGCTTAGCAAGCAGTTGCTCAAACTAGACCTCAAGTACTTTATATCGATGTAAACGTGCAATTTATACAATATCAGTTTTTATTAATAAAATTTATTTCCAACTATTTTTGTATTTTACACATTTTTAAATTTTAAAAAGAAATTACTTGCTTCAATGAGTTTTATATGGGACCTCATAGTGGGGCATATTGTAGTCAATCTAACTAGAGTGTGCTTGTTACCAAAAGTCTACAAAACAAGTTCCCAAACAAATATTGTATTCCTACAAGGGAGCATATGTAACCACACACTGACAGACGGACATGGTTACAGAACGACTCGCATTATTGCGTTGACTACTGTATCTGAATCTTCTTTAAGACAATTTCTAAAATTGAATAGCTTTTCTAGGTAACCCCTGATATAATTTCACCGCTTTTGGACTTTCAGAGCATTGCCATTTTTTTTTAATAATTTTGGAAAATCAATAAACCAAGTTTACCGTAATCTGGACTCCGCCTACTTGGACTCAAGTTGGACAAATAAAATGCAATGTCAAATTTCAAACTTCATGGCACCAACTTTATTGGATAACATACAAATAATTGGATAACTAAAGCTCAGGTCAGCGTGATAATACCACTTTTTCTAGCTAAATTTAAAGGGTATACAGTAGGAGTGTAAGGTAAGACCGTATATATGTACTGTAGAGCAAAAAACCGAAACAGGCTGGCAGGCTACAACCGAAAGTGGTCACGTCTACAAAACCCAAAATAGCAAAACCAAACTCAATACAAATGCCAAACGCCCCACAAGCCCAGCTTTAGAGCTACAAAATAGAAACGAATAAACATATAAACAATTCAGTACGGCCCAATAGCAGCATGCAACGTGCTATGCATTTTTCTAGCATTTTAAATGTTTTTTGTTTTGTTTTTTTTTTTTTTTTTTTTTTTGTGCTTGTTCGAATTTAGTATTTTCTATTTTTTCTATGCATGCACAGCTCTGCAAATACACACAAAACACATGCAGCAGCTATGTATCTGCAGCTACAAATTTTGTATCTATATATGTATCTATATAGTAGCTGTAGCTGTAACTGTCCGTCTCTCTCGCTTCTTGCTTATGTGTGTTTACTTGCTGCGCTTGTTTGTACTTTACCATTAACATGGAGCTCGGTATTACGGATAAATCCACAGCGGGTATTGCAGTTAACAAACCACTTGGATACTTTTTCATGCGACTCGGGAAAAAGGTCGATTCGACGCCCTGTGTTTTTAGTTTGGTAAAAAACAAAATAAACAAATGTTAAAGTTAAAATAAAAAATGCAAAATAAAATAAATACATGTGTTGGAGTTGTACGAGTATTGCGCAAAGAAAACAAAACCAAAAAAAAAAAAAATAATACATTTCAGTTTAAATGCATGCGAGTGCTCGGCAAAATCTCACTAAAAGCTTCAGAGATTTATTTATTTTTTCACGTTCACTCAAATGCTGTAAGCTGTAAAGCTGTAAATTGCAAGCAACTTCACAATTCCTAAAACTCATCTTGAACAATCTTCGCCCGTTGCACAGAAAAGGCAATGAAAGCAACGCTTCCTCACCATAATCGTATCCTGTTTATATATATTGCACTTCATTGTGCAACAGAGCAGATTCAATTTCTCATTGGAATCGCATCTACAGCTCCTTCATGCCGTTGAGGTGTTGCAATGCCGACGACCGACGATGCTGCCAACTTGTTGTTTGATTGCTGTTCGAACTCAGCAAAAAAAAAAATGAAAAAAAAAAAAAAGATGAAAAAAACTTTCTCTACTTAACTTTTGCGTTTGTTCATAAATTCATTAATTTGTTTGAAAAATATTGTAAAACATAAAACATAAAAAAAGTATGTAATAGCAATTAAAACAAGAAAATTAAAAATTACGTGGAAAATTTTTTCTTTGAGTAGCAGTTGTTGTTTTTTGTTTTGTTGTTTCTGTGTTCAGTTTGTTTAGCAACATTATTAAATGCATTTTTTAATGAAATTGTTCTTTTTTCTTTTCATCAGAGTGTATCACATGACTGGCCATCCGCATTCATTATTTATTTAATTAAATTGGAAAATTGCCAACAGAAAATAATGCTGCTGCGTTCTATAGAAGGTCAGCACAGACTGTTGGTTAGATAGGGTGTCACGCTGTCAAGTTAGTTAGTCTTGCTAAAGACCATTTAAAGTTTTATACTTATTTGAGTGCATTCATTGAGAAGACCTTTTAGCGCTAATTGTAGGGGGTAAATTGCATTTAGTATACTAAACTAAGTAGTTGCGAATATTAAAAAGTTTTTATTGCTTTTATTAACCTTGATATACATAATACATACTTCCCCGGTGTTTACAGAACAGCTCAATGCAGTGGAACACAAAGGAGATACTGCCCCATATTTGACTACTATGATAGCAAATGAAAAAGGAATTAGCAAGACAACAGATAGATTCCAATCTTAGAAATCAATGGGTTTGGATAGTATTTTTATAATTGAACTCCAGTATACATGCTTATACGCCATCTTCTAAGAGATACTTCATTCAAAACAAAATAGTTAAATGAGTGTTCATAATGAAGTTCGGATGCCTATCAGTAATTATTATTCCTTCTAAAATCTCTGGAATATTTTACACATACACACATCAGGCAAAGCATAGACCTCTCGAAGCCTCAGCTTGCGTATAGTATGAAAAAGTTTATATAAACAGATTTAATAAATCTCTAATGGCAACTATTCAGAAATTGTTAGAAGCCAAGGAAGGCATTTTTCGACATTGAAAATGTCTTTAATAATAATATTCCCAAAGCAATTACCAATGCAATTTAATTCAATTCATGTGTGAGTTCGTCATTAGGAGAAGCTTGTTAGTAGAGAAATATTTCAAGAGCGGCTCCTCCTCCTTTAGATGTGATCGAAGTTAACTAACTCTTAAGGCGTTAGGAAGCAGGAAATAAACAGAACTCACAGTGTATCTCGTCCTGAGCTCAGGGAGCAAATCGAACAATGACAGACTTCGTTTTAAGAAATATGAAACTCCGATCCTCATTCCTCCAAAAATTAACGACTAATGTCAAAATTTTGGGTATGTGGTCGTTTGAAGATTTCTATAGTTATTGCGAAAGTTATAGACTGTGATTATCTTCGGCATGATTACAAATTATACTTTTGCAAATATGTAACTAAAATATCCGTTAGCCCTTGATATCGTATTCTCTGGGAAAACTCTGAACATCCATGCGAGGGAGAGCAAATTGTGAGAAGCTCGCAACTGCCACCTTAATTACCGATGCACTGAGCTTGGGAAACGCCACTACAAAAGAAATAACAACTGGGAATACATAAAGGTATACTCCGATATAATCTCTCGTAAGGTCCAAATATTGACTTGGACAACTATAGTGTATGTAATCGGCAACAACACGAGCTGTTGTCTAGTGGGCTCAATTACTAACAATTTTTATGAGGGCCACCCTTTCTAGTGGAGTTCCTAGCTAAATAAACAACCACAATAAACATGTTTCTTACAAAACTGCAGAAAGGTTGGGCAGCTATGTATAAGGGCTATGCCTTTTAGTGGTCTGATCTGAACCTAAATGGAATATTTATAAGGATTAACATAAGATAAGCCAAATTTGGTGTTTCTAGCAATATTAACAAGATTACAAAAACTCAGAATGAGGTGGATTGCATTGTTAGAACCAACTGTTCCTTAAGGAAGGGAGGGAGGTACCAACGGCTCCTTAAGAAAGGGAGGGAGGTGTTAGTGTCTTTATTAAAACAATTTATCTGAAGAATGAATAAGAATATCAAAATTGCAAATTGGAAAGTCGACTTGACTTGATGCTGATAACGAATATATGTAAACTTTATGTTGCCTGTCTCACCTCCTTCTGCCTGTTACATACATTTTCACAGACTTAGTATACCCTTTTTATCTATGAGAACGCATAAGGAGCACGAATATGTTGAAGCAGGAATGAAGGTCTAAAGCTCGGGTCTACGACTGTGGGTCCATTTAAAAGAATCTCCTCGCTGTTATGGGTAGAAAAAGTTTATCAACTGTTATATTCTGAAAGCAACCTTTGTTCTGCGGTCTGGGTGTAATCATCGACGAACGCACTAAAAAATTGATCACCCTAGAGTTTTGGGTTTACCTTCTGACACTGCATCATACTCATACTTCAAAAGTACAATTCAACACGGTTTATGTATCTCGGCTACAATTTCGAAATGAAATACATTGCCTCAATCCCTAAATTATGTTACATACTTGTGAGTGATATTAATTTCTTTAATCAAAAATGCCATAATTCCAGAGTACTATGCACTATCACGGGGAACACTCATATACTCAACAACATGTGTCCATTTTATCTTATAGTCAAGCAGCACTCAAAGTTTTTTCAGTTTTAAACCGTAACAAAAGAACTACTACCGAGTATTGCAGATCTCATAACAAGATGACACAATACTATGGAAAAAATCTGCTTATCTGAGGAACCGCGTAATAAATATCTTTAAGAGACACAGCATTAACATTAACTTTTAACTTTTTTATACTAAATAGCCACAAGGGATTATTTAAAGCCTATTTTTAAATGAGCTTCCATTGGAATAGGCTGTCTGACGATAATCATTTCTATAAGAAAGTTAAATCTACGAAGAGGACTCTACGAGGCAAGTCTTAAGAAGTAGAGTCTCTAAGGGAATGCTACTCCGCAGCTGACAGTTTTATTCTGCTGAATCTCCCCGAAAGGATCAAATATGGGTAAGTGGATTGGCCGATTTATTAAGGCAGTATAACAGACGAGAACCAATGGTCTAGAAATGGAAACCAGAAATCTCATGACTAACTGCAGATCTAATACATGTGTGATAAATAGACAAGCATGCAAAGAATCTGGGCGTACTATGTAACCGATCTTTCGTAGTTGCATAGAATAAATACAATTTACATCGAGCGAGAATTTCATGTGTAAATACTATAGTGGTAAAAAAAAATATAGTCTCAAGACAGTCCTAAGTAGAAAATCTAGCTGATCTGTTCGTACTATATAGAAGCAACTACGTCGTGGGTTATAGCAACCAAGCGGTTTAATCTAATTGAAAGATTCCAAAGATCCCAAAAGAATTTCGAATGGAAAATAAGACAGATATACTCTGTACTCTTGCTTAGGGCATACGATCCTATCTAGATCCGTGTCGGATATTTACTTGAAATAGTATAAAAGACATCAAATTTTTTTTTTCAAGCTAAACTCATCAACCACAACCAAAGAATACTTCGGGACTCAGCAACGGCGAGTCAGCAAGGCGTTCTCGGAGTTTTAAAATCAGTCTCAGCTCCAGGGTCCAGCGGTTAATACTGAAAAGACGTAGTTCTTGGTGTCCTCCCGCACACCGTCATCGCGTCCTGGACGGTCGTTGACGATGGAAAATTTTAACTTTAATGTTGAAGAAAACTTCGTCTATCTTGGATCTGAAATGACCAGTAACAACAATGTCAGCCTGGAGATAAGGCGAAGAATCACGCTTGCAAATAGATGCTACTTTGGGCTGAGCAAGCAAATTAGAAGTAAAGCCCTCTCGCGAAAGACGATAATCAAGATTTATAAAACGCTGATACTCCTGGTCCTACAGAATGGCGCATAGGCATGGACCGTGATTGAGTCAGATGAAACAGCGTTGGAAGTCTTCGAGAGGAAGATTCTTCGCAGGATCTTTGGTCCTTAATGAAAATTATAACACTATGACATGGCAATGAATGTAAATGCAGCACAGAGAGAAAGAGAGAGAACGTATGAACGGTAGCAAACCCACTTTAAATCGATATAAATCAAAAATGGTCATTCAAAATGAAAAATGATAAGTGAAACCCAAAGATGATTTTCAAATAACTGTCCAATTAAACCTAACATAATATAGTTGGACAAATTTAATTGTTTTCTTTTTCACAATATGGAGTCTTGTTGTCACCACTTTAAGCTTTTAATAATGTAATATCTGTCATATCTACTGCCAAAAATATTGACGTAAAAATCAGCAAATCATCAATCATCCGCCACACAGGCACATAGACATACATACATTCATTGACAAGTAATCACATTACGGGTAAAATAGAAATTTTGTTATGCAACCACTCAGAAAAGATGCCAGATTTTAATGGGTACTACCCCTTTGAGAAGGGTTGGCACGCTCATTAAATGCAACCAATTTGAACGGCGAATTGGGACCATTAAATATCCAAAGTTGAAAGCCAAACAGACGGATATGTCTATATGGACCTGACTTTTTGTAGGAGCTACCAAAATTTCAAGGGGAGTAATCTAGATCTATACATAATATTTTATAGGGATTAACGCAAAGTAGAACAATTTTGGCATGTCTAGGAAATTTTTTTGTTCATAAAAAAAAAATTGGATTCGAGGAGGAGGTTTGAATGGTAAATACCAACCATGTGGGTGATTGAGTTTGGATTGGGGGTTGTATGCGCATTCATTGAAATGAAATAATCTGAATAGTTTGTGCCATCCATCTATTATTGTCTCCAGATGTCCGGATGGACTAGTTTTGCATAAGCCTTTACGTAAAGAAAATTTCGATTACCGAAAAGAGCTGATAGTAAAATAAAAAATCGTCACGAAAATTGTAACATTTATGTTACAACGGATAAGTGGATATCTTCCTTTTACGTATATTTTTCCCTACCCTACATTATTTCCGTAAATTCGAAGTAAGTCGCCAGAGTGCTCCTTTCAATAATAACTCAAAGCAAATAGACTTTCGTGAAACCTTTCTTTCTGTCATTTCATTCATCGGCAGTAATCAGACGAGATGTCCCTTTTTCTTTTTTTTTACAATGTACTTTCTTTCTGTACAATTTTGTGCCAAATATGTCAAAAGTATTTCTCAAAAAGTGAAATGTAAATCAATTAAACGAACCAATATACTCACGTTTATGTGTTACAAATACGTTGAGTACTCTAAAGTCTTTGAATTTTAGAACAAGTTCAATAACTATGACAAACTGCAACTACACACTGCGAAGTAGCATGTTCTTAACTTATTAGGTGATCACAAAGAACAACTCTCTTCACATCAAAAATGACAGGTAAGTCTTTAGTGCATCAAATGCACTATAAACCACAAAGCTGCTTTGAAGAGTTATTAGAGTAGACGGAGTTGACAGCTCACTTCGCAAACGCACATCAAATACAATGGAAGGTGCTTATATTAAAAGCTGCTTAACTATCAATACAATGGGTACTTTCAGCCACAATTACAAATACTATGACCGCTGACACATTTTGCTGATGCTGACCTTGAAAGTAGCCAACAATAAAAAAAAAACTGTAGATAGGAGAAAATAATATTTTATAAGAGCAGCACACTCATGGGACACGTGTAACATTTACAAAAAATAAAAACAACATCACTTCGATTGAACTGAAGCATTAATACCCTATACAGAATGTAAAAAAAAAAGTTATTTATATTGGGGAAACATAAGCTTGAAAAATGTATTTCGATTTGGTTCAGTTGGGTGTTTCTAAAAGGATTGGTTTTGTATTCAATAAAAACATCAAATTTCGTCACCAGTCACTAATGATTAAATGTTATGCTCCCTTTTAATGCGCTTTTATTAACACCTTCCACAAATATTAAGACTCGATGACAATACAACAATTATTATTATTTTAGTGTTGCTCCCTTACAGACCCAATGACATCATTCGATATTTTGTATGAAAAACTTTAATCAATATGAGTTGAAGCAATTTGGTACTGTGAATTCTGAATGGTATGCAATAACTTCTTTGCTAGAAGTTTTCAGAGTATTGAAGAAGACGGATTGTCCTTCATCACGACATTACCTGCTCGCAAACATCGTTTTATAGCCCTGACTTGGCATTTAATTATTTATTTTTATGCCCGATAATCATACAAAAATTGCGAGGTCAATGTTTTCCGACAGTAGAAGAGGTAGGATCTTCAGAGTGCTTTGAAAATTGGTTCAAACTTGCATTTATCTTCAGGGAGAATATTTCGAAAATCAATAAAACCAATTTCAATGATGCATTATCATTCTTATTAGGCGAATTTTTGAAGGTGTTTCGAAAAACATTAAAAAATTAAAGATCGCGAATTTATGATACTACAGGATCTTGCACAAAATGTAGTACAGATGATGTAGTTTAGTCATGACGGTAAAAATTGTCTTTGGTATTTTATAAAAAAAATAAACAGCTTCGGAGTTACAGGTCATCGAATGCAGTGTAATTATTAACGAGTCTCATATATTTTTAATATCCTGTTACCATTGAGGAAAAGGGAAAAATCGTAATCTTGCAGACTATAAGGGATAAGGCCTTCAAATTTGTATATATATGTAGATAATCGTATTCATTCTTCAATTCATTTGTATTGAATGGAAAAGTTAACACCTCAATCCTTATTTGCCTCCACCCTAATAGTAGGTTGATACTAACCGTTTGCTAACCTCCTAATACTGAGTATTTTTACTAAACATTTTTGTAATTTTTATAGTTATGCTATAAGCTTAATAGGTCCAGATAAGTTCAATAAAAGGCGTAGCCCTCATGTGAATCTGTCTTACATTTCTTTGTTTTTTTTTTTGTGTGCAACCATTTTAGTGGTTTCTGTAAATTGAGCTAAAAAAACAGAATTTAGTTTTATTTGAGTCAATTCTTATCAATCAGACCAATAAAAGATATGGCAACGTACAAAAAGACAATTCGCTATAGACTTAGGTGTCTCTCTTCCTATGAAAAACAAAAACTTGGAGACTATAAAAGATAGAGACTTCAAGTTTGGATATTAAAAGTCTCCTGTTCGCTTTATAAAACATTCCACACGAGTCAAATTAGAAATACAAAACTAAAAATTAAAATAATTATTTTTGATCACAAATATTAAGTCGAAATGGACATATCCGTTTGTCTGGTTGTCCATATGCATAATAAGATCTTCAAGTTAATATATTTAGAACCCCCGATCCTCTCTTTAGATAACTTGTATTAAGTGAGCGTGCCAACCCCTTAATAGATATAGCTAATTTATTTAGAAACGCCATATTTTGGTGATTTTTTTTTTTTTTTTTTTGTTTGTTTACCAATTTTAATATAATATGAACTCCATAAATGCGAATTTCAGTTCAATACGGGTTATCTTGAAATTTTAAAATGAACTTGTTAAATTCCGGAGAAGTCCCAGTCGAATACAAAAAACACGGAGTCTCTATCTATTACCGTTTCCGAGATCCTTTCGTTCATACAGACGGACGGATGGACAGACGGACATGGCTATATCGACTCCTTTATCACTCCTGACCATAATGGTGGTAACTTTGGGGGGTCTCCGACCATTATTTCTACCTGTTACATACATTTGCACAAAACCAATACTCTCTTGTACCTTCGGTACAGGGCCTAAAAAGTCAAGGTCTGTAAGAGGTATAACCCAATTATTCGATGTTTTGAATGACCAAAAAGCATGTTTGATCTGATATTTGAGAGCTTGAATATGCCTTGGTAAAGGACAATACCTCTTCGGCGATTGGTTTGAAAACTTCAGGCAAAGGAATGGTTGAATACCATTTCTAATTCACCATCCTACATTGGTCCAGCGGAACAGATAGACGATCATTTGCGTTAAAGTGCTGCGTTCGCGAATAACTTCTGTTAGGTTTGGCTAGTTTTGGAACACACATACTGTCGATTGCTGCCTTATTTCGGTCGCATTTGTATATATCCAGGATTCGGCAGCTGTTGCTATTTTCTGGCGATGATCAAATTATTATTATCCAACGAAAGAAACATCTTCGTGCCCTTTGATACAAAAAGAACCCAATGCTTATAAAACTATCAGAAACCTATGCTTCTCCTATAAATAAGTCCACATATCCATATCAAAATTAAAGTATCTTCCAAGGATAACGAGTATTCTGTCTTTACCAGATCCCTTAACAGTTTAATTTGGCAACTAAATGGAATGAATGTTCCTGCAGAACCATTGTTGCATAGTTTATGATTTAAAGTTGTTCATTGATGCATGCCTGGACCAGTGCCGAGCTTATTAGGCCCAGTACCGAAGATACAAGAGCCTATTGGTAATATTCGGAGGCCCCCTAAAAATTACCCGTATTATGGTCCAAAGTGATAGAGGAGACGATATAGCCATGTCCGTCTGTCCGTCCGTATGAACAAAAGGATCTCAGAAACGGTAATAGATAGAGACTTCTTTCTTTTTTGCATACGACTAGGACTTTGCCGGAATTTTTATTTTAAAATTTTGCCCCTTCCCAATAAAATCCCTATCAAGGGTAAAAATTTCTATGTATGCCAGTATAGAGATAAAATCTCTCGTAGCCAAAATCCCAAAACTTCATCAAAATCGGATAATAAATGACGATTTTATAAGCAATTCAATTAGAACGACCTATAATACTTCCGTCCTCCATTAAAAAATGTTTTATAAGGCACTTATTGGTGAAGTGAGAAGTGGGAGGAGCAAAATACTTTTCATCAGTACCATTTTTTCTTATTAATTTCCTACCTTTTTGTTTTGCACTGCTTGGTCATAAGCTAGGGAAACATTTAATGTGTTTGGAAATGGAGCTTGTTCTTGAATATCATAAGACTGACTGCAATCTTTCAGTTTAAAGTTCAACTTTTCCAGCTCTATAGTAATGGCATCAAACATTTATTGAGCCGGGTGTCTTTCAGAAGGTTAGAATTTAAGAAATCTCTCATTTGAGAATTTTTTATAGGAATAAGTTTCTATAAGGACTTAACGTGTTAGTATAAAAAACCATGAGAAAGCCAATGAACTTGTTTGAATTTTATCCTCTGAAATCGAGCGAGCATCCTCGGAAATCTGCTGCCTTTAGGAATCTGCACCCTATGATGTGTATAGAGTACATGGTATATGAGTCCAATCTGAAGCAATATTGGATACTTTTTAAGGATCGATGTTAAAATACTTTGAATAATAATGAATTAGTTAATACTAGATCATTTATGAGGCGGTTTGTACAGTGAAGATATGGCTTATATGGTATAGGAGACCAACCGAAAACTAAGAATATAAGAAATTACAATCTGAAGTTTAAGAAAGTTTATTTTACCAAAATTTAAAAAAAAAAAAAAAAACTGGATGCGCCTCAAATTTTCCCATATGCTGTTAATACCTTTAACACACCATGTGTGAAGGGTGTAAAAACTGAAATTTTACGTTTGTTTGCACTGAAAACAGAACAGATACAGACAGAACAACAGAACAAATTCTGAGCCATAAAGTAAAATGATGGAAAAAAGCGAGAAAAAAAAACAAACTAAAACAGCAGCAGCAGAGATCTAAACAGGAAAAAACAAGTGCAAATCAAAAGGACATGCGACTAACAAAGGAAACAAATGCCAAACACACGACCGGATGCAATGGCACAGAACGATAAGGAAGCAATGTATATGGAAATGGAGGGAACGGTAAGCGGTAAGATATAGCGAAGGCCATTGGGTCAGTAGAATGCTGCTGCTACAGCTATTGCTGGCTATAAACTATGGCAGCAATATTTTGAACAAACAAACAAACAAATGCTAGAAGCCAACGACAAGTGTTGTCATTTGCCATAAGCAATAGGAAAAAAAATGGCAATTGTGTAAGCTAAAAATTTTATAAAACGAACAAAAAAAAATAAGCATCACGTAAAAATCAAACACAATTGACAGCAATCAGCATAAATGTTGACTCGAACTGAAGCTTTAGCTGTAGAGATTCAGTCAGGATGAGTATGAGTTCTAGGATTGTATAACCGCAGCAGCGCGCAGCCTTGCAACCTCAAGCACGCACATTGAACGTACGCACGCATGCATGCCGGCAAGCATGCATGCGTTGACGTCGACGTCGATGTTGACCACCCCTTCAACGAACGTACGAGCGAACGCAGAATGTGTACCACTTACCCATACACCAAAACATTCACATTTCACCAAAAAATTACGCCCCCAAATACATTGCCCGCCCCACTCACTTCGTCACTCACCTCGAGTACGACACCCTCGAGCGCTGGCTGTGAGATATTCTTCAGATTGCTGTGATTCAATTTTGGTGCGCTGTCGGCACGATTTCGGCCCAGTGATTGATTTGACGTTTTGTTATCGGTTTTGCTCAGCATCGAATTGTTGGAGGATTTGTGATTAATTTCGAGCGCCGAACGCAGTATATCGACTTTTGAAGCGCTACCGATATTCCCATGCTTGGGTACACCGCGCGTTGACTCAACGTTATAGCTGCTGCGACGTATTGACAAATGGTCGTGTATATCAGCCTGAAAAGAACGATGCGTAGAGTTTGTTGTATTTGAAAGTCGCCTGCGTAAGCTAGAATTTCTAATTAAAAGTTTCTTGTTACATACCCGTGAACCGCGCGGCAATGATGAAAGACTACCGATTTGATTGTATTTAATCATTAGACTCAAACGTTCTAATGACATCGATGTACCCTGTTCCTTGGTTGCTGGTTCACCATTTGTTAACTTCTCCGTTTCGCCATTCTCAACAGCTTCGGCTTCTTCCTCGGATTCGTCCATGCTGTCATCGAATTTACGCAGCCAGAGCAAATGCAACAATCCGTAGGCAATGCCGCCGACAACAGCGAGCAGACCCATATAGCGGAATGCATCACGCGTGCCGAATTGACCGATAAGCAGACCGCCAGTGAAAGAACCGCTACCACGTCCTGTGAAAAAGTACAAAAGGGAAAATGTTGATTATGCTGATTTATGGGTAAAGATAAAAGCATAAATTGGCATTTGTATGTAGGTATTCTGTATATAAAAAAAATTTTATTAATACGAATTTCTAATTTACAATTGGAATAACAATACATTGCATGTAGAACTCTAGTTCAGTTCAATAGTTAAATTTTCATAATTAAAAACAATATGGGCTTCTAATATTGAATGAACCGGATGCTTCACATTGAGAAATATGTAAGTTTTTTTAAAATATACCAAATACATCCAAATCGAAATATAGCACCTGTACCAAAATATGGAGTACAGCGGACATAAAAATTAGGTTTAGTTTTCATTAAGATTTACATTTGTTAAGAGTCAAAGATAACATAATAATTTTTTGAAAAAAGTCCGATAGGAAAGTAAAAAAATGAGAGCACGACTATAAATCTAATAAAAAACTTTAGTTGTACAAAATTGTTCACAAAAAAAATCATTATCGACTAATTTCGTAACAGCATTTAATGAAAGGCCTTGACGGCTTGCTTAATGGGGTGTAAGTACAAAAATCTTTCATCTGGTAAAGATTTTTAAAAAACCGGCATTGATTCCGAATCAAAAATAAAAAGAAAGATGAAGTGTCAAAGAGTACATGTCTTCGCAATTATTTCTTTTTCTTTTGAACGATTTAATTATAAAAGGGTCTACTTGCAAGCCTATTTACTACTGGAGTACCTTGAGTGCGGTGAAAAAGATCCCATAGGGAATCCCGCTACAGAATTGTGGGATTCCCTAGAAAGATTCCCTGTGGAAATTCCATGGGTATATTCCCTTCAGGGACTCCCTGAAGGTTTCCCAGACAGGGGTATTCCCAAAGGATATCCCTCAGGGAAATTCACACATGGAATCTCAATTATGGAATCCCCCTAGGGAATCCAACCAGGAAATCCCCTTAGAAAAACCGCTAAGGGGAATCCCCCTAACCCCCACCTATCTATAAGGTTATGCAAGTTTTCATCTCTTTGGAGAGAATATTTCAATATTCCACTTCATAAACAAGTAAGAAAATCACAGTCGGGCGTAACCGACTGTAAGAGGCCCTGTACCAGTGCAGGTCGCCTAACAAACACATTAAATGTTCCCCTAGCTTATGACCAAACACATGACCACTTCTCACTGCACGACTAAGTGCCTTTTAAACCATTTTTTTTATGTATGAAACGAAAAGGGGGGTCGCTCAAATTCAATTGCTTATAAAATCGTCATTTATTATCCGATTTTGATGAACTTTTCGAATTTTTGCTAAGAAGGACGATATCTCTATACTGGCATACTTACTTTTTTTTGCGCCGAAGAAATTTTTACCCTTGGGGGTGATTTTATGGGGAAGGGGGGAGGGGCAAGTTTTTAAAATAAACTTGTAAAATTCCGGAGCAGTCCTAGTCGAATGCAAAAAACACGAAGTCTCTATCTATTACCGTTTCCGAGATCCTTTCGTTCATACGGACGGCCAGACGGACGGACGGACGGACGGACAGACGGACAGACGGACAGACGGACATGTCTATATCGACTCCTCTATCGCTCCTGACCATAATGGGGGTAACTTTGGGGGGTCTCCGATTATTATTTCTACCTGTTACATACATTTGCACAAAACCAATAGGCTCTTGTACCTTCGGTACAAGGCCTAAAAAGGCAGCAAGTCTGATATATCTAATTATAAAGGTATTCCTAAGCTGACTGCCAAAACTGTTCGAAGAAATCATTACAGACCAAATGTAAAAGTCGTTAAAGTCATTGGCACAAATCTGTTAGAATTTGCTTCTGTTGTGAATAATGGTTTTGAGTCCAGTAATCAAACAGATGTCATAAACACAGACTTGAGTAAAGCTTTTGATAGTGTGTGTCACAAACACCTTTTGTTTAAATTGAAAACTATAGATTTTTCACCTTGTCTTTTTTCTTGAATTGTATTATTTGATAAATAACAATATTCTCGGAAGAGTATATTGTTATATTGATTTGGTCCACAAACTTATTTATAATAATGACATTGTGTCAATGGTAAACAAAGAAAAATCTATTCTTAGCTTTATTAAGCGTTGGTCTTAATGACCCTTATACTACTAAACCCCTCTATACCTCACTTGTCCGCCCCATTTTATAACTTAGAATCCATATTATGGTATTCACCAAGACCGCATTGAATCTATTCAAAAATAGTTTCATCTTTTTGCTCTTCGCAGTCTTAATTGAAATACCCATGTAAATCTTCCATCTTATAAGAACAGAATCAACCCTTCCTTCACGCAGATCCATGGTCACTGTGGTTTGTCTCAATAAAATAATAATTTGTGAAATTGAGTCTCCTTACATGCTTTCAATCAAATTCTTTAGTTATCCCCTTTCAACCAACTCGCCATTTTGTGCCAATAAACAACAATTTAAGCTCTCAATAAATCAGTTTGAGCTCTCTGTTCTGTCTACAACAAATTCTCTTTTTTTTTTTCTTTTCATTTGTCCTTGAAATCTGTTAAAAACGCTGTACTGACTAATCACAATTCAACTAATTTATAATTTCCAACTTTCGTTTAAATTCATTATTTTTGTAATTGCGCTGTGAGTAGGTAAACTAAACCCCTTCACCACCCCACCCATTTACACAACGTTTGCTTCACATTCCAACAACGTAGAACAAAATTTCTTAAATACTCAATCAACAAAATAACAACATTCCATAACATGCAACAAGCAATCAAATTCCTCAAAGTTGCAAATAACTTCCATCGAATATAAGCATAAATTAATCACTAAATTATACAAATATGCAGCTTACACATAAAGGGTTAATTATTTATCTACACAACTAACTACAACGGCTACAGGAGCTATAAAGCTATATATGTATGTACTTTAAGTTGCGCGGATTTAATTATTCCTTGTCAATTTTTGTAAATAATAATAATAATCTAGCTAAATGCATAATTGCTTTCTTTACATCTTAAAATTGTAAATGTAATATACATATATGATATATATATGTCTGTGAAATGGCGTCAGTGGGTTTGGAGTGCTTTACTCAATTCACACCAACTATTCTTGCTTCATTGAATATCAAGCATATTAGGTGATTTTTTTTCACATTCAGTTCGATTTTAGTAGCCTTGGTTAATTATTTAAAGCAATTTATTGCATTTAGTGGCCAAAATTAACGGGTGAGATACTCCATTGGGCTTGTGAAAATGTTAAAATGTTTAGAAAATATCAAAAGGCAGCATCGAAGACACCACAATGTATGCATGGTCAGCACAATTCTAGCCATGTTCGTCTACCTTATAGAAAGATTTCTTAGTAGGGAAACGTGCAACACAATTCTTACAAAAACAGACTTAGAGCTACTACGTTTATACTTTTTAAATAACATTCCTTAATTTACAAAGACTACGAGAGAACGAAGGGTTTATAATGAATTTGAAATAAAAGTATGTATATGGAATACATCTGTCAAAATAATAAAAAATGGAGTAAAAAATAATCAATGTACCGCATATTGGAGTAGACCAAAGAGTAGTAAATAGTAAGTGCTATAACTTTACGTAGTCAGTCTTTTTAAAGTTTCTAATACGACGAAGACATTAATTGCTATCCTGTGAAAAGGTGACTTACAAAGTTGTATGGGGGAATCATAGGACTAAAGAGAGACGTGATATAAACTCCGACTTACGGGGTGCTACAACTGTCAGACTACATACATTGGATGCACGTTGCTTTTGAGATGAGCCAGTAGGAGGATGTGTCAACCATCAAGGGCTCGTGTAACACGAAGGAGCAGTCTTCAAATACCAACAATAACGTCACTGACTCTGGAGAGGGCATAGCAGTATTAGCAACAGCCTTATTATCGAATGGTGATAAAAAAAATGGCGCATTATTACTTGAAAAAACTAGGACAACTTGCTTAAAAAAAAATTAAAAAATTAATATTTCGTAGACTATTGCATTTATTAGTATGGCCACAGTATTATCATAGAAATGTTGTCAATAGAAAAAAATCATTATCGCGTGTCTGACAAATTAATGAGTTGATCCTGCCTGCTATTCATATTAATTTCGTCGTTGACAGTGCTTCATATCATACAGTAATATTTAAATTTAAGTCCTGTGGCAGCATTTGCAGCTCCAATTGATCATGCTGTATTATTACATTTGACTGTCCTAGTTGCTGATCCTGCGGCGACTTTTCCACCTGCTCCAACGATGCACTTGCTCTGATTGTATGTTCCACATAACTCACTCTATGTATGTGCTCCAGTGGCATAGCAATTATATCGGAATCATCACTATCTGTCATGTCCGTTGGCATACTTATAAAATCCAATGCGCTACACTCGGAGCTATAGTCTTCCGTATATGTAGTATCTTCTAGCACAAATCCGACACGATTGAAAGTAGTTGTCAAATAGCGTTCCCATTCATCCAGATATGCGTCGACATTAACGCCCGTGCATTGTGCCATTAGCGCTAATTTAAATGTACAATCGATTCCGGTGAGTATGTGATATTTGCCGAAGATACCATAATGTATAGGATCTACGGAAACATCATAGATAACACCCTTCAATGCGAGCAGTACACGTCCATCGACGCGACCAGATTTATAGTCCACCAATTCCATTTCGGTAAGATCTTCTAGTATGGGTTTGAGGCGTCGCGCCTTTTGCTGTTGATCGTAGAGCAGATCATCGAAAGTCCGTGGATAGGCGTATGTGCGACAAGAGCGACGACGATTGCACTTTGACGGCTCCCTTAACATGCAGTAACCGGCGCAGACAATCATGCCGCCAATTAATAGTGCTGACTTTATGGTACTCTCATTTATTTGAATGTATTCGAAACTGCTGATATATGGAATTTTCGACTTAAGTAGTACAAAAGTTCGCGTGGCTAGAAAACTAATCATAACTGTTCTATTTTGAATTGGTAACTTCTATAATTTTGATTGATTTGAGGAAGGCAAAATACGGAATACACAATCTTTGTACAATCCGGGTAACGAAAAATTATGTTTTCAGAAATTTGTCGAATTAATTAATTTATTTACTTTGCTTACTTTGCTTGAATTTTAAGTTAAAAAATTTTAAATAAAATTTTTCTTTATACCTGCTGTTAGCTACTACCGCCAAAAACCACCAATTTCTAGCTTTTCAGCTGTTTTTTCGGCTACTTTTGAAATTGAATTGAATGCTACTCAGCACTTGATATTACTTTTGCTCTCATAAAAAACAAATTTGTGTTTTATTTTACAAAATATAAGCCCAAAAAAATGTCAAAACTTACCCAAACTGAAATGCGCCATGCCAAGTACACCAATCAGTGTTGCTAATAAACTCTTCGGTGCCAAAATAGAGCAATAAGTGGCAGCTGCAACCCACATCAAATGACAGGAGAGTGATTCCATTGCCTCGAAGGGAAAGCACCACCAGGCATTTCTGTAACGTACGAACAAATGTCAAATTACATTAGACTCTCCAAGCTGACTTCAATATATCAATATAATAAGACCAAACAAAAATCCAATTCAATACACAGTCAAACAAACCAACCAACCAACTTCAGACTTGTTGTTGGCTGTCTAAATGTCTATGAAGTCTACTCACTCAATGAACGAATATCCAACTAGACGTCCCGCGTGCGAGAAGAACGCAATGATAATCAAATTAACATGTCCAAAGATTCTTGTTATTTTCTCTGCGCCATATAGAAATGGAATGCTGCTGACAGTGCCGACTGTGATGGTTATGCCTGAAGCGGGTGAAAAAAATAAAACAAAAAAAATCATCATCGAGTTGTATTAGATACAAATAATAATAAGAAAAAAAAAAGAAATTTAATTCGGTTTAACCAAAGTTGTAATACACTTCCTGGCTATAATATTGTATAGAAAAAAAATGTAGGCGTCCTTGAAATTGAAGCTTAGATACTCTACACCTAAATAATCTAATCTGGAGCAAACATACAGAATTCATTAAAATATGAGATTATAAATATATTATTCTAAAAGAAGTGGAAAAATTATTTTACTAGCAGCTAATTCTGACATTACTTGGCGTAGAATATGTTTAAAAATTATGTTTGAAGACTTTTTCAATTGAAGCAAATGTTCCATAGAATTTCTATCCAATAAAAATTTTGGCCAATATATCTATTATGCATGATTTTCCTCTTAGGACTACATATTTTTTTATGTGCCGAATTTAAAAACAATCTAACGAAAACACATTATTGTCACAATTCCAGACCACCACACAAACATCCAACCCTTACTGTTCAGATGAAAAACAATTTTAACCCATACAAGCCCCCTTGGTTCGCCATATCTAGAATATTTTTGAAATTTTCTTCACTCCGTTCTTTTCAAATATATTTTGCAGATTTTGAAAAACTTATCAAATGTAATATTATAATTTGATACACAGTTTGAAGATGATAGGACGAAAAAAAAAAATACAGACGCATACTCGTATAATTTTTAAGTCCACTTTTCCTCTAGAAAAAAAAAACAAAAATCGATCAAATATATTTGGAGACATCCGAATGTAAAAATTTTGACTTCTATAATCTTTAAACCCTCTTGTCTCCATTTAGAGAAGAAATTTTCCAAAATAACTCATACATCTTTTGACTTCGTTTATATACCTTAAGATTTTCACCATAAAATAATGCAACTGTCTAGAAATTCGCTTGGAATTAGCTTCTTCACCTCTATATTGATGAGTGAATCGTACGCACCCATAAACAGACGAACAGACAGAAAAAATAGATGAAACTGGAAAAAAACACTGACTGTTTTGAGTTAATCAAGCATATATAAGTGGGATCTTTCACTATTTATGGATAGAGTTAATGAATAAAATATGACTAGTGTTCATTTCCGGAGCACTCCTTAAATTGACTTTTAAAGAGTCTTAATCGAAAAGGTCTTCGGAGAATTAAGAGTTCCAACTTCCAAAAAAAATTTTGTTCGGCGTAGCTTTCGGAACAATCCAAATTGGAAAGGTTACCGGGAAATTTTCTTAAAATACTTCTGTTTGGGTCGATTTAGTAAAAGGCTAAACAACATACGTGTACACAAAGAAATCGTATTATTTGGATAACTCTTCAAACATTTTATTGAGTCTCGATCTCAACATGGTGGTTCGATCTATATTCTCCGCTTAACATTTATTAATTCTGGGAGAGAATGAAGAAAAAAAAGAGAGATGATGAAGGTTTTGTGAATTATTTGTTACCTTGTAAGACTGAAAATTGTAAAAACCTTTTACGCCCAAAATATTCAACCGATTTTAATAAAAAAACATTCACAAAAAAAAAAAACAAGAAGATTACATTCGGGCGTATGTAGGAAATTAATGAGAAAAAATGGTACTGATGAAAAGTATTTTGCTCCTCCCACCTCTCACTCCACGAATAAGTGCCTTATAAAACATTTTGTTATGTATGAAAAGAAAAGGGAGGACGAAAGTATCATAGGTCGTTCAAATTATAATATTATAATATAATATCTTTATACTGGCTTTTTGTGCCGATGGGAATTTTATGGAGAAGGGGAAGAGTAAAAATTTTACAATAAACTCGTAAAGTTCCGGCGAAGTCGAATGCAAAAAGAACGAAGTCTCTATCTATTACCGTTCATACGGACGGACTGACGGACATGGTTATATCGACTCCTGTATCACTTCCTTAGACCCGAGGCTGTTGATGTGGAATATATAAGTATACGTTGTGGGATATGATATGCCATATGATTTAAATATTACAAGTGGTCGCCTGATGGTTGAAATTTGTTCCTTCCTGTGCAATCATTTTCGTAGCGGTCCTAACTTTTATTTTAAAAAGTCTTAATCGAAAAGGAATTTTGGTTTTCGGAACAATTCGAACTGGAAAGGTTGTCGGGGAATTTTCTTCAAATACTTCAGTTTAGGATGATTTGGTAGCATCCAGAAAAAAGTGTAATATTTAGTGAAAGGCTAGAAAATATTCGTTCATAAAAAAAAAATCGTATTATTTTATTCCAACAAGTGGTTAAGTGTCCATACCCAACAAGAGAGATTATGAAGGCTTTGTGAATTATTTGATGCCTTGTATGACTGCAGATTTTTAAAGCCTTTTACGCCCAAAATATTCAAACGATTTTAATGAAAAACATTCACAAAAAATATACAGTTTTTTCCTTCTCCTTTTTTTATATAGATAAGAGCATAATTTGCATCAATGCTGAATGCTTTTTTTATATTATTAACATCCATTAAAAAAGAGTATAGCTTGGAGACTTAACTATTTTACCTATGTAGAAAGTCATATCTCGTCTCTAGATGAATATTTGAGCTGATGATTGATTATATTATTTGGATTCAGCCAACATAAGTATGAAATTGCCTTTAGTAAATGTTTGGAACATAGGTTTGTATTACTTAGCATATGCTAAAGGCATCCTATAAAATTAATATTGGGAAAATTGATTCCAAACTTAGTATCTGTTGCTTGTAGAAGACCAAATATCTATAATTTGTATTGGAATCATATATTTCAAAAGCGATTGACGGCAATGAAGTACATTGATTTTTGCAGCTCTTTCTTATAGTACATCTACTTTGATAAGTTACAAACTTTCCTATTAAATAATATTACCCTCTGCACATTATGCGTAAAGGGTATACAAAATAGAAATAGCATTGCTTTGCTCTCCATCGAGAAAGCAAAGTCAATATTTGGCACACGTAATACATTTCCATTTCGCTGGCCATTCGATTTCCATTTGTATGCGTTTTATTATATTTGCGAGAAGAAAAAAAACCAAACAAATAGAAACCAAATAGAAATCCATTTCATCTACGCAGCTTTTACTTACCCAACAAATAATTCGGTGCGCCCAATTCCTTAAGATACAAGAACAGAAAACTTTCAATGAAACCCCAGAAATTGCCGAGTACAAACAGAAACAATATAAATGCGATCACGTGCGGCATTTTCAATAAATTCCACAAATCCCTAAAGACATTATCGGCTGGTAGTTTTTCGCCAAGTGGCATCATTAGCACCGAAACAGTGGAGATAACCAAGAGCACATCGTACGTATAGAATGCCGCCGAATAATCAGTATAGCCGAGTCCACGCGAAGAGTAATCAATCATTATGCCCGTAATTGGTGAGAATATAGCCATGCCAATGCTTGAGAACAAACGTTCACGTCCGAAATCGCCACCAAACTTTTCAATCATAGTCAGCGCAATGGGATCCATGATGGTGACGCCAGCCGAAAGCATTGTTGTTGCAAGGAATCTGAAAAATTAAAAGTCAGTCAAGTGATACAAAAACCGTTTAAGCTTAATGAGTACAAATTAGATGCGGTGGCTTAAATGATTGTCATCATCATCATCCACCCACTCACCTAAGTAGAAAGTAGAGCCAGAAAATTTTATCATCCGACTCCTTGTAGTCGGGTGGACAAATTTCCGGCGCATTCAATGTAAACGTGCAACGTTGCACCATACAGCGTACAGTCTCATTGCTGACATGTGAAATGTTACTGCGTCGCACCAATCCGCCACAACGTAAGTCGAGCTCCTCCAAATCGGTGACATTGATTTGCATTTGCCACAAGAGTTTCTCGCCGAAACGTTGGTTAATGTCGGTCACGGTTTCGTTTTCATACTGCTCGAATTCCATGCCCAATTGTTTGGTTGGATAGGCCAAATCGGGATGCATTTGCAGCATGAAGAATGTTGAGTCGCTTGTATTCGAATGTACCCAAGTTATTACTGGAGGCTGGCTGGATGTCATTTGGTCATCAGCTGCGCTTTTGTTCTCAGCATCCATGGCAACTGTTCGTGTGTGTGAAAAGCGTGAAAACGAAATCAAGTTTTAGCATATAGATGTGTGTGTGTGTGTGTGTTTGTGAGATAGTGTAACATTGAAAAACTGTGAAAAGCAATGGCGTGATAGCTACGTTAGATACTTATGTATCTGTTGGTTGTACAAGCATGAATGTGTCTTCATTCGATGCGGTAAATATTCAATGTCAGTCACACATGACAAATTCGTAATTGAACAAGTGTCACTGGTAATAGTATATTACAATGGCATCTGCATTTGTGCGCAATGCTTGAATACCACATGTTAGTGTGATATAATTTTTGGTATTTCGTATTTTATTCTTGTGTGAATTGGTTGTAGTTTCTGACATCTTGCGAGTATTTTTCAATATGTTGCAAAAGTTTTTCTTGTATAAAATGTGGAATATGTGTAATGCGTGAAATTATTTGAAAATTTGCTGAACTTAAATGTATTTTATGTAGGTTTTATAGTCGTCTTTATCAGATTTTAAATCAATCTTAAATAAAAAGTTTTTTAATAATTGTTCTTTTATTTTCAGAGATTAAAATTTCTTAAAAAAATTAACTAAGCTTAAGTGATTCTCGGTTCGATGTCTATATATTAACCGTAAGTTAGTTTTTTTTTTTTTACTGTTCTTTTAGTTATGAGGCCTGGCGCGTTATACTGCCTGCTACAACGACTTGTAACTTGGGAAAAAAATTTTCACTAAGGCTATTGGAGATTGAACGATCTAGAAGAAATGTAGAGGGTTGTTAGTGGATCTCTTCTCTAACACTTTTGTTAATTTCCAAAAGGAAGAGGATCCTTAAGCTAAGGCTGTGTTAAAATTTAATTGAAAATTTGGTAGCCTTTGTTCGAATGACCAGCGAAGCCAACTGACTCGATTTATGTAACATTGACAGGTAGGCTTGAGCGGATAGACATCTTGGCTCAAAAACTAGCTAGGTTTGATAGCATTGGCGGCTTTGTAGCTTGACCTCGAATTTAGAACTGTCAGAGTTGCAGATGTTATTCAGACTGTCAGAATTTAGATATGTCATACTGATATAGAGCTCTTAGTTTAATGTAGCTTTTCTGTTGGCCAGTTGAGTATGCTTTGTGCGACCCATTGATATTTGGACATTTAATTACTGATTCTAAAGATTCTACTGTTTTATGGATATCTACGATACAGTTGGCAGTTCTAAAAATACGTGATTTTGTTTATGTTCAGTCTTTGAGAATTCCATTTTGAGTACACCGTACAATGAGAGAATGAGTAGATCGTAGATCGGGAGAATGAGTATAGTTCGAAGTTAATTTTACTTCTATTTTGTTTGATTTGCTTTGTCCAAGAACCATCTGAAGTTTTTCTCAACATTTTTTTAGACACTAAGCCCATTTTGGTTAAAACAAAGATGGTGAATTATTATTTTAATATTCTGTGTATATTGTAAGCAATATAATGCCGAAAGTGTGTTGGGAATTTAACGCAACGCTTTAAAGATGAAGATATTCTTGAGTAACGCTACTTGCAGGTGGGTCTAGTCATATCCGTCTGTCTGGCTGTGTGTATCGAAGCTCCCTATTCTTCAATGTTCGATATATCAGTTTAAAAGTTAGTATGTAGAATAACAAGAAACAATAGAATAGTGGTACCGCTCCCATAGAAATCATTTTAAATTTTTATGAAAATGTATTTATAAAAGAAAATGTTTCTATACTCTTCACAAGTATTATAATGTTGTCACGAAATTTTTAACGCATTTGAAAGCATCAAAAATTCAAAATTAGTTCCTAAACTTTTAAAATATCGATCGTAAAATATGTTTGAATTCTTGAAAGTGAACAAAGCTTAGAAGAACCGCGATCTGATCACTAGAAAGTACCGCTCGCATATAAAACTAATTAAGGCAATTAAATTTCTTTTTTTTTTAAGTCCTTCTTTTTTTCAAAATCACCTACCACATACTCGCATAAACGTGAATCCTATTAGGTGTGACTTTAAGTTCTAAAACAAGGATAATATTGTACAAATTGTACGAAGTACATGCTCTAATATTAATACAGCTCTGAAGTTTGAAGATCTAGTTGAGTAGGTCTCGGCACTATGTATAAAATTTTCAAAATATTTTCTTAGAAATAAAAAAGTTAACTCAGTTTCCAATAAAATGAAACATTAGGATTGCAAAATATTTCCGTGGTTTACATGGGGGCCCAAACTTGATTGATGGACGCCGACATAGAGGACGACCGGGCACTCGATGGAATGACCAGGTATGGAGAGATCTCTCCGTACTTGGCATTCAAAACGACTGGCGCCAACGCGCACAGGATTATGGAGGCTGGCGTGCTTTCCTGGACGCGGCCATGACCCGCAGACGGTTGACGCCCATTTAAGTAAGTAAGTAAATATAGTCCACAAAGGGGTTCGGCAGATAAGCTAGTTATTGATCGATTATGTGTTAGTCATTTATTTAGAATCGACACAGGAACCAGCTGGAGTAGGGTCTGCTATGACTTCTTGTGAACTGTGCCATACGTCAGCTTAAAATTACTTTGCGTCATAAATCGATCTACACCATGTTTCAATATTCAAACAACAATCAAAGCAGAATTTTTGCATCAAACTCATAAAAAAATTATGCATTATTCTTTGTGGTCTTTGCAATTTTGAAGCAGATTTATATTTAAAAAATCTTAAAATTAGTATTATGAGCGAATAGAAAATAATCCGCACACAAACGTAGCCGCTGCTCTTAGCAGACTAATCGTACTATCTTTTGAAAGACCAGAATCTAACCCATGTGTTCTCAACTCAATGCAAATTACAATAGCTTAAAACGGAATTGTTTATCAGATTTAACATTTATAGGTTTATTATTCTACTGGGTACATGATGATTTGATGTTTCCATTTTTCATTTGGAAGCAGCTTAGTTTTTTGCAAAGAATTTGTTTTTTCTATTTCGAAGTCCAAGTACCTTTGAGGCATCTACTCGAATATTCTGTATGAGCTCAACGCAGTTCCTCTAACAATGACTATCTTCTGCCTATTATCCGTCCATCCTTCTGTTTTCCAAATCATCACAAAGTAGACTAAAATTATTTGTAAACATATTCGGTTCGATTGCTCGGACCAAATCATCATAGCAACTGCCCATCTGAGATTCAAGTAGGTTGGCAAAGTTGATCAACGTCTCAGCAAGATAAAAAAAATATATTAACCTAAAATTTGCGAATTTCCATTAAAATCATCAGTTGTCAGATCACCTTGGAACCGACAAATACTTAACTGAATTTATCACAGAGCCTATCCTAATTGTTACAACCATAGCTGAATATTGAGGCACCAGCCGCCATCAAAAAAGTCACAACGAAGCCCTTTAAACATAATATTCCATATAACAAGGCATTCATTATTGCTATCCTTCTGCACTTGTCTTATATCTCAATTCATTAAAAAATTACAGAATGAAAATCCTTTGTAGTGGATAATTATTGTCATTCTGTATATTCGTGATACACGACGAAACAAGAACCCTTTCAATTACCAGCCGGTCGTCCGTAAATTCTTCAGCATGTGCATCTAAAAAACTATGAATAATAAATTTATAATACTTTTTATTGATTGCTGCTTTCTATTCCGTTTATATCAAATACCTTCTGAACACTAATTGCATAGCTTTACCGCTGATTCTCAAAATTTGTTTCCAATTATATGAAATTGTATAACTTTGTCTTCGCTCATTTATAAGTCAAATAAATTTCATGCTATTCTCCACATACTTTTATTTGCTTTTAACAATAAAATGTGTACTACCCACAGTTCAATGAAAAGAAATCAAATACAATCAAACAGAAAATAAGTGAAATGTTAATCTTGGTCATTTCGAATCGTTAGTCACCTTCATACAATTTTTTGTACGCTAAATGCACTCAGATTTATATTAAAGAATAATATAAATATCCTCATTCCCAAGCAGTGTCAACGGCAGGAATTTGGAGTTTGTTTAGCCTAACAGTAGGACAATACTCTCTTATTAGAGCAAATGCTATGTGGGAAGACTTTTAAGAGTAAACCAACTTACGCTTGTAAAATATCCGGGAATTCGCAAAAAAACCTTTGTTGTCAACATTTTTAATAGAGATTTAGAAATTTTGTAATGCATAGGACCCAGGACATCCTCCACTTTAGATATGATTTCAGCGAATATATTAACAAACCGTTTGTGGAACTTCCTTGACTACAAGCCCGACTGTAGAAACTGATAAAAAGGTGTGGGCAGTTTTACTTTGAACTTATACAGGAAAGCCAGACAAAATCGACTGTTTGTTTCCATCGAGGAATGCCACATTTCTTCAAATGCTGTTAGGGTGCTTCCTACAAGTCTATGACATTTCTCTGGGATTCAATATTTCAATGCAGCTGAATTTTAGCATTTAATGGTTTACTCATCTAAACTATCATAGTCAGGCGACTTGAAGGTTCAATCTCCTACATTAGTTCCGAGATAGAAAGAACCATTGGGCAAGGTACACTGTAACAAATTCTCGTATTGGTCACTTGGAGAGCAAATATTAAAAGGCTTAAATATGCTTTCAAGATGATCTGCAAAGGCTTCAGCTGTGTCGTTCTCTGAGCGACAGTAGACTTCCCTCGCATTCTTAACTGAGAGAATTTTTTTTAGGTGTTTTAGGTATTTGGTAGCTGACCATTAGATGTAGAACATGTCAGACGGTTTAAAAGTTTTGAGGATATCGACAATACTTTCTTTTCTTAACACACTAAGAAGATCTTTGAGTTTTTTGGTTATCCGATTAAGAGCTATCTCTAGGATTAGGACTGAAATGCCATACTTTTTTCAGCAGCCATTTCTCCCCTTCCCTTTTGTGCAGCCACGAAACACTATAAATGAAGATTCCCCTTCGAAAGGCGATAGGAGTGCATGGACCTTGAGTGGGAAGTGGCATGATTAGCAACTTCATGATTTTTCAAAGTCAGTTGTTCATCCGCCATGTTAAAGTCTTCTTTGAAAGAAAAAATTACATTCAAGACAAGACTCTACTAAAACCACAATTTATATGGCTGGTTTTTTGTACTTTTCCTCTAAGAAGGCTATTCTTTGTGGTGGTTTTGTGGAGATGGGACTATTTAGGAGCAGCATAATTAATGAGTTGTCAGAGGAAATATTGTAGCTATTACTAGTGTTCAGTTTTCTAGCGTCAATACTTTGAATGATGGCAATTTCCATAACATCTGGTATCTTGTTGGTATGCATTGACTAGTCGATAGATTCACCCAACGATTATCAATTCAGTCTGCCTGCAACTATGGCATTAATGAGTTGTAAAACCAGGTGTGCTTCACATTGAGGACGCCTTCAATTATAGACCTACTGCCAAGTTTATCAAATAAATGCTCAAACATCCTTTGGTCGACACTGTTCCGGAAGAGATGTAATTCGAAGCAATAGTATTGTTCCCTATTGGACTAATTATTCTAAATTTCGCATACTCAACCCAAGTGAGCTGAATAAAAGGAAGCTCAATGTGTTTCAGTTCAAGCTTAATATATGATTTTCTTTATTTGCTGCAAGTCAAATAAACTGTTGAAGTATTTGCTCCATCATTGCTTCCTTTCTCATATGACGTCAGGCTGACTTTGTGATTTCTCACCTTTCTTCAGTGTGGTGCCATAACTTATGTTAGGATTGGTCCTACTGAAGCTTCCCGGTGAGGTTTTTCTTTTGATGTTTGCTTTGCTGTTGTACAGCAACAATATTAAAATTCGACATCTTGGTAAGCTTTGCACCTCTTTTTTTCCACACAAAATCCACATTAGAGACTGAAAAGGTTTCGTATTGAGAATCACCGGTGCACGTTGCATTTAGGAGAACTCCCATTACCACTGAGTGTTAAAGCATGTGAGGGCAACACTCTTACTTTCTGGACGCACCTCGTACTTTATAAACTCTCTCTCTGACCACTTCTTACACTTCTTCTTCTCTTGACTGTTACAAGCAATTGTATTTTTTCTTCACCATTTTTCATTTGAAGGGTATTGAAACTGGAATGTACTCGCTATGTTCTTCGGTACACAAAATGAACTTGACAAGAGTATGTACTACAAAACAACAACAAATAAGATAATAGAAAGCAAGAATGAACAATAGTAATACTATAGAACAAATCGTATATAGAAGATGCAGAGAACACTTGTAGATGTGAACATATAAACAGGAATAGAATCGCAATGCCACATAAATGTAATATGAATTTTCCCGAGTTTTACAAGTGAAAGCATGAAAGGATGAAAGGATGCAAGTACGTTAGAAATAAAGAAAATGAACGCTAAGTAGTCGTGTCACTTACGATTCAATCCCTGCTCCAACATGGACATTGTCTGCAAAGATGCAACGGCCGAGGGAGGTTGCGCCAACGTTGCTATCGGTGGAAACATGGTCGATGACATATTAAGTACATCTTGGAATCTGCTGCGGGTCTGCGTTGCGAATAGTGCGGGTAACGATGGCGGTAGTGTGGTCGTAGAAGTAGGCGGTAGCGGTGCTGAAGTAGTTGCTATAGTAGTTGTGGGTGGAGGTGCTAGTTCGGTTGAAGAAAATGGAAATGTTGAATCGCTTGTGGCGACGCTTGCAGCTGTTGTTATTGTTTTAGTTGTTGTTGTAGAAGTTGTTGCTGCTACTGCTGCTGCTGTTGAGGATGCTTCAATTGTATGCCTTGTTGTTGTTGTTGTGGTTGGTGGTGTATAGTATGCCGTTGAAGGACTAAAGAGTTCAGTATTATATTGATCCTGCAGCAAACAATAATCGACACATTGATTAACAGCTAATTCGAGTTCGGGTTCTTCAGGGCATTCACGACTCATACAGGGTGACCACCAGACCTTTAAAAAAAAAATAAAAAGAAGAAAATGATTAATAAAAAAAATTATTACATATTGCATAGAGTAGGCATGGAGTTTGGATTCAGGTTAACAATTTTTTTTTTTTGTCTTAATGTAGGCCTTGTGATATTATGTTCAAAAATAATTTATAACAACTTCTACAATTCAGTCTTAACGCACAAAATATACAAATCAAATTTTACTAAATAGAAAAAGTACAACAGAAAATGATTTCATCTACGATTGAACATTTTCCCGATCCAATCGAAGTGGCTTTAAAGACAATCTTTTTGTCTTCACTATTTTTAATACCCATTATCGCCGTGGTTGGTGGTATCATTTATCTTTTATACAACATGGGCGTCTTAAACACCGTTGAGGAATTGCCGCCTCTCAAGAAAGACATGAACCGACATGAATTGAAAATGTATAGATCGAACAATGCTGATGGACGTCTTCTCATCGCGTTGAAAAATTCGATATTTGATGTAACTAAGAACGTAGATTTTGGGCCTGGTGGCATATACGCAACGCTGTCTGGAACTGATATAACCAACTTTGTCAGTATGGAAGCTGATGAAACGGATATGACAACGGCTGAGTATATTGATTGCTGGTACAATGATATACATGAACATTTTCCTTACGTAGGAAGGCTACTGGACGTTGATGCTCCGCAGCCCACTAATGCTGCAGAAGAAGTGTTTGAGTATTAAACATCGAACTGATGATGTAAGACACTTTCACTGCATATTTTTAATCTAAACTACTACGTTTGTATTTTGTTGTTTAATTTGATCAACGATTTGGCTTCTTGTCATGCTGTGTAACCAAACAAAAATTTATCAAAAATCATCGAAAGTCTTCTTTTTTCATAAATTTCGTATTAAAGTCCATAAAATCAGCAGCATATCAACTACAGCTTCATGTTATTATCCATTCTAATGCAAATTCCATACAGATTTTGTGACGCCTGCAATAATAAAATGTTAATTTTGGTTTGTCATACGGCAATCAACGGCAAGGAAAACAACTCTATACGAGAAGCAGTGCTATTTAATGGCATGTCTATGTTCCAGCTACAAATTCAGTGTTTTGCATTGGCCTGGTTATATGTTTTTCGGTTGGTTCGAACTCTACAACTTGCAGCTATTTTAATGGCGTTATTGTATTTTATGTGCGCATCATAAATACAAATTCAATCTATGTAAATGTATATTATACGTATATAGCATGTATGCTCTGCCACTGCCATTCAACATTCTTTCCATACATTTTCGAAAATGCACTGAAATACACACAATGAAGCGTTGCTTTATACGAAGGCTTGCAGATGAGTACTCGGAATTGCATAAAATAACTTTAAATCTATAAAAGGATTTAATTTTGAATACATCGCTGCTTGTTGGTAGTGGACATAACCAATTTTGGGTACATTTCAGTCACTTTCAAGGTTAGCGGCTCTCATGTACCAGAGAAACTTCGGACGACCTTCGCTTGGAGAACCCCGAACTTGGTAAGGTGCGATTAAGTAGCAATGCCATATATTTATATATTTGCATTACGTAGCCAGGCTGGTGCAATTATTGTCTTATATATTTGCTCCTTGTTTCTGCTGTTGAAAAGCCAGCCCAGTTAACGAATCCTTTCATATAGCGAATTTACGACATTGCTAATATAGTGTTGGCCCCAGCACGCTTTCTTGTGTTACACTAGCGCTGAGTGCTCTCCCCATTGACTCTTCTCCATCCTGAACAACTCCTTCACTAGCAGCATCAATTTAGGCAGCATTAGACCCTTGAGTTTGTACAGGAGGCCATCATGCCACACTTCATCGAAAGCTTGACTTATGTCGAGATCACGTACTCTTCAGACACCCTATTCAACTGTTCCGGCGTACCATGGAACTTACGGAATCCAAACTGAATGCGTGGTATCTTCCTCCTGACTTTCTCGATTGCAAGTATTCTCGTAAGCAGACACTTCTTGAAGAGCTTTGTTACGATTGACCGATTGGTTCGTATGAAGCCAATACTGATGCACTTATTCCATCTTTGTAGATCATACAAACCCTTGCCTTCTTCCATTGTGATGGAACGTATCCTTGTCTAAGCACCACATTGAAAATGCGAGCCAGGAAAAGCGCCGCTTTCACAGGCAAAGCCTTCATCGAAATGTTATCAAATCCCATTTCCGCCTGGGGCCTTCCTTGTCTTCAAATCTTTTATATATGCTGTAATTTCTTCAGCATTTTGGGGAAGACACAACTAGCCAGGACAGTCGAGAGTTGTTTGCACAATGTGTTTTCTTTTGTCGAATTTCTGAAAGCGGGTCTCCAAATTTTCAACGAATGCCTCTACTCGTTCCTGACATAGCACAGGAGCCATGAGCCTTCCTGATCGGGAATTTTTGTGACACTTGCTATTTATACCTCTTCACCAGAGTTCACAATGAGTGCTTGTCGGTGTACTTCTGCCTCTACAGCGTCAGAAGCTCCCTGGTCTTATTGACGACTCTGCGATAGATTCTATTTTCTTTACGGCAATATTGTCGCCTAAGTCTGCTCTTCACCAAAAGCATGGCCTCTATAGCTGGGGGTTGTCTGTTTTGCAGCCTTGACTCTTAAGTCGGCCTTTCGGCTGAAGCAATAAGGCCTGCTGCGTGCATGGCATGTGCATCTTCGATGTCCTGTAGTCGGAACTAAAGATTAAGATCGAGGGTTTACTCCAGCTCCCTGCGAAATTTAGCCATATTAGAAAACAATGGTAGCAGGCGTCTCATGGAAGCCCTTGACCTCGGAGAGGAATGCAACGTAACCACGAAAGGCATGTAAACTGAGGCGAACTGATACTTGGTCTTCACTTCTTTGGTCGAAAGCCATTGCAGATAAAGAACTCGGTGGCGCTGCATGTATGACCTTGGGCGTAAGAAAATGTGTTGCTGCCCAGTAGCCAGGATTTGGGTAGAAAAGCTAAGAACTGCTTCCTGTAAGCACCTGTCCCTCCTTTCCGCTCTAAAGCAGCCCCACCGCCTGTATTTGGTGTTGAAGCCCTCTCAATCTGCGAAGAACTAATTCGAAGTCTGAAGTGGACCATTGCAAATGAGAAGGGAAGTACAGGGTGGATACTATCAAATCGCCTCGGCTGCTGGCTACCAGAATTGAAATCATTTGTAAGCCAAATGTCTTCAATGGAGCTTGTTGAAAGAGGGTAAGCTCCAGCTTAACGTAAATCGCTGAATCTGACATTGTCCAATTGTTGGGGTAATCCACTTTAGTACAAAAATTGGCACTCCAGGAACAGCTTAAGCTCCTCGACATGTCCTTTGAGCCCTGGGGTATTTCTCAATCCAAGTCTGAGCATCATTTGTTAGCACTCATCAATTGTATTTCTTAAACATTAATTGAAAAGCGTCAAACTTTGCTGTGAGGGCCTCTATTGCAACTCTCAACCTGCTGCTGTTTTGTGGTGTTTGATCCGGTTGTAGTTGGGCCGCTGGTTGGTTGCGTACATTGTCTCCCTAACAATCGCCGCCGGTACATAAGACAGTCTAGGAACTTTTTATTTTAGTTAAAAACTCTGCAAATTTTGCTCCAAGCTACATGCTTGCACGGCCGTGGTGGGTGTTAACAGTCTCAGGCATAAATTTTTACTGTGCTTCTTTTATAATGTTGTGAGGAGTACTACTGGCCATGTTATGAATCACTACCCTGAAGGATTTGTCCTCTTTTAGCTGTTACGTATAATTAGTAACTTTCCCATCACCGAAAGATGCAAAATAGAACGACATAGATTTCCAATTAATTTGGTGTCATTTGGTAAACATTTTATTATTTCCTTTATTTGAGCTAATATTTATTACGAGAAAACCTACTTTTTGCCATATATCAAAAGAACAATAAATTATATTGGAAAATAGATTTTATTTTGGATCAAAATATTTTCAATATTTTACCAATTCCGTTAATTTATCAATCCGGCCTCGTGTCACTGATTTCTCACATTTTCCATCTGCATATATCGAATATGATTGTGATTGTCCATTTTCATTTCAATTCGTTTCGGTTTGGAAGGACTACGAACTTGTACGACGTATGTATTTGTGCAACCCACTTAAGTACTACGTATACAAAGGATAAAGGATACGTGCGCATAACACGTTCATAGCTATGTAGATATGTACGTACGTACATTCATATATTTGAGTGGATATTCAGTTAAGTTGCAGTAAGTACGTTGATCAGGTTTTGTCCTTTGGTCTAGTCTGGTTTGCATGTCCTGCGCTCTCAAATCATCTATTCTTGGTTTTTATTTTCATTTTTTTTTTTTTTTTTTGGCAACTACCTTCTCTATTGGTTAGTGGCTAACATGCTGTGGCGTATGAAGTAGTAGTGTACTTGAGTGAATGCTGCTGCTGATACTTGTTAGTTGTCAACTTTCGTGTCTATGCATAAAGAATTACTTTCTTGTGGTAGATATTTGTTAGAATTTTTGAACATTTTCTAAACTCTACACTGTGCAAAATGTAAGTTGAAGACGTTTAACAAAGTTTGCTATTTTTAATCATAAATTCACATCGCTGTAGTCGAGTATGCTGTATCCTATTGAAACCTAAATTTGGAAGAGGGATATATATTTCTTCCTGGTTCCGTGTTTGATATTTTATTAAAATTAATGTAAGAATCACCAAATTGGGCTGTCCTAGCTAAGCAACTGCTAATTTTTCAGCTTATAAAACAGCGATGGATGTTGTTTGCCGATAATCACGTTTGTAGGATTGCATAAAGAGTACAGGTTTTTTTCAATCCTCCGCGGCGAGCAGTAAAAGTCCCCTGAATCGTCATCTGAAGGCATAAACTATATACGAATTTTCAGGTCAATCGGACGAAAACTTTTCGAGTGCTACTTCTCGCGCATTTTCAAAATATTGTTTCGAGGAAAACGGATTAAAAGTATAATGGTTTTTCCTCAAGCCGAATTCATGCTGAGATATTAACACATCCGTCTCCATAAAAAATTGGATTCTATTCAAAGAGTTTTTTCAAAGAGTTTAGACATCAGCGGCAATAGCGAAAAAAAGCCTTTTTATTGAAACTGAGCCAGAACCTCTGAAGTTATATGGTCGTGCTATTGACTTGTTTTATTTTTAAAACCTCTAACAAATTTCATAATTTCAACTGGTGATAGATATGTGGTATGTTCTCACTTAGTTTATGATTATTATAACGATGTATGTCTTCTTTGTCGTCATCAAGATAAGTAATCCCATGTATCAACTTGGGCGCTGACAGGAGGACAGTGCTTAATTGGTTGGTTTATATTTTAGTTGCTTTCCATAGTGAATACTAATTGATTTTTGTACTTGTCAAACTTTGTAGATGTGATGTCAAGACATTGTTTTAGACTTATCACCCTACTTCATCAGTTCATTGGTCATCTGGTTTGACTTAGTTGTATGACTTGGTGACCTAGTTTGCTGTCATTTCTATCTTTGCTTTCTTTTGTATGCAGAGCGTGTTTGCGGTAAAAATATTTGTTTTCTAGTTCAGGAGCACTAGACCATGCTGCTTGTTATTTTAATGTTCCTTAAGACCTCATCATCGAGTGATTGCAGACTATGTATTTCTTCATTAAAATCATTTGGATGTTCTAACAGACATCTGAAGAATTCTCAGTCACTTTTTGCATTAAATAATGATGCTTTTTTCTTCTAGTTTTAAAGTATCACGCATGATGAGAAAAATTGTAGAGGAACTCGAATTTACATACATTTTTTTTTTTTTGTACTTTAAGTGTGCCTAAGGGAATTTTGCGTAAAATGAAAAAATCCATGACAAGTGATTTCTTTTTTATGTCTGTAGGACTACCAGTAGACAATACCTCAAAGCATTTTCGATTTGTTCGAGACGACATATTAATTACAGAAGATATTATGAAGAATTTATGCGCCGTTTCGTATCAAAGAACAGTCTTAACCGTAACTTTCTAAGAACGCTATGGTGTGTCTTTCGGCAATGAATATTATGGCGACAGTTTTTAATATGTACGCTGCATAATAAATATTTATTTTTTTCATAAAAGGAGAAACAGTGAATAAATTGTTGGGCCTGGATAAAATGGCGCAGCGGAAAACATATGGTTCTATAGATGGCCTCGTCGCTGAAGCAAACATATATTTTCAAAGTCTTTTGTTATAACGTAAAAAAAATTTAATCTGTCTATGTTTCTTATACAAAACATAATTTTTTTTTATATACAACTGATATAATTTTTACTCAATCGATATTCTAGCCAGCAATCAGTAACACAGGCGCACACAAAGAAGTTCGTGACACAGAAGACTGAGCCCTATACTCGTAGATTTTTGAAGTCGCTAAAGCCGCATAAAACCATAAATGAACATAAAAAATTTTAAATTGCCCATTTTCCCGCTACTAACCTCCTCACGGTGGTTGACATTTCAATTTACAAGATAAGTCGAGTACAATGAATATTCCTATGTTATTTGGGGCGCTGAAACCGAAACAAAAAAAAATTCGTCACATCCTTAGCCCCTTACTATCACTGGGAGGAGGTTGGAATATGCGTTTTTATCTGTAATTAGGATCTGCATTGTTATTTTTTTAGCAGATTTGACCAAACTTGGTGCGATTCAGATGACTCAGGAAAGCGATTCTTGAGCCTTTTTGAGCCTTTTTATCTTCTTGTGAATCTGTTTTCCAATTTCAGCAGTATTCCGTCTGTATACACACATTCCATTGACCTTGGTAACGACAATCCATTTCTCTCAGATGCTAATGAAACCTTTCACCTTTCTCCTCGTTATAATCACCTATTTTCGTCGGAAAGCAGTCTACATGGATTCCAGGTTTCAGATTTATCAAGCAACCGAATTTTTGTAGTTCTTCAATAGTTTTTTTATTTCGTCTTTCAAATTTGAATTTTTTTAGAGCCTTAAAATTCTCTACTACACTCACAAAGTTAAGCCAAGCATTCTTTTCTACAACTTTCATTGATTTTATAAATTCAAGATCGCGCAGTAACTTTCGAATCTTCGGTGCAACAAAAAGCCCTTCTTTGAGTTAAGCTTCTGACGTTTTTTTGAATTTTCTCCTGGACGTATAAGCATGCTTTCCTCTCTTTGTTCAAGGCTTTTTCGAACTGTTTCAAATAGAACGTTCAAATTTAAAATCCATTATAAACTAAATTTTCTTTTAGTGTAATACTCCCTATGTCCTTTTTTTCCTTGTATTACTAAGGATTTGCACTAATAGAAAGATGCGATTGATTTGATATATGTATGCATTTTTGCTTGTTCACAGCCACAAAAGTGCAATCCCATAAAAAATATGCAAAAGTGCAATTCAAGTGGACAACGTGGATAACACACACACACCACATCGCATACATGTCGGACATCTTTAGAATTTTTGTCGTTTATGCCAAGGACACTCAGCAAGCGCAATCTTTTCGTACAAGTGTTGACAACGCCATGCAATGCGATATGCACAACGAATGAGCTAAATTGGTATGTAATACCCACAAGAAAGATAAATCCGAAACGAAAACACAAATCCTTGGTACAACAAAGTGCAATGCATTATAAAGCTGATGCATGCTAACCAAAAGATAGCAAGGATGCTACTAATATGAAGAGTGACAGAGCAGTGTGAAATGGAGGGCGGGAGCTAGAGAAAGTGTTGCAGGAAGCAGCATAAATATTGGCATTTTGAGACAAGCAGCAAATGACATTTATTTGCTTTATTATGCGCAGATTTCATATTTACTCGTACTGCGTACAAAATGCACACAATTTCATGTGTCACGGAAAAATGCTAAAAAAAAAAAAGGAAAAACCACAAATAAGCAAGCAGCAGCGAAGAAAAAAATGAAGATGGGGAAATAACATAAAATGGCGGAAAATATCATAAAATAAAAATGTCGAAGCGGAAATGCGGACCACCGACAACAACGCCACTACAGGCGACACTATTGCCTGCGCATTGACCATACATTTGTGTACAATATTTGTCTCTATATGTTTGTTTGTGTGTGCAACTGTGTGAGAATGTATTTATATGGCTTTTGTTTTAACGACATTTATGACTATACGCTGCCAAACGCACACTTATGTACACAGCTATAGAGGCTCTCTCGCTCGCATTTACAGCGCAGTCATGCAAAAATATTGCCAAACGAATGCCAAAACGTACACTAATAAAAATAAGTATCGCCATTTATATGTTTATATGCGTCGCCGGCACTCACACTATACTCGACTTTTATCCCGTCGTCACACTCCTTTGAAGTTGTTGTATATGTATTTAGTGTGAATGCTATATGATATGGGGTTAGTTTGATAAGTTTGTGAAAACAAGAAAGAAGCATATGCGAAAATTTTGTTTATACATTGAACCTTAAACTTTGGATTTGTCACTTCATGTCTTTCTTTTTTCAGATTAGGGAGATACCGACAAAGCTGCAATCAAATCAGTATTGCTGGGACTCCTTCGCAATTAGAATATAGTTAAGAAGAATAAGAAAGAGTGCTGCAGTCGATTGTGCTTGAATTCGGGTTACCCTGCATCTCCATTGAACCTTAAATTTGTAAAGGACATATATTCCAATCTTGCAACATTGTCAAAATTTTTATTTTCAATCTGAACTAAACCACAACATAATGTTTTCTTACAAAACCCCAAGATGGAGGGCAGATTTGTATGGAGGCTATCCCTGCTATATAATAATTCATTAGAATGTATATAGGACACTCCTACTTTTAGCTTAAATAAGAAGAAAAATAAAAATTATTTTCTTTAAAAACTCAGAAAAGAAGGGTTTTATTTGTATGGTACTTCTTAAAGATCCCTAGCTTAAAGGCTCTATCTTCTATAATTCACAAGTTCCTGTTTTTCATATCCAGACAGACGAACATGTCTAAATCAACTTGACTTCTTGTAGTTGGATCCATCCCTTTTAGTGATCTGATTTGAACGCTAATGAAATATTATATTATAATTGACGCAAAATACACCAAATTCCGAATTTGCAGCTAACAAATGCTACCGCGGAATAAGTCTCCTTTCCAGATTCGGATATAAGATTATGTCGCTCGTATTGTTTAATAGGCTGAAGCCACATTCGGATTCACAGATAAGACAATATCAGTGTGACTTCAGACCAAAAAGGTCGACCCGTGACCAAAATTCACATAACGCACAAATCTTGGAGAAGACCCGTGAGTTTATCAAAAACATACACCATTCGCCCTCTCTGCACTAGGTATCTCGTCTTTGCAAGGCGACGCTGTTCCACACACAAAACATTCTCAGGTTGGGAAAAAACCTCTCAGACCTCTTTGATACCAAGATAGGTTTCAGGCAGGGCGATGCTGATTGAATACATTCTATGCCAGTGCCCGTACACAAAAAATATGTCGGCCTCGATCTTCCAAAGGATGACATTAACATCATCGGTACGCAGGAACGGCGAGTCAGCAAGGCGTTCTCAGAGATTGAAAAACAGTCTCGGCTCATGGGCTTAGCGGTAAAAGAGGACAAGACGAAGTACTTGGTGTCTTCTCGCACACCGTCATCGCGCCTTAGACTGTCAGTGTCTATGGACAATTTGAACTTCAGTCTTGTAGAAAACTTCGTCTATCTTGGATCCGAGATAGCCAGCAACAACAACGTCAGCCTGGAGATCCGGCGAAGAATCATGCTTGCAAAAATATGCTATTTTGGGCTGAGCAAGCATATGAGAAGGAATTCTCTCTCTTCTAAGACGAAAATCAAGATCTATAAGACGCCGACGTGGACCGTGATTGAGCCAGATGAAACAGCGTTGGAAGTCTTTCAGAGGAAGATTTTTCGCAGGATTTTCAGTCCTATTAGAGTGGGTGACGAGATTAGGTCCCATATGAATCGCGAGCTGTACGAGCTATTCGATGAGGTTGACATAGTCCAGCTCATAGTCCAGGTGTGGACAGATCTCTCCGTACTTGACGCTAGCACACACAAGATTACGGAAGCTGGCGCGCTTTCCTGAATGCGGCAATGATGGAACAACGGTGGATAACCATTTAAGTAAGTAAGGAATTACACTCTATGAGGTCTACCTCGCCTCCATCTGCCTGTTATAATACTTTTACTCTATGAGTAATGGGCATATATATAGAACTGGCTTCTTTTTTTTTTTTGAAGCACCTTTTTACGGAGGTTAAACTTGAATGTTTTAAATACAAAAGGAGGAGAAACGGTGAGTAAACAGAATGGTAGAGAAGAGAAAATTCTGGCATAGTTAGCCTTACATATTTTAAAGGGTTGGGAGAGCGTGAGTATGTATAGGTCAAGTTCAATAGTGTGTAAAGTGAAACGGAATTCAAGAGGGAAATACTTTGGCTTTTGAATCTGAAGCAGAGAGAATTAGTGCTTATGCATGAGTAAGAGAGACAAACTATTGTTGTTGTTGTTGCTGTATGGTTTGTGAGATATCAATTGTGAAACGGAATTCAAGAAAAGAAAAGCATTGGCTTGTGTGTCTGTAGCAAAAAGAATGAGTGCTTGAGAGAGGTGAAGGAGAAAGGTATAAAGTCATTAGATAATATGCTGTACCGTTCGTTCGTTTCTTTTGTCCTATGAAAAATAAAAGAAAATTCTACACTCTTTCAATACTTCAATAGTGTGCTTATATATATGGGGCGGGCACATTCGAAAAACAGAAAAATATAAATAGCACCGTTAAAAGTGGCTTGCTTTAAAAGGATCACAAATATACGAATATATATTAAAAAAAAAAAGGATGTGACTAATAAGCAGATAGAAAACAAGCATGTTGGGAAAAATATAAAATTTCGTACCATTTTTTCATTCCATTTTATTTCAAAAATGTTTCTTTCTCTGTATACAGTAATACAGCGTCTGTGCAGAAACCGAATAAGGCAAACAGTGGTCAGCTGATAGCTCTGTGCAGGGATTGAAAACCTAAAAATTTATCCAGACATGTCGGTCTTGGTGTGTGCATTGTTTGCCTGATAGTTCTTAGGCACTTGTTTGCCTTTTTGTATGAATTTTTTTTCCAGAAAATTTCAAATTTCACACTTCACTATACAAACCCAACAAAGTCCGAAAATTTTACGTATAATCTACAAGCATTAATCTTCAAACTACCCTACTACAAATGTATCTTTCACACTACTTCAAGTGCGTTTGTATGCTACAGACTATATTTCGAAGATTGTATCTGTGTGCACTAGTTTTAGTGCGTCTGCTGGGCGCACAGCTTTAATGTGCAAGTAGATTTCGGCGCCAGGCACTCAAAAATGGCGCCAAGGCACGCATAAAGCGTTTCTGACACAGAGATACACAAGCAAAGATACATTTAAACTACACATAACTTTTAACAGTGTGTCCGCTTATGTGCGTACCTTTGTATCTACACACGTCCGTACATACATATGTGTCTAGGAGTATCTCACACTCGTATTTGCTTGTGTGCGTACATATATGTTGTGTACATTTATGTTTGTGGCGGCGGCGGCGGCAGCGGCTCCTTTGTGTATTTGTGCTCATGTTTGCTGTGCGGCTATATTATGCGCTTTAAATGTATTTTCTTTGTGCATTGCGCTGAAGCCAAATGGAAGCGGAGCCAAATGCAGTTCGCATACATATGTTTTTGTTGCTGCTGGAGGCGCTGCTGCGTATCTCTTTGACTGCGACTAGTATATGCAGTTGAAGTTGCGTTTGCCGCTGTAGCAACTGCTGCTGTTGCCAGCTATTTGAAGTTGGCGTTTAAATAGCTGCGCTGTTTTTGGGGTTTTGTGGTTGCGGATGATGGTGGCAGAAAAAAATGGTAAATGAGTTGGGCTTCTATGGTTTTTAAAGTATTTTACGTATGTACATATATAAATAAATATAAAGGTGAGTGCACATTAGTAAAAATAGCGGAAGTCGGAGGAAATGCACAAAAACGTAAAGAGATAATGGTAGGGGCTTCCCCATTTTATATTGCATTCCATTACATTTTATTTTTACCAAAATGTTCTTGAGAGATGTACATATGCAACCCCTGCAAGAATTTTTATGAAATGTCGATTAATTACAGCCACTTTATAAAACTATGCAACTCAAACCTTAACTGCACGGCATGAAGGCAACTTTTTTTTTTTGCTCTCAACTTTATACAAACATTTGGAAGCATTTTTAAATCATTATGTGACATGTGGTAAATATATGAATTAGGGAGTTGCACAACATATGGTTTGATCCTTACAAAAAATTACGGTATTGCTATCTACAAATATTTATGCTACTTTTTTTTGTGGCATCATTAATTAATATCTTTTGATGCAGACTATTCGAATGAAATATTTTTCTGCGCAACTAATTGCTTTACTATTTGATTTGTTATTTATTAGGTTAAAGATTTAGTTTCAGAAAAATGATATAGTTTAAGAATGTGCATGAATTTTAATGAAGATTTGACGATTTAAATTTGAAGATGATATCTCCGAAAAAAATGTGTTTCATATCCTTTATGCAGTATTCATCTTTTTGTGAATTGTTTCTCCAAACTTTTTTCAAAAATCGAATATTATTCACAAATAAATTATTCATGAATGAAAGTTGATTGTTCATACTACATCTGTTCTTTTTCTTCTCGCTAGAATATTTGTTATAAAGTGTGAGGAAGAAATAGAAAAGAAAATAGCAGACATATTTAATCGATTAAAGGCTGACAATTAGAACTAAATCGTTAAAAAAAAATCTCTCATTGTACCCATGGTGATAATAAAGTTACGAGAAATTAATTTAGTAGAGTTTGGTTACTGAAATTCTCTTTCCTTATATACCAATTTATATTAAATAACAATTATTGAACCATGTCTTCTGCAATAAGAAATACTAAGCAGAAAAATTTTAATAAAAATTGTTTATGTCTCAAAGAGAAAAAAGGTGACTATATAAAGGGACGAATAAATTATCCCTCATTCTATAAAAAAAAAATTTTCGAATCTTGTATTTTGGCCAAATTTTTCCCAATACATTTTTACTAGTTTTATTAATTTTTGTTGCAAGTATGTAATTTCTACATAAGAATGATGTATGCCTACAAATATAAGTTACAATTCCTACATTTTGTATTATATTTAGTACTAACTGAAACCCCCCGGCTTCGCTCGTGCTAAGTAAAGCCAAACTGTTCACACTTGTACAATGGACATTATTTCTTCCGAATCAATTGACCTGTAGACGAAATCTCATATATATTTCTATTTCAAATGGTTTCAAAGATATGGCAAATTTTGTTTTCCCCTTATATGGGAGAATGGGCATCGCACCCTCCGATTTTAACACAAACAAACAAAAAATTTGTCCATAATATTATTATATGTATAGACTATTTGACTTATTTTCACAGAAGTGACAATGGCCTCTTTTTGTATTTTTCTCTTTTTTGGCCGGTTGTGTACTTCCCTGGCGACAGTTCTATATGGCTGTGTCTTAAGCTCCTGATTTTATATCTTTCAAAAGCTCAAATCCCAGTTTTTAAAAAAAAAAGTCTACAAAAATGCTATGATTTTTGATATCCAAATCACGAAAGTATTGCACGCGGAGACATCAAAAATATTTGCGATTATAGTTGCAAGCCACCTATTGGTCTTACGCTTTCAAGTGTTGCAATCAGTTGGTCGAGTGTTATAGTACTCAATTATTTTTGGAATCTGTCCTGTATATTTGCATCTTAATGCAATGTGCAACGATATATTTTTTTTGGCCGAAATATGGGCCTTCCTTTCACATTTCATATCACTTACACGCAGTAATAGCTTTTTTTCATCGGTTTTTCTACCAACCACCGAGCTGCCACATTTATCGTACCAAATTGTTTTTTCCTTAAAAAAAAAAACCAGAAGATGAGATTTCTTCTTGCGCTGGAACAGAAAATTAATGTGCATCGGAGAAAATACTTTCTCCCTCGGATATGGTAGTATTTGTCATCTTTAAAAGAGCTTACGTGGTCGAATTAAAGTCCAGGCCACATCAAAAATGATATTTTTCTAGCCGATAAAAACTCTTTTTTTTTTCAAGTGCTGTGTGGATTGGTGCGTTGTCTTACTCAAAGATCCACTTAACCTCTATAGACCCCATCAAATTCAATAAGCTTTGTATCTGACAGTTGCAAATACTTGTCTTTATTGGTTCTGGTTGGTATGAAACAAAGTGGAGACTCATTAATGATCCTTCACCGTGGTTGTGACTGGGACAGAGCTACTGAGGTTGCCTTACATCATGCCAATGCATATAGCAGCTTTTTAGTACGTCCAAAATAAACCTTTTTTTCGTCCCAAAAATAGACCTTTATGAAACTTCTCTGACCAAATTTTCTATTTTTTAGCGAATGCTAAACGAGTTGTTATATTTCGTCTCTTCTTTAAAATTGTATTAGCCCGTCTTCTAGATATATCTAGCTGTAGTTGACCTTACATCTCAACGCAGAACTTGTTGTACTGATTGGCTAAACGCGGAACTTGCAGTTTACAGCGTTCATGGATCTGAGTGGGTCTGCCGATTCGCTTTTTTCCATATATGTTCGGACTTCTGAGAAAGTTTGTTATTATGTTTCTATGAAGACTCAGTCTGGCGTCGTTACAAGTAATACTCTTGCCAACTTCGGCAAGTCCTTAACTTATCCATATAAATAAACGTCCGAGAAGTATTGATAGTTCGAACATTTTTAAAAAGACGCTAAAACTTAAGTCGAACAATTTTCTAAGATTCCAGATCCTAATTTACAGTTTTTATTATTTTGTATTGTAGAATATCGATCTTCAAGACCTTTGTCCGTAGGTCTATAAACCTCTCCTCTTTTCAGTTGTTTTGTGTTTAATATATGCAGCTGAAAATTTGCACAGATGTGTATGTGTTGCAGGTGAACAAGATGAACCAACTATTGAAGAAAAGTTCCTTTTACCGAACCTATGAACTTCAGTTTAGTTAGAAGTATTATTTATATACAAAGTGAACAGGATCCTAGCACAATAACCTGTGAATCGCCAATGCTGATAAAACTAATTTCAGGTAACTTATATATAGCCACAACTTAGTAAACTCTGTTGCTCAGATAATATTTCAGTAGCAGGAAGAATGGCGTAGGGAAATATTTCTTTATCGTAAATATCAGTTATTTATGCTAGACCCTATCAAACGCTTGTTTCACATCTGAGAAAACAAAGTACTTTTGTCGGTGGTCTTGGGATTTACAGTTCCAAAAACCCATACTTCCACCTAAGGCCATAATTATACTCTGGTATAACTATACATTCTTCCTGCAAAGGCAGTGCTGTATCTAGTAGTTGCAGGCTAACGGAAGACAAGACGTGGCTTATATGTCAGGTTTCCCTGGCTTTGGTGTCTGAGCGAACTAGCATTGTAAAGGAACATGGTAGATGCGAAACATGAAGAAAAAAATTACATTATTGTAAATCTTCTTGCTCTGAAGTGATTTGATTGTTCTGTGAATTCCATCAAAGCCAGTTAATTTGGTGCGTTTAAAATTTTCGATTTGCCATAAAACGTTTAGATGAGTGACAGGTAATATAGGCAAGTCCATTTGTAATGGAATTTCTAGAAAGTAATCCACTTCACAAATTTCAGCAGTTCTTGCAGTATCGAATGCCTGAAATTGTAATCTCAGATAAGTGGCAAAAGCTTCAGCCTTAGCACGAAGCATTCTGCACCATCCATTGTTTCCATTTTTGATAAAACCTTGTCGCAAAAAACGACACATTCTTATCGAACAATTCCACGTTTCTTAGTTCGTCCCCAATTGCTTAACTTCCTAACTGATTTTTATTAACCTTTCATCTTCAAAGTTTTTTCTTACGGAAGCCCACTTAAGTGAAATTTCCCAGATTGTGCAGTGTTATCTTCTGCGAGCAATAAACAATTGCAAGCACCTTGTTACAAATTTTCCAATGTCAGTATTATCTTTCAGTGCATCGCTAATGGTATTAGACAGGCTAACGATGCCAACAGATAGAACATAAACTACACAGCACAGCAACATTAAAAACTGACACTTTTTATCTACTTGCAGCGTAGCTCCTTTTTCCGCTGCCGCCTGCTTCCAGCAAAAAATCTCTCACATTACGCGTTGCATGTTATTGCAAGCTCGTTTTGTGGCGCTGAACATGACTGCGCATATTGGCAGCAACATGGTTTCAGCTTTAAATGAAACACTGCACAAGGCACATTTGTAGCAGAGGCAAAACACAACACAGCAACGTTCTCGCTTAGATACATGAAACCATAGGAGGCGGCAAACATTGGCTCAAATAGCATTTGCACTAGCAGCAATACAGAACAGCAAGCAGCACGCTTGCAATTAGCAGCAATAACAACACCGCTGAACTTATTCAGGCACTTGCACTATTTGTAGCTTGTAGTTTGTAGCCTGCCTGTCTGCCTGCCTGCCAAACAAGCAACTAAAGATGCATCCAGGCAGTCAGCCAGTTAGCCATTCATGTTGCAACTGAATAGAAGCTACACATTTTCTCCACGTGCAATATGACCAACAGTAGCCAGCGGCGACTTTGCAACAAGCAAACATCAACTCTAATTAGTTGGCCAAGTCATACAGCTACATAGACAGATGCCTAGATGAAAGATACTTGTACATGCATGCATATAACGCTTAGTTACTTTGCTGCTTACATGTGTTGCATGCCAAACAAAAGGCTTAGAAGATTGCTGCTACTTTGCCTAATGAAAATCGACACTTTAGACAGGATATTTTGCCAGCCAGAACATCGATTAAAAAGCATTTTAAAACAACTTAAATTCGATTAAGTCATACACTGTCTGCAGTTTTTGTTAAAAGAAAATAAAATAGTGGGAGAAATCGATTTATACAGCGAAATAGCATAAAAAAATCACAGTTTAGTTTATTTTCACAGCGCGCTATAAAAATCGATTCGATTACTTAATGCAATTCCGAAGATAGATAAATGAAAACGTTTTTTAATGAAATTTTTCAACAACATGGCATAGAATGCTGTTGGCATTTTAGTCAAATAAAATAGCACACCGGTGCGACAGTTAGTGAAAGAAATTGTATGTTCAGTAGTTAATGCATTCGTATAATTAAAAAGGTATTTCAAAAGTTGCAGATACTTTTGCCAAGTAACATTTTGCAATTGGGTTTGCTTGGGTCGGCTTCTACTTACCTCAATATCTCCATTGTCCGGGTGCCGCATTACAAATGCCGATGGCACAACGCCCGGTATTTCTTGCTGTGGTATGAAGAGCAATGAATGATGGAAGATTGCATTTAACAGCAGACTCATGACAACGACTGGTTTATATTTGCCAAATTTGTCGACGAGAAAACCTGTAAAATGTAGAATGTAAACTTGCTTTAGAATAGTTAGTTGCAATAGATACTGTAGATACTTTTGTATGCATTTGAAATACATGCTAAAGATGCTGTAATCTAACTGACTGACTGACTATTGCTCGAAGAGATTGAGTTATAAACGTTGTAAACAAGTTGTTTGTTTTTTTTAATTGTTTTATCTATTTAATTTATGACATTATTTTTAATTTTAGTCTATCTAGCTAGAACTGGATTCTTCAAAGAGGAAATGTACACAAGACACAGCCAACAAAATTTATTATTAAAGCTGTAAGATATATTTAAAGATACAAAAGAAAAAAATTATTTATAAGTAACTGCTGCTGCCCTGCAGCGTTTTAAAATTATATTCTGTTGCGCTTCACTTGGCTTGTTGAATGCAATTAAAAGTGCATTTTTCGTTTTAAATATCTTTTATTTACTTAATTACTGCATGAGCATATTTACTCATTAAAAAATACTTATTATGCGAAAATCAATTGACAGAGATACTATATTAATAAAATATTTATGCACGCAAATAAAAATGCGTAAATAAAAGGTAAGACTGAGGCAATCGTGTGTTCACGAATTTCAAATGCGCTGTCAACTATCGAATGTAGATATATGAATTAGAGAGAAGATTTCTAAACCAGAACTGTACTGTTTCTTTTATAGTCATGATGATGACCGGACAGACGGACTTAGCTTTATCGACTGGGCTTTGATCTACAACATATATACATACTACTTATATGACTTCTCGTTCTTTTTGTTACATGTATTTGCACGAATTTAATATACCTACCCATTCTATGCAAATATGGTATAATAAAATAAGTACAACAAATAGCGCACAAATTGAATTATGCAAAGCAGAAATGCAGACGTAATAAAACAAAATATGCTTGAAATAATTTTTCCCAAACGAAATAATAAAATAATAAGCGCGAAATGTGTGATGGATTAATAATAAACAAGTCTCATATTGTCAGAAAAACGCGATTGCTAGAAAAAAAAAAACGTATCGTTCAGACTGCTGTGAATTTTCCTATTAGTTTTCTATAAAGAAACCCTCATTTATTAATTTTTTCATTTAAAAAAAGTCATTACTATTAAAGAAAATGCGGTCCATTTAAGCCTAATAGTCAAACCCAGATAATGTATTAAAAATAAGGAGTTTAATATTAAATTTATTAAATTTAAAACTTCCCATTAATAGGAGATTATCAAAAGATCATCAAAATCGGATAATAAATGACGATTTTATAAGCAATTGAATTTGAACGACCCCCCTTTTCTTTTCATACATAAAAAAAGGTTTTATAAGGTACTTATTCGTGCAGTGAGAACTGGTCATGTGTTTCATCACAAGCTCGGGAAACATTTAATGTGTTTGTTAGGCGACCTGCACTGGTAAAGGGCCTCTTACAGTCGGTTACGCCCGACTGTATTTTCCTTACTTGTTTTTAAGTTAAAATTGATAAATAATTTGTATGAGCATATAAAACATAAATTACTGATGCTTTTTACTAACTATTCTTGTTAAAGCTCAACAGTTTTTTTTGGCGCCCGAGCAGAGATGATGCTGCTGTGTTGCAATGGTTTTACGTAACTTAAACATGTAAAACCGATATGGCGGTCCATCTTTGTGTTCTCCTGTCTCTCTATATATGTGTTTTTTTTATTGGCTCCCGGGCGGAGATGTTGTGGCTGTTTCAATGGCTTTGCGCAACTCTAAGATGTAAAGTTGTTATGCCGTTCCATCTGTTTATCCGTCTGTCTGTATACGTTATGCTAATGAATGAATTCTACAACTTAAGTATCAGAAGTTTATAGTCAAAAATTTAGTCAATATATACGTCTTATTGTTTTTTTTGGTGCTTGAGCAGAGCAGCTGTTACATTGTGCAACATAAACATCAAAAGCTTAGTCGCTATGTCCATTCGTCCCTCTCAAGCAAGGATGTATATTGCAGTCTCCAACTTAAATTTCAGAAGTTTATAGATGTCCGTCTAGATATCTTTTTTCATCAATAGTATAGTTGATATGTCTGTCCCTTAGTTTTTTTTTTTTTGGTGATGGAAGAATTATTGCATTGTGGAACTTAAATATCATAAATTTAAATAATTAAAAGTTTATAGAACTCTATCTATATGTTTATTTTTGTCAAAAGTTTACTCGGTATGTCCATCTTTTTTTTCGGCGCGCGAGCAGGGATGCTTTTTCTCTTGCATTGCGCAACTCAAATATCAGAAATTTATTGAAGTGCTGATTGTAAAATATTAATTATATGTGCACTAGTTCACTAAATATCAGTATCATCGACAAATATTGACGTGGTGCATTTATTTAATTGAGAAAAATCTACACAATAGGGGGACAAACAAGCGTCATCAAAACATGAAGCCGAAATCTCGAGGTATTCCACTCAAGATTATCAGACATTATAGATTTAAAAAGAGTAAATGATTAACGCTTATCTTCTCAAGCTTGGGCAATCGGGATATGTGTAACAGTGAAATGTGCTGTGTCATGGAATCGGTGCAGAAGCCTAAGATTTATAAATGCTCAGCTAAAATGTGATGTCAACAATATGAAGTCCAGAGCATTAATAAGATAGTTTATTTACCATATTTGTCTTTCTTGATGGCTATCCAAACATCGCTGAAAATCAGAGGAATATCTGTGAGCTGGCGATTGCGGCCGTATACCACTTAGGTAAAAGTCGAAATCCAACCAGAAATATAAAAGAGTTTGTCATGAACTGTAACTAATGGTATCTCCCGATGATAGTTGTTGACGACTCCCACGCATTTAAGTATATGTGGGGCCGTACTAACACAATTAGTGAGTTACGTTTAATGGTTGAGTTGGTTTATTATTGTATTTAAAAAGTTTAAATATTCTGGAATAGACGGAAGATTTAAGAAGGACATGAACCTCTTATAAGTTCTATTGATAAAGATATTTCGAAGTAGTTTCGCACTCGTATATAAAATGAGCTGCTAATGGAAAGCAAAAAAAAATATACATTCCGAAGTTCATCCTAACTTTTTATACAAATACCTTATGCATGTGAAAAACTTTGGAGAAAATGGGCCAACAAGAAAGAACGGTGCATTCGAGTATGCTCGACTTTAAAATACTCTGTCTGTAACGATTTGTATGAGGCCTACCGATCTTAGCCAATACGGAATTATTTCTTAGGAATTTGGCGATTCAACCTAAATAAAAAACAATGCATAATTTTTCATACAAAAACTTAGAAATGTTGCACATACTCTATTAGGACTACCACTTTTGCTGGTCCAAAATGGACCTAATTGGAATGTTTAACAAGAATTAACGTAAGATATACCAAATTTGGAGTTTCTAGAAAAATTAACAAAAAAAAAATGTCATACAAAAACTCAGAATGAGGACTAGGTTTACATGGAAAGTCCCAACTTCCCTTTATTGAGGTGGGTTCGCGTATTCAAAAAATACAAGTTATCTAAAGAATGAATATTAGAATCTAAATATAAATAAATAGGAGCTCTATCCATTGTATTCTCCAGGATCTCGATTTTCATACGAACAGCTACACAGACGGACGGACAGACGGACATGTCTATATTGACTTGACTTTTGATACTCATCAAGAATATATATGTCTGTCTCGCTATCTTCTGCCTGTCTTGCTGTCTTCTGTTTGTTTCGCTTCCTTTTAATCTCCGCCATAACATCAAAGGACTGTCAATAAGATGCAAGAGTATCTCTATTCCTGTGGAGCCTATTCGATTACGATCTACTTTGTTTACTAGCAAAAAATGACATTGAAGTCCAAGCATCTGCAGAAAGCATTGTGATAGTCTACAGGGGTGAATTCGAAGGCGTAGTTAATGACAAGTTTTAATTGGAGCTCAAATTGAAAGCCATCCAATAAATAATAGATGGTACGTTAGTAGAATGTCTCGAATGTCTCATCAAGAGAATACTCTTCAGTGGGACATTCGAGCAACGTGTCAAATGAAAAAATAGAACACGGACAACTTCTTACGGATGGATGCGCTGGTGCTTGGATCTGCTGGCATGGCATGAGCTACATCGAACCATTAGTAAACTTTTTAGTATAATTCCGACTAAAATCCATGCCATTGAGAAATGTGTGCACCTTAACATTACCAGGAATTGTGTAGAATTTCGTACAAGCTACACTAAGCCACACTAAAACTTTTTCAATAGAAAACCTCAGAAAGTCATGCATAATTATTTAAGAATCTAGAACGAACCACTTGAAAGCAATTACAACATAAAAAATTTAACTAGATCCAACCTCGTTATATACAAATAAAAATATACACTTTTGCATTTATTGAAATTGATATTGAACTAACAAATAAATTAAATTATTTGCACACATGCACAAAAATTATATATAGATAGCGCAGAGTAAATAGCAAATTGTCTCGGGAGCATAAAAACTCATAAACTATTATGGAAAAATTTACAAAAAAAAAAAAAAAAATCCAAACAAAATTATTTAATATTTTAATGAACAGAAAATTTACCATAAAAATAAGCACAAAGTAATGCGAAAACATTTCAATAAAAAAATAATAAAAATAAAATAAAAAATATCATAGCTATTTCAGACTTTGAGCGACAGTGAAATGCTGAAACAGAAATGCAAACGCAAACAAACAACAATGATAGACATGCTACTACGAGATAGATAAGCTACTAGGCGGACAGACAGATAGACAGACAAGCAACAAACCAGTAACGTAACTCTTCCCTTTTTATAGACCCACTAATCCCGTCACAATTTCTTATTTCTTTTATTCACTAGTCTTACTGTAAAGCAAAACAGTTACACTCAAGCGTTATTTATTCGCACGGATAAGCGTTTTATTTAATTTATTACGCATACGCAGTGTTGTCTGCCTGCAATTTTTTTCATAGACTTAATGCCATAATATATTTTATTTGGAAAATATTTACAACATTGTACAGGATGCACTGAATATATGAGCATACAGCATAGAAATATATACATATATACAGTTTGTATGTACTTTAGGAAGACTGTTTGCAATAATGACACACCTGTATGGGTTAAAAAAAATGTTTGGATTTTCTTTTGAAATTCTATTTAAATGACACTTCTGGGTATTTAAATTGAATAGTTTAAGAATAGAACAAAAATGGATGGTCCGAGTGAATGCTTAATCGCTTACATGAGCAGAAACAGTATGACTGAGAGCTACATACTTATGGCTTGCAATATTAAAGAAGATTAAGAAGGTAGCTTTCAATGTTGGAATACAGGTATTCATTTCAAAAGAAAGAATCTCTGTTGTACATTGTTGAAAGTTAGATATCCAAAGACTTCCAAGAATGAGGACTGTTTATGGCCTTTGACATTAGTTAAAAAAAAAGATGTGCGAAGTTTCTAACATATACAGCAAGTTTTGTACTTTGTCTCTCCTGTTAAATAAGTCGTAATTGAAAGCAACTATTTTATAACTTAGACTATTTCCCCAGCAAATGACTTTTAATGCAAATGACCCCAAAATTCAATATGGGGGAAATATCTGGTGAATACGGCGCTTGTTCGATGGTATTTGTTGAGTCTTTAAGAGATGGCTTATTATCATGATAAAGAATCCATATATTGTAAGCGCACAAGTCCACATGCTTACGATGGATAGGCTTTCGCAGACGCCTTTTAACACCCACGTAATACTTTTTGTTGACTGTTTAATCACATGGAACGTATTCAAAGTACACCACACAACGAATATCGAAGAAAACTGTAAGCATTACCTTCACTTTTGATCGACTTTGGCATGGAAGTAGGATCCGAATTTTTTGGATAACATTTTTGAAAAAATAAAGCTTCATGGGAACAAGCCTTACACTTTTTCTACTCCGATTGAGGTTATTCTAAAATAAAAAATTGTATGGTACACTTAACCGATTTTTCGAGTGTGGGAATACAAAAAAAAGTCATTGGGTACCAAATCACTTCGACTTATTGGTCGGTCATAACTATCTATATTTGAGCTAAAGTGTGATAGCTGGATGATGAACAATGGTTCGAGTTTCTTCAAAATTTCTCCGAATACTTCTGGAAAACAAGCGGTCGAGCAACAATCAGAATTGATTGCTAGGCATTATTTGATATGCTTCTAAAGAGAACCATCTTTTTTTCTTAATTTGGCTCATTTTGGAAGACTTATACTGTGGATTGCTGTTTTGTGACAAACTTATATGCATATACCCATTGATCGAACTCATTATAGCACTTTTTTCAGTGCTATGGTATGGTACTTCAATATGGCATTAAGGATTAAATTGATCGAAATTTATGAAAAGTAATCGCACGAAAATGTTTCCAAATCAATTCCATTTTTAACCGTCTTCAAAAGGAGGAGGTTCTATGTTCGTCTGTATGTATTTTTTATTTTCCTTTTATGAATGCTTAACGATTTCTTCGTAAATTTTGGACAGAAATTTTTGAAAGTCAGCCAGTCAGGATCTGTTAGAAGGACTCCATCGAAATGAAGAGGCGATAATCCACCCCCATATAATAGATTAACAAAATTTGTCATATATTTCCATCCATTTGAGGTACAGGGATAAAGTTTGTTAATAGAATCTGGAGAAGTAATCCTGTCAAATTTGGTCAAAATGGGAGTGTGCGATGCCCCGCTTCACAGACTCGTATAAGCGATAAATAAAATTCAACATATTTTTGCATTGAATTGAGCATTGAACAGGGATGAAATTTGGTATACAAGTTAATGGGAATCGACATGAAAAATTGAGTCGATATGGACATGTCCGTCTGGCTGTCCGTATGAAAATCAAGAGCTTAGAGACTATAAGAGATAGAGCATTCAAGTTCGGATAATTAAATTTTCCGATTTGTTCTTCAGATTACTTGAACTCTAGTTTTGTGCCAAGCCCCTATCCCTAAAGAGTGTCTTACATTAATAAAAGGGGTAGCCCCATACAAACCTGTTTCTGATCTTTTGTACGAAAACAAGTTTGTTGTTGTTTATTCAGCTAGATTTCGTGTATTTTGCATCAATCCTAACAAAATATTCCACGAATGTGCGAAATGGATCACTAGCAAGAAGTCCAGCCGATAAAGACATGTCCGTCTGTCGGGTTGTCCATATGAAGATCAAGAGCTTGAGTTTATAAAATAAGTACCGTTAGTGTTGAGTTATTTGGTCTCAACTATTCCCTCTTCGGATAAATAATATTTAATGAACGTACCAACACTTCTCTAAGTAGTAGTACCCAGAAAGTAATGACCTTCCTAACTGAGTTTTCATATAAAAAAAAATATGATTTGATATTATGAATGAATCCATATTGCCCATATCGGCCCGCCTAAAGAGGTAGCCCCATACAAAAACTACAGTTGATATAAACATGTCCGTCTGTCGGACTATCCGATTGAACCTCTAGAACTTGAAAACTATAAGAGATACAACATTTATGTTTAAATATTCACTTTTTGCTATTCCTTAAAAACGCCGTCTTACTACAATTCTACTAAAAAAATATTATATTTTGTCCACATTAACATATAGGATTACTTGAAGCGGTAGCCCTCATACAAATCTGTCCTCCTCACTGTGCCTTTGTAAGTAAAATCTTTTGATGTGCTTTATTTAGCTTGAAGAACAAATATATTGTATTTTAAATAAAACATTCCACACAGCTCCAGATAGAAATATATGCACCGATCAAATGTTCAATGAGAGTACAGATACAGCTCCACTGCAGTCTCCTTTTTCCGTCTTATACTTTGCTATTGCATGTAAAAGTATTTTAAATAGATTAACTTATAATCTCAAGCAAATTCAATAAAATCACATTCAGATTTCCGGTCACCTTCCAACGATACTTCGACTATATTTCACAGCAGTGTAATTAATAAAAGTTTGCGTTACATTCATTATGGATACTTACCAGTTATTGGCGGACTGAGAAATGTGGTAAATGGCAGCGCCAAATAGATAATCGCGATCTCTTCCACTGTCAGACCAATCGATTGCATGTGTATGGTCAGATATGGCAGCAGTGATGAGGTGGCTGAAAGCAGATAAAAAACATTCAGCATGAAAAATTGTTTGTCACAAATTAAAAGCAGCGAAATAAATAAAATAAACTTAATATTAAAAGCTACTTAAGCGCTGGTGATAATACAATTGAGCAGCGCCTTGGTTGCCATGGACGCCATGTGGCTGTGCGACCAGATTCTACGTATTTCAATAATTTATAAGCATTAAAAATACACTACCGCACAACTATGTATATATTTGCTTGTTGATAAAGCCATAGCTGCATATTTATGTGTTCGTATATAAATATACAATATTTATATACATATATATGTGCATGCACTCTTAGTTTCATGTCAGCTGGATGCCGTACAGCGAAACAAAATGGCGCAAGCAATAACCACGTTCAATTGACCGCCAACCGTGTAGCGCGGTCAACCGAACCGTACCCGACAAACTCAAACGATATGAAATTGAGTGCGCTAGAAACCAAAATGGTTACGTTACTATGGATAACCTTGACCAATTTGCATGTGATGCACAAGGATATAACACAGCGCGCAAGAGTGCCATGTGTCTAGCTGCCGGCTGAAGTTGAGTTACAGCAAAAATACAAGCCCTGCATTGTTCGTTCAAGTCGATTGGACATCGCAGCAGTTTGTCAACGCAGTCTTTGTTCGAGTTTATATTCATACGCGATGCTTAATTAACAATAAAATACAGCAAGCGCGACAGTCGGACAGTCGACATGTCCAATGTGTATTGACATGGCAAACGGCGGATGTCAGTTGCATCCTCATTCGTATCCTTTTTATGTTTTTTTGGTTTTTCATTTTCCGCTTGTCCTTGGTAATTAATGATCGCCATTTTACATTACTGAAACCTTTCGCCAGCACTTTTCCTGCCCAAAATGTATGTTTGTATAGTTAAAATTTTTATACATAGGCATTTTTAATGACTTTCTGTATGATTTCTGTTGATGTAAGTACTTTTTTTTTTTGTTTTTGTTTCTTTTGTGTGCAATTGTATTTTAATAACCAATGCATTAAAAGTTAATGAGCTGAGACGTAGGTTGTACATATAATGTTCGAGTATATGGAAGTACGTATTTGGAAATGTACTTATTAAAAAGCTTTATGCTGTATACATGAAAAGGAGATATAATGCTGCTTATTGGATATTGGCAAATTATGGTATGGAAAAGTTTTTAATGCCTTACTTTTAATTAACTTACAGAATATAATAAATATAAAAAGTTTATACAAATTTAATTGGGTAGAAGTGTGCACATTGGACATTCGATTGCTTTGGGCACTTATCAATATCTCAGCAATGCGAATATTTTTCGCCGTCGTTGATGCTGCTTTTTTATAGTAACTACAGTTCCCACTGTCTATATGGCACTGTCTATATGGCAAATTTAGAGAGCTGTGGTCTTAAAGGCAAATTGAGAGAGAACGACTCTTGTGCTTTATGCTTATGCACCATTGACACCATTGCACCATCCTTACAATTAAAAAACATTAAGGATAACATCCAATTTTTTTAATAATTTTATTATCGAATCCAGTAATTAGGACTGTTCTCTAAATATTCTCAATATATTCTCTTTTTCCGTTTCCATAATTTGGCTGGTGTACTCTTAGGTCCAGCTTCTTCGAAAATTCATCTTGCATAATATTTTTCCTAATTTTATGTTTCTCCTTGGATGGAGTGTCTTCGTCAAAAAATTATATTTCTCGTGGAAGTGAATACAATAGCTTCCAAGCATTCTGTCCATAAGTAACTTTTTCGGGAAGTAGTTATACCTCTTCTTCAGATAAATTAGGTATATGAGTCAAGCGTTTCTTCAACCGATATCTCAGTTAACATTGAATTTGGAGATACGGATTTCTGTTTAGTAACTCCATTTTTTTGTTTGTACCTGGCTGGGAAGAACATTCACTTTATGATAAAAGGGTATATTTCTTCATCTTCCACAATTACTTTTTTATTTATAAGATTTATTGTTCGAGCATGCGGTAGGGAAGTTTAGGCAGACAAGTCCTATTTAAATTCTTAATTTATTTACCAAAAAATTGTTTTTAGTTTTTAGAACTGAAAAGGAATTGCAACTTTTTTATGTGCACTCTACGAAAGCCTTTTTATTTGTATTATGTACAATCAACAGAAAACAGTGAGCCCAAGCGGAACAAAGTTTCTAGAAAGCATTATTCAGTCTCCTCAATCACTTGTAATCGAAACTGAAATTGAAATACTTAATATTCAGGTCTGACCTCCAAACATAGAATTTATAGGTTGATGACATTAATAAGCAGATTTCCGATTGATCTGAAAATTTTACTGTGGGTTATTTGCTAAATTATCTTAAATTACACAGGCCGACAAAATTTGAAAAAAGTCTATACCCAGATACCAGACCTGACGTACCCGAATGATTTTGATGCGCTAAATCCGAATCCGTGCTCGAAATTGCTCCTCTACGTCAGGTTTTCGAGATATCTTTTTGAGGTTACGTGACGGAAGGAAAAAAATTATTATCTAAAAACGTTGAATGGCAATTGAAAGTACCAACCTTCCCCTTTCAAACCTTTTTGGATTTTTTGAAATATTCTTTTTTTTTACCGAAATATCGCTATTTCAAATTTTATTTAGGTGTGTTGGAGTTTTGTGGGTTAGCCCGATAGTATTGTGGGATCCAATTTGAATAAAAATAGGACCTATTTTAAAGGAAGGGATGTTTTTTTGGGGTTGATTTTTGAGTTTACGAAAAATTCTTACCAGATGGGGTGAATTGGACCTCAGATTCGGAATCACCGACCCCAAAATCACAAGATCAACATGGTCTGGTATCAACCAGAATTTTTTCGATTTTTCTTTGGATGAGTAAAAAAAATAGATATTTTAAAAAATCCAAAATGGTTTGAAACCGTAGGAACTGAAGCTTAAACCATATCATATGAACTTAATATCATAGAACTGGAAGATAAACGGAGATAGCAAACTGGCACCAACAATACGATAGGCAAATCCGGATTATTTTATGGCATGCTTTATTTAAAAAAAATATATTAAACAGAAAGCGAGCTGACTGTAGTGGTTCATGGAGTTGAGAGGTTCATAGCTTAAGGGTATACTTAACTGACGGCTTACTTCTGTCATATTTTTCAATACTCATTGAATTAAGCAATTTTTTATGCAAAAAAAAAACCTAGAAACAACTCACTTTTGATATGATTTATTTATTCATAAATATCTATTTTCTCCCTTCAAACTAATTCCACTCAGATATAATATACTTGTGCTAGTGCTTTTCAAATCTTCGAAGCACTTCTGATAAACGCCTGTTTTGATATGGGATTGAGTTCTTCCAGCGAAGCGGATTTTATTTCCTCAATCGTGACTGAAAGCTACGTTTCATATATCTGTTCAGTTTCGGAAATATGGTAAGTTCGCATGTGTCCTGCCCAGTGAGATTTGATTGTGGTGTAATTTTGGCCAAAATATAAAGAACCAAATATCATAACCCAAAATATCATACAGACCGTATGACATTCTGGGTCACGATACATCACGTCATTGTAATCCAAGATAAAAGTGTGTAAAACTTTTACTTTTAACCGAAGGGGTTTTTTTTTTTTTTGTTCTTGGCTCTTCTGACCGCTTTATTATGATTATTAAGCTACTGAGCGATCCTCGTGCGATGGTCCTTTTGATAAAAATTTTAACAATTAGGACACTTACCAGCATTTTAAAAGTATCATTTGACATTATTCAACTCGCACTGTCACAGATTAATCAAGCTTCACGTTTCATTCCCAGAACATCTGCAAAAACTGACTGGCATAAATCCAATCGATATGGCGACATTTTCATCAACTTTTAAATTAGCGATTGAAAGGTTCTCCATTAAAATTTTCTTCATAGGTTGTTGATGTGGTGGGGTATCCATTGAGATCATCCATTAAGGGCTTCGGTTAATAACTAACCGAGCTTCTGTGAATAGCTTGTATCACTTATAAACATTTATTTTTTTTGCTCGAAATGCACTCGAGAAAAGTCATAGTCAGGATTATAGGTGCGTTGGATCATTTGATTTTCTGAGTCTAAACCAAATCCTGGACGATGCTACCTCTCTCTGACTCTGAGATGTAATACTGGCAATAATAACACATCTCCTACTTTCATTAATTTACTACACCATTCGAAGTCTCATATTCAACATGATCTTACGTCAACAGAAGCTTATATAAATAAAGTGCTGCATCTAAATCGATGGTTCTGGAAGGGAGTGGGGGTTCATAGCGAACAACTGTATTTAGAAAATTATTTAATTACCAAATTTAGTATATTTTCAGCAGAAGTAATTGCCAATTCAGAGTCTATTAGACTTCTATTGCATAACAATATGAGATACCAATAAGTTGCATATCTCATCTGAAAGTTTACAGATCTTTACATGCTAGAATATGTCTCAATCAAATTACCAACAAATTTTCTGCGAAGGAGTACGCAATGTATGGGTTGGTAGTTGTCCTACCAAACCCTATCAGAGCCATTAATAGAAGGATATAGGATGTTAATTTCAACTCGTCTCAAAAAATTAGAGTACAGAACGGATTTGTAAAAAGCAAAACACATCTGACCGAAGGCTAGAGTACTTTATTGAACTTATCTACTTAGATATCATTAATATTCATTATGTAAACCGGAAGAAGAAAGCGATGCATAAACGTTATATTGTGCGCCTACCGTCCTACATCCATATACCCAGTTACGCTGCCTTAAAGGAAGCCTTTATAATCCTTGAATTCTATACAGAATTAGAATCAGCTGTCAATGACAATTTATGTGCAATGCTCGGTCAGAAAACCTGATATCACCCTCAACATTTTCTTCTTGCATTGCATACTTCAGATCATTTGTTGTTGTGTGGTTGGTTTCCATGTCTTATGCTCTCTCAGTTATCCCAGAGCATATCTCTGGCTTTGTTTTCTTTCTTCTTATTTAAAATCCTGAGTGTACCTGATTTGAGTCCGCAAATGGGCTCTGGATGGTATTGTCCATTATACCCACATGTCCAGATATCCATTATAAAGTTTGGTGAAGTTTACTAGGATCTTCAGTCTTTCTTGGCAATCTTAGACTAGCTTAGACTTGATTTCATTTGAATTTATTGCTCTGATACCTGCCTCGCTGTCAAATAATATTTGCATTATTAGCTGAAATCGCATATATTTTTCTTTCGTAAAGAATGCTGTCTAAAATTTTCCTAAAGAATGGAAAAAACAAACTTGGATCGACAGCGCTGAATGATGCTCATGTTGCTGCTATTCGTTTGGTAAACATTTAGCAATTCTTTACTTTATATTTATTCAGAGAAAATGTTGCAAACGTTGTTACTAAATCAAAATACTACTTCCAAAGAGTATAATAAATAAATTACACGAAAAAAAACAATTATTAAGTTTTTAATCTTTCAATATACATCAGCCAACCCGTATAAAAGTATTTAGTAAACTTAAATATACTTGAACTAATTAACAAAAAACATTTGCGCAGCTGAAATGAATTTTTTACTTAAATAAATCATGAAAATTTAAATTGTGTATCGTCTTATTGAAAGCAAATATGTTAATTAATTTTAAAGTTGACCTAAGTTTGTGCAGTATTCATGCTTAAAATTTCATAGTTTGAAAAATAAGAAACTTTTACTTATTCATATATGAAATATTTAAAAATAAAAAATAGTTTGCTACGCTTTTCTTGCACATATTTCAGAAATTTTTGTAGAATACAACTCAACCCACACAAACACCATGAACCATTAAGCGAAATCTAAATTATGAACATTAATAATAATTTTCACACAAAGCAATATTTAAACTAATAAATTAGAGCAAACCGAATGACTAATTAGCCGACTGAAACTGCCATTGACCGTCAAGCGGCAAAAATGGACTTAAGACTTAAAATTCTGCTTCAAACGAACAAAGAAGCACAAGTTGCTCCAAGCTCTAAGCAAGCCTTTCTCAAGATATTACAAAAAGCAAAAATTAAAGCAAATCTAACTAAATATGCCATACAACAACAACACGACGCGCTTAATTGCAACATGCTGTGACTTGTGAGAAAATGATTTTCTAGCGCTGCGACTTGGCTCGGCTTGGTCGGCTATATGAGTGAGGGAGGATGTTTGTATAGTACGTCGTCGTCTTTGACTAAATTTATACAAATGTGTAACATATTTTGTGCCTAATTGATAACTTCCGAATAAAAGTTGTTGTTGTTGTACGAGTAGTATGTAGTAGTAGATACATTTTTTTTTTTGTGGCACATTTATGTGCGGCAAGCTGCGCTGTCACTGTTGACGCTATGCGCGGGCGTGTGATAATGATAATTCAGAGTCACTGTCAGAACAACACACTGTCACACATACACTGTCGACTAAATTCAAGTGGTCTTCACTTATTCGTGTCGTGTATAAAAGCCTACCCCCTGGAGCAAGTCAGTCAGGCACACAGTCACAGTCATGCGGCAAATGGTGGCAAACGGCAGCTCAAGAAGCAACGCCGCGAGAGCGTCTAATTTATACATTTTGTTTTGATTTCGCGCATAGATTAGCTGAGATTATTTTCAATGTTATACACAAATAGTTAGATACAGGGTGCATATAACAATTAGAATAACAAACAGTAAATTAACAATCTGATATAAATATCATAAAATGACAACGCTGCGTATGAGTGATGCTACGCTGCATATGTCATTATCTAATAACTTAATTGGGCTAAACAAAAACACGAATCATGAATGCACACACTCATTCACTCAGCTAAACAGACAGATGCTGAGATACATTTTCCTCTTCAATTCAACATTTATTTAGCACGTATCTGCTTCAATTGCGTCACGTTTTCGTTTATGGTTTCAATTTCGACAGTTTCGACACTCCACGATACGCCACTCCACAACACTCCAACACACAACAGCAACAGCAGCAACAACAACACCAACAACACAACGTACGTCTGCTGTCATTTTTGATTATTTACTTAGGGTTTTGTGCTTGTTTTATCACAAAATTTTAAAACTAATTAAGGTGCTTAACGGCCTTATGTAGCCCTCATTAATATTTCGTGCTGTTTACACAACGATTTAAAACGAGTTATTTTTATATTGTGTTATTCTGGCTTTTTAACCAAAAATTGGCAGTCATAAGTTTGACTTATCATCGGTAGTTGCTTTATTTGTTTAACAATTGACAAAGTGTAATTTGGTTAGTTTTATTTGCTAATTAGTTTCGATTGTAACGCTTACAGCCATAAATGTGTTATTATAAAACAGTGCATGACAAGTTCAAAATAAATCGGAAATAACGAAAAGTATGAAGCAGTTTGTTCAAAGAACACAGAAATGTTTAATATTTTGTTTTTAGCTTGACGATATGAGTTGACCTAGTTACGAGCACACTTTAGGATATTATCTAATCTAAATATCCTATTTAAGTACTTTACATTTAAGCTTATTTGATAAGCATTTTATAAGATACAAATGGAAATATCCGTATTTAGTTTGTGTACTAAGTGAAATTTTCCAACAAATATATGTTCAGATTACAAGTTAAAAAAATCAGAGACAAATATTTCCTGACGCGACTTTAGGTCTTAATGCAGTTACACATAGTAGCTTTGAATTGTGGGACTCTCAACTTCAAATCGCATGGAAAGCAAACGTCCAATAAATTTAATGAATTATTTATATAGGGACTCGGTCTTAACTCGATCTTAACTAAAATCAGAATGAGTCAGAGAGGTTGGGCCTAATTCGGTAAATACTTGGGAGTGATAGCTTACCACAAAGCCAATCTAGCTGAACTGGAAACCAAAATCGGGTATACCAAACCAGCCCACAGCAAGGTTTCACAACATATCCTCAGCTCTATTAATGTCCCGTCTAAGCGCCCAAAAAAAACTTGGATGTGTATTTTGAAAGACAATACAAAATCGGAAAACAAATTATTCTCGACTTTGAGATACCCTGTACACACATTGAACTATAAATTTGTATAGAGGATATGTTCATACCTAGATCCATGCAGGCTATTTCATTGGAAGTAGCATAAGATACACCCGAATCATCGTTTTAAGCTAAACTAAACAACAATCAAATATTTGTCTTATAAAACCCCACAAAGCTAGACAAATTTATATGGGAGCAACCCCTTTTAGTAATTCAATATGTATAGCTGTACCTGTCACACTTCGCTGCGTCCCGTAAAAACTTTTGTCAAAATGAATGTTGTATATATGTATGTTTCCTATAGACAGCCAAACCATCGCCACTTTTCCAATGATCTTACTTCTCCTACTAGGTATCTCATTAACCTTCGCCGTTGACTAAACTCATAAAGTGATCGTGTTTGAATTCATCTTCGTACCTAAAATAGGAGCAGATATATGACGAATTATGTTTTTTCGCTTATATAGGAAACGGTGCAATGCCCCCACCGATTTTGATATAAATATAGCCTATATTGCTCAGAAATAATAAAGTGTTCTAATGGTGAAAGAATTTTTAAAATCGGTTCAGCAGTTTTTGAGTTTGAGGTTTTCATTCAAAATCTCACAAAGAAGAAGGAGATATTCATGGTACCCCTTAGCGATTCCTTTCTTTCTTGTTCTATCTTCCATAGTCCCCAAGTTCTTGTGTTTCATATTTAGACAGACGAACATATCTAAATGGAGAGGAACCCCTTCCAGTGGTCCGATTTTCAATATATTATAAGCATTGATACAAAATACATCAAATTCGGCACTATTAACTGAAAAACCAAATTTTTTTCAATCTCAATATATTATAAGTATTATAGTAAGGTAGACCAGTATAGTGAATATTGAAGAAGAATTAGGAGTATTTAAATATTTAAACTTGAAGGCTCTATCTCTTATAGTAACGATAGCTAGACAAACTTCAAGTTCTTCCCATTCTATCTCATTCGCAGAGTAAATTTTTTATATTATTTTTCTGTTAAAGTTATGGTACAAAGTATGAAACACCCAAAGAGGCGGCAACAGCCCCAAATAGTATATATATTCTTGATCAACGCAACGAGTCGATTTATTCAATACGTGATGACAAGTGAAAATATATTTTTAATGGAAATTTTCCCTTTCTATCTATATGTTTGTTTGTCTGGACTTAACTAATAACCATCTGCAACGATTGTCACGAGACTTGAAAGATAAAAAAGTTTTTAAACGTCACAATTCATAAAAATATAAATGGAGAGTTTCACATTCCCATAAAATACAACAACAAATATCAGCTTATATTTGATGAAAAGATCATAGCGATAAATAAAAAAACTTCCACATATAAAAGAAAAATGACAAATTTAATAGATATTGGCCTTCTGTGTCTTCGAATTTTTAGGATAGAGTGTTACTTCAATTATCGGGGGCCAGCCGATAGTTTATTATATAAATATTCTGTCATATAAATAAATTCAAGGTTGATTGAGAATCAGATTTATCAACAATTTACTTTGAGTCTTCTGTCACTTTTAGTTTAGTAGCTTACATATATTTGAAAATAATGTCAATGTACTCAAATAAATCTGTCTGAACCTGTCCTTAGAAATAAAGTCGTATATTTAAATATCATACCGAACTTGCATGGAACAAGTAACGAAAGCCCACATCTGTGTAGCTGCAACATGAGCCTTTAAAATGGACTTCAATCATACATTAAGAAAATATTAGATCAGCTCCGTATGAAAAACAAGTAAGGAAATTTCAGTCGGGCGTAACCGACTGTAAGAGGCCCTGTACCAGTTCAGTTCGCCTAACAAACACATTAAATGTTTCCCTAGCTTATGACCAAACACATGACCACTTCTCACTGCGCGAATATGAATGAAAAGAAAAGGGGAGTCGTTCAAATTCAATTGCTTATAAAATCGTCATTTATTATCCGATTTTGATGAACTTTTCGGATTTTGGCTAAGAAGGACGATATCTCTATACTGGCATACTTACTTTTCTTTGTGCCGAAGAAACTTTTACCCTTGGGGGTGATTTTATGGAGAAGGGGGGGGAGGGGCAAGTTTTTAAAATAAACTTGTGAAATTCCGGAGCAGTCCTAGTCGAATGCAAAAAACACGAAGTCTCTATCTATTACCGTTTCCGAGATCCTTTCGTTCATACGGACGGACGGACGGACGGACAGACGGACATGTCTATATCGACTCCTCTATCACTCCTGACCATAATGGGGGTAACTTTGGGGGGTCTCCGACCATTATTTCTACCTGTTACATACATTTGCACAAACCCAATAGGCTCTTGTACCTTCGGTACAGGGCCTAATAAGAGATCAAAGCTAGCCATCTTAAGGAATAGTTAGCTTATGAAGGAACGATTATCTTAAAATGTTTTTTTGAGATACCGAGACGAGTCCAAGAAAATCGAACCCGTTAAAAAATTTGAATTTTTCGACAAATTAATACTTGTATGAGAAAAACTCTTGATGAAGGAATTAAGTACAATTAAAACTGAGCAACCTTTGCACAGCAACTTTTTCAAACTGGCATTTACCAAGATAAGCCCAAAATATTCGGATTTGAAAATGAAAATATGGCCAAATGGCTTAAAATTGAGATGTCTTTAGAAAGTTCTTTCAAATATGTATGTACTATTCAAATGCGTTATGGATCAAAATAATCAAACAAACCTACCCTTCCATCTGATTTTTTAAGAAAAATTATTATTTTTGTTGTTTATTTAACTAAAAACGCAAAATTTTTTAATATCTATAAAACTTTTCAAAAAAGTCCCACTAGAACAGGTAACTCCCATGCAAATCTATCCCCCATTTTTTTGTTTTTTTTTTTTTAAGAATATTTTGTTAGTAATTCATCTAGATACGCCAATTTTGGTATAATTTTTATCAATCCTAATAAAACATTATGTTCATCAGTTTGGCTTCAGAGAACGCCATGGTATGCTTGAACAATGTCATAGACTAGTTGTGAGGATACTGGAGACATATAAGGAGAAAAATTATTGTTCAGCCATCTATCTGGACGTAAAGCAAGCCTTCGACAGGGTCTGGCATAATTGGACCCGTCCTTTAAACGCTCTATACAACTAACATGGCAATCATCAAAAAGATAAGCGACTGGCCGCTACGTATGTCGACATGTCCGACATCTCCCACAGTTGACTGCAGCCATCTTTTAAAAGCAGCTTGACACTACCAATACTTGGCTTAATAGGTGGAACATTGTGGTGAACCCCGAGAAGCCCGCTTAAACGACTTTCTCGCTGAAAGGAAGAGAGTGTCCAGTAGTTTATCTCGAATCCAAGCAGCAGGGACTCAACTCAATGAAAAATTAAAAAACATTTATGACTGATCAAACGAAGGTCAACTCTCAAGCTGAGAAGCAAGCTCCTAGTATAAAAAGCGATTATAATACCTATATGAACCAACGGAATTCTGATCTGGGGCACTACCAGTAGGAGAAACTGCTGCATTATTCAAAAATTTAAAAACAGTGCTCTCAGACAGCGTGCTCCACAAAAGGAGTGTTCTTGGAGTGTTCTGGGTTCACCAGGTAGCTATCTAAATGGACTCAACATCAACCTACTTGATAACTGCACGACTACTACAAGGCTCAAAAGGTGTCACCCGCTTGATCTTTCTCATGAGTGGCAAAAAAACATTTATTATTTATACTTTTCGCAACCCCTTCCTCAGCTCCCTAACACTCTCTTATTTCTACACCACAACGACTTACCCAATATATTGTCAACTGTTTTCCTTATAATCTGTTGATTGTCCTTTAAAGAACGTTTGTATAAAATTCTAAAGGTCTAATTCGCATTTCTAAAATGGGTTGAGCCTACCTCAACTTCAAACAATATAGACATGTCCGTCTGTCGGGATGTCCGTATAACCTTCAATAATTGGGAGCCTATAAAAGATAAAGCTTTCAAGTTTAGATGTTTAGTATCACTTAAACCCTCTCCAGATTAGTATTTAATTAACTTACAAACCCCTTCCTAAGTATTACTTCTCATGTATGTAAATTATCCCTTATTTCTGAGTTTTAAAAAGAGAATTTTATTGTTTTTCTCATTATTTAAAAGTTAGAGAAAGTCCTTTTATCTTCAATTTGCATGCTTGTGTTTGACTTATTTAATGAACCAAAATCCATGGGATATGGTTTGAAAGCAGAAAACTTATCCGATTTTGTGAACTAATTTAATATAGCAAAATATTTTGAATTTTTTTTTAACTTACCACCATACATCACAAAGAGCGTAATCTTCAGCATAATCAAATTCGGATTAATGCCACGCCGCACACAGAATTCACCGAAGCGGGATAATTCCATTTTGTCGGTGCAGGCCGTTGTCGCCGAATCAGTACCGTTATCCTCGCCATTCGCGGCCATTTTGTCGCTAGCGCCGCTGGCCTTTTCGCTGCCCATTTTATTGTTTTTGCACTGGCGACAGCGACAGCCAGAGCAGCAGCGATTAGGCTAATTGCGACGGCGTATATGTTTATATATATATTTATTTATGTATGTGTGTGTGTGTGTAGTAGTGTGCGTAGAGTTATTTATATTTATATAGAGACACTTGGACTTGTATTAACGTAATGATTTGATTTGATTTGATTGTACAAAAAGATGAAACTTTGAAGTTCGTTTCAATGAAAGATGCGCGCACGATCGTCCGCACGAAGGGAAAAGAACGACACGCCGAGATTTACCGAAAGCGTGGCCGACTACAATGTGTGCCCGTTGTTGTTGTTGTTGTTGTTGTTGTTGTTGTTGTTGCTGATGTTGTTGTTTTTGCGCTGATTGAGTTTTAGTTTCTCGGTCAGACGGTTTATTGGTCAGCAGGTCCAACTATGGCTACTGGGGCACACACACACACAGACACACAGCCAGCGAGACACCGAGCGCCGCACACAGGCACAGACGACAAAACACACACTCGCATACACTTAAAATTAAACGTCCGTTCGTCTTGATTAAATCCAATTTAAAACGTGATAATCAACTAGATTTCATCTTTATATCTCACAGATACAATTTGATTTGTTTTTTTAGTTATATCATTTTAATTTTTTTTTAGCTATAGTAGCTGTCTGTATTCAGTATAAAAATCGCTTAGATGAGCATTTTCATATTCCTGAATTATAATATTTTTTTGTTCAGATTAATGCCACTTTAATTTTAAGTATCTAGATACTTTATTTCTTGCGCAGCAGCAGGCACGCGCTTTATTTTGTAATTTTCTTTCTTCGACTCGTTACTGCCTCTAAATTTTGATTAATTGCTTTTTAATGCAATCATATTTTCGATGTTTTTCCTTTGCGACACTACTTGCGATACACTTTTTTCTCGAAGAAAATACATTTTTTTCTCTGCTTATATTTTGGCAAATTGTTTCACTTGTTGCACACAAATCGGTGCCACTTTATATAACGATTTTAATATTAAAATAATTTAGAATGCCGCCGCTTAACTTTTCAAGGTTCAATGTTTTTTTTTTTTTTTTTTCTTTTTTTAATGAAATTTTCCACTTGCTGCGCAATTTGTATGCGCGAAAATTCTACGCGAAGTTTTCACATTTCCACAACATTTATTTTTTGTTTTTCTTAGCAGTTTAACAACAATTTAGGTTGTTTTGAAAATGTGTTTTCTATAAATTGAAGAAAGTTCTTTACATAGTATAGTATATACATACATATATCAATTAATATTGTCTTTAGATTTCAAACGACTTTTACCCGCTTTATCCATAAGAATCCATCTTGCAACAGCGCCGTCCGCGCGTATACTAAAAATCTCTTATCAACGTTACTAAACTTTTATGAGAATATATTCTGTCTGTATCGTGCTACTACTAAGTATGTACGATGCCAGTAGTGACAAATTTCGCGTTGCTGTTGATCTTAATCTACAATAAAGATGTGTAGGCTAATCTAGATACTCAGTCGCTGAGTATCTCAGCGTAACTTTGAAGGTAGACAGAACAGAGCGTACGATCGTTAGAATGATAGCTAGCAGCGCTTGTAGTGAGCTACAGCTATGAGTTGTGTACATACAGTGTTTTCTATATTCGAAATTTTGTATCTTTACACTGCACTTGCTCTTTTCTTCGGTAATATTTGAGATGGTTTGTTGCTTTTTGATTTGATTTGATTTGTTGGCGCTCTTGTCATGGCGAAGCACGCGTTGTCATAAGTCTTGTAATCCAGAGTAAGATTAGCTTTTAAGTGAATGAGATGTATGCGAATGATATAAGTAAATTTTATCTAATAAGTTGAAGAAGAGAGGCAGCTATTGAGATAGGTTTTCATACATGAATGAAGAAAATAAAATCAAAGTTCTAAAGCAATTTATTCGAATGAATCATTTTCCGAGAAACAGCATTTCCGAATAAAGCCAAGAATATTTTAAAAAGTTTTAGACAGTGAATTATTTAGAAGGATGTTTCATATTAAGGGAATTAAGTTTTCCGTTTATGGTCCTCTACTTGACTCTTGCTAGAACATTCTATTAAATGTCCATTTAGCTTTGCAGTCGGTAATTCGTATAGTTTACTCACATTGTTTGGCTCGTCGTAATGTTGGTCCGTCTGGGTACTAAAACAACACGCTGGGTAGCATTCGCAAAGAAATATCAAAATAAATTAGTATTCTGTCGAGCATGTACTTGACTCGCCAGCAAAATTGAACCTATGATAGGCTGTTTTCCGACCTCGCACTAAATATAACCTACTTTCCTTTTCAAACAAACTAACCATGCACACCTATCCATTCTCCTGCGTTTTTAAATGGAATAAATATTTATTGTTGTTGTTTATTTAGCCAGAAACAAAATATTTTGTATATCTTAAAATTTTTATGAAGGATAATAAAAACGGTAGCTCCCATGCAAATCTTACTCACCTTTCTTTGTTTTATATTATTCCCATAAAGATCGAATCGATCGACTTTTACCAAAACTCACGAATTAATAAAGCAAGTTTAAGGGAAAATTTTCCATCTCGAGCCACTATTTACGACTGGTACACACGTTTCAAAGATGGTCAGGAAGCTTTGAATGAAGATGAACGTTAGGGCCGACCGAAAAAATTGTTCATGAATTTATTAAAACTGAGCTGAAATCGTCATTGCGGTTCATGGAATCGGAATTGAGATTGTCCAAAGACTCAATCCATTGTATTTTTTTGATCATTTCAGGAAAGTATGTGGACGATTTGTTCCGCATCAATTGAAAAAGAGGAAGAGGCTCTTCGGACTCAACATTCGAAAGACATCATAAAAGATGCCAAAAAGAATCAAAACTTCTATTTCAACATTGTTACTGATGACGAGAGTTTTTGTTTTCAATATGACTCTGAAACCAAGTGTCAAAGTGCCGAATGGAAGCAGCCCGGTGAGCCAAAACCCCAAAAATCAAAAGTGAAGGCAATGTTGGTTTGTTTCTACGATTCAAAGGACGATATTCACTAAGAATTCGTTCCATCGGCACCTTTTTTTGTATTTGGCAAGCTGAAAATGTTCATGAATGTGGAGGCCATCCAAATGGAGTGCACCGACGAACTAAAACATTCATTTGAAATGATATTGGATCGAGCTAATAAGTGTATTCTGTCCAGGAAGATTACTTTGAATACTAAAAAAAAACAAGTACTCAATTGAGGCATTCCTTGTGTGTCCATATCGGACCATTAGAAGGGGCAACCCCCATAGAAATTGGTTCCATTTTCTGGGATTTAATGATAAAAAACTTTTATTGTAGCTTGAAAATATTCCACTGAGGTCCAGATATGAATATTTACTTAAGTGCCCGTCAATCGATCATGGCCGCATTTAGGAAGGCGCACCAGCTGCTGTTGTTTTTTGCGCTTGGGCGCCAGTTGTTATAATTGCCAAGTACGCTGAGATCTGTACTTCATTCGCAGTGCGGCCGCTGTAATTTAATACGCTGAACTATGTCAACCTCCACGCCATATAGTAGGACCGGGAGTAGAGCTTGATTTTCGTCTTTCGAGAGAGAAGCCCTCTCAAATACTTCTAATTTGCTTACCGATGATTCGCATACGCGAGCAGTATCATTTACTTTTGGAAGATCTTGCCCGAAATGTACTGTATGTACGAGCACTGGCGTAAGATTCCATCAGAATTTTGAAAAAAATCGCAAGAAACCTCTCTTGGTATCAAAGGGGTTTTGGAGAGGTTATTTCCTACCCTGACAACGCTTTGTGTGGGTGACAGCGTTATCATGTTAAGACAAACAATCTCTGCCGGGATACCTAGTGCAGACTGGGCGTCTTCATTCGTTCGTATCGGCGTAACAGCACGCTCGATGTTGGTGTATCTTAAATCTTATTTTAATAAAATATTGAATTGTATATACGAATATTACTATCTGGATCCGTGTGAAATATTTTATTGGGATTAGTTTAAGAAATGTAAAATTTGTCGTTTCAAACGAAACAGCAACATAAAATATTTTTTTTACCAAAACCGAAGATGAGGGAAAAATTTATATGGTGTCTACCCCTTCTAGTGGTTTGATATGGACACATATATTTTTAGTTTAGTTTGAAACGACTAAATTTAGGTTTCTTAAACTAATTCCAATAAAATATCCCAAACGGATCCAGATAGTAATATATTACCTTTAAAAGATTAAGATTCAATGCGTCACCAAAAGCTTCAGTTATTTCTGAATATGAACGACACCATGTGCTGTCTGGACACTTCATGGGAGTGCGCCTAAGAGGTTGGGCTTTAATACAACTTTTATCTTTACACAAATTAAACCCATGGTTCTTATTTCCATCAGCATTCAGGAGTAAGTCTTCAAAGATATTGGTCTTGATAGCATATAGTAACATATTTTGCTAACAACTAACACTATGGAAATTTAAGACGCTGATTTTTCTATAACTTTGTATACAAGTAGTTCTTTAAAAACAATTTGACCCCTAATTTTTTGTTTTTCCCCAAAAAACAGGACAGGAATTTAAATTTTTTGGAAATAGGGTATCTTTGTGTGTTTTTCGGGTCGCAGATTACAAAACGGAAATCATTTGTAAAAAATTCGAAATCATGATACCAAAAAATTTTATCGTCATGGCTACGAAGAACATGTCTGGAACGGAATCTTTAGCCTTAAAAGATATTTGTAATTAAGAAACGTGCCTTATACCGGGTGAACATCCTAGCGTTTCGTATTTGAACTAACGATAACTTGACATTGGAAACGTCAAACGTCATTGGGAAAGTGGCAGATATTCAATATAAAGTCTGACATTTACGAAATGGGTCGCTATTCGCTTTAACAAAGTTGGGAAATATTAAAAACTTATTTCCAAAATGATGAGTCTCGAACTCCAACTGTGCGAAATTTGAAAAAAAGTTTCAACAAAAGAGAATTGCCATCAGAAGCATATCTGCGACAATTTGTGAAGCGTGTGCGTGAAACTGGTTCGTTGGTGGATAAAACAACACGCAAACGTCCATTTCCAGCAAGGTCAAACGAAAACATTGCCGCTATGAGTGAAAGTGTTCGCAAGAGTTGAACCTTTCACGGTCAACTACGCACCGAATTTTGCGTAAAGACCTTGCTTTGAAGCCATATAAAGTTCAATTGGTGCAGCAGCTGAAGCCAATTGACCATCCGAGCCGTCTACGCTTCGCAGATTGGGCGGAAAATCGTTTGGTTGAAGACCCCGAATTTTATCGAAAAATCATCTTTTCGGACGAAGCTCATTTCCACCTCGGTGGTTATGTTAATAAGCAAAACTGTCGCATCTGGGGCACAGAAAACCCGCACGTCATTGAGGAGAAGCCGATGCATCCGCAACGAGTGACTGTTTGGTGCGGATTTTGGTCCGGCGGCATCATTGGCCCATTTTTCTTCGAAAATGAGGAAGTAGCCGCCGTAACCGTCAATGGTGAGCGCTACCGTGCCATGTTGGCTGATTATTTTTTTGATCAAATTGAAGGGGACAATTTTTGGACAATATTTGGTTTCAACAGGACGGCGCTACGTGCCATACAGCCCACGTTACAATCGATCTTTTGCACACAATCTTTAAAAATCAAATAATCAGCAAAAATGGTGATGTGAATTGGCCGCCAAGCAGCTGCGATCTGACACCGTTGGACTATTATCTTTGGGGAGCGGTTAAAGACGTTTGTTACACCAACAGTTCAGAAACGATTGACGATTTGAAACATGAAATTGAAGCTGCTATTGTTGCCATTAGGCCGGAAACCATTGAAAATGTACTGAAAAATTGAGTTGCTCGAATGAGGTACTGCCAAGTCAGCCGTGGTGGACATTTGAAGGAAATTATTTTTCATAAATAAATGTCATAACATAAACTTTCAAATAAATGCTTATTGAAATCTATCAAGCCGTTCTTTTTTTATAGCATTTTCAAATTCGAAATTTTCCGTGGGGCACACTTTATTTGGAATACATTTTCTGCTCTTAGAACTGAATGTGAAAAAATAGAAATTTTAATTAACTATATAAAATATTAAACTAAATGATATTTCAACTTCACTTAAATATAAATTAATATCCAAGCATTATTATGATTAACATTCAGCTTTTCAAAGTCAAAATATATTCATGTTAAAATATAAATAAAATTTCTAAGCTTAAAAATTGCTAAACACTAATGCTCTTCAAACTGTATGCTAGTGCTTTTCAAAACATATTGCATATGTGCTACTTCAATTGCACGCAAGTCAATTGCCTCAATATAAATGCCTCACCTATACAAAAGTAAATAAATAGGAAGCTAAAAATAGGACGTAGCAGCGCAAGCAGAGGCCATTAGATATTAATAAATATTAATTTGTATTACTATTAATTGAAAAACTTTGTGAATATACGATTATCATAAAATATTCCACTTAAAACGTGACTGAAATGACATATTTTAGCTGCTGTATATTTATTTCCGTACAAATTATTAAGAACAGCAATATTATTATTTATGGAAATAATTATACAACATATTAAAAATGTATTTTGGAAAGTGTTCTCAAAATATATTTTCATTCAATTTGTCAACCTATAAATAGCGACTATCAGCCATATTCATATTCCGAATTGATCTGTTCAGTGAGCTTCAATCCTTTGCACACACTGTTCGACACACGCGTATCCCGTTTTACTTTTGTAACCATAAAACTTTTGAACATTGCGTTTGAAAATTAGATTCTGTATTTATAATTACACGCGGCGGCGTACAAAGCGGAACGTTCCAAACTATAATGAGTCTCTTGGACAACTGAAATGGGGCGCATGTGTTCGATTAATTTGCCACACCATTTGGATAAATGAAAAACTATACACAATCAGAACGCGTAGTAATGTAAAAGCACATTTTCGCAGACATATTCCATTATTTTGATAAGTTAAGCACCATAATTGATTGATAGCTCGTGTAATTACAGCGCTGGGAATACGCGCAGTTGGCAACGAATAGTTTGTTGGTTGTAGATACTTTTTTCTTTTTCGTTTTTCTTCTTTTTAAGTAATGAGTTTCGATTTATGTGCGATATGCTAAGTTTATTGATAAGCTGGCTGAATGAAGGTTGCAAACGACTTCAAACAACAAAAGAAGCAACTTGCGTTGAGCAATTTATTAAAAATTTATGGTTTGATATATAAACTTCGTGGCTGAACCCTGAGTACTGAAGCTGACAGCAAGATGAGTTTATCTAATGGATAAGATAAACCCAGAAAAAACAAATGCAAATCTCAGCCATGACAAACACAATTCCATGTCATGTGAGTTGACAAAAAAACATTTGACAAATGCCAGCAGATGTTGAGCAAAGAAATTGCGTAAACTACTTACAGGTGGGTGCCGCATGAAGCGTACATTGAACCACGCGGTCTAGGATTTATAGATTATACATAAATAAATGAGTCATTAGTTATGTGTATATGTGGAAATATATAGTTGAGCTCTATGTTTATTAACCAGTGTCAAGTACTGACGTGTTTAAGCTTTTTTCCAACACAAGCCCTTCTTGTCCTAATTTTTTATCTGAAACGCAGGGCAGCTTCCATAAATCTCAAAAAAACAACAACAACTTGACACAATATCTTTTTTATTATTATTTATTTTGGGTTCTTGTTTTTATTTTTAGCCATTGCACAAATATTTGTGCCAGCCGCCATTAAAATATGAAAACTAAAAACAAATAATTAAAGTTTTGTTTAAATATTGTAAATATTCCACCAGACGGTATTATCTGAAGACATCTAAGAGTTCTGATAAGATTGACGTCAATTTGAGCGCAATTGGTGTTGAATGCATTGCAGCATCCTGAATCAGATAAATTTTACAATTGCAGTGCAATGTTGCAATTTAGAGCGCAATTTACTATTTAATAAAATAAAAATAAATTTTGCGTTTCCGGTTTACGTTGCAATGGTTCTCAAACTGGATCTTGGCTCTCGGAACATATATTTCATAGTACACTTTACATATAGTGAAGCTGAAATAGTTTTAGAGAAATCATCTCACTATCTGGTTTAAAAAATATGGCTTAGTTCTGTCCAGATCTCTTCTACCTGTTTTCAATCAAATACATTAAATCGAGTTATACCCATGCTGGGAGCACAGTACCAAAAAAAAAAAAAAGTTTCAAACAATAAATCGAATTTACAATTTCTCTGAATTTTTAATTTCGATCATAACTTTAGCTTCTTTGATTTACAACAATACTTCTTTGATTTACTTGGCGGAAAAACTCTCCTTCAGGTTGTGAAAAAAAATTCTTTCGATGTTCTTTAACAACTCTCGGTGGGCCGTAAGTTTACCTGCATTGAAGCTAATGAAGTAACAGATTGCCTGGTCAGGTTAAGGTCTGGTGTCCTTTTAGTAGGCATAGAACCAGCGGTAATAATTCGGTTTTGGTCAAACAATCGTTGAAAAGGATTTCAGAACAATTGTCACTCAGTACTGGTAAATGGTAATGGTATTCCTTTTCATCTTATTTATATAATGCAAAGACATGACAAAAACATGACATGTCATGGCTCTCTCATGCCTTTGTCATGACAAAGACATGACATGTCATGGCTCTGTCATGCCTCTGTTATGCAATTGTGCTCGACCCACGAATGTGAATGTGCCACCTTTCCATCTAATCCACATAATACAAGGACATGACAAAGACATGACCAGTCAAGGATCGGTCTATCTCTCATATCTCTATCATGCCTTTGTCATATCTCTGTCATCTCTCTGTCATGTCTCTGTCATGTCTCTGTCATGTCTCTGTCATGTCTCTGTCTTGCGTCTGTCTTGCGTCTGTCATGTAGTTGGGCTAGACCCACGAATGTGAATGTGGCACCTTTCCATATTATCCATATAATGCAAGTCATGACAAAGACATGACATGTCATGGCTGTGTCATGCCTCTGTCATAGCTCTTTCATGCAACTGTCATATATCTGTCATGCCTCATCTTGTCTCTGTCATGTCTCTGTTATATCTCTGTTATGTCTCTGTCATGCCTCTTTCATGCATTTGGGCTAGACCGCCGAATGTGAATGCGACACATTTCCATCATATCCATATAATGCAAAGGCATGACATGTCATGGCTCTGTCATGCCTTTGTCATGCCTATGTCATGGCTCTGTCATGCCTCTGTCATGCCTCTGTCATGCCTCTGTCATGCCTTTGTCAAGCCTATGTCATGGCTCTTTCATGCCTCTGTCATATCTCTGTCATATTTCTGCCATGCCTCTGTCCAATATCTGTCATACCTCTGACATGGAGTTGGGCTGCACCCACAAATGTGAATTTGACACCTTTCCACTTTATCATCTATATAATTCAAAGACATGACACAGCCATGACATGTCATGGCTCTGTCATGCCTCTGTCATATCTCAGTCATGTTTCTGTCATGCCTCTGCCCTATCTCTGTCGTGCCTCTGACACGCAGTTGGGCGGCACCCACAAATGTGAACTTGGCACTGCCTCTGTCGTGCTTCTGTTACGTCTCTGTCATACTTCTATAAATGCCTTTGTCATGCTGTTATCCCTGACCCACGAATGTGAATGTACCACCTTATCCATACATTGCAAAAGCATGTCAAAGACATGACATACAATTGCTCTGTCAACCCTTCGTCAAGCCATTGTCATGCCTCTGTCATGGCTCTATCTTGCATCTTTTACGTCTCTGTCATACGTCTGTAAATGCCTCTGTCATGCAAATGGGCTAGACCGCCGAATGTGAATGCGACACATTTCCAACATATCCATATAATGCAAAGGCATGACAAAGACATGACATGTCATGGCTCTGTCATGCCTTTGTCATAGCTCTGTCATGGCTCTGTCGTGCCTCTGTCATGACTTTTTCATGCCTCTGTCATGGCTTTCTCATGCCTGTTTTATGTCTCTATCATACATCACACGAATGTGAATTTGGCACCTTATCCATATAATACAAAGGTATAATAAAGACATGACATGTCATGTCCTTGTCGCCTTTCACCTTATCCATATAATGCAAAGTCATGGTTCTGTCATGCCTCTGTCATATCTCTGTCATTTCTGTAATGCTTGTGCTAAGCTTTAGTTACGAATGTGAATGTGTCACCTTTCCACCTCATCCATTCAATGCAAAGGCATGACAAAGACATGACATGTCATGGCTTTGTCATGCCTCTGTCATAGCTTTGTCATGGCTCTGTCATAGCTCTGCCAAGGCTCTTTTATGCCTCTGTCATGGCTCGGTCATGCCTGTTTCATGTCTCTGTCTTGCGTCTGCTACGTCTGACTCGTGAATGTGAATGTTTCACCTTATCCATACAATGCAAATGCATGACAAAGACATGACTTGTCATGGCTCTTTCATGCCTCTGTTATGCCTTTGTCATGCCTCCGTTATGGCTTTTTCATGCCTTTTTGCCATTTCTGTAATACTTGTGCAAAGCTTTAGCTTAACCCCACCCCGCTTTCTAAATTTTTATATGAAAAAATTTGCACGTTAATAAAAATAGTATAATCACTAAGAAATAGTACCCATAAAAACCGTGCCCTCTTTTCTGAGTTTGTATCTAAAAAATGTTTTAGTTCTTGTTATTTTAGGTTCTTAGTATTATGACCACGTTTAATAATTAGAGAATATGCAAAATCCATTTTTTTTATTTAAAAAATAACTGATTTTCATTGCTTATCGGTGCTGCCAACCAACTAATCAGACCAATAATGTAAACATGCAACTTAGCAGCGCCTTACACCAAAAGCTCGAAAAAGCTTTACCCTTTTCGCCACGAAACAGCGACTTTTCGAGCTTTTTGGAACATGTTGTACACTTTACTAATACAGGTGCAAGTACCGCTCACTCTTGCTGGCTGCCTCGGCTGTACAGATACCCGTTCAACGGTTTTTTAAATTTTTAGCGCCTTTCTTAGTGCAAATTGTCCTTGGCTGCGTATTTTTTTGTATTTTTCCCATTTTTTCAACGCCAGGCTTTTTTGAACCTTTTAAGCCCTGAGGCAGAGACGGTGGAAGTGGCCTTAATACGGCTCCTCCGGCCTCAACTGTCAAATAAAAAAAAATGGCAGTGTTAAAGGGCAAACAGCCCAATGTACAGAAGAAAATTTGAGAGATTTCGGCGTATATGCCTTACATAATTTATTGGTACAAACTTCAGAAGTAATAAAAATAAATAACGTTATAAATTTAGAACCCACCCTTAATCATATTTATAAAGACCCCACCCCTACAAACATTAACTTTAGCCGGCCCGGCCCGGCCCGTCTGACAAAAAACAATTCGCTGTAATAACTGCAAAGCGCCTCCGCGTACTACTCCCACCCCTACCAGCAATTCCATTCGATAGAGATAGATTATTAGAGCAGATAAGGCTACCGCAACGATCTTCATTATATATATATATAGAAGACTATATAGCATTTGTGTTGTAGCGCGTGCCAATTGCGGCTGTTGCGAAGGGTTGCAGATTGCAATCTCAAAAAATGTTTTCAAAATTTTTTAATTTCGGTTGAAAAATTTGTACACTTCAAAGCACAAACGCTTATTTAGGATTTTTTGAAAAATATATTTGATGATGTAAATGGTTTTTTATATACATAGTACATAGTTCATAGAGATACTTCAGTTTTATAATGTTGTGCTGTCATATGGTCTGATTTGTTTCTAAACTACTATCGTTTTTATAAGGACCACATTTCTCTTGTCGGTTGAATATTTAACCGAAGTTCTCGTGGCACGCTCTTTATCAAAAATTTCCAGACCAGTGGAACCTTGCAAACCTCTTGCTTGGAATGTATGGATATTCCTTGCTTTGTTGGTGGTGGCATTTCTATCTTCCTTGCATTAATATTATTATGTAAGAACGCTGGTGTCCAGTCTGCTCGATTTCGATATTTGATCATAAACCCAGAAAGGGCTAATGGTCTCAAAGAGTTCCCCAGACCTTGGGGGATCATTATATAAAATATGGCAAAATTTTTTGATCTGAATTATCGGCAAAATCTATCATGATCTAAAACTTTCCGAATGAAAGTTGGCGTCTGTTGGATTTTTTTTATAAAAGGGTTTATATGAACATTTGAAATTAGTGACTGTTCAGCATTAAAACTGGAAACGCAACATCGCTGAAAATCTATTAAACCAAAATCTGTTTATGATGGTCTACTATCTATTTTATGGTTATAAAGAATCGACTTTCTTTCTACAAAATAATAGAAACATGTTCTATGCCACTTCTGCACTTCAAACCCCGACATAATCGAAACAATTCACGTACAAATTTTCTTTTTTACCCTGCAAAACCTAGTAAAGCTCATGTTTTATAGCTTCTTCTTACGAAAAAAAATATATACAATATAAATTATTTCTTTTTTTTTTTTCATCTCAACATGAAAGTATGTACCTGAGAAAAAGTTTGCCTCAGGCCCTAAAAATTCTTGCTAAGCCACTTTAGTGAATCGCACAGTCTTTGATCATGTTTCCAAACGAGCATAGAAAAGAATACCAAACTGTTTCCTGATCCTCCGCGTAGGAGATGTTTATGCCGATGTCCAATGTTTCTTATATAACACGGGCAACTCGTTATTGGAGGTCTTTTATAACTTATCCGGTGGGTCACCACTAAGTATTACTTTTTTTTGCACTATTATATCTTAATAACGATTTTTTTCACTGATGAGCTATATTCGCCGGTTACTTCACTCGGAGTACAGAATTGCCGAGTCTTAGAAGTTTCACCATTTCGAACGCTAGATAAGCACTACACATTGACCATAATATATGTATCTGTTAAATCCAATTTAATTGCTGAAGAGTTTCAGGGTAATTTCCCCTCGAATATTGAGTTGTCCTAACTTTTCAAGGACGCAAAATTTTATAACTTGTTCGTATATACCGCCATAATCTGATTCCAGTATATATGTATGACCAACATGCTGCTGCTATTGAATTGATTTCAAAATCATTACGCGCAAAGGATTTTCTGCTAATTACTGGTGACTTTAACTTACCCAATGTTTCTTGGATGAGTTGTATAGATTCTGAATCGATAACTGCTTCTATTTAGTTGGCAAACATTTCTGTACACCAAATCATCCACATCAAAAATGGTTTTAATAAATTGTTAGACCTAATTTTTATAGAATTTCGCCAATATGTGTACCGGAAGATAAATACCATCCAACACTTGAAATATCATCATCTGTCTCTTTCTCTTTTGAGGGCTGTAAACACGAATCTTATATTAACCATTACTGCTTTGCAAAAACTGACATTGGTAAGTCAAATTATCTCGTCTGTAGTATAGATTGGTCTGATGTATATACCTGCGACAGCATTGACATAGCTTGTGATGTTTTTTATAATATTCTTATAAAATACTTTGATGATTGTGTTCCAAAATTTTCACAAATGCGCACCTCCAAGCCTCCGTGGTTCACTCGTCACCTTTGCCACTTAGAAAATATAAAATCACGATACTTTAAAAGATTTAAAATATCTCAGAAGGCGCAAGATTACTCAAAATATTCCTGTGCACGTTCTAATTTTCAATTAGCAAATAGGTGGTCCTATAAATGTTACTTGCCTACAATAAAAAACATCTTTCGTAAGGATCCAAAATCTTTTAATAAATTCGTTAATACGAAACGGAAATCTGGCTCATATTCGTCGAATATGTTTTTCCATAATAAATCAGTAACCGACAAAAATGAGATACCGGACTTGTTTGCCATATCGGACCACTACTTTTTGTACTTTTCATAAATGATCTTCCAGATATTGTATCACATTGCCAAACATTGGTATACGCTGATGATGTAAAGCTGTGTTTGTCATATACTGGCTCCGAAGGACATAAGTTATTACAAGAACACCTCAATGCGTTGCACAAGAAGACCTCAATGCGTTGAACAGTTCGGTATTCTTGAGAATCAAAAAGTGAAGAATTTTTAACATAAGCGATCAAGTTTTGCTACAATTTGCTGCTCATATAAGCAATATAGAATCATGTATGACTTTGTTCATTGACCCGATTTTAAATCCCACAAATGAAACCATTTAATTTTACCAAATAACATATTTTCCTTATTAATGCAAAATTAGAAATGTTAAATGTAAATCTTGAGATTTTAAGTATTTTAACAACCGATTGAGACAGCCTGTTAATGCTGGCTCGGGTTCTTGCGGGTCACCGTCCAATCAGACGATTGAGACGCAGAAATGTAGGGCACACACAGAGTCCATAGTGCAGTGTTAATACACATTTGATCTCTCTCTTAGGAGACAGTGAAGTTTAAAATTTTTTGTGATATATTTTATTGTTATTATTAGTTTAGTTGTTAACCGGTTCAATAAAAAAAATATACTTGCTGAGAAATTTTTAGCACTATTAGATCTTCAGTTGATTTCTGTTGCATTGTTAAGAACCCGATGAAGTCATAAAAAGTAAAATTTTTTAATTGAAGTCGCCAAATGTGGTTCTTTTATTTTTAACTCCTTACATGCATCGTCCAATTTCTTAGAGCGGTTTGGATATACATACACATTTTCCAACGTAATATATCATCATATATCGGAAAATCGATTCATATCCTTGTCATTGTGCTCGTAGTTCTCTGTCTACAATATTGTTTTCCTTCTTCTCGGTACTATTCTCCACAGCTGTTTTAAATTTCTTCGCTTTTGGTTCTTCAATATCTTCCTTTACTAGAGGTACAGCTCGATATTTTTCCATCTTCATTGATGTTGGCTGTTGAATACATCCTTCTTGAAGATTAAAAGTTTTCGATTCCATTGTAAATATTTTTTCTCTGCGATGTTGCTCGTCTGTCGATGTGCCCGTCGTCATATTTCTACTAATTCGTACTGAATAAGTACAGATTTTACCTGCGCTTTGATCCTTTGGGATTTTCTAAACTTGTTGCATATTTTCTGAAAAATAACAAAGCGGCAAGCTCTGATGGGCTGCCAGCTGAGTTATTTAAGACCGGCGGCGAAGAGTTGGTTAGAAGTATGCACCAACTTTTATGGAAGATATGGTCCGATGAACGCATACCCAATGACTGGAATCTCAGTGTTCTCTGTCCTATCTTTAAGAAAGGAGACACTCACCACCTATTTGTCGACTACAAAGCCGCTTTCGACACGCCGATGCGATCGAAGTTCTTCGACGCCCTGTCTGCACTAGGTATACCGGCAAAGATTGTCCGTCTTTGCATGCCGACGCTATCTAACACACATAGCGTTGTCAGGGTGGGGAAAAACCTCTCCGACCCCTTTGATACCAAAAGAGGTTTCAGGCAGGGCGATGCTCTGTCGTGCGTTTTATTCAATCTCATGATGGAATACATGCTACGCCAATGCCCGTACATACAGAGTATGTCGGGCTCGATCTTCCAAAAAGAAGTGATGCTGCTCGCTTACGCCGATGACATCGATATCATCGATACGCAGGATCGGCGAGTCAGCAAGGCGTTCTCGGAGATTGAAAAACAGTCTCGGCTCATGGGTCTAGCGGTGAACGAGGACAAGACGAAGTACTTGGTGTCTTCTCGCACTCCGTCAATGCGTCTTGGACTGTCAGTGACGAAAAAAACTTCGTCTATCTTGGGACAGAGATAACCAGCAACAACAACGTCAGCCTGGAGATCAGGCGAAGAATAACGCTTGCAAAAAGATGCTTTTTTGGGCTTAGCAAGCAAATGAGAAATAAAGCCCTCTCTCGACGGACGAAAATAAAGATACATAAGACGCTGATACTCCCCGTCCTATTGTATGGCGCAGAGGCATTGACCGTGATCGAGTTGGACGAGACAGCGTTGAAAGTCTTCGAAAGGAAGATTCTTCGCAGGATCTTTGGTCCTATTAGAGTCGGCGACGAGTTTAGGTCCCGTATGAACCGCGAGCTGTACGAGCTATTCGATGAGGTTGACATAGTCCAGCGCATAAAATTCCAGCGGCTGCACTGGGCTGGGCACCTCATTCGAATGGACGAAAGAGCTCCAGCACGCATGGTTTACATGGGGGGCCCAAACTTGATTAGTGGATGCCGACATAGATGGATGATCTCTCCGTACTTGGCATTCAAAACGACTGGCGCCAGCGAGCACTCGATTATGGAGGCTGGTGCGCCTTCCTACACGCGGTCATGACCGGCAGACAGTTGATGGCCACTTAAGTAAGTAAGTAAGTTGTGACGCAGGACTGAAGTTTTATTGATATTATGGATGATTTAATAAGTTCAGCTTTGGTTTCGGAATGCATGTTAAGGGTGATTGGACTATGTTACGGTGTTTGTTTAGCTTGAAAGGATCTGAGAAGTTCGAATCTTATGACCAGACTCTGCTGATCTGGCAATCTCGTTTGATTCGCAAGTCGAAGTTTCTATAGAATAAATTATTTTTTTTTTCGAACCCCTGTTATGATCTTAACTTTATCCCAAAGCGTTTTTGTAATTGAATTAAATCTTTAAAAAAATATTTGAAAAATATTTTTTCGAGCTTTTTTTGCTTCATATTTAAACTTTGAATTTGATTTTTTATCTCTCAGCAAGTTTTCTTTACTTAATAGTTTTCTGAGATTATTTATGCATTTTATCTTTTCTCTTTTTAGATACTCCAGTCCCTGCTCCACCAGAAAGTTGTATTTTTGTAGGTCTTTCGGGGTCTGTAGTTGGTATGAAGTGCCATTTGCGCATGCCTCAATAACTTTGAAACTTTTTCTCAAAATTTTCCGATATTAAATTTATATTTATGTGTTTTGGAGACTATATTACTCTAGGATTATAGTAAAACGATGAATGCATACTGATTAGTGATCGCTTCCATATAAATCTTTGCAAATGGACCAAGCTGCATTAAGGTTAAGTGGAGGCAAGCACATGGAGATATCTACTTTTGTGAAAGTGTTTTGAGTTGTGTAGTCCATGTAATTCACATTGTTAAGAACAATAAAATCGCTATTTTGTACAAAATTAACCACTACAATGCCTCGTGGGTTGTTCAAAGAGGCTCCCCAAAATTAATGCCAGCCTTAGAAGTCTACAAGCACAAGTATTGGCTTTTTAAAGTTGACTGTTCGCGAACTTCTGCTCTGTGTCCAATAGATTTTGATATGAGATTTTGATATGGTTCGCAGGCATTCGTTCCTCTGCTTGCATTTTTGTTGTCAACCGTTTTCGAAAGAACGACGCCGATCATGCTGCGCTATCGGCAGAGGCGTGGGTGTGTGTGTATTGGAAACATGCGTACCCTTCTACGCCTACGTTATGTGGGCGTCGTCGATCGCATAGGCCCAAGTATGTACTGCTTATTTTTGCGTAGCAAGCTAGAACTGTTGTATGTTTGTTGTTGTCTACGCTTCTACGCTTACTGTGTCCCTTTGTCATTGCGTGTACCGTTGCTTATGAGAATATTGGAAGCGTCTGTTGGTGTTGTTGGTTTTTTTTTCTGGATTCGTTTTATACTATGTTCATGTATAGCGTATTGTTATTTTTGTGTTAGGTATGTTTGATTTATGTTCCGTTTTGTCCTCTTGTGTAGCGTGTCATATTGATTGTTTGTTTTTTTTTTCTGTACGTTGCTTTAAACAATATTTTGTAGTGAATTATTTTTGGCAGTAGTTGTACTTTTGGTCATTGCGTTGTTGTTCATTGTCCCGATTTTAAATCCCACAAGTGAAACCATTCAATTTTACCAGATATACATATAAAAATATTTTAGTTTAATAATTGTTCTAATATATTTTCCTTGTTAATACAAAATTAGAAATGTTAAATGTAAATCTTTCTTAAAAACTAATAATTTCTTAATTATTAGAGAGGTTTGGGATATACACTTTTTCAACCACAATAAATCATCATATGTCCAAAAATCGATTCATATCCTGGGCATTGTGCTCGTAGTTCTCTGTCTACAATATTGTTATCCCTCTTCTCGGTACTATTCTCCACAGCTGTTTTAAATTTCTTCGCTTTTGAGTTCTTCAATTTCTTCCTTTACTCGAGGTGCAGCTCGATATTTTTCCGTCTCCATTGATGTTGGATGTTGAATACATCCTTCTTGAAGATTAAAAGTTTTCGATTCCATTTTTTCTTTTATTAAATATTGTTCGATGTTGCTCGACTGAACTGTGAGAGAATACTGATATCATCTTCGTGCCCGACGTCCCATTTATACTAATTCGTATTCACTAAGTACATATTTTACCTTCGCTGTGACCATTTTGGTTTTACTAAACTTTGTTGCATATTTTCCCTGCCTGGAACAAAGTAATTCCTGAACATGTGTTTTATTTGGGTTGTAAAAGTTCACCATATATTCGTGACTCTTTGCGTTTTATAATTCGCGCTTAATATTGTATTTGATCCTGCTACCTGTTGGCGATGAGATCATAAAAAAATTTGCAACAGCTGTGATAGTCACCTGTGTGTAACTGTCAATACAATCATTAATTTTTGATCTGTAGTTTTGATTATCAAATTTCTAGGGAATATTAAAATATTTTGGATGGTGTGATGATTCACAGAACTTCACTAGATCACATATTTCGTAATAATATCTCCGAATTAATATAATACTGATTTTTGGTTTATAATTTTCCGTCCATCAATTTTACCAAATAATTTAGCAGTCACTGTAAGACGCCGAAATTGGCTAAAAGTGCGATGGGAGACTCGATTCTTTAAAAAAAAAAATGGGGCATGCTAACGTATAAGAGCAAATTAAAAAAATATCTTCAAATTCAAGACCACCAATCCCATCGTAAGTACATTGTTTGGTCAAGATTTATTTACCTTAAAGTAGTCATTAATGCTTTTCTTTAATATTGGACAGCCTTACCGCTCTTTTGGATGCATTTATATTATTTATATTATCACATATGTATGGATCTATTTTAAGCACTTCGTGCCGACTAAGTTCATGAGGCAACTCAAACTCTCTGTTTGAGTGCTTCCCTCACCACTTGTCAACTAATAGCTCAGCGAAATTTTGTCAAGATATTTGTGCCAGGTAAGGGCTAGAAAATGTTCCGGTGTTTTATCTTCAGCTACTGTTACCTAATTGAATTTGTAATGCCGAGTCAGAACCCCGGTAGCATGCCTAGAATTTTTTTTTTTTGAATCCATTTGATAATGCAGAAGTTCCATTATTTATTGTGGGAACCCAGTAGTTGTTTTTTTTTTTTATCTTATGCCACTCTCAATTCTCTCCGAACGTCTCGCTGCGATCGACTATTCGACCGGTTGGCCATCCGTGGTTTATAGACTATTGAGAGGCTGCTCCCTTTCTTTCCAAATTATCAGCTTACTCTTGGTGAGAGAATTGATTATATATTTCAGAATATTATGCCTTATTTTCCAATGTTTAAGTTCGTCGGTAATATCTTGTCAAATATATTTTCATAGTCCAATGAGAGGATGGCCACCATTGTCGATCGATTACATATAAGAGTTGATGGAGGTTTTGTCTGCATTGGGCTTAGCAATAAATAGGATGGTGCTAGTCTTGAATTGTTGGAGAATAAAACTGTCAAAGATGTTGTTGTAGAGCTCGAGAAGCTGTTTCTTGAAAGGAAGGTGTTTTGGAAGATTTCCCTTTAATTTTTCGGAGGGTAGATTTCAGATTTCAGTTTAAGTTTTTACAGTAATTTTTGTTTCTAAGTGCATTTTTGCTTTATGGGTTCTGAAAGTCCGCAAAATTATTGCCTGCCGTTAAAGTCTACAGGCACAAGTATTGGCTTTCTAAAGTTGATAGTTGGCGAAATATAGACATTGAACTTCTGCAAGCATGTTGGAATAGAAGTTTATTACTTTGTGTTCAATAGATTTTGATATGAGAAGAGCAGGTATTGATTGAGATATTTTGTTGGTAGAGTTTTGTTTCAGCTTTATACATTGAACATTTGTCTTTTGTTTTTATTATTATAATCTCTCGTGCTTCATTATATTTTTGGCTGTCTTTACCGGAATTAGCTCACGTGGAATCGGGTCGTGGCTACATGAATCATTTGTGAAACTTCCTTTGCAGAATTTCGCTGTTAGACCAATAAGTTGGCAATTTTTACATCTCATTGGATTTTGGGTTTTATTTCTATACGGGAGCGGTGTACCATGAATTTAAAATTTTTTATGCAAGGTTGCATAGGTCAAAGGTTAACTGCACCACTCTAGTCGGAGTAGTGTTGCCATCTATTGGTCGTAATGCAGATTATTGGATGAATGGAGATTATCAATAAAAATCTTTTTGCTATATCTTGTTGTTCGAGATCGAACTAAGTTTAAATATAGTGGTTCTAATTGTGTGGTCATGACAGTCCTTTTGATTCATATACCTATTCATGCTGTCATGACTGTTTAGCTATAACTGCATTTATTTGTATTATGCTTTGCTGTTTGTTTCAACAAAAGAAAGAAATTGTTATTGTTTTTTCTATTGCAGGCGTAGAGATACCGTTATACACTTTTTCAAGATTTTTGGCGCTTAGTGCGTTGCGGCAGCTATTGAGTTCATTTGCATTTGCACTCTTGAGAAGAACAGATCGTGAAACAATTGAAGATTAATAAAGGAATTTTGCATATACATATATATATATATATATATATATATATATATGTACATATATATATTCTAAATGTGGTTTATTTCTTCTATTATACCAGAAACTTAGTGAAGAGTTAGCTTGTTCAATCCTACTGAGTTTTTGAGTATACCTATACAAGCTAAGACTAACTTTGATTCGATTATATTTGAATTTAATGTTCTGATAGCCACCTGATTGTCGGAGAATATTAAAAAATGTTGGTTCTTAAACGACCTAATTGGGTTAAACTGAGCAAAGTTTATTCGGCATGGTACGAGTATGACCAGTTATGGACACTATTTGCATTTATTTAATAATAATTTGTATAATTTTTTCGAGCTAATGAGGCGGTATTAAGCCAATTATTCAATTAAAAATCAATTAAAAAAAACTAAATAAATTTAAAATAAGCATTTTTAATCTCAAAGTTCTGTGGATTCTACTTCTATACATTAAGAGGCTTGAAAGAGACTCAGTCAAGCAGTTGGGCTGGCCCCACAAATGTGAATGTAGCGCTTTTCCATCTTATCCATATAATACAAAGGCATGACAAAGACATGACATGTCATGGCTCTGTCATGCCTATAGCTTATAGGATGGTTTGCCATTAGTTTTACTTTTTTACCACTCTTATATCTTAATAATGATTTATTTCATTAGTTTAATAATATTTATTTATATATTTTCCTTGTTAATGCGAAATGAGAAATGACCTGTTATGCCTATAGCTTGTAGGATGGTTTGCCATTAGTTTTACTTTTTTACCACTCTTATATCTTAATAATGATTTATTTCATTAGTTTAATAATATTTTGTTTAATAATATTTATTTATATATTTTCCTTGTTAATGCGAAATGAGAAATGACCTGTTATGCCTATAGCTTGTAGGATGGTTTGCCATTAGTTTTACTTTTTTACCACTCTTATATCTTAATAATGATTTATTCAATTGATGTGCTTTTAGTTTAATAATATTTATTTATATATTTTCCTTGTTAATGCAAAATTAGAAATCTTAAATGTAAACCTTGCTAAAAAACTAATAATCTCTTAAATATCTTCAGATTTTAAGTATTTTAACTTAAAAATAATATGTTGTAGGTGTTGTATATTTGCTGAGACGTTTTTAGCACTACTGGATCTTCAATTGATTTCTGTTCCGTTGTTAAGAATTCGATGTTAGTATGAAGTCATAAAAAGTAAAATTTTATAAATGAATTCGCCAAATCTTTTATTTATTACTCCTTACATGCATCTTCAAATTTCTTAGAGTGGTTTGGGATATATACTTTTTCCACGGCAATAAAACATCAAATGTCCGAAAATCGATTCATATCCTTGGCATTGTGCTCGTAGTTCTCTGTCTTGTACAATGTTGTTATCCCTCTTCTCGGTACTATCCTCCACAGCTGTTTTAAATTTCCTCGCTTTTGCTTCCATGTCCGGAACATATTCTTCGTGTAAACTCTTTATTAACTCGAGGTACAGCTCGATAGTGGGATATACACATTTTCCACGGCAATATATCATCATATGTCCGAAAATCGATTCATATCCTTGGCATTGTGCTCGTAGTTCTCTGTCTTGTACAATGTTGTTATCCCTCTTCTCGGTACTATCCTCCACAGCTGTTTTAAATTTCCTCGCTTTTGCTTCCATGTCCGGAACATATTCTTCTTCTAAATTCTTTATTAACTCGAGGTACAGCTCGATATTTTTCCATCTCCATTGATGTTGGCTGTTGAATACATCCTTGTTGAAGATTAAAAGTTTTCGGTTCCATTGTAAATATTTTTTCTCCGCGATGTTGCTCGTCTGAAGTTTGAGAGAATACTGACATCATCTTCGTGCCCAACATCCTATTTATACTAACTCGTATTCAGTAAGTACAGATTTTAGATTCAATTCTTCTAAAAAGAGTTGGTCATGCCAACGTATTTGACCAAATTAATAAAAGAACTTCAAAAAACAAGATCATCAATCTCATCGTACGTAGATTTTTTGGATCTTCATTTATGAAACTAGGTGCGGATTTTTTAATACTAATATATTTGGTCAAGATTAATTGACCTTAAAGTAGTCATTAATGCTTTTCATTAATATTGGACAGCCTTACCGCGATTACAGCCTTTTACGGTTCATCTGTCCATGGGTTTGCCAGACGAAAAAGATTCCTGAATTCTTAAACCACCACGAGCCAATCGGCATCCCCAGACGATGTTTCACAGCTGCAAGCAATGCTGTAAAACGACGGTCTTGGTCAGTTTTGCCATGCACGTAATGACTGCATTTGCACAGTATTTTCAGATATGAAATAGATCCCACAGATTGCACATATTCTGTTCTTGAGGTCGGATTGTACTTAAGGGAAAAAGAAATCATAAGGCATCTGCTTAAACCTTTTTAAAAAAGACGATATAAGGCTGGCTTTTTATATTTCATCGAAACATCATAGTTGTCAATTTTGATTACCCTTAAGACCTTAGCTAGTGTCTCCCCAGCGTGCCAAAAAATATGAATTTTCCAAATCAGCATCAACAGTAATTCCTTTGTTGTAGAGATGAGAACCAAAATGTTCATGCGGCAGAATGACGCTTGACAGTCGTTTGCTGAGTGGGACCATGCGTCGCGCAACTCGGTTCTATGCGCTCCACCTAAGAGCATTAGTCGCTATGAATACGGTGTCCAGGTTATATTTTCTGCTAGCTCGATGTTTTACTGCTCCACATTTTTTAGCACACTTGGCACTGTCCCTTTTTTCTTTAAACGTTTTTTGTTTCTTCTTTAAATTCTATAGTTTTCTTATTTCTTGGAGAACATCATCTTTGGCTATACCAGTGTGCCTTGCTTCAGTAAGAACATTTATTCTCTGCTGAATTACGCCGATTTTCTTTATAAGAGTTTGTTTGGAACATTTTTAGTGATGTCCGAAACAATCGAAGTAGTGTGTGGTTCCGTAGACGGGATTATAAGGTTAAATTCTGTCAATCCGCATTACTTGTAAACGAAAAATCTATAAAAATTCGCCATACAACAGAACCGGGGTTATCAGCGTCTTAATTAAATTTACTTAGACCAACATAATATCTATTAGCAAGCGTGATTCAACGCCGAAATTTCCCTGCTGACCTTGTTGTTTTTGGTCACTTCGAGTTCAAGGTATACAAAGTTTTTTACAACACTAAAGTTCGAATTTTCCATCGCCACAGACCGTCTAAGATGCGATGACGGCGTGCGAGAAGACAGCAAGGACTTCGTCTTGTCCTTATACACCGCTAGACCCATTAACCGAGACTATTTTTCAATCTTTACTCACTCGCCAATGAAAACCATATCATCCGCCTACGCGAGCAGCATCGCTTTCTTTTGGAAGATCGAGCCCGATGTATTCTGTATGTACGGGCACTGGTGTATTATGTATTCCATCAGAAATCGCGAGAAAGCGCATCACCCTTCCTGAAGCCTCTCTTGACATTCATTTAAAATTTTTTTTTTTTTTTGGTAAAGTTTTATTCTTTGGCTCAATTCATTAATTCTACTGTTAGTTACTTATAGAATAACTTAAATTAAATCGCTTGAAAAATAATTAAAGATATCTATGGACTGGGTTCCATCTCCTTAGCCTTATCACTACTCTGACACCTCCCAGCATGCGCTGTTGAAGCATGCGTTTTGCAAGTTTGTTTGGTTGGTTTTCTAACCGATCCAAACAATAGTTGACGCATTATAACATTCCGAATTTTGTCGACATTCCCTTTCTAGTTCTGAAGTGCTTGGTAAATGGGGCACCAAAAATCATGCGCAATGTCTGTAGTATCCTCACTTTAGCTAGGTTTATTTGGCTGCGATACCATAAACCATACAGTCAAGCTGGAGCAATTGGTATTAAAGGGTTCGTAAAGGTGTGTGATATAGTCTTCATGCAAAGACAAACGATCTTTGCCGGGATACAGTGCAGACAGGGCGTCGAAAAACTTCGTTCGTATAGGTGTGTTGAAAGCGGCTTTGTTAAAATCATTGGTCTTTTCCAAGATTTATCAAAGGTCGATATTTTTGGCGCAAACAGCGGGGTCTCCTTTGCTAAAAGAAGGATATTAGGTATTTGTTTGTGACGACGTCTCTGGCTGGGGTATCCTCAGTGTGTGTCCAGAGTCTGTCACGACAGAAATTTATAAGAAAGACGTGACCTGGGCCTAAATGGTTAGCTAAATGACACTCAAATTACTAAGACTTGATTAACAAGATTTATTCATATTATTAAGTGACTTAAGCTTACGGAAAGTATCTTAAAACTATGCTGAAAGAAGAGCGGGTTATTTCATATTTGCCCTGATCCCGAAAGCAACTATCATCAACTACATTGATTCCTATGCTCTGATTGTCCCGATGCCCGTGGACCCTATCTACGGCTGTCCCGATTTCCGTGGACACTAATTACGGCTGTCCCGATTCCCGTGGACACGAATTACGGCTGTCTCGATTCCCGTGGACACTAACTACTTTAGTTCTATCTACTCTACAATTTCAATTACCATACTCCGGATGTCTCCATTTACCTCCAGTGTCACCTCTACTGCTATGTACGCCGTGTCCGTCGCTGTTCCTTCAGACTGCTGCTACTCCAAGCTGCTGTTCCTCCGCGGGAGATCACTGGCCGCTGTACCATTCAGGCGATAACTCACCAAGCTAATACTACTGCTGCTCCTTCACCAGAGCTGACCGACCACTCGGACCATATCTTACATTAAAGTTGGTACATACTCCTGGCCAACTCTTCGCCGCCAGTCTTGAATAACTCAACTGGCAGCCCATCAGAGCCGGCCGCTTTCTTACTTTTCAGCTTTTTAATAACTGAATTGACCTCGTTATAGTCCGGTGGCATCATTAACTGGTGGTTCCGGTGTCATTTCTCTATCGGCGGAATTGTGCGCTTCAACGGCTTCGAGTAGGTTAGAGAAATGACTTCTCCAGAGTCTCAGTGATTCCTGTGCATCTTAAAAACCTGCGGTCAATGCTTGATCATTTCCGAGCTTCATTTCTGTCACGTAACCGTAACTTCTCAACATTCTCAAACTCACGCCATTCCTGGTCCTTTTTATTGATCTGCTCGCGTTACTGTCTGGCACAGCACTGAATTTGGTTCAAAAATAGACTGCGGAAACGTCAAATTTAATAAAACAAGCCAATAACGAAATGTTTTCTATTCAAATTTGGCGCGCAAATGAAGTTTAAATCGAAGAGAGCTGTTTGGTCATAGCTACATCCGGTCATCACTGGTCACCGTTTAAGAACGTGCTATTAACGGTTAAGAAACGGGTAAACAAGCTATCTCTTTCACACTCAGTATACACCGTACAACTGTATAGATAAACTTATGTACAGATGTGCTTTGCCATGTGTGCAAACAGTATAGCAAATTACATTTATTTTGTTTTCAGTTTAATTCTCTTTATGCGCTTATTGGCCGCACTCATTAACAAACTCTTGCAACGAACGGACGCGTCGCGGAAAAATGTAAAAGTCGACGTCCGGCGTCTTCTGCAAAAATATAAACGAAGCCAAAAGCAAGAAAGAAAATAATAGCCAATTAGTGAAAGAAAGCAAAAGAATAAAAGCCCAGCAAGTGGCATAAAACAAAAAGCCGATAAGATAAAAGTGAATGTTTATTTTATATTTGTTTGTGTGTGTGAGAAGAGTTTTTACAATGAATATAAATAAATAAAAGTGCGTGAAAGAAAATTTTGCAAAACCACACAAAGCTGCCGCCGCCGTCAGAGCCGTAGCCGCCGTAGCAACAACAAATACACGAAACAAACAAACGCAGCGGCTTTTGCTGTGTTTTCTGTGTTTGTTCTTATTTTTCATTTTTTTCGCGTTATTTTACCTTAGTTTTTTTTTGTGTTTTTTTTTTTTTTTGTTATTCTGCATTGTATGGCTTGTTAATAGTGTACGTGTGTGTGTCCATCATATTTATTGCTCTCTCACTCTGATTTGTTGTGTATGTGTGCACACACCTGCTACGCGTTCTTTTTTTGTTTTTGTTGCATTTAAGCCGCTTTATTAATTTCATAAACATAAAGAAAAAAAAACGTGAGCGAAAGAGCGAGCAAGAAAAGCGGTAGTCAGCCAGACAGGCAGCAACAACAACATATACAAATAAGCAAGAAGTTTGCAACTATAACAAATACAACAACAAGACGAGTGCATTCAATAGCCACAACAACAACAGCGACGACAGCAAATACAAGAAGCGGAATGTCATTGCCAGCGTCTGTCTCTGTTTACGCTCTTACATTTTGTGCTCTTCATTGCGCTCTTATAAGTATTTAAAGGATAAAAGCTAAAAAAAAAAAAATAATTCATCAAAATAAAAGTTAAATTAAATTATAAAAAAAATAAAAGCAAAACAAAAAAATATATTCATAAAATCTACTCAATTTTGTTGTTGCCGTCCGTTCTTATTGGAATTTTATTTGAAGAAAATTTTTTCTAACAAAAAAAATCCTATTAAAAGAAATTTTATCTCAAAAAAAAAAAAGAAGCAGTTTAAACAGCCAAATTTTTAAATAAAACGCTTCATCATACTAAATACTTCGTGATTATAAATATATCTAAAGGAATTTTATCATTTGCAAGCATCATCAAATTTTTAAAAGGTGAGTGCATCGAAATTTTATGCTTTGACATACTTTTCTGCCATACTCGCACATTTTATCAATGAAACAATTCATTGAAATAAATTATTTTTTGGTGGTGAAATGACTTTGGATGCTGCTCTTGTTGCCTATGAACAACAAACCACCACCTCCACCACCCCTTCCATAAATAAACAAAGTTTTATGTGCTGATAATACACTGAGAAAAAATTTATTAAAAAAAATAAATATTAAAAAAAGGAAATAAAGTCTGCCTTACAATTTTTTTAACCCCTGTTGTATATTTTGGAGCAATAGAGCTCACTAGTACCGACTGTTTAGACTGTTATTTGCTTTCTGGTATGTGGTATGTGCGTACCCGGTGTGTGCTGATACGCCCCCCTTATATTGTTTATCTCTTATATCGTGTATCTTTCAGTTTTCCTATTCTTCGTTTGGTGTAGCTCCAAACCGCCCATTTATTTGATTTTTGTATGAAAAACTTCTTTACTTAATTCAATATCAGCTCAACAATGGACATACAATTCTCTTGAATAACTACAACACATAGATTTACTAAAGGACGTGATCCTCTACTCTTTGATGCAGAAATTTTGTATGTAAAGCCTCTTAGTTGACCTAACAGCAGATTACAAATCAATATAGAGCCTTCTTATTGTGGATCATTTCACAAACACATACTAATTGAAGTGTTCCCCATCCTTTTTGAGTTATCCACATATAAACCCATCACTAAATTATATTACGAATTCTTTCAAAATAATTTTCTTTCTTTTCAAAAATCTGAAATTTTTAAATCTTGAAAAAATATTAAGATTTGTTGAATGATAATCAATAGTTTTAAATCTTTGGCCTAATATCCTAACCTAAAACACCAGTGTAAAAATGAAGAAATGAACAGAAAAAAAAAGTAGAGAAAAAGAATAAAATACGAGAAAAAAATTATGACAATGAGGCTTAAAGAACAATTTTTTCTTTCGACTTAACCGATTTTGACAGGAATTCCACACCTGATAGCTGATTTTTTAATAAGTCTAATCGATAGAGTCGATGCCCCACCCCCATATAAGCGATAAACGAAATTCGAAACATCTTTGCATCTATTTGAGGAGGTACGGGGATGAAAATTTGGTGTACATGGTAATGGGATCGGAAAAAGGTCACTTCATAAAGTTTGGTTAAGGTCGGAAAGGCGGCGTCTCACTATAGCCATTTAACTTTAAAAAAAACATAACCAAATGGTCTATGAAAAACCGTTCGTGTGTTCCAGCGGGTCGTACATCCGCTCTGAACATGACTTTATAGGAATCATTTGGCATGCGCTCTAACGCAGTCTTGATCAACCTGACCAATGCATAATGTTTGTGAAGTAGTTGCTGTAGATCATGAAGAATTACTCTATTAATTGCTGCGCCGATCAAATAGTTCCTCCATATCGCCCATGAAGTATATTTGTAAGATTTTATGGTGAATCGGTTTATAAGGACATTTTTTAGATTTTCTATTTAAAAAAAAAATAACGGTAGAAAAATTAGACTAAACACTACATATTCTTAGATCACCTAAAAAAAAACGACTTTTTATAATTAAATTTCCGAAAATTATAGATCATCCACCCAATATTCCTGAATATCCACAAAATAATTTTTTCTTGTTCTCAAGCAAACCATATGAAACAGAACGCAAGGTCAAAACCCTTAATATGAAGTTTTTATAATTTGTTCTTTAAATTTTAAACTTAAAATGTTGACCAACTTTGATAAAAGGTTTACCAACCGTGGCTGGCCCGAATACTAGTTTACTAAGTAGAGAATAGGAGATTTTAATATTCAAACTTGAAGGGTCAATCTTTTACAGTCTCTCATTTCTTGTTGTTAATACGGACTGACAGACGACCTTTTAGTTTATATCCTTAGTTTAAAATTGTAAAATTTGGTTTTTGAATAGAACCAAAAATTATGAGAATGTCCAGAAGCCATGTAGTCAGGCTTAACATATGCGCCCTGGAATTGCTAAAGGGTTTCCCAATTGTTTAATTGAAAATTGTTGGTTTCAACTGACTCTGGTTTCCAATTTAACATTCACTTGGTATATTTGAAAATCAATGTTTATGCCAAAATACATGAATCCCACGCATGGCTTAATAGCAACATACAAACCATATCGTCGAAATTTCACCATAAACTTTTTAAAAGGTGATGGAAAATGCCGGAAAAGGCAAAATATATGTTAGGCAACCAAAAGCTGCCGTTTGCCAAAAAAAAAAAGTAGACAGTTTATGGACTAATATCAATACTACCCAAATTTTATTAATAATGTATTTTGTTGTTATTTATTAATTTTTCCATAAATTCCTTATAATTAGAGAAGTGCGAACACGCTCTTGAAAATTGTAAAAAACATTCGAGTGCCAAATGCTTAAAAATGTTTTACTTTGTCTCTCTCGCTGTGTGCACATGCTGTACAAATTACTTGAAAATTAACACGATTATGATGTTGTTAATGACTATTAAGTTCGCCTATTTATGGAATAAATGATAGATTTCTCTCTTTTATTTTTTTACTGTTCTAATAATATTCTTTGCTAATTATATCCTCCTTTGATTATAACCAAACCACATAATATTTTTCAGTGTATGTAATAATTTGGAGGGTGGTTGGTCGGCTTTGTTAGGGTTGTTTTTGCAACCCACTTTCTGCTACTACATCCACCTTTCATCTATCTACTTTCTCCCACATATATCTTCTTCATACTCTTTGCTGCTGTTGCCTGTCCTCCTGAAGGCCATTTGGCGCCGTTTCTTACCGCAGTATGCTGTGGCAAGAAAATCAACAGCAAAAACAACAACAACAGCGGTATTTATACCTCGTGTGTCTCGATTTATTAACAAGTGTTTTGTGATTTGCTTGTCTTTCATAGCCAGCCGACTCGCTTTTCTCTTTTTTTTTTATTTTTCTCACTGTACAACGCTGCCTTTCTAGCCCTAACATGATTTGCCGCACAGAGACCTTCGCTTTGAATCAATAATTCATTAAAATTGGTTACATATATTCGCTCTCTAGCTTACTTAATATTTCCATCTCACTTACACGCATTGTTTGCTTATTGTTTTTGGCAAGTCTCAAAATGTTTGCTTTAATTAAAGTACCGGTTTTTCTTTCACTTTTTTATTATTTTTTTTTTTATATTTTTAGTATTCGCGAAATTTGATCGTTCAGGAGACTCGAAACGAGTTTATGCATAATTTAGGAGAATTTCTTCGGGGGTTTGCTTGGCTTTTTGTGCAAGTTTCAATGGAAATATTGAGCAAAAGACCTTGACTTTTCCCTTGAATTTGTTTGTTAAACAGCGAAAATCTTGCTTGTGGCTAAGAATAGTTCAAAAAAGAATTGTAAAAGCTTAAACTTTAAAGCGGCAAACGCTTAAAATGTGTACGAAAAAAAATTTACAAAAGAAAATGATTTTTTAGCTGAAATTCTCATACAAAATTTGAAAGTCTTTATATTTAATAGCATCTTTGGTCAGTTAGAGTGCACAATATTTCGAGTTTATATTATTTTATGTAAAGATATCTTAATGAAGTGATATTTTGATGATATTATGTATATGCCCTTTAGATAGTTATAACAAAGTCGTATGTAGACTCTACTTCCCACACAATTCCATCGTTAAATTTAAAAAAATAAAAATGTTTTATGAAGCAGATTGCAGCTTCTGCAACCAAACTTTCGATTGTCGCAATTGCAGTTGGACGGTAAAATTTTATATTTTTCTCATTGTGCATTTAAGTGATAAAATGTCGTAGAGTGGGCGTTGCATGCCTGACATTCACAAATTCATATTCACATTCACAAATTTCCATATATATGATATGCGTGTGAACAAACAGAATACAAATATCCCACTTTGACCACTCTAGCTCTTATAGTTTCTGAAATATTTTTATTCACATACACAGACGCACGTATGGATATGGCTATATCGACTCAGCTTTTGATGCTCATAAAGGATATTCGCAATATAGGGTCCACCACGATTCCTATATGTTACATTCGCACAACCTTAGTCACATATGTAGTTAACATAATGAAGGGTGTTTTGAAAGCGTGAGATCATGACTTTTGCATATTGATTTGTTATAGAATAGGCGGTATACACTTTGACTACTTTTTGGATGCTGCCCTTAATCCCTACAGTTTTAAGCTTTGGATAAAGTTGTACAGTTCCAGTTTTCCTATTTAAATAGATGCACTATTAACCCATAAAGTTAAATAATCCTTTTTCTGCACAGGCCTATATATATTTATGTAATATGTATTCAGATGTTTAACATAGACGCCTCAAATTTTTATAGTAATACCCAGGTTGCAAATATTTTGGTATTATCTTTAATAAGCAAGAGGCGTTGTGACGAACCTTTTGTTGTGCTAAGAATCCTTTTGTCTATTTTAGCTCTTTACATTTCGACCAGTTGGAACCCAAATGCATTAAAGTCATCACTGAAACCACTGGAAAAAGCATCAAAAGCAACCAGCACCAAAACAACAAATAGACGTCATTAAAATATAATTTTTTACCCCAATCCATCTCATCAACTGCTATCGGTTCCACTCATTGAATTAAAGCAACTTTAATTAAGATATAAAACCGAATGCAGCGAATAATTGGCGCTGGTTTCACCGTGGTTTGTTGTAAAGATGATTCCTCAGAGCAGTAGGTTCAACACAGCGGACATCATTAACAACGCTCTCCATATTGGCCTTAGCGTGGTGACATTTGTGTTTAGCCTTATTTCTTAAAGTCTAAAATTTAGACACTTCTCCGTTTGTTTCCCTTGGCTTGAACGTAGGCTGCGGGTGAAAGTTTGCCAGAGTAGATTCCACTTCGCTGATCTTTGACTTTTTCTTTTTTGGAAGATATTGGATACATCGTCTTGTTCTTTTTCATTTCTGCACCTGCAAAATCTTTTCGTGGTCTTCACGGGCCAGGTTTATCCAAATTCGATTCCATTTCGCAGAAAATGGTTAAGCAGCGCGTCTGCTTATTACCCTGGTGTAAGTCATGTCTTGGTCCTAGGTCATTGATATTGGAGTCAATTATTCGTAAATCACCCCCTTCAGTTTCCATCATCCCATCTATATCCATACTAAAATTCATACCAATTGGTTAAGCGATTTAGTCGTAAGAGAGGAACATACATCCAAACATTCTTACAAACTTTCGCACTTATAATATTAGTAGGATTTAACTAACTGCAAAGCACGTTTTAAAGAAAATCGTGAACCATCTCGTTGACATCAGTGATATGGGGTTCCAACGAGATGGTTCACGATTTTCTGGTCAAATTTTGTATATATTAAAGGCGAAGTTCAATTCATCCAATTGTGGCCAAAAATAATCTTCAAACATATCACGTGGCCGAACTCCACTGTCAGTAACAAAATAATAATTTTCATCAAAAAAAAAAAAAATATGGTTCAATCACACCTTCAACTTAAATCCACCTTATACGGTACATTTTTGTATATGTAATGGAGACTCTTGAAGCATATATGTATGGGCCTGTTGTTTTCTAATAATGTATATTTGTCGATGAAATTCAAGATTTATCTTCAAACTTCTGCAGATCCAGAGGCTTTAGTTATTTGAGTAATTTGATTTTGTAAGGATGTTGACCAAGAATTGTCCAAGTTGACCAAGAATGTGAGGTCTATCCATCGTTATTGATAGGCCTGGTTTTGGGTTCATCCTCTTTCTAGGCTTTTTGCTGACTGATCATGGCTCTCTGATCATTCTTGCATAAAATTAACCTTCATAACAGTTCTGCTTGCCGTTGTGGGTTTCACGAGGAGACATGGAAACATGCCCTCTGTCAATGCCCAGTGTATGAGGGATATCAGGGACCTCACAGCGCAGGTGGTTGTACGACGTGATGGTGGGTACGATGTAAGTAGGGTACTCTCCGGGATTAGCGCATTCAGTTGTTTTGCGAGGGTAGTCCTTAGGAGGCGTCGTATGGCGGCTAACTAAGGATATCTCGTTCACTACAGCCAACTTTGTTCTTTGTGCCATTTTTAGGCCCTGTACCGAAGGTACAAGAGCCTATTGGTTTTATGCAAATGTATGTAACAGGTAGAAATAATGGTCGGAGACCACCCAAAGTTACTCCCATTATGGTCAGGAGTGATGGAGGAGTCGATATAGTCATGTCCGTCCGTATGAACGAAAGGATCTCGGAAACGGTAATAGATAGAGACTTCGTGTTTTTTGCATTTGACTAGGACTGCTCCGGAATTTTACAACTTTATTTCAAAATATTGACCCTCCCCCCTACCCCATAAAATCACCCTCAAGGCAAAAAATTTCGGATAATAAATGACGATTTTATAAGCAATTGAATTTGAACGACCTATGATACCTCCGTTTCCCCTTTTCTTTTCATACATGAAAAAATGTTTTATAAGGCACTTATTCGTGCAGTGAGAAGTGGTCATAAGCTAGGGAAACATTTAATGTGTTTGTTATGCGACTTGTACTGGCTCAGGGCCTCTTACAGTCGGTTACGCCCGACTGTAATTTTCTTACTTGTTATTATTGGCCTAGTTGCCAGGGGCAAGCAGTCCTCGAGTTGCATGGAACTCACAGATAGATCCTTGTGTACGAAGTTTGATCTGGGACCACAGGCGTTTTAGGGTTGGAGTCGATCTCAACACTTGACCCTAAACGTCAAGTTGTTTTATGAACTGTTGTACCACGGGGGTTAGGGGTCCACGAAGTGTACTTCATAGTTGTTTCGCCCTGGCCGTTGGTGATAACCTTCGGGGACTCACGTGGTGGCTGTGATTACCGCCCAAATGTGGGCAAAGTTTTTTCGGAGCCGTGGCGTAGAGTTGCTTTCACAACCGGACGTTGTGACCCATTGGGGCTAAGCGTACGCGGCAGGCGTTTACATTATTACACTTGGACATGAACATCCAATAGTAAATATGTTCACTCGAATTTATCTACTATCGGACGCACATCGTTAAAGATGCGACCACCGACTGATAATTCAGATCAGAGAAGCAATGTTACCTGATGGAGTAAAGGGTAGAAGTTCTTACTCCTACTATGCAAAGTGATGGTATACATACTAGTACTCCAAGGGGAGCTGCTGTGCCTTTCTTTATGGCTTCACTGTTGCTGCTTACCTAAGTTTTTTTTTGTTTTACATTATTTGACTTTTGAATATCCAGTTATGGATCGAAGGATCGCATTGCATGAATAATAGATCATTTCTGGCGTAAGTCCCAGATCAAATAACTGTGAAAAGGAAACCTTTTGCAGCTTTTAATAAGACATTTTTAATCTAAGAACTCCAGATCAGAGAATTATCAGAAGGAACTCCCAGACATTCTGCCTCCTACGAGGTTTCACTCTTAATTTCCACCATTTAGAGGCTTTAATGCTAAGTTTGTCCCAACAAGTCTTTTGTTATCGCTTTTAAAATTTATAAAAAAAATCTAATAGTGTTTCCACAGCGTTCAGCGCCCACATCGAAGCAGTTGTTAGTATTTATTTTGTAGCGAACAATGTTTTATTCAAATAAAAATGGATTTGAATGATGTTTTTTGTGGACTGCAATTGAAAGTGAACCTGAAAACATATTCCACCTAATGGAGAATAATTCACGACTCTTCCGGACTCTTGTTATTTAGGAATATTAAAGTTTGTAGAAATTCTGCTTTAAAAACTTTTTTGAATAAGTATAGAAGCGTTTTAGTTCCTTCTAGACAAGCCTCTAAATTCGAATGCTATATTTTAAGAAGCTTCTTTATACACAAAAGGCACGTTTTAGATGTTGGTACAGTGACTGTCCAGAAATGGAAAGCACATCACTTTGATTGACTGATCAATTTATCGTCTTTTTCCTTATATATGAGCGTGTTTCCGCATACTTCACTTACCACTTTTATGTTTCCTTCCACAAGTTGGGACTGGTCATCTGTTTCATTTTTTACATACCTCCATAAAATAAATTTAAAAAAAAACCTTTTGTTAATTCCATTTTTCCGGATATTTGGAATCTTTGCAATTAGAAATAGATTTTTAATTGAAATCGAATAAAGCGAGATCCCTATCGAATTTTTCAATCAATATACAAATCGATTCAAGGTAAGCAAATCAATCATGAAAGGTACGTCAAGAGATTTAGTGCCTCTACTCAAAGTGTTCTCTATGTAATATATTCTTAAATTTTTTATGAAGATGCTTATAGCGCTTTGTTTCAAATATTCTACCTACCACACAATCCTGACCTGACGGAACACAGTTTCTTAAATCACATTTTGTTTTTTTCTTTTCCCACTGAAAAGTTTCTTGACCCCAATTAGTTTATTTGATTAAAGAAAGAAAAAAAACCGTCTTTATGTGCGTTACAGCAATGTAATCTTGTCTTTTACGCGTATCGAACTTAAGCATTACTAAAAAGCATTCCATGATATTTTTACTTGGACAATTTTACACACTCGAACTATTAAAAATCCAATAAAAACGATTAAATTCCAAAACAACAAACCGGTGGAGATGCCAGCAGTAAAAGTAGTCAAGAAGGAGTTGAAGCAGCACATAAGCAAGCGATAAGCAAAAGAAGCAGTTGAAGACAGGTCGACAGACAGTGAAAATCGAAAGGAATTGGAATTGGTTAACTGAATTGAACTCAGTGTAAAATAAAAAAAATAAAAAAAAAAATAATACTATAAAAAGCAGTGAGAAGAGTCAAGGAAATGCAGTAAAGTCATTGAGATACAGGGTGTGCTAATTTCAACTGAACTGTCGCAAGGTTTTTGCTTTAAGTATTGAAAAGAAAAACAGTTTTCTTAAGTGAAAATTTAATAATTGTTTATTTGAGATTTGATTGTGATTTTTTTGGGAAATGTTGTGGAGCAAATGGTGATCTCCAGATGGTATGGCTCGTTTTTCTGCATTTTCTAATAGTTTATGAAGTATTTCGTGATTTATGCAGGTCATAAATATTGGAAAATGTCTGGAGCCATATAAACAGACACTCAGAACGTCATAATTTTTTAAAATTCGACGATTCGAACTTAAAAAAATACTAAACAAAAGTATCTGAAGCCCTAAAATCCATCAAAAAGTCAAAATTTCTTTAAAATTAGAAATGAGTACGTTCATGCTAAATTTTTTCCTTGAAAAATGTATCAAAGTTATACAGTTCTCCATTGAATCAGCTTAAGTTGTCATACCCTGTAATTGCTGCATGCCTGAATACCAGTTTCTATCTTAAAAAACTTAAGTTGTAGCTGCTTCTTCCACTTCACATCTACTGCTCTATTGTGCTACGTATGCAATGTATTATTGCTGCAGGAGCAGGCAACAGATCGTTGCATGAATGTCTGTTTTGTATCTTGTATCTCATTCTTGGTTTTTTCTATGTATTTCATCTATTATTGATGACATTGGCATTTGAAATGCTTGGCAGACAAACAGGATCTTACATTTATACGATTAGCATTTCAAATGACGTTTCTGCATTTAAAGAAATGCTAAAAGCTGAAAAAAAAACTTCGCTAGACTGCCTGCGACCTGCGACTCTGCATATTAAGTTTTGAATGCCAAATAAATAAAAAGCATTTGCCCATAAATGTAGTTTGCTTGTTTGAAAGAAAAAAAAGTAAATAAAATCTTAAAAAAATAAATAAGTAAAAGCAAATGAGTAAGCAAACGCAGCAGCAGCAGCATAAGATATTCTATAGAGACAGGTAGTAGAAAGAAAAAAAAAAGTATCTAGATATTTTTCTTACTGCAAAGCAAATAAGTAAAGACATCCAAAACAAAACAAACAATAAGAAAAACGTAGAAAATGTGGAAATAAAAATGGAAAAAAAAAATTAACTCGCCATGAAGCGCAAACAAAAGCCGCTGAATTGAGAGAACTATATAGATAAAGCGGCTAGAGTTGTGTTGGGAACTCGAAAATTCACCTGTCATTCGAGTCACATTCTTATGCAGCAAGGCAGCAACAAGCAACGTCAGTTACTAACTCGTTGTATGTCTGTCTCTCTGTCGCACAAAGTATCTTTGTATCTTGCAATCCTAAATCGTTGTGATTTCTTTTGCGCAGCGGCGTTTACTTCACACTTGTGCCGGCTGCTGCTTAAAGCAAAAACATTATAGAAAGACTGCGACATTTGATCGCGCCACTGACCACGAAGCAAGCGTATGAAAAAAAAAAATGTATCTCAAAGTAACGCAAAGTATCTGTAGCGGAATTATGCGTTTGCCTTAATAGTGTGTTTAACTTTTTTCCACCGCATTTCAAGTTCGCTTTGTGGTCTTCAAAATAATATTGTTGTTTAAAAATAGTTTTTAAGCCTTTGACTTTTTTTTTTTTTTGTTCACGCGCTCATTCGGTTGGCTTGTTAATTTTTTTTAATGAGTTTAAAATGTATTAACTAGAGTTCAAATTAGTCATCATGATTAATGAGTAGCATTTGCAGTTGATTTATAGTTTCAGTTCAACACTTAGATATGCGATCTTGTAGATACGAACAAAAAGATGCACATGAATTGCTTTATTAAAGCTTGTAGCGTTCACATTAACAGGAAATTGTGCAATTTTTAGTGCGGCGCCGCTGGTCACTCTATTTTGTAAGCGAGCACTTGTAGCTTAAATACTTTTGATGTCATAATCTACTCAAGAAATAAATATGAAACTTTTGATAAGGCAAATTGCCGCTCATTTGTATCTTCAACACATTTTTGTTGCTCTGTGAACTTTTCAACAGCAGATTTACGAAAAACTTTTCAGTGTATAAAGAATTTTGTGAAATAAAACAATGAAATATGCTGCAGTTGAGTGTGAGCGACTATAAGATACACTGTAAGTTGTCTAAAGGCCTTTTTTGAGAGATTTATATGGAAGTTATCGCTTATAGAACGATTATTTAAAACACTTTAGCTGAATCAGACGGACAGGTGGATATGTCTATAATAATTTAAGTTTATATGCTGTTCAAGAGTATAAAAGTATCTTTAGTAACTAAAAGTATCTTTTACTTCATTTCTGACTGTTACATACATTAGCACAAATTTAACATACTAAGTCACCCTATGCCTATAGGGTATAAAAACAAAAAAAATTGAATAAGACGAAAGAACGTTGCAAGTTTTCAAGTGCGCTTTAGATAATAAAAAAAAAAAAAAAATATACAACGTAAAATTGCTTGCGGCATGCAACATTTCACACAGCCAAACATACAAATAGACATAGACTAAACAGAAACTTGAGCGATGTACTGGTATAACTACATCTAGTCATAGAGCACGTACAAATGCCTTACGGCCAGACAGACATACCTAAATAACTGACTTAAAAAAAAAAAAGAAAATAGTAACAAAATACAAAGTATTCGACTAAAAGTAAAATTGACAAAATATTTTACAGCAAAATCCATAGTGTATGTATTTTCGTAGACGAATATTTGTATCTTTTGCACGCCGTCTTGTCTGCCATTACAATTTACTGGGCACATTAAGCATGAAGCAGCCAGCAGCCAGCACCATCACCAGCAGCAACGAGTTATAGACACAAAAAATAAAACATCAGATCTATCTATGAGTACTACACACATATATCGTCGTGGGTAACATCACTATCATTTAGTAGGTGGTTTGAGCGGCGGTAAAGTAGGAATGGCTACTTTGCCGCAGCAGAGCAATCATCAATATTGGTTATTGCAGTAGACTACTGACTGTGTGGTCTTATCTCTGCAGGGACACAGTGAAGGACAAAGGCTGTGCTGATGATGATGATGACGACGACGCTGAGGACGATGATGGTGTGAAAAAGATGTAGCAAATTCTTTTTTGTTGCAGTGCAAAGAAGCGTGAAGAGGTGCAGGAGCTGAAATGGAGGCGTGTAAGTTTAAGGCGACCGGAATATATACTATTTAAGTAGACAAGTGTTGCTTTTTACGCCAATACTATACAACCGATTTTCATAAAGGGATTTTCATAAAGGGAAAATGGGAATTGTCACTTAGACTTACCTTTTTTTTTTTACTATATTTTCGGCCTTAATTCCGTAGAAAAAAATGTTTTAGACATCGTTTTTTGAGTATCACATTAACACATAATCAGTGCGTTGTGGTTGATATCTAGTTTTGCATAGGATCGGTGAATTACCTTTTTTTACAGTTTTTAATAAGTTATTTCCTTTAAGCTTCCTACCTGCGATCGATCTTATGTTATGCGTAACCTTCTGTTGGTGCATCAATCGTTGTACCTTACTAAGTCGATTATAGATCTTATCTAAAGATGACCGCCAGACTTAAACGTATCGCCGTGGGATGGGTCCATATATTTTGCTTAAAAAAAATTGGGAGGTCTTTTAAAATGATTAAAATAGTAAAATGGTAGTTAAAATAAGAATGAACGCTGCAGTCAAGTAGGTTCAATTACGAGATACCCTTTCCCTAACGATTTGTATGAGAGCTAAGCCTAACAGTGATCCGATATTGGCCAATGTGAAACATTTTCTTAGGAATCATGCAAGATATACCAATAATTTGGCGTTTCTAGCTAAATAAACAACAAAAATTGTTCTTACAAAAACTTAGAAAGGTTGAACATATTTGTATGGCGGCGCTACCTCTTAAGGTCCGATCTGGACCTAAATGGAATGATTGATATGGGTTAACATAAGGTAAATCACAATCAATAAAATTTTTTTATACAAAAAGTTCGAATTAGTAGATTTGCATGGTAAGTGTCCCCCACCCCTTAGGAAGGGGGTTATCTGAAGAGAATTAATAAGAGAACTTAAATTTGCAAATAAAGGCTGCATCTCTTATTGCCTCCAAGATTTCGATTTTTATACAAACAGCCAGACAGACGGACTCGAATTTTGATGCTGATCAAGAATATATTTACTTTGTGATGTCTGCCATATCTCCTTTTATTTGTTACATATATTAATCTCTATAAACTGTTCGGCAGAAATAAGGAAGAAGACCACTAAAAGTACTTCACAGGAAGAAGTAATATTTTCTCCACTGTGGAATATGGTTCTCAACCATCGGTGAATGTCTACACAAATCTATCAATTTTCTTGGCTAAAATTTGTGATCGTTTCCAAAATTCACTTGTCGCTTATTTAAAATGGGCACCACAACAAAATAGTAGTTTTAGGGCCAAACCACAAAAGACCAAACTGATGCTCTTCAAACGAAAAACCAAGATCTGAATATCAGTGGAATGCAGTTCGAACTATCTAAGGAAGCTAAAATTTTTTATTTTATTTGGGCTTAAAACTCTATAGGAGGTTTCTCCATTGAGAAGAGAACAAAAAAGGTTGAGGGTTTAGGTGCTGGCATCTTTTAGGAGGAACTGGTCACTTTTTCAGTGTTTTTCCGGCAATGTTATAGGCGGCTAAACTAATTAGCAATCTGGAGCCAAATTCAGTGAAAATTTAGGTACTTTCAGTCAGGTTCATATTACAGGACTGTCTTCACACATCATAATAAACCTAATACGGAGCACGGGGGCAGCACAATACCAAGTTCAACAGCACTCAATTGAATTCTTTTGGGTTATTTGCCATTCCATACCACCTAACTAGTGTGCCAGAAATGATTCAGCGCTGTCAGTGACTCTTACGGTGACAGATATCACTGGCCTTTTTATAATATACACTCATGACTAAATAAATAAATAAATAACTAAGAATAACCAGACAGACTGTAGACGATTTCGCTGGTCTGTTATGTCTAAAATGTACTGAATATCAAAGAAAGTTATTTCCATCTTTTGAGTATATCTTGATCAAAGTTTGTTATGATTCACGACTATTTTTTTGAAGTTAGCAATCACCATACCATTTTTCGACGCTAGTTATGGTGACTCCCCACTCCGACTATCTGCCAAAATAAACGCTGGCGATTTTTTTGCAACTTTGTTCATGGTTTTCTTAGAAGATGGAAACATTTTTGTCTTCTTAAAATCTTGATTTTATGCATTTTCTTTCTGGAAACAAAGTACATCGTTAGTCATTCTCTCACGTAAACTCCATATAGTCCATGTAGAGCTTTTCTCAATAGACATAATTTTGAAAGCAAAATAGAAAACTTCATTTGCTGTAAAATTGCCGAAACCTTTAGAATTATCAGAATTAAAAGAGCTCCAATAAATAAAGGCTTCTCGGGCTATGATTCAGCGATACATGTTGTTGTAATGGAATTTAATTGGTGTCTTAGAAAAATTCTTGCCTATACCTACTATATTATTTGAGTTTTAAGTACCCAAACGTTTAAACAGACGTATTTATGTTTTGCTCGAATTTGTTTGCCTTTCATCCAATTATTATTATAAAAACTTTTCCAATTCATAACAAACTTTTAAATTGAGAAAATATTTTCAATCATTTTAATAGTAATGATCAGATCTGTTCAATTTCCTATTTTATTAGCTGTACATAATAGTATGCAACGATAATCGTGGTTCCTGTTTTCATTACCAGTGACTATAGGATGCAAAAAACCCTTCCGTTCACGCCAACGTGCATTTAACATGTAAAAAAAATCGGAGTTTAATGTTCCTCGGCGTCAGTTCATATGGATATCAATTTCATTGTTTTTAAATCAATTCCAATTCCATCGAAATTAAACAATGTGAAATAGAGAGGTGATTCACTCTTAATAAGCGCAAGTTCTTCTTGCGTTTGGCATCCATCTGGATCCGCGATGTAATTTTTTGTCTTCGATGGTCCGTATATGTGAAGGAAGCAATAACCAAATGAGAAGAACTTGGCCAACACAATAAAGTGAAACATTTCTCAATAAAACTGCCCATTTTAGCGCATTAAACCAATTGACTAGTAATGCATACATGGTCAGCCCACACGCCTCCCAAATTCGTCATCGCTTTAAGTATTGCAGCTGGTTTGACGATATTAATGGCACCCTTCTTGCCTAATAATTTCTTCAGAGCTGCTATGGCTTTCAATGTTAATATCCCCTAATTTTGATTATAAAGTTTTAAGGCCAATCTCTGTACACGTTTTGAGAGCTATAGAGTCTTGATGTTCAGATTAAAAGTCTCATCTAAAACTTTTTCATAAGTTTAAAAAGTTCTCGGGGGTAAATGGTACTGGCCTTGGAAACAGTTGCATATGTAGTTTAGTCTCAAATATTCTTAAAATAACAGGGACAGTCATTTGGTTTCATATGGTTCCAGAGACTTGTTGGCTTTAAATGCTTACTAGCCCATTTTATATTATTGTACCTTCTCTTCCTATTTCGTCAATAAGAAATTTCTTCACGATGAACATCTTAAAAAGTGTGTTTTAATTAGAATGCTCAGTGATTCTTCATTTGAAGTTGTCCATCATTGGATTGATATTTAAAAATCATTTTTAAGTTTCTCTTATCATTTTTCATTTCGATCATTTTTAATCTATATCGATTTAAAGTTCATAAGTTCTCTCTCTCTCTCTCTCTTTCTCTCTCTTCACACTACATTTTAGTTCATTTTGTTATAGTTCTCATTTAGTTCTTGTTTTCAACAAAAGTTGGTTTTGGAGCAATCGGGTTTTTGCATACTCTTTAGCAACTATTTGTTGAGTCTTTAAAAGTCTATTAAAACCTAAATGTATAAATCTAATGAAATTCTATTTTTCTTTTCCTTTCAGGTAAGTTCTTCAATGTTCAAGGTTTTTATAGTCTTCTAATAAAATGACAGAAAGGAACTGTAATAGAATTGTGCTCCACTGAGGACACTGATAGTACAAGCCTGATACTGGCAGAGCACCTTATTAACATCTGACTTGACCAATTCCTCAGCCGAATATTATTCCTAGTGCTAAATTCTGATTTACGTAAAAGGTATATTGTTTTACTAATATAACTAACTACAATCTACTAGCAAAGGTCTCGGTAATTTTTAAGACAAATTTTCTTTAATGAATAACAGCAAATGCATGGATCACGAATCGATTAACTCTTGGATTTGCCGAATATCATGATTAGTATATGAGGATAGTATGATGGGAACAAATTTTTGAGGAAGGCCCTAAAACAGCAAATTGTGTAAAAATCGCGCCATACACTCCGCTAACACTTTATGCGTTGCGTCGCTATTTGCTGCTTCGTGCCTTTTACAGCTTCTACACATAAGCAGCTTTGGCTGCTGCTGCTGCTGCCTCTTCTGCTGTTTCTTTTACTTTGTTGTCGCAATTTTCTTAGGCGGCTTTTGCGTCTCCGACTTGGGCCATTATGCCAAGCCAAGTATGAGTACTTCCTCAAGCAAAAGACTGCCAACTACCGACCGAACTTCTCTTTCTGTCAAGCTTCCACACATACACATTTTGTGTTATTGTTGTCTTACGATTTGTCTCTCTGCTCGCAACGAAGAAGAAGACGACAGACTACTACTACTTCCTTCACTTCCAACTACTGCTCGAGTCTGCTGACTTCCAAATGACTTTTGAGCCGGTTCGTGGCAACAATTATTTGTGGAATGTTGGTTGCTTGGTTGTCGTCTATTTAACTAACTATCTGTGTCTAGTCTCTTCAGCGTTAATGCAACAGTGACAAGTCTTTTGTCTTTTACTATCTCTTCGTCTCCGCAGCGATACTCATGCCGATAAGATATGCAATTTCTACTTGCAGTTAATAGTGTAGCACTTTCTTGCATTGTCTCTCGTACTCAGAAGTGCTGCATGCATCTACTGCAGTAACTAGTATCGCTTGCAGCAAAAGCTGCATGTGTGTTTATGCGGTAACTTGCAACACCCACTTCACAATAACAACAACAATTGCTATGAAGTCTTCAGTCAAGCTTTACACAGTAAAGAATTTTTGGCTAAAAATTTCAATTGTGCGAAAATTCAGCTGACTCATAGCATTTTATTATGTGGTGTCACTCATCTTGGTATTTTAATAGTTTGTGCTTCAGTTATTGGAGTATTAGACTATTTTTCTCTATTTTTAAAATTCGTTATGTCAGCAATTGCACTACATTCTGTTCGTGCGACGAAGTACCACAGAAAACGCCTTTATGTCTAATGAAATTCGTCAGGCTCTGAAACGAATTACGACACACACTGTTCCTCTGGAACAACATACGACAGGCGTGCATGCAACAAGTGATAATATCACATGTTATAAAATTTCTCATTAGAAAATGTTACGCCAAACCCAACTGTGGGAGTGTCACAAACGCAGCTCACGCACCTCATTAAGTCGCATACATTACGTAGCAGACTCTGTAACAGACTTATAACCAATCAGTCACATCAGTCCGCTGCCTGTGACACTGCAAATTTTGCTACTTATGTTACGCACTTCCTATACTAATAAGTAGCAAAGTTGCAATGTCAAAGCCAGCGGATTGATGAGGCTATTTGTAGTTGAATAAGAAACAAATGTCTGAATAGCTTTTCACTCTTTGTAAAAAAAAAAGGTTGTTTATTGTTGAACCAACTAAAATTCATATTTATCGTAAAAGAAACCTATAAATAAAATTGCGGGGTAATGTTTTCAAATTTTTTTTATTTTGGTATTGATTTACCCTGAACCAATGGAGTAACAGTGATTAAATGAAAAAGTCAAATTGGGACAGATTTTGGAGATTTTTAAAGCAAGAAACACTAAACCTTTTTCATTACACTCTCTTTGAAGAACTTGTTCGAGTTGACTGTCCAAAAAGATCTCAGTTCTGTGAATTCCGTGAATAAAATATCAATGACTGATGTTTGTGAAGAAATGGAGCAATTGCGTTTCCCAGACCTAATGACATATTTTTCCTTTGAGTTTTACTTAAATCAATAAGGGAGAGTTGGACATTAGTTTATATGCTTCAATGAAATTAAGTAAAGAAACTCCAGCTTTGACCTCCGCCACCCATAGTGAGAAATAGTATAATCAATTCATCGGAACGCATTGAAGAAGACATCGTATAAACTCAAAAAACGGTGACCTTTCGAGTACCTTCAATACCCTTTTATACTGGACCCTACAAAAAAATTGCGATCGGTATCGGGCGCAGAGTTCTGGTGCATGCATTCAATTCCCCAAGAGTAATAGAGATCTGCATGATGATCTATACTTGGTAAGCTATCCTCCCAGTCCGTTGGACAAAGGAATCGCCGATCAAAGCATCTGAAGTAGATGCAGTTCGATAAATAGTAATAATACCAATTCGAAGGTCTTCGAACACATGATGATATCTTGCGTCTTCAAGAAAATTTCTATGCATACATCCCAACCGTCGAGCACGACTCTCTTAATGATTTGGCTTGCAAGTCTTCATGCACGATCTTCTACATTATATGTCGGATGGAATGTATTTTTTACTTATCTAAGTTTCTATATTCTTAGACAGCTTCTGTATGATAATTGCACGTTATTCTATAAAGTCTCGATATCAATATTAATATGCCACCTCCACTTTTTGGGGGTACCCTCATAAAAACTCACCGTCTAAAAATGTCCCAAACTTTTGGATTAAAATGAAAACTACCATAGATTTTTGAGTACTTGTTTTTTTAATATACAAAGTAATCTGAATACGACGGATAAGACGGAGCAAACGCCTCATTACACCAAAATAAAATGGCCTATTAATTGTTTGGCCCGGTGGAACGAACGATTTTTTTGGTTTTGGCTCACCGGGCGGCTTCCATTCGGCGCTTTGACGCTTGTTTTCAGGGTCGTATTGAAAATACCATGTTTGGCACCAGTAACAATGCTAAAATGGAAGATTTGATTCTTTTTGGTATCTTTAATGATGTCTTTCGAATCCGAAGTGCCTTTTCCTCGTCTTTCAATTTCTGAAGCCCAAATGATCGACTATGGATCGATGGATTGAGTCTCTGGTCAATCCCAATTCCGATTCCATGAATAAATTTTATGAATTCACGGATAATGTTGATGTTTTTTATTCGTTCACTGAAGATTTCGGCCGGCCCCAACGTTCGTCGTCATTCAAGTCAAGGAATGTCAAAGATGTCCCTTTTCAACAAAGGTGCTCACCAAGAGGTGGTGTCACCAGAAAGTGTCCTGGAAAAAAGTTCAGGAAATTTTGAGATGAAAAAAAAATTATATGAAAAATTTATTTATTTAAGTCATTTTCAACTTCTTATACATGTACTAATTGGTATGTACCCTCATATTTGGGGTAGTCCCATAGAAACCTACCGCCTGCATATGGGTGTTTGTATAAAAAACTTTTTTATGTAAGTCAATATCAGCTTAAAAAGTGATATGGTAGCTTCTTATGAATGCCCAAATCACATACATATTTTAGTAGGCGTGTCCCACACTTCTTCGGGGTAGCCCTTATACAAATCCAACGCACACCTTTACAAATGATTGCAGAAAATGATCTATTTTGTATATACCTATCTCTCTCACCTCTTACGCGATCTAACGCTGTCATCGGTTACAAGAAAGATATTCATGAATTATACCTATTTCACCAAGCTTATTCCACCATTGTTATTTCACCATGCTGAAAACCAAACAGCATCAACAACAACAAAAGCATCTCTCTCTTACTCATGTATAAGCACTCATTCTTTATACTTCATACTCACAAGCCAATGGTTTTCATCTCTTGAATTCCGTTTCACTTTGCACATTATTGAAGTTTTAAAAGATGTTAAGCTTGCTACGCGAGTATTTCTTATTCCTTATTCTTTTCCATTCTGTACTTTCACCCATTGTTTCTCCTCTCGCGTGATACCCCTTTTTGTATTTAAAACGTTTAAAAATAAATAAATGATCTCAAAATAATATTTTTTTTAATTAAAAATTTGTGACTTTGATACCAAAAAACCCCTTGAAATTCGTAAAGCTACTATTATATCTTTGTAAATTTTGAAAGCTCATGTCAAGTCAATTTTGATGTGTCTTACATCAATCCTAAAATAATTTATCTTATACCAGTCCAACCATTTTTAGTTTTTGCATGCAATTTGTTGGTTTTGTGGTTAAGCTAGAAACTTTGAATCGAGATCACAGAAGTTTTAAATTCCTCATATCTTTGAGAATTTGGTTTTAAAGGTTAAATAAATACTTTTGACAAGAAGTCAATCAAAATGATCACAATATGGTCACTAGAATTTAAAGGCAAGTTTTTCAATGTTTTCCTAAAATTTAATGGTCCGTTTATCATCTGTTTAATTAATTTCCTCAACTAGAACCTAACAAGCGTTAAGCGCGTACCAAAACGCTGGTTTTATCGTACTGTTGTGGTACTTTATCATTCCTACAGCATTTCCGAAATTTTAACAGTCGATGCAGAAAATTAAAATACTTAACCATCTCTTTTAACGTTCGTTAACTTTAGGTTATGGGTCAGTTAACAGAAAGACATTCACAAACTTCACCAAAGTAATTATATAACACATAATTGGATTCACCAATAAAATTTGGCTTAAATTATAATAACAGCAACTGATATTGTATAAACTGTACATTTATATCAATATACAATTAAGTTCTACCATCTTAGCAGGTCTAAGGTTCAATCTCCACTTATTGAATACAGTAAAAAGTTTAGATTATGCAAACATTTTTTATTGTGTATCTTCTAGTACGAGTATGTAGTATCTGACTAACTAGTACGAGTACGAGTAGTTCAAGTGTGTATGCTTTCTATTGAATTGTTTTCTGGTTTAAGTTTCACGGCGCACACAATATATTCTATGCAGCTTTTTTTGTTTCATTCTTGCTGCTTTTTTAATTGTATTATATGTTTTTCATTATGGTTTGAGGTCGTTTCTAATGAGATACTTTTTTTTGTTCTTTCTATTTTGTTGTTTTTTCATTCTACCATGTGGCTGTTGTTGTTGTTATCTACTTTAATTAGAATTTTGCATTTTTGATGATGTGTGGTGGGTGGGAGTTCCAGTGTAGGAGTTCTCGCAGTTGCTTTCTTTAGAATATTTTTTTTTGTTCTTGTTTAGTAGATCTAATTAATTTGCTGCTCTGTGATTTTATTATCATCATGTCATGTAAGCTGCCTAAATTTTGGTCTAAAATAATAGTCGAGCTTTTATTAAATTCCTGAGAGCTTTAATTGTTGGCGCAGCAGCCACTGACAGTCAGTTGGTGGTTATAACTTTTTTTATGGCTGCAATTTTTAGACAACACGCTGCTTGCCTTGCTGCCAAGTTGTAGATATTTTTTTTATCGCTATCTCTATTGGTTTTTATTTGTTTTATTTAAATAAAGCAACAAAAAATTGTTGCTTTTATGTCATAACTAATAAGCATAAAGTCAGCGCAGCGCTAAAGTATGACTGCAGTCGATTTTCTGGAGTGTGCTATGGTTATTGTTGCCAAAAATTTATTCAGTCTATGTACGAGTGAGTGTATCTAATGAAGCAGAAAATTTAAGCAAAATTAATAAATTGCAAAAAACAAATGTCATTTCTTTTAAATATATTTTGGCAGCTTGAAATCTATGAAAATTCTGACATGTTTATTGCTTTGCACACAGAGTGTGAATTCTATTTTAAATAAATCACAATACTTGCAAACGCCTTGAAACATCCATCGTGGAGAACATATCAAGTAAATAAATTGCTGAACAGCTAGACAAGGCGAGTCGTTATAGCCATGTATATCTGTTAACGTATGCTCCCTAATCAATGAATCTTTGAGATATCTGCTTGAAAATAGGTATGGAGACTCTATACTCAAAAGAAAAAATCGTTACTAAGTGGTTTAGCTCGGAAACAAAAACACTTAGCACATGTTTAAACAATAATGTTTTTTTTAAACATTTATTTTGACTAATGAGTAATAATAATAAAAAGCAAGCAGGAACACTGCACGACATTCGTCACGCCTGAGTTTGTACGTCACTGAGATACTATATATTTATTATTCATATTCCATCTTTTAGCATATTTGCCAAACTGGTTAACACGCACGCGTCTCTGACAAATATAGTCAGGGAATGTGGCAGTGAGAAAGTTCTGGATTTCCTCCACAGCGACTGTATGCCCAGTGCGCATACTTACTAAAATTTCCTTCAACTGTCCTTCGGGAAGACGCACCAGCTGCTGTCTTTTGCGTGCTGAATGTCTAGTATGCTGAGAACCCTTCATACCTGGTCATTCCAACGCGTGCGCATCAGCCTATGTCAACCACATCGAATAGTTCATGCAGCTCGCGGTTCATAAGCGATCTTAACTCGTCGCCGTTTCTAATAGGACCAAAAATCCTGCGAAGAATCTTCCTCTCGAAGACTTTTAAGGCTGTCTCATCCAACTCAATCACGGTCCATGCCACTGCGCCATACAATAGGAGCGGGAGTACAGCGTCTTATTCTTCGCCTGATCTCCAGGGTGACGTTGTTGTTGCTGCTTATCTCTGTTCTAAGATCGTCACTGACCGTCCACAGAAAACACCAAGTACTTCATCTTGTCCTCATTAACCGCTAGAGCCATCACTGCCTTTGGGAAGATCGAGCCCAACTTGTTCGGTATGTACGGGCACTGGCGTTGGATGTATTCCATTGGCAGATTCAAAAAATCGTACGACAGCGCATCTCCCTACGTGAAACCTCTCTTGTATCAAAGGGTTTCGAGTGGTTGTGTCCAACCCTGACAACGCTTTGTGTGTTTGATAGCGTTATCATGCAAAGTCGAACGATCTTTGCTGGGGTATATAGTGCAGATAGGGCGTCGAAAAACTTCGTTCGTATTGGCATGTCGAAAGAGGCTTTACAGTCGACTAATAGGTGGTGTGTGCCTTTGTTAAACTTACGGGGATTTTCAAAGATTTGTCTTGATGTAAATATTTGGTCATTGGAGGACCTTTTTGGTCTGAAGCCACACTGATGCTGAACTATCAGTGAATCCGTACTTCAGCCTATTACACAATACGCGCGACAGAATCATATATCCAATGGAAAGGAGACTTATTCCGCAATAGTTGGTGCATACAACGGAGTTCCCTCTTTTGAAGTTAGGACAGAGAACACTGAGGATCCATTAAAGTGTTTACGGTGGTATTTAGTATGCTTCCCTGATCTTTTTCGTGCTGGACTCCATGTCATCCACATTCTCCAAGAAGATAATTTGGTTGGAGGACTCCTTTTAATATGCAAGGTAGACGGTCGTTGCATACCCGACCAAAGGTCAGTCAGACGTCCAGGTAGACTGCCGCTAAAATATATCTAGGATAAAGTTAGCCGATTGCCAGAATCCTAGTCAACAGCCAAACAGTTACGCGATGGAGGCCTGCTTTTTGATGGATCGATACGAGTCAATGACTGACAAGCTCTTTCGGGACTTATGAATCATAATGATTTGGGTCTATTTCCAAGAGACTAGTAGGTTTTTGACCCTGTTGTATATTCTTCGGTAAACTCTGCCCACAATGACAATGTGCGTGCGTACGTACTGTCTTCACTTTACACTTCAGTGGCTTGGTGAATCTTCGCTTGTGGTCTGGAGCACTTAGGGATGGCAGCCCATTTTTTTGAAGAATAGTGCATAAGTGTCCTCTTAGTCTTAAGGCCGTATTATCTCGAAGAAACGATTGCAGAAATGACATATGTAAATTTAATATCTATTATTAATAGTTACTTGCTTTGGGCGGTAACCTTTTCAGTCTTCTTCTGGGTCTATGTGTTGCCAGCTTTTTTGGTACTTCATTGGAATGATTTTCTAGAACCATGATACATGTGAAAATCTTTGCATGATTTCACGAACATGTGGAAATTTTAAGTCCCTGTTATGTGGTATATAGCATGGCCAAGCACTCTAGCTTAAGGAACAACTGCCTAGATCGGGCGAAAGGACCATCTGATAGGATCACCTTAAACTTTTTTCTGAACGAAGTATTTCAGTTGTGTTTATTTAGGTACTAGAACGAGATTCTTAATTTTGTGCAAAGTAACTTCATGCCCAACTGTATCAAATGCCTCTTGTATATCAAGATATACCGATGAGCAGTGATATTTTCTCACATATTCTGCAGAAAAATTTCAATAAGCTGATGGAACAGTATGAATCCTCCAGCAGAAACATTATGGCTTTCTGGACTTTTAGCGTTTTAATATGCTGAACGACTTCTTTTCGAGTTATGCATCAATACAACTCAACTATATAAAGGTGCGAAAACTTTAACATAAAATGCCTGAAAATGCCTCCGTCTTTTCTGTACCTGTTTTGTACCACTATTTCCTCTATGGAATGGTTTTGACTTAGCGATATAAAGGGTCATAAACCTTAATCTGGAATGCCGTGCAAATGCATCCGCCTTTTCTATATCTGTTCTGCACCATTATATACTTTTTGGAATGGGTCCGTAGCTGTTGTCTTTAAAAAAGGGGTATTTTTCGTAGTCTCCTTTTTGCAGTATGTTGCCTAACCGAATTAAAGGCGTCTTGTTAGCCTATTCTGTTAAATTTAATTTAAACAATAATTTTTTTCAAATCAGCAATTTATGTAAGCTTGCTGTCGATTAGATTGTTTTTAACCTATTTTACTTGATAAGTAAAAGGTTAAGAAGGTCAAGTGTGAAATGTATTCAATCATTGTTTCATATATATTTTTTTTTCATGATTAAACTAGTGCAAGTTCAAGTTCATATATACTCGTATCCTAAATTCACTTCAAAGTTTTTATACGCTTGATCGTATAATCGAATTTCAAGCATTAAAATGCAGACATTTGAATACATAACATTATATAAACTACCAAACAGGAACCAAACTCAATGAACTGCTCAAAGCCAGCAACAACAAAAAGTAAAAAATATAAACTTGATTGATTTCTTCAAAGTGCGAAAAAGCTTAAAGAAATCAATGGCGCACGTGTTGCTCAAAAAAATAGAAAAAAACTAAAGCAAATAGCTACTGAAAAAAGCCGTCAACAAAAGCCTAATTAAGTCTTGAAAAAAAAAAATGTGCCAACCAACAAATAAACAAGTCATAAGATACAATATTTTATACACAGCTACACCTTTACAGCCTTTACACTTTCTGCTGTAATTAACAAAAGCAAGAACTGAAAAAAAAATAGAAAAATTAAATCAAATAAAGGTAGAAAATAAATAGCATTATTGATTTCAAATATGAAACGCAAAATAGATAGGCGGCAGATACATGTACAAGATACAATATACAATTTGTTCTTCTCTAAGTACTCGTACTCGACTACTTATCTAATTGCAAAGATTGAGGGTCATGCATAGCATAATATTATTTGCGAGCTCTGCTGACCATGAATGATCGTTTATACATTAATTTATTCAATCATTCAGTTAGTCAATCAATAAGCAGGGGCGAGTGTAGAAAATTAAGTGCGTGTGGTCACAACATCGTCAGATAAGATACTGAATAATATTGGCAAGAAGACAATAAATTATAATTACATAAAATTTGCACATGAGTCTTGAGCAGTAGTGCGCGAGTGTTGTTTTAAAAGTTTGTGGTATATTTTATAAGTTATAAGAAGGCGCATCTAAATGGCTTAACTTGAAGTAAATAGCTTTTAATCTGAGACAGACCAATTTATTCAAAGTATTGACCCTCGCTAACTATATATTTTTTCCAATTCTTTGGCCAAAAAAATTCTTCACTTTCGAGACATCTTCATAAGAACCGAAGTGCTGATCAGCAAGCGCTTGGCCAATCGAAGAAAACTTGTACTACGAAGAGGTCGAATTTTGTGATTATGGGTCATGAGGTAGCACATCACAGTTCAGTGCATTCAGATAGTCTTGGGCCAATCGTACAGTCCAAATTGGACCATTAAAAGTGGTGGCTCTCCTCCAGAAAACAATTCAATATAGACATGTCCCCCTGTCCGTCTGACTGTCTGCCTGAAACAACAAGAACTTGGAAACTATTAAAGCCTTCAACTTTGGCAATTCAGAAGTTTTTATTCCTGCTCCAGTAGTTCTTTGAATGCTCTCTCCATGAGATCACATAAGCAATAGCTTCATAAGGCTTTCTCCTCCATGTGTCTTACCATCTTGTCGATAAGCATGACCCCATAGAAGTGGGAAGAGAAAACCTCCTTCCAAGCTCACCATTAACCACCCACAATTTGAACAATTAATTAAAAATGATCCTACAGGCAGACATCTACACCCAAGTGTTATTGAAGACCCTTCTATTTTGAATAATGCCAAGTTTGCTCTTTAAACAAATCGAGCTATTTATATATATATTTTTTTTTGGTTTTAAATCATCTTCCCGGCATTAAATAGTTGTGTGAAAACTCTGATAAAAGTATCTCTAGCCAAACAATGAAGCAATCATCTTCAGTTTAACACATTTGACGTAGAAAATAAAAAAGGAACCTAAAGACCAGGCATTAATGTTAATAATAGGAGAGTGAAGCCTATTTGATTTCACACAAAGAACAAAGACTGATTAAAAAAGCATCACTTTTTCCAATTGTGCTGTTTTAAAAATGTGTGCTAAATTTTGTGACTGAGCGGAGGAGTTGCTTTTTAGATTTTTAGCCAATCACTACATATTCGCTTTTGCTTTATGCTTTGCTATTATGCAGATGTAGAACTTAAAAACAATAGCAAGAATTTTTTTTTTATGCCATTTAGTCAAGTTTTTTGAAATACGCAATTAGTAACAATGAAATTCGTCGGAGGAAAATTGACATGTCATGTGTCTTTCTTTTTGTATGGCAAGTAGGGATGTCTTTTGGGGTCGTTCTGCCTATAGATTAATACATGAGGCACTGATTCATAGCACCTTTCCATTGGCACTTATGGAGATGGCTGATTGGGTAAGACCCAATTGCTTGGCAAGCTTTTTTCGCGATGGTGTAACGTCCATGTAAAAAAAGCCTGTAATTGATGGTCTCCAAGCTTTCGGGACTGTTTTTCACGCAATCAATCTCTGTACATTGTTTCCGAAAAAGCGCTGTCAGCTCAGGCCACCACAAGCATTCTATGCGATTCGGCAGCCGAATCCATACCGAACCTATATAAGGACTGCAATCTTACCGGTTGAGATGTGTATATCCTCACACAATTTTTTAAACAGATTTATTTGTATTGATACGTGGCGCAAGTTTCTTATTATCAACTTTTCATGTGTCATGTAGCCAATTAAAACGCAATGTTTCGGTACGTTCTCTAACCTCTAACAGAGAATACCAATTTGTCATCGAACTAAGATGATTATATCACACCCTCACATAACCATTCAATACAAAATTCGGCTTCCAACGGAAAATTAAGGAGCCAACAAGAAGATAAAGCAGCCAAATATATGATCGTGTATTCCGAATAGAAAAGGACAAAAGCACATCGTATATTTGACATTTACCATGCAAACCTAGTCCTCATTTTGTATGAATATTTGGTCTACCTCAAGTTAATCCTAATAAAATTTAAAATTTTGGTTCAGATCGGACCACTATAAGGTGTAGCCTCCATACAAATCTGTCAAATCTTTCTGGGGTTTTGTATAATAAACCATTTGTTTAGTTTGAAACAACATTTGGTGTATTTGTTACTAATACGGATAAAGATAGGAATATATGCTCCATATAAATGTAAGGTTCAATGGCATAGAGGGTATCTTGAAATCAAACACACTCGATTGCTCTAAGATGTTTCCGGTAACGTCCAAAGAGATATCTTTACAGTAGTCCAAGAAGGACTACAAGAAAGTTTCTAGAGATGTGTCCAAGGTGATGTGCAGAGAAGTGTCCATGGAGGTATTTGAAGAGATGTCTAGGATTTTGTCCAGGAAGATGTCCAGGAAGGCATCCAATAAGATGTCTAGAAATGTGTCCGAGGTGATGTGCAGGGAAGTATCCATGGAGCAATTTGAAGAGATATCTATGATGATTTACAGAAAGATGTCCATGAATGTGTTCAGAGAGATGTTCTAGAAGGTGACAAGGGAGATGTCTAGAGAAGTGTCCACTTTTATATATTTCTCCATCAACTAAGAGCCAAAGTCAATCTTCTTTACAATCTTTTTAACTGCCTTTTTTAATTACACTTCTTTACATTCTCTCCAATCTGCTTATGATGGGATATGCTTTTTATAAATCGGAGTACTATATATCGATGTATTTATGGATATCTCTCCGACACGTTGAGCTGGACATCTAAAAAATCGGACATCAATTATTTCAGTCGCCCATAGTCCTTGCCTATCCACAATAAAATGTATACAAAGCTAGGTGAACTTAATAGGCATTAACAACTTCGTAATCGTGTTCATTTTCAAGTTATTTTTACAGATTGTGCACACGGCGAGAGCTTAGTGAAAAAATGTTCAAACTGTTTGGCTCGCGGAAGTGTTAGACGATTTTCAAGCGTTTTCTGTGTAAAGTGTAGCTGTCCAGAAACGTACTACGACTATTTATTTCAAGACCTTACTAGTAAAATATTAGAAGCACCTATACTTCTTAAATTTTTTATTTATCTGCTTATTTGGAAAGCCTGTTTTAATTGTAACAACCCTCGTTAGACGCACACACACTTGTTCATTAAAATGAGAAATAGCTTAGCAGCTTAATATAAAGTTTCTACACTTTGTCAGTGTGAAGGCAGCAAGTAGCTTCAAGGATATGAGCAGCAAGAAGTGTATAATCCAATAATTTTTAATTTTACTTTTTTGTATGCAATTTCTTACTTGTTTTTTATTGCGTTCGTTCGTTCTCTCTGTGGATTTATCCTTTACGACCTGCAGTTGTGCTGCATATTATAAAGTTAATTTTCAGATTTCAGTTCTTCGTTTTTTTTTTTACTATTCAACTTTGCTGTGGCAATAAATTTATGACAGCTACTTTAGGATCTGTTGAATTTATGCAGTGCGGACAGTTGCAGTTGAACAATGCATAAATTCTTATTGTGCATGAAGATATGCTGCAGTATTTAAGGAAAAAAGAGACGACTGGAGCTGGAAAATTGCAACTGTAAGCAGAAAAGAAAAACTTTTTGGCAATTTTGTTAGATACCACATATGTAGACAATTGTTATAGTGTGATTCTAGCAGACAGTCTGGCAGAAGTAGTCTGGAAGAAGTATAGGATATATTAGGAAATGGGGCCGTGATGCACTAATATTTCAGATACACAGACAGATAGATAGATAGATAGATGGATAGATAGCTAGATAGATAGATATCTTCTTCTCATATTCTTATGTAGAGCATGTCGGACCAACCTGTTGGCTAGATCATGATACAATACCATTGGCTTAAGCAGGTTCTCGGCTCCACAGAAAGTTTACGGCTGTTGTCGGGTTTCTCACTAAATATTGCCCTCTTTTGGTGTTTTTCTTTGCATTTATGTTATCTTTGAACAAAGTGGCGCAACTCACAAAATATAAGTAACTTTTAACACAATACAACGTAGTGCAACTATTTTGAGAGCGCATGTATGAAATGGCGTTACATAGTAACACTATGTCTTTGAACAATGATAAACTGTTCAGTGGGGCGTATTCTAGCTACTCTAGCTACTACTATCGCGAAATGGGAACACACCTGCTACAAAAGATACTTTTTTTTTTAACAAAAGCACGTGATTGACTTGGCCCTATAACACAATTGAAAATCTTAAATTTAGCACACGTTGCTCTACTTTTTAGAGCACAAAAAAAATCTGCGCATTATATATAGAAACAAATTAGCAAACAAACTAAAAATGTATCTAACACATTAATTTGCTTATCGCTTTCGTTTTTTCGCGTACAATTGAAAACAATTTTAATTTTAGACGCATGTCGATGAGTAATTTTTTTTTTGGCAAGAGCATATAAAAAATTTACGTACTTGTACTTGAGTACAAAATGTATCTATAGAGCTATACGCTATTATGCTATGCTATCTTTACACATTAAACGCTTTATACTGCCAAAAATGTATCTAGCTATAGTAAAAGTTAAGCAAAGACAGCAAAAGCTCATAAAAAATAGAAACCCAGAGCAATTAGTAGCAAAAAGATACTTTTCGTTTTCGCCAAAGTCGCGCCTCTTCCCTCATTATATTGCTGTTGCTGTTGCTGCTGCTCCTATTACAGCTGAAATAGAGCATAGAATGCTGTTAGTTGCTTGTCAAAGAGTGAAATTATCGGAAATATATTTTCTATTACAATGGCGCCATCGATTGTTGACTGCCGCCTGTCAAATGATATGGAACAGTGCACAGTTGTTGAATTTATTTTGAGAGAGGGTGTATCTATTATGTATCTACTGCATACATATATAATGACAATTCGAAAGACGAGAGTCAGCATTTAATTTTCCTTGCCATTGTTCACTAATTTGCTGACCCTAACATTTGTTTGTTTGTAGTATTAACTCTTTTGCCAGCGTTTTTCTTGCTGTCTTGTTACGCCAATTTAGATTTTGCTGTAAAGCTGCAAAACTGTACAAAAAAAAACTACCAAAATGAGAGAGAAAGACTAGCAGCAGCAGCAGCTGAATAGAAAATGAAAAAACTACGCAAAGCGGAAATGATGTTTTAACTTTGACTTGCGTTCAAATGAGTTTATTGAACTTGGCCTCTGTAACCTTTCTGAATTTTTTGCCATCTACTACTACTAACTAATGTACTACAGGTCGCTGTTTTTTGCTATCTATGTAGAATACAGAACAAAGTCGACATATAATAATAATAATAAGTTTATATATTTACTTTCCATTTGTTTGCTTGGCCATCTTGGCTTTTTGTTTAACTTTTTGCCCCTTTAACGCTGTTGCTCATCAACATACTCGACGACTGTCTTGTGCTGGCTACATTTGCAAATATTTGCACTTATATAAATATTTATCGTATATATGTAGATAGATAACTACATTTGGTTAGATACTCTCAATCAACATATCATTATCGCAAAATCAATAATAGCAAAGCTAAGCAAATATCTTGACTGTTGCCGTGCTTTAACGGTTGAGGCATTTGCAAAAATTATAAATTAACCGCAAGCTTATAAAATGAAAAACCATTAATTATGATTTTAATTAAGCAAAAAGCCTCAAGTAAATTGCCAATCAAATATAATTTCACATAAACGAAAAATCATTTAAAAAAATTTGAATTAATGCCAATTGAACACGCAATGGTAAAGGGTTGCGTTCAATTAATTAATAGATTCAGCATTTTGTATGACATTTTTTAGTTTCAAAAGCGAGGCAAGCTATCTGTGTTCTACAACACATTGTTCTATTCAACGACTGAGAGATATTAGATCCATTAAACAAATTATTTGGTGAGTTTTTGCATTTATTTTTTACTCGGAACATTATTGTTTGAAGCAAAGATCACTGAAATAGCATAATAAGTAACCTTCATATATTTAAATGTAATACAAAAAAATGTTGAATGGCTTTCCTTGTGGCTTTTTCCTCTTCAAAATATAACAAATGCATAGCGAATAGCTACTAGATAGCCGGCTTTTGCTATCTGCTCATGCCGTCGATCTCAAGTTCTTTCTGTGTAACCGATTTTATTAAGTCTCTCTATTGTGCATTATAATCTATTACAACTAAAAGAAAACGTAACAGACTTAATAAAGAATATACATACATGAATATATACATATATATTCTTGATCAACATTAAAAGTCTAGTTGATGTCTGCCTGACTATATGAGCATCAATATTGAATACTAAAAGATTAATGCCACTAAATTTGAATGTTTAGCCTCTGACAATTTCAGATAGAGCCATAGAGTCCCAAAAATCTACTATTCTGCCTATCCATATTGTTTAAAAAAGGGTCTTATGAAGGAATGAATTTGAGCTGCATGAAACTCAAGCCACAAGTAAACTTGTAAACCGAATTACCTCTAAGTTTTTTACTGCGTTCCAGCTCTGAATATACTGCTCCGTTGTAGCTCAAGCGTATGCCTCTACGAACCCAAGTACAAAATTAATATATGGCTTATCCACAATACACACAAAGATCTTAACTTCAAACTCAGGAAAAAGAAATCACATAATCGCTAAGTGACCTTATATCTGAAGAGTCGGGAATCGAAATTGCTGTACCACAAGCCAACATTCTCCGTACAGACTCACATAATTCGTGTGGCAACGTTACTTCAGTTTTGAACATATGTCCAGGTCCAACATATCGCTCTTCACAAATATTTTGTAGGCAACAGGTGTATGTATGAAGTCACTATAGAAAAAGGCAAGTATGTTCCTTTCACTTTTAACACCGTCTTGGCACAGATCAATGATGTATTGTAGCTCAGCATTCATCTCGAAAAATAATTTACCTATCGAAGCAAATAAACCACAAACAAGTAAGAATGCTACAGTCGTTAATTCATGATTTCGAACTACCCTCCCATCTTTTTTATGTAGATCCGTCTGCATACTATTATACAATCTTAAAATAATATAAAAAAAATAAAAAAAATTTATAAATTAAAGGAAAACAAATTTTTTTATAAATATATTTTTTTTTAAGAAATACAAACCAAAGTTTCATCTAAACTCGCAAAATATAATTCTCTAGCTCGTATAGTTTCTGAGATCTCGTAGATTCGTTTCGACTTTAGATGCTGATGAAGGATATACAAGTATATACTTGCGGTCTGTTACGCCTCCTTCCGCCGGTGTCATTTGCACAAGCTAAATAAATTCTTGTCTCTGAGGGTAAGGTATAATAAATCTAAAGGCCAGATTATTATACTTTCTATAGCTTGGACTACAAGATCCTTAACTCTACAATAGCTGGAACACAATTTTATATAAGTAGCTTGGAAAACTGAAAGAGTTCAACTCAAACTCGACTTCTACTCAAACCCACATTCAAGATCGCTTATACAATTGTGTAATAAAACACACCTAGGTACGTTAATCTTAGTACAGAACCTTCGTTTTATACGCGCTGGACTACATTTAAGGTTTAATTATTGTTAGTATCTAGGTCTAGGGAAATGAACTAATAAACAATATTATAACTGAAAAAAGGCGCACAATATGAAATGAGCTAATCAACCCAACTATAAGAAGTTTTTGTACGAATTATGATATGGTACAAAAATTTATAAAATTTTTTTTTTCCACGTAAGTTTCATTTTTATAGACCAGGTCACATATATATTCTTCATCAGTATCAAAAGGCAAGTCAATATAGTTACGCCTGTCTATTCGTAAATAAACTATGAGCCACAGTCCTCAAGTTCAGAGAATTGGAATTCCACTTATTCATACGCAGATAGTGTTAAATTTTGGTCGGTACCTCACCCACTGTGTATTCATTTTCTTTTTTCTTATTTTGTATTTATTAGGTCCTGTACCGAAGGTACAAGAGCCTATTGGTTTTGTGCAAATGTATGTAACTTGTAGAAATAATGGTTGGTGACCCCCCAAAGTTACCCCCATTATGGTCAGCAGTGATAGAGGAGTCGATATAGCCATGTCCGTCTGTCCGTCCGTATGAACGAAAGGATCTCGGAAACGGTAATAGATAGCGACTTTGTGCTTTTTGCATTCGACTAGGACTAGGAAAAAAAATTATGCCAGTACAGAGATAACGTCCCTCTAAGCCAAAAAGTTCATCAAAATCGGATAATACATGACGATTTTATAAGCAATTGAATTTGAAAGACCTATGATACTTCCGTCCTTCCTATTTATTTTCATACATAAAAATATGTTTTGTAAGGCACTTATTCGTGCATAAGTTTGGTCATAAGCTCGGAAAACATTTAATGTGTTTGTTAGGCGACCTGTACTGGTACAAAAAATGTTGATGAAGTTTTGGGATTTTGGCTTACGGTTACGCCCGACTGTAATTTTCTTACTTGTTTTCGATGTCTTGTTCACAGAACTGCAGTATTCTAAAATGTTTCTTTTGGCTTTATGGCCAATTTTTTTCAGATAATGACATCAAAGCACAATTTATTCAGCAATTCATTGGCCTTGTCTATTATATTACATTAATGGGTGGTATTACTCGCAGTTTTTACTCGATGATTTGTTTTTATAATTTGTTTGGTCAAACATTTTCTGAAGTTACATCAAAAACCATATTTTCAAACTACTCGCAAGTCGTAAAAGTTGATTGTGATTGCCCATATGCCGCTAGAACGATTTGTTGTACCATTTTCTGGAATAGATTGCTCGCATGAATGACTGCGATAGTCGCAATCATTCGGCATCGGTAGCAGTAGTCGCTAAGTTTTCAGAACATGAATTAAGATGGAAGAAATGTTTTCAAAAATAGGCAACTTTATTTTAAATATATCTCAGAAAATGTATTATTATTTCAGTACATTTTATTTTGGGGATATTTATCTGATTATTTATCTGCTTCCGCAAGTCTCTATATCGAAATTCAGCCAGATACTGAAAAATTTATCCATGCGCAACAACACACAACAACACGAGATCGATTCGTCTCCTGGTAATCACCAAGAAAATATATAATTTAAGAGTTCTCCGATCTCTCCTTCAATTCAATTCGTTAAAAACTTTTAAACAAATTAATAAAACCATTTTAGACTATGTGTTATAAAAAGATCATATATCGCGATAAAAGTCACATAAATTCAGAATTCTACAATAAAAAAATGGTCACTCTAAATCACATAACAAGGAACAATTGGTGCCAAGTGTTTTTGCCAATTTTTGACAGCTATTTTATTTGCACGAATATTCGAAAATATTATGCAAGAATTTCTTGAAAAATAAATAAACAAACCATGTTCTTTGTGAATACAAATATATACAAATTATATTAAAAAAAATGTATCTTTCATCCGGTATTTGGAACATGAAGCATGTGTAGAGATAAAATAAATGAAAAATGTTTCGCGATGCAGCATTATTTTATTTCACACTATTGACCTTCACGTTAGCTTTAGCTCCTACATAAAATTACTTCTTAAAGTACACACTACACCACATGCATTATTTTCCAGTTGATTCCAACTGAGTCTGCCTTCGACGTGGCTAACGTAGCGCAAAATGTGCGCTGAACTTTAACCTAAAACAAGTACAACAGACGATTGCGTTAACACACGCTACTCCATTTCATTCGACTTCAGTTCGTAGAAAATTACACAAATTTAAACAAAAAAATTCATTGTCGAAATCATTATTGCTGTCGGTCGTTGTTAGTTTCTGTTTGATTTTAAATTTAATTTAATTGCATTGCACGGATCTGAAATGAAATGCTACACTAATCAAGGCGCGAGCGATTTAAGGGCATTTAAGAAATTGGAGCAATTAGCTATCAAAGTGCAGCGTCTAAATGAAATTAGGTGATTTGTTTAATTAATTGCATTTTGAAGAATGTCTACCACCATGCTGAGCTGAGCTGAGCGCATGTTGTGGTGAAGCGTTGAGTTCCGAGTGCAGTATGTGTGTATGTAAATAGGTGCAGTAGATACGCGTATCAGCTCAGAAATTTAATTAAAAACTTTTTTAAATTATTTGTGGTTAAACGTTGATTGCAGCAGCAGCGCGTTTTTCCAATTTAAGGCTATATTATTATATTATATGCCCTTCATGGAATAGTTTTTTTTTTTAATAGAATTAAATTAAGTCGCCTTAGTGGGAAAGCGTTTAGCTTTAGTGATTTTCCACAATTGGTCTTGGGAGATTTAATGCAGCGATAGATTTAATTGCTGGTAAACTTTTTATTTATTATTATTATTTTTTTTTTTAAACTTTCCCATTTCTTTCTTTTTTTTTTTTTTTTAATAATAAGTCTTATGAAACATTTTTGAACTTTATAATAATTTTTTTTTTTTTCATTTGGTCAGTTTTGCTTTTAAATCACTATGTGCCATATTATACTCCTCACATGTTGTATGAATTGTTCTATAATTTAGTCACACCAATATATAAAAGCCTTAAAGAAGTCTTCGGACGGACACCCTATTTAATAATTAATATTTTCAGTTAAAAGTAGAAACAGACTGTTAACCAACACCTCCATATATTCAGAACTTTTTATTCTGGAGAATAAAAAGCGCAGTGGCAGTGTACTAGATTTTGAAAGACTACCCACACCAATATGGATGCTTTACCGAAATTTTGCTAAGACAATATGCATGATTATTTCCTTAAAGCCTTCCAATAGTATCGAATTTAATCGAGATCATCCAAATTATACATCTTTTCATTAGAAAAAATAGCCGTACTGAAAAAAAATATTGCATTTAGAGATATTCGGTGTGAAGTGTTAAATAATTTTTACGCAGTCCCAAGAAGTCTCCAATTTATTTCAAGCAAATCGAATTCGAGATGCTTTAGATGCGCAGTTGGAACTCTTCATAACACCTCTGACTATAAGTTTGGACCTATTTAAGGTACGGGTCGCTGCTAAGTGCATCAAGCTGATTGCACGTCGGTGTTGAATTGCTTCCTTTTTTTCAAAATTATTCACCTATCTCCTTCGAACATTTCTGATTCTCTCTCCGAACTGCGACAACTGGAACCATAATTTAAGTTTTCTTTGAAATTGGCTAAGATTATGTCCTGTTATATGGAACAATTATTCCTTTTTCATCGTCTGTCAACCCTTTTGCTGGAGGCATTTTAATAAATAATTCAATTGAATTCCACTTTCTTATGCTGAAACTTATAGCAGAAGCGCATTTAATCAATTGCGACCTTTGCAAGTCTATTGCGCCCTGACCGTAGTTTTACCTACGACACTTTGTCCAGCCCTGCTGACCTGAAAAATTCCACGGGGCTTTTAGATCAAGTACATGCGCCGTATTTCCTGTCAATTCTTAGATCGTTCCTTCTAAGACCGTTGCCAATTTCCGATCCCTTCTAGCAAGTTTTACTTTGTCTTAAGCCTTCACATATCTCATAGAAAGATTCTTGCTTTATTCTCCCTGTCTTTTACTAGGATTTTAACTGGTTTGAGTCCACATAATGGCTCTGAACCTATAAAGGGTGATGCTGCTTCTCTTCTTGCCAAGTCGTCTGCTTGCTCGTTGCCTGGTATGCCCGCGTGACTGGGTACCTAGTATAAAGTAATCTTGTTGAATCTTCCTAGGCTGTTTAATTTAGCTATGCATTCCATGACCACATTTTATCTCAGGTGAACTTCCTGCTCTAAAAGCCGCCTGGCTATAGGAGAAAATGGCGATGTTTTCGTTCTTCAACTCAATCTAAATAGGATATATATCGCATATATTTCTTCCTGAAAGATATTGGAGAATTTCTCTAGCTATTCGAAGTATTTAGAACAAGGCCGAAAATAACTGCGCCAGTTCCTTTATCTGTGAGAGAGCCGTCTGTAAACCAGCTGATTGCCCCTGGTTTGACATCGTAGTTTAGCGCTATGTTTCCTATTTGTATTTAGTGCTGAGTTCTACCTTAAATCTTTTAATGAAGTTGTTCATTATACCTAGGTTGTCACTAGCTATTTATCGGAGTGGTTGCGCGTCCTTCAAGATATTATTTGATCGATTCCTGATGTAAGCCTCACTATATTATTCCTTCCTATCCATGATGGTTCTGTTCGCTGCACTATGGCAGGTTCGCATTGCTCCTGTTATAGTTATACAAGCTAGCCTCTGAATTCGATTAAGTTGCTTGCTAATTATTGCTAGTTTAGCCCTATCTGACCTTACAATGGCATGGTATGTTATCAAGGACCTTACCATTGTGAGATGCATCCATTTCATTATTTTAGGGGGGCAATCCTAATTTTTCCCAGAAATGACTCTGCACGTCATCATTGCCATAGTGTCTTTCTTCATTATATGTTCTAAGTGTATCTTACATGTGGTACGTTGATCAAATATTACTACCACGTATTTGACCTTCTTGGAGATTTCTACCAACGTGCTATTCACCCATATGGGCTTGAGTAATTTTAGCTTGTATTTCCTAGAAAATGTAATAATTGTAGTTTTAGCTGGGATAATACTCAGTTCTACTTTGAAGCACCAAGACCAAGTGATGTTGATGCCCATTTTAAATTGATCCAATAGGGTCTTCGTATTTGTCTTTACAGACAATAACTATGTCGTCAGCATAGCTTTGGTATTCGTTGAATTTTTCTGTGAGGGGGTCTAATAATTTATATACTACAAGACTCCACAAGAGGAAATAGTGCGTGAATACTGTGATACTTTTAGCCAGTAGACTAATCACGACTGTTCTTGAGTCTAGTACTTGCCTTGTCATCTGATAAGATCAGGATTTAAGTGTCCTTGCAACTTCCATATGAGATGTGTTGTCAAAGCCTTTAAAAGCACCTTCTATGTCACTTAAAGCACAAATGACTGTCCCTTTGGCTTTTATGGCTTTCTGCATTGAGATATTGAGTTGGTATAGGGCAGTTTTAGTTGATCTGTCAGACCTATACGCATGTTGATCAGGTATTCGATCCTGATGTAGTTATCCATCATTTTCTCTATAGTTTTTTACATGAATGAAGTAAAGCTTATTGGCCTGTAGTATTTTAGGTGACCATAGCTTTCCTTCAGCACATATCCGAGTGTTAGGCTACTCTCGGGCAATGAACAACAAGAACTTGGAGACTATCAGGGATACCCCATTTAAATTCAAATATTTAGACGCTATTATTTTTTACGTAACTTGTATTCAATGTACGCTGAACATCCACTCACTCCTTCCTCAATATTGGTTTGCAGTAACAAAAGAAACCTACCACTCCTCTTGAGTTTTTTATGCACAAATTTTTATTTTGGTTGTTATCTTTGGTTGATCCTTATAAAATATTTACATATTGTATTGTCGGACTACATGAAGGGGTAGCTCATACAAATGTGCCCCTCCTTGCTATATTTTTTTATTACAAAATTTTGTTGTTGTTTGATTTTATGTCAATCCTAATAAATCATATTGTAAATGTCCAAATCGAACCACCAAAGGTGTTGCTGAGGTCTTGCTAAAAGTTGTAGTCCTCATATAATAAGTGAATCAAAATAGACATATCAGTATGCCTGACTTGTCTGTATGAACATCCATAACTTGGAGAGTATAAAAGATAAAGACACCTTCAATTCTAACAATCAATATTCTTTATGGATTCATGTTGGAATACTGGAAAGTGTAGCCCCCATTCAAATCTCCCTCCTTTTTATGTTTTTCTATAAAAAAACAAGTAAGAAAATCACAGTCGGGCGTAACCGACTGTAAGAGGCCCTGTACCAGTGCAGGTCGCCTAACAAACACATTAAATGTCCCCCTAGCTTATGACCAAACACATGACCACTTCTCACTGCACGACTAAGTGCCTTTTAAAACATTTTTTTATGTATGAATCGAAAAGGGGGGTCGCTCAAATTCAATTGCTTATAAAATCGTCATTTATTATCCGATTTTGATGAACTTTTCGGATTTTGGCTAAAAAGGACGATATCTCTATACTGGCTTATTTACTTTTTTTTGTGCCGAAGAAATTTTTACCCTTGGGGTGATTTTATGGGGAAGGGGGGGGAGGGGCAAGTTTTTAAAATAAACTTGTGAAATTCCGGAGCAGTCCTAGTCGAATGCAAAAAACACGAAGTCTCTATCTATTACCGTTTTCGAGATCCTTTCGTTCATACGGACGGCCAGACGGACGGACGGACAGACGGACATGTCTATATCGACTCCTCTATCGCTCCTGACCATAATGGTGGTAACTTTGGGGGGTCTCCGACCATTATTTCTACCTGTTACATACATTTGCACAAACCCAATAGGCTCTTGTACCTTCGGTACAGGGCCTAAAAATTTTTATTGTGGTTTTACAAAAAATTTACTGTATCTTACACTAATCCAAGTAAATTATTCTATACAGATCTAGTTGGCAATAAATCCCTTATATAAATTTATGGTTCAATGGGATCATAGGGTATTTTGAAGTGGACCACACTCGACTGCAGTGCTTTTTCTTGCTTTTAAATGTATTTTTTTTTATACTTTTTAAATTATTGTGTTTTTTCTCCCTGGTCTAGCCGACTTTATTGTCATAGAACTGTTGGTCTATTGGGTTCCCTAAGAACTTTTTGAATAAGCATTAAAGCGTACTCAACTAAATTTTAAACTCGTATAGCTTAAAATGCAATCAATGCAATATAGCTAGAGAGACTTTATACATGCTAAACATTGATTATTTCTAGAATAAATATTTGCTAATGCCGCCATAAGGTGTGAACTAAAAAAAATAGATTTTTATTAGAGAAAATCAGAAAATTATACTATTAAAAGGTGTGTTAAAAGAATAAACAACTTGAGAGCTGTTATTGAAAACAATCGATTGATAGATTTATTATATTTTTATAAGCGTTATGTAGATAAAAAGCCTGTAAGAAAAACAGTTTAAGTAAATAACTCTTTCCTACCTTTAGAAGAAGAAAAAAAACCCATATCAAAATTTCAACAAGTCTACACATCACTTCAATACACTTGACCTGACCCCCCACTACTAAAACAATAGAAAGACGTTTAGTTATAGGCATGCTCTCTAATATATAATGTACGCTCAAATCAGGCAAACGCAATGCATATCACGTTTCTAGAGATTTTTTTTTGTGTATATTTTCCTCGATTTATTTATTGCTTAGGCAGCTTTACTTTCTTTTCATATAACACGAGTGTGCGCGCGAAAAATCTCAACAACCTCATGAAAAGGCTATTGAACAGACTGAAAAACACAAAATCATTCGAGAAAATAATAATACAAACATTATTTAAAAAAAAAAAAAAGAAAAAAAAACAAGTTTGTTTTTTTGTTTGTTTGTTTGTATTTATGTACCAGCAAGCAAATATATAATTTCAAGACTGCGCGCGTTAAACGTGCAACTTCATTTGAAAAATGTTTCGTGAAGTATGAAAAAAAAAAATAATAAAAATAGTTAATAATTATACATAAATACTAAACGTATGCGTCTAATGAGGCTCAATAAATAAAATAATATTAACAACGTCGATGACGACTCATATCGTATACCCAGTCTAGTAGACCTCGAGCTGTGCACAAATTGACTCCCCATAGTCGTCACCTCGTGCCGTGCGCTGAGTGAATGTGAGCAGTGAATTTTTATCATAATTGATAAGTTAGCAGCGCGCATAAAAATAATAATAGTACGTTAGGAAAAGTAGGAAAAGCCTGTTAAACGACTTTCTATTTAGTGTGGCATGAAAATATTTATAAAATAGTAGCGGAGCACTGCAGCAAAATGTCGCCGCAACTGAAATGTATCTAAACAACAACTGCAGTCGGTTGAAGTTCATGAAGTTGCTGAAAAATTTAAAATTAGGTTAATTGGTGCATAATTGGATGGTGCCTAGCATTGATATTTACAGTCTGAGGGTGGCACGTGGCGTTTTGACATTGCATATTGAAGGGTTTTCCTATATTTTTCTAAGCTGCGGTTGCATGTCTGATTTTTTTGTGATTTGTGCATGGTCGATTGGCTCGATTTGTTTTATATTTGCAGGCGCGGCCTTTGATGCTTTGAGTGCAATTAGATTGACCCAAAGTGAATTGAAAACCTTTAAAAAATATCATTTTAAAATTTATACGAATCAATAATGGGTAAAAGCTACAACACTGATTCAAAATATTATATACAGGAAGAGTTTTTTGAACAATTAGTTTGTTGCAAAGCAGTTGTTAAGCTGTATATTATCAAGGAAGCTTATGACTTATAATGTTCGGAAAGACAGATTCTCCCTTTCCATGATTATTAGTACAACCATTCAAAGATCGAGGACAGCTGGTACCCCCTTGTATATGGTTAGTATATGTATGTATAGGCCTCTTAGCTATTGCATCACACGATCAGGAGTAGATAGTAGGCTATATATAATATATTAAAGAACAGTAGCAAAAGATATTTTCTGTGTATGACATCACCAAATTCATGTGTATGAAGTTTAAAAAATTATATGCATGACATCATCAAATCAAAGGCTATAAATCGCATCTAAGCTATTCAGTGCAGATAAAAACAGGTTGTTTCCTAAAGTTGGGAGTAAAACTGGTGATAAGATTTATCAACGCCCGATGTCATTGCAATCATGTTACTGACATCATCGATCATCACTGACGTCTAAACTATTTGATCCACCAGAAAATAATATGCTATATAAAACACATTTCACGCAGATGGATGAAAGTTAATATATCGTATAAACGATAGAAAAGAATAACGTAATGCAGTACAATATTGAATAAACAATGATAAACACAAAAACACGAGAATTTGTCACCATAAATCAATTGTAACATAAGCCCAACGTTTTTTTTTTTCACACCATCCAGAATACTTTATTTCGTGTTGTAAATGGAGAGCCCAGCAAAACAAGAAATTTTTTTCCAAATAAAAGAAATCGTTTAAATGGTCAGTTGGGCGCGACAATGAATAACGTAAACAAGATCAAAATTCAGCAGCCCATGTTCGAAGTAAAGCTGAAAACTATAAAAGTCACTTAAAAGAAACTAGGTAGACTCAAACTGCACCCTAATATATCTATTGTCCCACAAAATTTTTTGTGGAAGAACCTCAAAAGCGCAATAACCCGGTTCAATGTACCAACTGTCGTGAGTTTGGCCACAGAAAAACTTATTGCACACTACGTTCTGTTTGCGTTGCCTGTAGAGAACTCCCAAACTCCGCTACATGCAGTGAAAAATTTTGGTTTTGACACAACCACCTCTGATGTACCCTTTGCTAATGCCTTACAGTCAGTATAAAAGTCAGCTGAGCCAAAGTCATATGCGCAAAATGTTTCCCACACGGTCCTCATAAAATACGCCTACATCACTCAATGTTGTCGAATCAATAATAGCATCAATGCAAAAGAAGAATGATGATGTTCTTTCATGTATTCAAACCATAATGCAAGAACTTATGCGGAACTAAACGCTTTGATTCAGATGCTTGCAGCCCAGCAAAGCTCATAACGACTTGCTTAAAAATCTCTGGACCAATAATGGTGTTTCTCGGCAGTAAAAGAAACTTAAATTTTCTCAAATAAAGATATATTGATGTAATGCTTTTTGCAGAAACACATCTCACGAACAAATATAAATTTCTGTTCCATGAACCACCTAGTTAGCAATGCCCAAGACGGAGCAGACATACTCATAAGACGCGTCAAAGAATTCTCTACATTCTGCAATCTCCAAGCTTGGTAATCCCACACTAATGCTTGGAATTTCTGTTCAGTGGAGATAAACTTCTCAGCAGAAAAGTCGTTTAAGTGGACTTCTCTGGGTTCACCACAATGTACTTGGCTTAAGAGGTGCATTCTTAAGCCAAGTATTGATAGTGTGGAGCTGCATTTTAAGGCAGGCTGAAGCCACCTGTGATGGACGTTGGATGCCAGGAAAGCCGTGTCGTCGGAAAAATTTGCGGACGGCTTATCTTCTTCGATGATCGGCCTTTCGGCTGAATAAAGGACGGTGCAAGTACGCTTCCCTGTGAAACTCCGGCGATGACTCTTTTATCATAAAACTTTCTTCTCCACATCTAACAAAGAAGTTCCTACGCTCATTGTAGGGCCTAATAGAGTGTTAGTACGGTGTTGACAGAGTTGTCTTTAGCTTGTGGAGCAGACCGGCATACCACACCCTGTCGAAGGCTTGATTTACGTGCAGAAAAACGGATGACTAATACTTTTTCGCCTAGTCTATGGCATTTTTCAGTCGTGCTATCGCATTCTCTGACGAAAAACTGATAATCAGCGATCGAACCGGCTTCTTTCAGTATTGGTCGGACTCTACGCATAGTCTTTCAACTACTTTGCAGAGTACCTACAATAAATGTATCCAGCGAGAATGGCTGCAAGCGACCCAGCTTTGCGAAAATTATTCCAGCACATTTTGGAAAAATGGTGGAAAAATGGCCTATCTGGAAGCATTTATTGATAATCTTAATGATTAAGTGCATCGCATTCAGTGGCAAGTCTTTAATGGTATGGATATAAATATTGTCGTACCCAGGTGACTTCGATGCTTTTAGTTTGCTAATTTCGCAGATCAGTTCATTCATCTCAACTCCAGAAAGTTTAGAGTTTCTTCTGTCTCTATTTGGGAGCATTTTTCAAAGGTGAGAATTGTATAGGTGTTCGGCGAACTCTAAAAAAAAAAACACCCTTTATTGGAAGATGCCTTTATTTAGATTCTCTTGTTCATTCGTCAGATCAGTTGGATTCAATGAACACGCTAAGATGGGCAGCGTACAAATTACATTTTATCAAAATCGGTCAAATTTGTTTAGGCGTAAAAAGTTTTAGCCACCTTTAGTTAATAAAGGATAAGCGAAAATGATATAAGACATATACATATATATTATTTTTTCATCTCTTTCATTTTCTATCGGAACTGATATACCCTATACACATTGAACTAACACGTTTGTCTCGACGCTTGACAACTTATACAAAGAAATATCAAAATATTTTTTTTTTTAACGCAGACCCTACAATTGTCGATATTTTGTGTTCAATTAAAAATATGTTTTGTCGACAACTTTCCACATAAAAATGCACAGCTTTCGAAATCAACGCCAGAAGGAAAATGAAAAACCTTCACCTAACAGCATACTTCAGTACGCATTAAATACTTGGAAAACTGCGACGACAGCATAATTACAAAACAATGCAATTAAAAGAAAAGAATTTCGCATAATTTTCTCAAATGTGCATAAAACACATTTTCTGCTTCTTCTTCTTTATTAACAACAAACTTGACAACATGAATGAAATAATGCAACTTTAAATGTATGATGTAGAAAATTTTCACGTACTTGTGCAGAAGACAAAAAAAAAAGATATACTCACTCGAACGTATGCAGCTAAATTGCCTTGAATCTGTGTACAGCGTTTTTAATGTGTAAACTGGGTATGAGATACTCGTAGCAAGCTGAAAGTTGAGCGAAGCATTAATAATGCATGATGTCGCAGCAGTTTCTATATAATTCATAAAGCAACAACTATTTTAGACACATTCCATTAAACGGAACAATGACAAAACAATATGGCAACGCTACTTGCTACTTACAGCGTAGAGTTGTATTTGACAATAGGAAAAAAAAACAACAACAAAAAAACAAGAAAAATGGTTATTTTGTCAAGGCAGAAATTTATGTCTATTTTTGGCGTGCCATAAAAAGTAAATTACTCGTAAGCCTTTTCGTTTTAGACAAGTTTGTAAGTCGTGAGTAATTGTTATGGATGTGAAGGATGTGTAGTTTTTTGTTTATGCGAATTTTGAGGAAGAGTTATTGCTTATAATTGATGGACATACATTAAATGCTTCCGTTTCAAATGCAATTATCTTTGATCGATAAATATTATCAATGTACAAATAGAATTATATGGCAAATCTGTTTTACTATTTAATGTGAATTATACCACGAAGCAGTAATAAATAGAAAATTAAATAAAAACTGTTTACAATTTCATAATCATGCGTTGATGTTGATGATGTAGTTAGTCGGTCGCTCGGTCGCTCGATGCTGGTTGGTACTACTGATGTGAATGGCACTGAAAGTGGGTTAATATAGCACAGTCAGTCGCTGTGTATATGTTAACACCCAGCGGGCGTTTTTTTTTATCATTTGTATGTGTTTATTTGTAAAGCGGCATATAGTCATATATCTTATATTGCTTAATAAGCCAATTCACAACCCGTTCGTCAGTGGAAAACACTTGAGGCACTTTATTTTTTTTTTTTTCGTTTTAACACAATTTGCGTTTTGTGTTCCGCTTATGACAGCAAATGTGCAAATATTTATACGAATTAATTTTATTTACTTATTTTTTTATTTTTGTATGATATAAAAAATATATCTTCTTTGCCAAGTTTTTGTTTTTGTTTTTTTATTAAATAATTTTTTAACATTAATTAAGTTTGTCGCGCTGTACTTATGTAAAATTTATTACCTTTTTTCTTTGCAGGTAAATATGCAGTAAATCTTCAAATGTGCGTTTTTCTGTCATTTATTTGTGAGTATTTAACACGAAATGTTGAAAACTTGTTTTTAAGCTTAATTGTATACATGAGTATATGGTGAGTGGTGTTGTGTATGTACTAGACAAGTCTGCAGTCAGTCAGTCTGCATGCTCACGTGCAATCAGAAATTATTTACATGCGACACATTTGGGTTAAATTTTTATTGTCGCAGTTGTGGCTTTAGGGTGGTGTGGAAATTTGGAGAATGATATGAAGGTATCATGTTTAACTTTAGAAGCTTTATTTCACTGAATTTAGTATAAAAATTTTTCAATACATAAACTACCAGTGAACGTGAATTGGTTTCATTTCAAAAGACAAAATAAAGTTTCGCAAAATTTATGTTTTCATACTAATTTTACTATCTTAAGGATGACACCACTTTTTCCATGCTCGCAGAATGTGTGGTAAAAATTTGTAAAAATTAGGCATCAAATGGTGGGCTACCACATCATCACGGTAGATCAAGTGAAAAGTTAAGTCCTAGCAGATTTTCTCAAAAGAAAATAATAAAAATTTCAACAGAATATAAATATGATACATTTGTGATACCCTGTAGCTAGCTTTTAATGCAGGTTTAGGCAGCACTAGATATTTGGTAAAAATAAGGTTTTTTTTTTAAACAATTTTCGTTGAGATTACTCGCATTTATTTTTTTTTGGGATAGGTTTGTATAAATATTTAATACTAATTTAACCCGCGGCTTCGCCCCGCACATAATATAACCAAGCTTTTCACAATTGTTCAATGGATCTTACTTCTTCCGATTCCCATTACCATGTTTACCAAATTTCACCGCTGTACCTCAAGAAGACTTGAAGATATAATCAACTTTTACATCGCTTATAGGGGGTGGGCTGAGCGAAGCTCAATAAAATGACCTCCCAATCCCATTAACATGTTTACCGAATTTCATCCCAGTACCTCGAAAGGTTGGAAAGATATGACGAATTTAGTTTATCGCTTATATTGGGGACGATGGGGTATCGACCCTTCTGATTTCGACCAAAATAAATACTCCCGGTCCCAATAACATATGTACCAAATTCCATACAACAAGCCCCTAATTATGAGTGTTTAGATGAAAATATTTTTTTTTTGTTTGTTTTAAATTAAATCAAAAATAAAATATTTTGTGTATTTTACGTCAATCGTAATAAAATATTCCATAAAGGTGCAAACCGTACAACAAAAAATGGTAGCCCCATACAAAACGTCGATTTGAAATACATATATGTGTCCTTCTGTTTGGCTGTTAGAGAAATGAAAGACTATAAAGGATATATACTACAAGCTTAGTTTTAAGTCTCTTATATTCCGCCTTCAAAACTCCATAAAAACCTAAAATCCATTTCTGATTTTTTGTGTGAAAAATTTTTTGTTCTAGTTAGCTACATACATCAAATTCGATGTGTCTTACTTCAATTCTAATAAATTGTTCCATATAGACTCATATGGGATCGCAAGAAGATCATTTGAGAGAGAGAATTAGAAGGCATCATCGTAGAAGGTGTGGTGTTGAGTTCTTTATGTTAGGTACTTGGGGCATTCCAAAACTATATGTTTTATGGTTAAGGGGATATTAAAAAATTGATAGATTGGAGATAGAATCTATTCTAATATATGTTTGTGGGTGATGACGATATTGACGAGGCGCATCCTCAAAAATGTAATATCATCCAGCCGAGTGGGGGGTTGCTTAATGGAGTAACTTTTTTTTTATTGTGGTGCCGATAGGATTGATTATTTTGTAATGTTATGTTGTTATTGTGCCACTTTGTTTTTTTGTATTAAGTAATAATTTGTTTTTTTTTTTTAGGTTGGAAGTATTAAAGTTGCTTTCTAAGGTGCCAGATATATTGCAATGACTGGGTACCCATATGAGAATAATATGTTGTCTTTAGATTGTATTATATTATTTACTGAGTTTGAGTAAAATCTCTATTTTTGAGATTGGCAGACAGAATCTGTCGTGATCTTTGACTACTTGAGGACGATATGGTCAGTGCCACTTCTCATAGGTTTTCTATAGCTTTTTAAGAAAATAGAAAATGTTCGTAGCGTCAGATCAGAGGATGTCTATCGGAATCATATCCGAAAACGAAAGTGATGCATCCACCATGCTTCATAGTTGTTTGGGTTCTCTTGTGTTTAGCATGATTTTTTTAATGCGATCTACATATTTTTTGATTGAGCGTGGTTAATGTAGAAACAGCTTCTTGTAGTATGATATAAAAAATATTCAGGTTGCACCCTCTAAGACGCAGACTTCTACCTTTATGCGACTGTTGATTAGTACTGCTTTGGTTTTGTGTTCTGCCAGCTGCAGCCCTGCCGTCTCAAGCCATTCGTAGACTCTTCGTATAGCCGTATTACATATACTTACAGCTTTCTGGATAGCTTTGGCTTCTCCCAGATTAGCTACATCATCTGCGAAGACAATGTTCTTAACACTGGTTGCTAGATTCAGTCTGAGAACGCCATTGTAAATGGTTTTCCACAAGGCAGAACGGATCTTTCGATCGTGTGCATATGCCCTTTGTAAACCCTCACTGAAGTCTCGAAAGACCAACACCCTTTTGTACTGCTGCTTCCAATATGTTTTATATATTTTATTTATCAATTTTCCCGGCTGTATCCAAGAGGAAAGAAAGCCGGAAAGGTGTCTGGTCTCTACTCTTCTTATCGGTCTTACGAATAAGCACTCATCTCTGTCTTCTTCTAAATGTATCACTTTTTCTACATCTCCAACTTCGACAAATTCCTTTATCGCACCACCCCAATCAACACACCTACACAACATTCCCAAAAGTATTACAGAATAACAACAAAGTGCACCATATTCAGTGTAAATGAAGTTGTACTACGACGCCGCCGCCAAGGCAATATGTTTGGGTGCTGCAGCTGCCACAAACATGGCTTATGTCTGCCGACGCATAAACTTCAAAATAACAACAACAACAAAGGGGAAAAAACTTTAACATTTTATGCGCTGTCTGCCACACGCCAAATTAGCAATGAAAATTGTGGGCGCACCTTTAGTGTGAATAGTGAATAGTAGTACACCCCTGCTGCTGCTTAGTCGAAGTCTTCCCCTAAATTGCAGCATAAATAGTACTGCCGGCCGGTCGGCACTACGAAAAAGTAGAGCTTTTGAAACGACTGTTGAACAGGCAAACAAATAGATACAACAGACACAAAGCCTACAACGACGTCGCAGTTGCACTTACAAAATTACATATTGCGGTTTGCTCTGGTTATTGTTTTTGAGAGTATGTATATGCATAACACTTGCAACTTTCTGTGGCAATAATTCTCTCAAATGCTTAGCATGCGCGCACCCTTCATGCAACACACCCGCGTCAACTAAAGTGCGAGCTGTGCGACTTCATAAATTCCAAACTAACATGTACATATTTCATGCGTCGGCCGTCAAACATTGATATTTAGTTTAGCATTAGTAAGAGTACCCGGCAGTGCGCGGTAAATTTATATTAAAAAAAGTTTAGTTTCAATTGTTATTGTTATTAGTATTGCTCATAGTTCGAAATGCAACTATTTGTGCCGTGATGGTTGCAGGTGCTGATGAATATATAACCTTGCAAAGTTTTAGTTTCAGCTAGTAAGCCTCAAACGTGCCACACATATTTTATATATATATAGTTAGTTATATACATTGCGATTTGATTTTCATTCATGCCACAGCAAAGCTGCACGTTGCCAATTGGAATAGATTTGTTCAGTCAAAGCCCCCACGCAGCGTTGACGAAAACGTTGACACACCCGCCGTCGTCATCGTCGTCGTCGTCCGTTTGCTGTGCACTCGTCCAGAAGTCCGTTTGAGTTTTACCAACATTCTGTAGCGCAATCTAGCGTGGTCTGTAGGTTCCCCTTCCGTTTGTGCATATATATTCCGTCTGTCTGTTTGCCAGTCCATTTGTCGGTTAGTTTATGTCTGACTGCAGTCGGAAATGTTATTTGGCGTTGACTGCGTTTTTACCGGCTTTAAATTATTCGCATTTGTTACAACTCTTTGTTACTTGTTTTTTGGATTCGCCCGTGGAGTTATACAGATATATATATATATATAGATAGATGTATGTGTTTTTCTGTTACCGGTATTACCTTTTGGCCACACTTGCGGTTTTAATGCAGTAGTTGCTGGCCAAAACTTTGGATGTGATTTTCATTTTTTATTGATTTGAGTTGTTTTGACTATTTAGTTGACTTATTTGTGCGATATTAGCCTTGTAAATGAATTGGATTTCAATTGTTTATTGCTTTGGTGTTGTCAGAAGTTTTTTTTTCTGTGGTTTCAACTTTTGGTTTTATGAGTTTAGTTTAGATAAGATCGTTAATGGATTTTTGCCAAAAAAAATGTAAAATTTAACACTGTTTTTTTTTTTATACAAAATACATGGAGAAGTTTGTTGTAAAGTAACAGTGAGTACGTCCGGTAGGCAGCTATTATGATTTTTGGAACAGGTTTTTAAATTACCCATCTAATGGTTATGACACGGTATTATACACCTCTAAAATGCTTGGGCGTGCAAAAAGTCACCAAACTAAGTATTAGTCCAGCATTCAAAGTAGATATTTTGCACGTAGAATTAAAGACAAATGAGTTCATTGTAAACACTATCCGTACCAAGAGAGAGGCACTTTGACAGTTTAAATCATTTCGTCAAATTATCATGTTACAAGTAGTTTTGATATATACACCATAGAAGCGTAATATTTAGTGAGAGGCTCGACAATAGTTTTACACACATACACTAAGTTGTTATAAAAGTGATATAATAGATGCCGTTTTATCTAAAATAGTCTGTGCGATCAGTATCATAACTCTGGGAGGACGTATACCACCAATGCGGTGCGTTACCGTTTATATTTTTGGTCTAAAAATTAAAATTTTGACTTCGACTATAAGGGCTTTCAATAAAATAACACCAGATTATATCAATTTAGTTTATATAGTGTTTGAAACAATGTCAAGATATAAAATTTGGAAAGACGGAAATTGTTCATCAATTATACAATTTCATCCAAGTCAACTGGGTATGACAATATTGATATACTTGCCATTAAAGCCTTGCCTCCGAATGGGATTCGGTTAATCATTAAAATCTTCAATAAATGCAACCAGCTAGGTATATTGCCCACCCAGTAGAAATGTGCTCAAATAATCCATATTCTCAAAACTGGGAGACCAATCTCGTCTTATATCGATCAGTTTATTGACGATATGTTTCTCTCCAAAGTAGTTGAATGAAGCGGCCAACACTGGAAGAGGTTGGTTCGGTTTCTGATCAGCAACGTGGAGTACACTCAAACGACTTTCTCGCTAAGAAGAGGAGACTGTCCTCAAATTTATCTCTGTGCAACAGCTATTCCAAGCAGAACTACAGCGAAGTATCTATGGATGGTACTGGATAGAAGGGAAACATGGCGTCCACATCTGCTCACCAAAAGAACTCAGCTCAAGAAAAAGCTATAAAATCATTTATGAATGATCGGTCGAAGGTCAACTTTCAGACTGAGGAGTAAGCTCCTAGTATACAATAATAAAACCTATATGGACTTACGGAATCCCGATCTGGGGCACTGCCAGCAAGAGCCACTGCTTTATTATTAAATAATTTCATAACAGAGTTTTCAGAATTATCTTCAACGGGCACCTGTTCGATACCAACAGCGTGATCCACAAAGAAATCAGAGTGCCCTGAGTTTACCAGGAAGCTATTAGACTAAGCAGCTCTTACAAGAAGCTATTAGGTTTTTACATGTAACGACTCTTACACGTAAAGATTCTTACACATAAAGATTCTTACAAGTAACGTCTTTTACATGTTAAGATTCTTACACGTAACGTCTTCTACACGTCACGACTCTTACACGTAACGTCTTTTACACGTAACGAATCTTACACCTAACGTCTTCTACACGTCACGATTCTTACACGTAACGTCTTTTACACGTAACGACTCTTACACGTAACGTCTTTTACACGCAACGTCTTTTACATGTTACTATGCTTCACTTACCCAAAGTTAAAATCAATTGTTTTTTTTTTTAAATCTAGACTAATATTCATAGTATTACAAATCTAAATAAGTTCCTTTCAAGTAAGCGTTTCTTCTAAGTCTTAGATTCAGTGTTAATCCAGATTCAACGCTGCTCTACCAGTTTCATAACTAAATTACCGACCCTCATATGCAAATGTATTTGGTAGAGTTGAGGATATGAGGAATGAAATGTAGAAAATCAAGAAGATAGGTGTTTGGAGCATAGCCAACTCCTTTAATACGCAAATGTTTGGTTTGGTTGAATTTTTCAAATAAAATTTTTGTATGAACAAACGAGTACATATGTATATGCCACATGAACTGTCTAAAGTTCCACCGAAGCCTCAATTATGAATAAAAATATTTTTTATTTTTTTTTTTCATATTAAACGCATAAAAGGCGTAATCATATTTCTCAGAATATTCCTCGCTACTCATTTGTCTGTTTTTTTTTTTATTGATTTTTCTTCTTTTTTTTATGAATTTTATGACATTACACTTCCCATAATATAAACAACCTGTTCTCCCAATAAAATCGACAAACACTAACGACGCCATATGCATTCATTAAATAATGCAAGGCGATTGAGCAAATGTTTACCACGACGATTTTTATGTACTTTAATGTGCAAGTATATAAGAGAATATTTTTTACGGGGTACGTTTAAAAAGAATTTAAAATTTGGTAGTACATATTAGCTTTAAAACACTTCAGAAACTTACGTGTGGTTTGCATTGTGGATGTAGTGAAACTTTGTTAAGGGATGCTTTAGAAGTTCCAATATATGACGGTCTCTTGATTAGCGCTATTTGATTTAACTGTATGTTTGCCTTGGAAATCGAGTTGGGAGATGTCAGTCATCTGTCGGCAAGTAGTCGGAAATAGTCGAAACAGAATGTCACATCTCGAGAGCTACAACAACCGATGGCAGAGTACAACTTGATGTATATAAGAAAAAAAAAACTGATAATTCTCCTCAGAGTTTGTGGGTTCTTTAAATTGAAACTGCATCTGTACAATGCGCCAAACTTCTTGGTGACCCAGCTCCATAAAGTAGCGGCGTACTTTTTGCTGTTTCAAAAACTGAAAATCGTTCTGTAAGAACGCCATCAAAGAGGCTTGCACATGTGCTTTGAAGGATATTCTGAAATCTGTTTATTTGTTACATTTCGAAGCATGAAAGATTCCCTGGCAGCTGTGTTCTCTCGGCGCTTATACTTGTAGAATTTTAATTCAATAAATTTATTTTCATTCCATGACTATTAATACACACCCTGCATATTTTATAGATTAAAAAAAAAAATAATATAAATTTGCTCGACATATGTTACCAACGCGTTCATTTTTTTCAATACTGTTGATTATTTTTTCTGCGAGTTATGTGCATTTCTATAAGCGTGAGAAGCAGTGTAGCAAATTTGAACGAAATTTAAAAAATCGAAAAAAAAAACTTCAACAAAACAGCAGCACAACATGTGTTAGGGAGTGTAGATACTATATGGTATATGGCTAAATGGTAGAAAAAGTTATACAAAAAGAAACAAAGCCATACACGCCACAAAGTCGCCAGTAAGTTGCTTACTTCGACTTACTTTTTGGCATATAACAGAAACCAAACCACACACTTGAGGACGACCCCCAACAATGACTCTGTCAACAACGCCCACAATGTAGTCAACATGACTGCTGTAAGTTTACATATATACACTGATTATGATTTACAGTATTTCTAGAGCTTCAGCTTTTGTCCTAGACAATCCTTAGTTTGCTTTAGTGCTTTTGCTATATTATATGATTTTATTTTGTTTTTTTTTTTTTTTTTGTGGTTTTAGTTTTGTTACTGAGCATATAATATGCTGCAGCAACATGCAAACTATTAGATACTTTATGAAGACATTTTTCTGTATCTACAATATTTTATATAGTAAGAGCGTCCCTGGAGAAACATTTTTCCATATAAGAAGCAGCGTATGTCTGAGTTCTTTGTTTGTTGGTGTCGACTTCCTTGTTGAAAATCGAATTGAGTTGCTGCATGCATCATGGTTATATGATGTTGATGTTGATGATGAAGCACTGTCATGCAATAGGAAGAGCTGCGTCAAGGGAATATTTTACAGCACTTCCTGAGAATCTTTTACAGGTAAACAATGACGCGAAGAAAATAAAAATAATATGTTTGGTTGTTAATTTTTTTTACTTTTTTACTTATTTTTCGATTTGGGCTTTGTTTGTCTTGCCACACACTTTGAAATAATCGCATGAAAGTATCTAGATACTTTTTCAGTCGCGCTGAGCAGCATGTGTGACTCATTTAAGTTTTTGCATTAATTTTTCTGCCAATTCATTTTCTCTTTTTTTTTTTTTTTTTTTTGTCTTTAAATAACTGTTAAAGTTGTCCGTCTGTATCTCAGTTGACATTAATTTTATGCTACTCATCAATTCTATAATGTATCTGCCAGCCATTGTCTGCTCAATTTTCGTCAGAACCGGCATTCATAATAATTATAATGGTTCTATGTTGTTATTTAAATGAAATGCGTTTGCTGTCGGTATCTATTGTAAAAAAATAAAGAAAATAAAATAAAAGTCGCGCTTGTTTGTGCTCTTGATTACACTACTTGTCTGGTTGTGTGAAAGCTCGAAACTAGGTTAATACAAAAATTCTACATTTAAGCCGCTTGCGTAAATTAAGCTGCCAACTGACTAAACTTAAACCTGTGTGATTTTCTGACATAAAAGTAATTTTCCACGAAATTAATTTCAGACCTAACACAAAAATAACAAAATTGTTGCTGCCTACTTAAGATAATTTTTTTTCATGTGTAGTTCCACTTGTTTCTGACTTTGATTTGGTTCAAAGACCACAACCTTCTTCGTTGAACTTGACTTTATTCAATACATATTTGGCATAAAGTGTACTTTTTTAAATTTGTTGTACAATAAAAAACAAAACTTCATTGTTTTGCTGTCGAATAATTGAACTTGTTGTTAGCCTTCATTGAAATCATTTTAAACGACTTATTATATGCCTCTTCAAGTCAGCAGCCCACACACACGACGCAGCCGCCGTGCAATCAATCATTGGGGTAATTTTGTGGAAAAACAAAAATAATTAAGACTTATCAGCTTACATTAAGCTGGGCTTCAGTTTGTGATTCATAATAATTCAATGCATTAAGCTCAATTTATTGCCTACTGTGTTTTGTTTTTCTACAATTAAACACCTTAAAACACCTTGGAATGAATTTGAAATATTTTTAAGTGCTAAAATCTCACACCACAAAAGTACAAGTTTTAATAAATATTTAAGTAATATTTGAAACTTGTCAGCAGTAACTGTGTCAAATTATGCTGAAAATCCGAGTTAATAAAAACGAATACTTTTATCACATAACAATATTAATCTATTAATCCTATTATATTAAATAATTATTGCAATTAAATAATATTGCATTGTCAACGGGCTTACATATGCATATCATATTGCAGCTCAATCAAAAAGTTGAAGTGAATCACTATTGAGTTTTACGATCTTGAAAATTTCATAAATATTTCAGCGTTATGGTGGCTACTTTATGAAATATTGCTTTAAACAGCTATAACACCCTCGCTCCACTACATTAATATATCAAATTGTGCTTTTTAAACACTATTTCTTACGCAAAATAATCTTTGATTTTACCTCCAAAACTAAACACATGAAACTCAATTAAATCTAATATTGTCATTGATTTTATAGAGTTTCGAGGCTTTCTGATGATGGTTTTATATAAGCAAGGAACACAAAATAAGACATCTTTTTTACACTCGGAATAAAGCTCAAATATATTTTATAATTTTATTTATTTAATTTCATGTTCTGTATGCTCCATTTTATATTATACCCTAGCGAAACAATCACCATCATCGTTACCAACAACAATTCATGTATTTGGGTCGAGTATTGAGGAAAAAAGGATAAGTTCAGCATGGCAACTCTCTGCTACATGCTGCTAAATTCAACTTAGAAATCAAATGGAAAGTTCCACTACAATCGAACTCTTGTCTGTTACCATTTATTAAAAATAGATAATTTTTCACTTCTCCGAAGAGCACTGTCATTCATATGAAACTCCCAAAAATGGTTCGACTCGTGGATAGCTTCAAGACCTTGTTGTTCCTTCCACGCGTCATACATATAATGTCAGGAAGTTTGGAAATGTCGTGGTTTCAATGTACTTGTATATAAAGTGTACCACCAAAAGAAACAAATATATCGAATTGAAAGCTAATATCAAACTGTCTAAAGCAATTTATATTACAAAATCATATAACTGGTCCATGGATTTGTATGGGGCTACAAGCTGTGTAGAAGACGACCAAAAACTATACATTTCTTTCTGTTCGCCAGACCATAGATTATATACCATGATAACCAGTTGAATTTTACAACTGAACGTGGTTAAATATATTCTGACGTTCAATTAGCTGCAAAAGAAGACGATAATTCCTCTTCTAAAGATCAATTTGACCATATTCCACCTTGTACAATAGTTTTATAGATATTAATGATTCAGCTATTTATTCCTTTCACCAATATATAAAAAAACGATAGAGTTTTAGTAAATAGGTTCACACGCAAAACAAAAAACGTTTTTCTTCTGAAGATCTATACTGAAGATCTTGGTTGGTTTGGACCTGAGCCGTTGTAGCGGCTGGTGGAATATTGTATTTGGGCTCCAACAAGTGAAGATTTGAATTCCATATCTCTAGATGGGTGCCACAATTTGTTGGTAAATTATTCTTTTATTGCACCAGAATAGTTTGCTTCTACAGCTAAATAGCCAATGCATCTTCTTTATTTTGAAGCGTGGTATCAATATGTTCTCTAAAAGTGTGCCTATGGTCAAGTAAAAGTCCAAAGTACTTCGCTTTATCAGCTTGACGACGAGTATCATTATTGAAATTCAGTGGTGTTGTGTTGCCTCTTCTTAGTGTGAAACACACTGTTTGTATTTAGCACTGTTTGTGCGAATGTTCCACTTTATAGACCATTTCTCAAGGGTGTGGAAGTACTCTTGCATACCGTCTGCTGCTTCTTACTCGCATCCTGACCTGTGTAAGCCACAGAAATCATATGCGTAAATTGCGATTAGCATCTGCGTTGGCTTTACATTTATGTCTACAGCATGATGGAAGGAAGGTCAGCCTGCACTAGCTGAAGTAAAGATGTGCTTGAGCGTAGTTTAACACAAAATTGTCGAGTAGAAGCGCATTAGGACAAAGTATGAAGCTTTTAGTACATCGTTGAATACTTATTTACATTATTCCTTTTCGGCATATGTAGTGCTATGTCCCTCACGGAATTTAAATTGGTGATCTGGAAATAATATCGTTCCCAAACCTTTGTTAATGAAAGTAGAATACTGATCGGCCGGAAATGAGTCTTGCTCACTTTCCAACTTACCAGGTTTTTAGATCATCGTGATGTTAGCAAACTTCCAAGATGTTGGAAAGTGTTGAACCCTCATTATTTCGTGGAAGATCAACACTAAAAATAGAAGCGCATTCGTAGCTAGCACTTTAAGCGTGCTGTTGCATACCTTGTCGTGACCTGGTATTTTTTTATGACCGAGCTGTCCTCCACCAAAGTAAATAGTTCAATGGGCTTGTCCATCTGCAGTGGTGATGGTTTTATCTGCTAAGCCTGTCAGGCTATGCAGCTTAAAACGCTCTGAAAGATGCGAATAAATTTGCCTGCTCAGCATCTAAAAGGCCCCATTCTCCGCTATGGATTGGCGTATTGTGGTTGTCTTTTTGCTTCCACAGTAAAAATGATGCATTCTTGCTGATGACGATGATTTACTCTACTCATAAGTCGTAGTATTTTTCTAGTATCTAACTTCCTTAGCTGCTCTTTGGTAAAGCATTTGGTATTGATTTGAAGTATATTTCCATACTTCTTTGTCTAGAAGAGTGAAGAGGTTTTTATTCTTTAAATTAAAATAATCCCGTTACATTGATGTGTTTCTTTAAACCACATTGGCATTCCTCTAAGTATTCTAAGTTGGTTCCTACATAATTGAAGCTGGGTTTTTGTTCCTTGGCTCATTTCCCCGCGTTGCTGTTTTACACTATTTTTGCATAATTGAAAAAAATTACTTTGGTCTTATGAGTGACATTGCCGCTTTTATTCAGTCTATCCGATGGATCTTAATTATTATAGCTTCTATCTTGATTTAACTGCTCCAATTTAATTACGAAACACATCACAGCGAGAAAGAATCTGTTGTTCCTACTCTATGATTCTTAATGCTATAGCCTGTGGCTTGCAACCCTCTCTCCGTTAGATCTGAAACCTAACGATCACCGCTTGCTTTGGAAGTTTGCTGATTGGAGCTGATTGAAATTGCATTATTTTCCAAAATCAACAACGATGAGTCGCATTTCTGGCTGAATAGTTTACCGCAAATTTATTGGAGTGCTAAAAAAAAAAATTTTAACTATAAATTACATTTAAGGGGTAACAGATTTTTTATTGAATTATGGTATCAGTCGTACTTTATTCCTTCAGAAATTATGATGGAGAATGTGTTGTCGTAAGCAGCGATCGATATCGTGCCATGTTACTTCGCAGAATTTGATAAATGGATTTAAAACCAACGAATTTTTTTTAGGGTTAAATTAAATTGCTTCTTTATAGCATGGTCACAAAACTTTGAATGATCTCGTAGAGCCAACAAATAGCCCTAACCATACAATGCCAACGTTCCTTCTTCGTTTTTTTTTTTATAAACAAATGTATATTGTTGTTGTAAATTTGTTCTACCTTAAGTTCATCATTCTTAAATATTCCAAAATATTCCAGATCATACCAATAGAAAGAAATCTGTCACAACTTTTTAGGTTTTTGCATAAAAAAAAAATTTAATTACTGCTAGTTCATCTAGAATCGCCAAATCTGCTGTATTTTACATTAGTTCTAATAAAATATTCCTTTAAATTAAAAACGGGACTACATAGGTAGCCTCCTACCTAAAGTGGGGTCTATATTGATATGTCTGGACTTCAATAATTTGAAGACTATAAAATAAAGAACCATCAATTTTGAAAATTGGGTCTCTTCTATTCCCTATTTAGATTAGTATTGAATGAAACAATTTTATTTCAAATATTCAAATATTCCATATATATTCATATAGAAGGGGTTGCTCCAATACTAATTCGACCCACTTTCTGTGTTTTTGTTAGAAAAACGTTTTTTTTTTTGTTTAGTTTAGCTTCAAACAACAACTTGTGTTTCTTGAACTCGAATATTACATGAGACAGTTAAATTGTAAAAACAATTTAGTGCTACGTTTCAAGATCCATTCCATTATATCCATTGTTCTACAAAACTAATAACTTTCTCCTTTAAATCTCTATATCTCTTCTTTGCCTTCTTTCAAAAGCGGTTCTTTAAACTTTTTACACTAAAAAGATTTAGTTAATGTCCGAATTCAATTTAGTTCTTCGGTATCTTATCGCTTTGGGTATAAACAAATAAAATAAATAGAGAAACAAAATTGAAACTTTGCTCATGGCAACGACGACGACTACGTCATATAAACAATTTTGTTTTATTTTTTATTGGCAATTTGTTTTCTTGCTCGCGACAATGTAGTCTGATAAATGGACAGCTGATAATATTGTATTACTAAACTCCGTAGTGATTCGTGCTGGGGAAACCACTCATCGTTCAGATACTTTTACAGTATTGTAGATGCGTCATTGGCAGCATGTAAAAGGAAAGAATCAATGAATATTTTTTATATCAAACATTTTTTAAATGAATACCTAACGGAGATACGCCTGACTACATTGATTTATCATTTCGAATTTCGCAATGAACAAAGGTGTGAATGGTGTGGCGAAGTAAGACAAAAATCTGCAGATATAACCAAACAGTTAACTAAAGCTTAAAAATTTGCTGCGTCATATAATATATTGTATGTATATAAAAAAATGTATCTCACTTGAAACTGATAGCGCCAGAATGAAACCATTTAAGGTATAAGTTGCAGACGTCAATTGCTTGGTGCTTGTATAAAGCTTATTCTGGTTTTAGTTTGGTTCGGATGCTGTTTATTAGTATAGAATAGAAAAAATGAAAAAAACTATAAAAATAAACTGCAACTGACAGCAGCACAACGCAAACTATATCAAATAACCTTCAAAGTACGACTACGTGTGCATGCTGTGAATTCTAATACAAAAGTGGGCTGTGGGGTGCATAGTGGTGCACAATGTAGAGCCGCCTCAGGCACGCACTTACAAAGTCATACAGCGGAAACACTATACTACGTATGCATAGAAATATATAAGGTGGAACTTGGTAGACGACGACGTCAATGCATTAGATAGCTGCCAAACGCCCTGCCGTGGGGCTTCACTAACGGCATTTGGTGCCAACATTCGGCAGCTTTCCCAACAGATACATTTCATATATAATACTAACCATATGCAAAATGTGCTGCTGCTTGCTCTCATTTCGCAGCAAATACCACGCCTACATTAGCTTACCCTACTATATGACGACTTCTAGGCTACTTAGCCTAACTTATGTGGGCGTTATTTGTACAATTGTGCTTCGACGATATTATTCACAGCGCAAGAAATGTGTCAATTTTACATATGCAAATTAGCAGCAGTGCCAGCCAAAGCCAGGAGAGCCAAAGAAAAGTATCAGCTTAGCGGAAACAACCGCATTTGGTTGATGTAATTACCAAATGCCACCCACATGCGAAATATTGTTGAGATCAATTGATAATTTTGAGAACAAGTTATGCTAATTTGCAAACACTTTATATGTCTGACTATCTGTCAATCTGTCACACTGCATTGTTATATTTTAATTTAACTGAATACAGTACAATTTATTGCAAAAGTATTTTCGTGCAACGAAATGCGGCAGCTAGCTAGTATGTGCCTCATTAACTTGTTTAAAGACCTCAGAAAATTGGCGGCTCATTTGTAGTTTCAACGGCCTGTTTGCTTGCGTTTTGTTTAATAAAGACGTTTTGAGTGCCGCTAAAAAATATTGAAATAAATTAATTTTTGAACATTTAATTTCGTGCATGCATGACTACAAAAAGACAAAGCGTTGCACAGTTGGTATTCTGCTGCCGCTGCTGAAGATATGTGAATGCAATTTGAACTGTGCATTGTTTTCTTAAAAAGCTATTTTTAATGAGTTTCAATGGTTTTTTCCAGGGAAATGAGTTGAGTTATAATATAATTAAGTGCGTTTCGAGGCTTTGAAAGAAATGTATCATGCAGACTGACAAAAGGTATCACAAAGCGCATTTCCGTCAACATGATTGGCTGGTGTGAACAATTTTAAAAACACTTGCAATATGTTAATTGGTGAATAATGAAGTGAATAACAAGAAAAATCATTAAAAAGGTATATGCTCGAGAAACTTGCTCGGGGTCTATATATACAGATCGATTAGGTATGATTGAAGATAGAAAAAATTCGGTCTATCTATGGTAGCTTAACATAATATACAAGCAAAACTTCATATTTTATCTGAAGAAGTAGAAAGGTATAAATAATCAAATATGAAGGCTTTATCGATTCTAGAATCGACTTTTTATGTTGATCAAGAATATATACAATGCTCGCTGGAAAACGTAAACTAATTAAGCCAAGGGCTGTTCGAATTCAAGAACAGCATACTTTTTTATACAAAAACACTAAAAGATAGGACAGATTTGTATATGAGCCACCCCTTTTAATGTAGCAATCTGGACCTTAATAGAATATTTTATAATGATAACTGAAAAGAAGACCAAATTTGACAATTCTAGCAAATTTCTTTCTTTATTGGCAAAAAGTGACACAGTCAATTTTCGCAAGCCTCTTTAGAGGCCAATTTCTCGCCAGCTAAATCGTTTGACATTGACAGGACAGAGATGGTAATCCTGAGCTTTTGGCGCGTCACAATCGAAGTGTATGGTCTGTCGTTCTCCTGATGGAACACAATTCCTCTCCCATTGGCCAAAGATGGACGCTTCTGGGCGATTTTTCACAGTAGAGGACCGAATTGAGCGTTTGGCTGTAGGGGAGCAGCTCATAGTAGATGATTCCCTGCCAATCCCAGCAAACACACAGTAAAACCTTCATGACCGTCAATCTAGGTTTGGCAACCGTTTGAGCCGCTTCGCCATCCTTCACCCACGATCGTTTGCGCTGCACGTTGTCGTAAGTAATCCATTTTTCATCGTCAGTCACCATTCGCATTATAAACGGGTCGATTTTGTTGCGATTCAGCAGCGATAAAATTTTTTTTGTGTAGTGAAACTTCTTCAAATGCACGGACCAAAACAGAATCGAGTGAACCACTGTTGTGCTACGCCAATTGAACAAGTATTGGCCCCGTAAACATCACGAATTTTTTTGGCCGCTTGCGATGCGACTTTGCCTTTCAGGTAGTAAAAATGTAAAATATGAAGAATTTCTTCCTTCGAGACCTCCAAGTTCGACGCGCTGTATCTCACAACTGAATTGTCCAAATACTTAACGAGATATACCCAATTGAAAACATAGAAAAGACTTTTGTTCCAACCTATTATTAAGTCTCCAAGATATCGATTTCCATATGGACAGACAGATGAACAGGTCTATACATCTGGTCTATGCTGCTTCTGCCTTCTGCATTCATTTGCGCAAATTAATGATCGCGCAAATGATGATCGAATATTGGTAGTATTATGATTTTCCAGAGAACTGTTGAAGAGGCTGTGTCTTACTTTTTAGCTTGGGACCGTTGGTTTACTTTTCTCCATACGACAATAAACCTTTGACCTTGTGACGGTCTTGAAGGCTTCTGCCGTGCAGCTTTCGGGTCGTATTTTTTGACAACTTTATCAAATAATGCGCTTGATGGTAAGTCCTCATCACTGGAGGCTTCGTTCATATAAACTTTAACTTGAATATTGTCTCGCATGGCGCTAGTTTGTTTATCCTGAATTATCCATCATTTGAATACCAAAACTTTTCTCCATGTTTGATATTTTTAATGGTGCTTCCTGTTCGCTATCACCTCTACTGTTGCCATCTTCCTCATCTAATTCAATCTTCATCTCCATTTCTTCCTTCTCATCAGGTAATCGTTCCTCCATTAGCACATGCACCCCAACTTCATCCGGCGTAGTTGGCGCTGGAAAATTCCTCGTCTCAAATTTTCTAACAAGTCATGCCAATCAATCTGGACATAGGCTACACGTTGAGCCTCTTGGTTCCGTTGGCCATTGGTGTTCTATTTTACTTAATCCAATAATTGATTCATGCTGTCGCCCCGTAAAAACTTTTGTCAAAATGAATGTTGTAAATATGTATGTTTCCTATACAACGCCAAACCATCCTCACATTTCTAATGGCTCTTCTCCTTATCCTACCAACGTGTATAACAAATATCATCCGCGTGCCTAAAATAGATGCGAAGATGTATCGATATATGTTTATAGCTTATATGGAGGGTGGGGCACAGCCACTTCCGAGCTTCACCAAACACACTATGTGATTTTCTGCTGATTTCATTAACATGTATACCAAATAGGATGCACGATCATCAAATAGATGTAAATATTTGTCGATTTTTGTTTACCTCTTATATAGGGGGTGGGGCACCGCCTCTGATTTTCCTCTGATCCCATCATCACGTATACCAAATATCATCCCGGTACCTCACATAGATGCAATGATATATCGATTTAATCGCTTATATGGGGTGGAGCACCGCCCTCTACGACCATGATTTTCTTCTAATGTTGTTAACACAAATATCAAATATCATGCCCGTGCGCAAAGATTTGGCGACTTTTTTTTATCGGCTATATGAGGGGTGAGACGCCGCTACCTCCGACTTTAAAAAAATGTATCCTATGCTACTCAGGGATAATGTAGCATTCTAATGGTGAAGTTTTTTTTGAAATCGGTTAAGTGGGTTTTGAGTTTATTCGTTACATACAAAAATACAAATCTTTCCTCTTGCTAAAAATTGGTTTAAATGGGCGTGGCACTTATTATTGGCACTATTGGGGGAGCTCTCTGGAAATTTATATTTTTTGTATATATTTTTTTTTTTTTTTATATTGTATTTTGTGGAAGTAAGACTCGTTTTGGTTGATGAGCTTGGATTTGGAGAGCGCATATGAATAGTATTAAATCTTTATTTGTACCAAAATTAATCTATTCTCTTATTGATTATTAATATATAGAATTTTTTTAGTTCTAGTTTTCGTAGAAGGCATTGATATTTTTTTAAAAAAAATTATTGATTCAGAAAAGTAGGCATTGAAAATTATTTACCTAAATATTTTTTCTCAATACAACTTCAAATACACCTCAAACCCGAAGCAGTTAAAAACAGTAATCCCGAATATTTTTGCTTAGAAAATACAAATATGAAAAATCTACTAATTCTCATAAAGGAAATCGTATACTTCATACGCGATTATATATTTGGATTAGTGCCAGATATCAAAATGCCAGGTAAATACGTATAAATTTTTATGTTGAAAAAAAAATTACTAATAGTTTTCTAGTAAGCACTTTGCCTCCACTTATAAAGGACATGAGCCTCGAGGAGTTGGCTCAATATAACTCGGGCAACATTGAAAGACGTTATCTCGTAGCCTTTAAAGGTCAAATTTTCGATGTGTCAGAGAATGCCGCATACGGTCCGGGTGGAGATTTATCTGCACATACAGGCACCGACATAAGCCGCTTTGTGTATAAATTGAATCGAATCAAAGAACCACAAAGTGAGCATGAGGACGAATGGTTCGGAACGCTTGACATATATCCAACCGTTGGAGTACTGAAGGTGGATGAAGATCAAAAGCGCAAATGAAGTTGAAGCAAGCGCTATGCAGAACTTCACAGTAGCTACAAGAAAATGGAGAGTGTACTGAAAATATGAGCATTAGCTTACATAGCACTGCACAATTTTATGGATTCGTCTTTAAATTCCATAGACCCAAAAATTTAAAAATAAAAAATACGATTTTTTTTATGCAAGGACTTTTTTTTTCTTTGCCCACACGGATCCAGGTTGGAATCTTGCACTTTATTTTATGCTAGTTAAGAACCTGATGTTGAGAGGTAACTTAAGGCTTTGAAATGAGCCGTGAACACAATCCGAGGGATGATCTTGCTTAATATTAATGCTATCATAATGGAGATACTATATATATATATTCGAACTATGTTGTGTGATACGAATTATTATGCACCGCCAGTATTTCTTTTAAAAGCCTGCCAAAGTTTCGTTTGCATTTCTTCTAGCCTGGCGTTTCAAAGGATCCTAACACGGCTGTGCAGTAGATTTTTCCATCTAAATAGAGCATAATGTCTTCAAAATAATTTCAATCTGGTTGTGGATCTGATATAATAAAAATATATTTATTTTATGGGATCTTTGAGTCTCCTTCTGGTTGTTGCAAAATTTCTAAGCCGCTTCAAAATTAAATTTAAATCTAATGTATCTGATTTGAGTTCTCGACAATTCTATCACTCAAACTAAAGCGAACAATCATCAAAGCAACAATGCCAAAAATATCAATTTTAATAAGTCATAAAAAGAGAAAGTTTTATAAAAAGTATATATTTCTTAGACTAAAATGCGATTGAACTCAATACTATTGGCAATATTTCTTATAACGAATACGTTTCCCAGGTTGCAGAGTTACGCCATTGATAAAAATAAGGTAGCACAAAAATATATTCAAAAATGTCGATAAAAACTCAAATTATTCTAACAAAATAGCTTTTAAACCAACGCATGATGGCCAACCTCTACCCCGATATGATGCATTTTGATTCAGATGGTGGTGGTGGTGGTGGCGGCAACGGTGATGGGGGTGATGGTCAGCAATGTGGTACCAATTCAAAACAATGTGGCAGCTCACTCTTCGGCAAAGGCAATCCAAAGCAAAAAGCCTCAAATATTGCACTTAAAGCAGCACAGGAAGCCAAAGCGGCCAATGATGCACAAGTTGGTGCAGCCGAAGCGGCAGCACAGCAAGTTAAACTTGAATTGGCCGAGAAGGCCATACAATCAGCACGTGCGGCGGAAGCTGCACTTGCCGGAAAACAGCAGATAGTCGAGCAACTCGAACAGGAGCGACGTGAAGCCGAAGCAGTGGTTATGGAAGTGAGCGCCTCGCTGCAGAATACACAGAATAATGCAAATGCAGCATCGCAGGCAGCGGTCGAGGCGCAAAATCAGCTGACACATTTAAAGAGTCTGGTCAAGGCGGCCGATAGTAATTTGGCGAATATTGAAAATGTTGCAAACGGTGCACAGCAGGAATTGGCTGAAAAGACGCAATTGCTGGAAGCTGCAAGAAACCGTGTCGACGGTCTTAATAAGCAGTTATCCGTGGCGAAACAAGATTTCGAGAAGACGAAACAGGCAGCATACAAGGCTGCATGTGCAGCGGTGGAGGCCAAACAGAAGGCATCACGTACGAGGCGTATGTCGACTGGAGATATGAAAGCGGTAGCGCCATGGCGTTATCATCGGCGACGCAATGTCTATGCTCGTCCTGGTGCTACGAATATGAATATGCCACAGCAGTGGCGGAGACCACAAGAGCAGTTTCGAGATCCAGAACATGAAATAGGCGTAGGGTTTTAATGGGAAAATGTTTTTTTAGTTTTGTTCTTTAATGTTTTTATTTTTTTTCTGAGTTTACTATATTTTTTATCTATGCATTTTGGTGATTTTGTTAAGATTGTGTTATGATGCTTTGCGTCATTATTTTTATTAATATATATTTTCTTAGATTGATGATTGATTGCCCGAGTGGCAGACTATAGTTGCTGTGTTTTAAATTGGTGTAAAGCAACATTAAGTTAGTTTTATCAAGCTCTACGTTTGGCCAAACACAATTTAATCGATCGGGCAAACTCTACGGTTCTCTCATATAATGCATTCCTGTAGAAATATCTTACTACATTAAGGTCTCATTAAACCTATTAAATAGCCCACTTATGTCGCTTATATTCTACCTGTACCTACGGAAAATTTCGAAAGTTCCATAGAAATCGATATTTTTTGGAATGCTGTCTTGCTTTTCATAGAGATTATCGACGTGCAATTACGGATGATAATTGGAATTAGCTTTGATGATCTAAGAAAGTCGAATTTGATAATAGGAATAAATATTTCAGAAGTCTATGATGTATTCCAAAATAAACGCTATTATTATTTTGATGAGTGCAAGTTTGGAAACTTTTTTTTTTAACTGTCTGAATTTTCACAGTCCCCACGTCCCAAGAACTAGTCTTCAAGTTTTGAATATTTAGAATCTCCTATGCCTTCTTCAAATCACTTGTATTCAATGAACGTGCTAAGCACCCACTCTTAGGGAACCATGGCAATTACTATGCAATCGTACTCTACATTCTGAGTTTTTATATGAAAAAATTTTACAGATGATGTTAATTTTGCTAGATAGAAATTTGGTCTACCTTACATAAATCTTTTTTCAATATAGCTTTTAGATTCAGATCGGTCCACTAGAAGGGGTAGCCCCCGTACAAATCTGTCCCACTTTTCTGTGTTTTTGTATGAAAAAATGTTGATAATTTAGACAAAAACACGAAATTTTATGTATTTTTTGTTAATCCTTATAAAAAGTTCCAAATCAGACCACTAGGAGAGTTGGCCCCCTTCAAAAATTCAAATCAATCTAGACATGTCCGTCTGTCGAGCTTACAGCAACAACTTGTAGTAAACTATAAAAGAAAAGCCCTTCGAGATGAAATATTCAATGTGTCCTTTTGACTTTACAGAAAGGTAGTTATTAATAGACACACCAACCCCTTTCTAAGGGTTAGTACCCAGAAAAACCAGCCTCTCCTTTCTGAGTTTTTAAATAAAATAAATTTTGGTAAAAAATGCAAAATCTTTAATTCTAATAAAATATTCCCAAATAGCTCCATATCACACCGCTAAATTGGTCCGTATCACCCCACTATACAGGTCCATATCACCCCACTATATAGGTCCATATCACCCCACTAGATAGGTTAATATCTGTCTTCCTTCCTGAGGCTTTGTAAGAAAACTGTTTTGTTGTCATTTTGTTAAGCTTGAAACAAAAATCCCAATACGAGGGCTGCTACATATATTTCTAGTATAAAAATCGCTTTATTGTTTCACCAAATAAGATCGATACACTTTTGCATTCGCTCGAACCATTTTGTGAAACAGTTTTGCCACTCCAAAAGAGCTTCTTCTGGAGCTGAAAACCGCTCGACCTTTTCGTCGGTGAGCGAATTGCGGACACGATTGAATTCGTTGTACGAGTTTTTCACAGTGGAAAATCGTTATAAATCATCGCGAAAATGTTCAGGGTTTAATTCCATTTCTTGGCGGAGATGAATTTTTCAGTTGCCTGTAAAGACACCAAATTGCGCTCGTACATCAAACTGTTCACGGTAAGCTAGGCCTAAAAAATGTCAGACTTTAAGATGGAGACGGCTAGAAATATTTGTAGCAACCATCGTATAATGTGCCGCACAGATCAAAAAAGGAATATATGTTCCTCTCTCTCATTAGTTCCAGTATTATCAGGGACTAATCAATTAGTACTCGGTAATGATGATTTGTTAATGGCGAATTTAATAGATAACTGATATTTTTTCCACTTGCGTACCGGCTGGTTCATATCGTTCACTTGTCAGAACACTGCGGCATTCTACCAAAGCTAAGCATGATGGTCTTGGATACAATCAAAACAACTTACACTACGGTTCCTATTCTCTGACATTTGTAGGAAATGCATGGAATGCGAGAAGAAGTAATTTTCCCAAATTTAAAATTCTGAAGCCGCTGTCAGAAAATTTCATCAAGTACTCGTTTTTATGGCGGTGAAAATATCCGAACGTTATATCATACAAATATTTCTGCAGGGAGCGGTATAGGTATATACTTGTTGCCCTTGCTGACCATGTCGAGATTTAGTCTTAAAACTGTTGTATTATGAACAACATTTTTGAGATGCAATCTCTATTGTGGCAAGGTGCCGGACAGCCACGATGATGGTCGAGATTTTATCATATTTCACAACTTTGTGGTTTTCACTGTGAGTTGCATATTCAAGGTCGAAATCGCCTACCTGTGTACAGCACAATTTTGCTCTTTAATTTTCAGAGTTATCTGTGCTTTATTCAATACTTTTTTCCTCTCGTATTGCATTTTCACATGTTATTCTACTAAATTACACAGATCGCGTACTGATGGCTAGCTGACTGAAACTGAATTTGGAATTCTAACTTAGAACAAAATTTTTAAGTTTTATCAAAGAAGTACAAGTTTCTTAACAATTTCTTGGTATGTTTCTATGCACTTTTGCCAGATTTTCTACACACTGCCAGAGCAACCCATGCAATGGTGTATTTCATTGTTTTCTATAAAAATATTTTATGCATTTTTTCTATTTCTATATAATTTAAATGCATAAACTTGCTCATGCTTTCGTTAAACTTCTTCAAGGGAACTTCTTTAAAAAACTTTTTATGCGTATAATTTTATTGTTTTTATTGTTGCGCAGACACTTCATTCTTCTTTACTAGCAAGTCTATTTGTATAAATTTTTTGCTTCTTTTTTTCTGTAAAAAAAAGTTTGCAATTGTTTTTAGCATTTTTTTTCGCACTACCTTGATGCTTTTTATTTTTCTACTTCAAGCGAAAACCGTTTTGCTCGTTAAAGTTTTTCAGAAAATTCCATGAGAAATTCTACGCTACCGCTACGAATTGTATCTTAAGTTTCTTCAGAGTCATAACTGAAGTTGAATTATTCTTTCTTAGTTTTATTTTTTTAATTTTTTATACATATTACGCGTGATTTTTGGTTTTTTGTTTTAAGTCGAATAATTCAAGTTCATTGAACTTGTTATGGATTTTGTTTTTATAAAAATTTAATGCTGTACCATTTTTAGAGCGCATTTCTAACCACGAACTGTGCTAATTAGCCAATTCACAGCTTCATTTGCACAACCTCAAATTTTACTGATTTTGTTTTTCTATATTTTTAGTTCGTTTTCGCCTTCATTATTTACGTTTTTCAAATTTAACGCTCATTTAATTCGTTGCACTTTCGAAATTGTGAATTTGTTTGTTTTTTTTTTTTCGTGTTGTGGTTTAGTTTTTTCTTTTAGTATGCAAAAATGTGAAATTGTTTCAGCTTGTCTCACCTACTTCCGTGAAAATTTTTAATAAAATTTTTACAAGTGCTTCTGCTTCAGTTGAGAAGTCGAAGCGTTAAAAAAAAAAATTTAAATATGCATTACATATTTTTTTTTTTTTAAGTTGTTTCCAAGTTATTTTTGCAAAGTTTTCTTGCATGTTGCTGCTTTAATTTTTAAGTTTTGCATATTCACATAACGAATTTTTCCAAACCGCCTCCGAACAAAATATTTTGGTAACGTGTCGACCGCATTGTTTGTTTTGTGAGTACACTGTAAAATTAATTGAATGTAGTTGCTATTTATTAGCTAGAAAAATAAATCGTTTCGGAACAAGCCAAAATATTTTTTTTAAGGTGAAAACGAAGTGCACTGTGGTACACATTATAATAATTTTTTATTTTTATTGGTGGAGACAGATAGATAGAGAAAGATAGCATATAATAGCTAGCGTGAGATTGGTGAACTTTCTCTAATAAATAAGTTTTCCGAAGTGGTCACATTTCAGCTGCCTAATACTATGGGCCCAGCCAGTTTTCTTTTTCAGTACCAGTCACAAGCAGTGATGAGGTATAATGCTTTGTGCTGGTGTATCTTGATCCGATTTTGCTTTAACTTTGCTTACATATCCCAAATTTGAATGCCGGTTCTCTTATTTATTTCGGTTTCGCTTGTTACGGGATACTTCGTTGCTTGTGTCCAACACGGCTTGGATGTGCTCCTTAACTTAATTCATTTATCAATTATTGTACACAGATATCAAGTTACTTCACGTGAAAATTCTCTCTTCGAAGAAACTAATTAATTCATGCATTTCAATAACTTCAAAGCATTCTGGTTATTGGGCGCAAAACACCAATTTTATGCATTTTTTTTGCCAGATAAATCCGCTTATTATGGTGTTAAATTTTAAAATAAACTTGTGAAATTCCGGAGCAGTCCTAGTCGAGTGCAAAAAACACGAAGTCTCTATCTATTACCGTTTCCGAGATCCTTTCGTTCACACAGACGGACGGACGGACGTCTCTATCACTCCTGACCATAATGGGGGTAACTTTGGGGGGTCTCCGACAATTAGTTCTTCCTGTTACATACATTTGCACAAAACCAATAGGCTCTTGTACCTTCCGTACAGGGCCTAAAAATTACGCATATCCATCGTGCGAATAGTGATGCATAGTCATGCATAGTCATGCATTTGAACAAATTCATAAAAAACTTTTATGTAGCTGCTTCTCCGCTATGAAAAAAAATTATAAAAATAAAGGAACGTAATCCAAAAAAAAAAAAAAAATCTTTGTTCCCGATCGCAGCACCACTCACCTAGTCCAGTTGAGAAACTAATTCATTTAACGATCCACTGCAATACACGAACAAAAATTTTATCAAAATCGGTCCAGCTAGGAGGACTAGGACTTACGTGATATGCACAGAGTATTTTCTTTAGAAAAATGGATTTTTTAAAATAGCGCCTAATTTTGAAGTTATAGCCATTTTAATGCATTAACCTTGAACAAACTTTTAGTAATCCATAACCCTGTTTTTCGAAGAAAAAAAAAACACGCTCTGTTCGAAAATCCTGTCATGATTTTCAACATTTTTCTAAATTGATCAACTTTAAATATAATTGTATCGACTTAAAATAGATATTTTTCCTTTTTTAGACAGCTGTCAGTTTATAAAATATATTTTTACTATCGAGGTATCGACCATAACACTCATACAAAAGAAACTTTTACATTGGGATGTGAGTCAGATGCACTGAAGTCCTGGAATCATGGCAAGCATCCGACCACACTTTTTTGAGTTGTCTTCAAAGGCAAACAATTTTTAGATTAGAAAAAAATTAACAGAACAAAAAAGAACAAAACAGAAAAAACGTATAAAATAATAAACCGTATCCCAGGAATGAAGTTTCATTCGGACACTACGTGTTTGTGGCCACAATGACAATCCCGCTCGAATAACCTCTTACATTCGCCTTAGACATAGTAATGAGAGAGAAAATCAAATTTCTTCTGGTGTGTACACTCAGTTTCAGTGCGGACACCCATTTTATTCAGATTCATTGGCATTAATATTGTTGCTGGTGTTGAATCCTGGCTCCGTTAACTGAACCATCAGTGCAGCACTTAATAGTTGATAATCCAGTACTTGGAATGTCGTTCTCCCATTCATTCATCATATGCTCTGTTACGTTGCAGAGCTCGATGCTAGGCATATGTTTTAAAATGCTAATTTCATGCGATTCCCCTAGTAGAAGTTGAGATCTGATATGAAACCTCATCGCATCAATTACCGGTCAGATCTGTGTAAAAGCTTCCAGTGGCTGTGAAAAGGTTCACATGATTCTTATCATACACAAAGAGGCACTTCGCAGTATGACGTAATTTTGGCCAACATGTAAAGGTGATATAGGTAAAAATGGGCCTTACCAACGGGGAATAAACGCAGAAAATCATCTAAACCGACAAACATATGATTACAGATCTAAAAGGCTTTGTTTCTCTTGTGTCAGGTTAATTTTATATGTTATGTTCTGCTTAGTATTTAATGCACTTTCGCAATTAGTTAATCCTGGAACTCAACAGACTGTATTTTTGCATGTATAAAGGACATAAATCAATGGTTTATCCTTTTGAGTAGTATACTAGTACATATACCCTGAGGGATTCTGCTAAACTTTTCCACCATTCGATCAAGACTCGTAGAGTTGAGAATATTAAGTCGGAGTCAGTAAGTCAGAATTTCCCAGAAAAAGTGATTTGCAGCATATCTGCATAACCAATGGATATGTAATTTTGTGTGATAAGCTCGGTAAGGAGACACTGTACAACGAAGTACCAAAATAAGTATGTAGAATCAAAACATCCGCTTGTAGATTTCCTTTTTTGCTTTTGATATTAACTGACCAGGAAGCCATTGGTTTAACAAAATGTGCCTCCTCAGCAATGGTGAGATCATCTATCTCTTTATAATCAAGTGCCTGAGTTACGGATATAAATTCATCACTCAGGCAAATGATTATCCAAGTTATTGAAACAGGCATCTTAAATATACAAAAAAAGCACACAGACCGATTTCCTTCAACTGGAAGTTTTTTTTTGGATTTTATTGATTAAATGATGAAGTCCTACAGGTCACTTTTAGGTCTACTATAAAATATTTATAGTTGCAATTATTGTAAAATCGAAAACCAAGTGGCGATCGGATCTATGAGTAAAGATGTTCAAAGTGACGACGTTTTAACCTTCTTGTTGGTATTGCAGTGGCCAAAGGTCTGGCTGGGCGATTTCTATAGTTGAACAGTCAGTCATTGTATCTGCTGGAGAAGAAAAGTTTTACTCCTCTATGGTAGTCAAGTTGAGTTGGAGTTGCGAACATACCAACCACAACCACTTATTTGCAGTGATACCCCAAAATGGAATATTTCAAACTCCGTGTTATTCTAATAATATGATGGTAAACCGTACTTTTGTAGCGCATCTTAAATTTACTTCCACAACTGATATGATTTGATCCTTAAAGATTACTCTTCTGTCCTAGGAATTTTGCCTTGATGGCTTGACGTATAGCTGTGCCGTCAAGAGATATTGTGGGATGAGTTCGTCATTCATTTTCCCACTTATCTCTATGAAATTTTATGTTCCTATCTTTTCAACCATTTTTTAAAGATGTGTAGCTATCCTTCAAGACCGTCTGCTGCCACTTATTCACACCTTAAGCTATAAAATACGGCGGTAAATGACGCAATAAGCATTTTGGATGGCCTCTTTATTTAAAACAGGAAGTTCCGCTGTAAAGTGAGAATAGAAAATAAATCGTAAGACACTAGCCTGCGGTAACTCATTTAAATTTGGATGAGCAACTGACATAACCGATCGCATTATTCGAATAAAGGAAGCAAGATTAATAGATCTATATGATTTTGACTAATTTCCTAGGTCCATTGTCCTGCTTAAGGATGAAAATAATGATGTAGCTAGCCCTCATATCATCATCTAAAGAGCGCTGTAGAAGACTTACTTCCAGGGGACTTATAACCTTGAATGGAAATGTTTTTTTAAGCCTTACAGGCTATTAGTTAAACTTTTTTTCAGTGTACTTAAAGTCATTTACACATGGGTGTATTATATATATATATATAGCTATATATACATATATGCTGCATTTTTTTGGCACTGCTCCGGTTGCATGTTGCATTCAATGCTGCTGGCGTTTGTTGTTTTTGTTGTTGACGTTGTTATTATTGTTACTAAAGTTACATGTGGCGGTAGTATAGAGTAAAAATGGAGGATGTTGTTATTGTTGCAGCAGTATCTGATGATGCTATTATTGCTGCTGCTGCTGTTTCAATCGCTGAATGCCTGCCGGCATCAAGTGTTGCAGCTATCGCTGCTGCCGCCACCGCCGTCACTTCAGATACCAATCACGAAGAAATGTAATCATCATCTTGCACAACATTTTGCGAGCATTTGCTGCAATTTTCTTGCGCGTTCGTCGCCGCCGCCGCTTTTATTTTATTTTTTTTTACGCGATTTGAGTTTTCCGCAGCGCAGCATCTTCTTCACATATGAAAATTCCTACATTCGTTCGTTCATACGCTTCAATTGCTGCGATGATTATTGCTGATGTTCCATTCAATTTAACTGTAGCAACAGCACCAAAAAGCGGCAAGAGCAACATTTTATTAACACTTGAAGCGAGGCGCTGCAAATTTCTTCATTTCATATTCAAATTTTTGCATCGTTTGTCGTTCGAAACGAATTGAACTGCAATAAAATGAGATACCTTTATATGTAGCTAAGTATCTGTGGCGTATGTTGTTGCATCTATTGTTGGCTCTAGTTGCAATTTTCTTATGTTGCACGCTTGGCTTTTACGAAAGCGCAAATCTATTGTAGGCGTTTGGGGTTTTGCTTTCAGTTAATTATTAGCTTTGTTGCAATTTAGTTGCGTTTTTTCTTCTTCTTCTTTCCAGTATATTTTGCTTGATTTTTATCGGCGGTTATTTAAAGCGCTCAGCCAAGTGGGCTGAAGCGTTAAGTCCTGGTTTGTAGCAACTACAGCTCATATTGATAATGTTGGACCAGTCTGCACATTTGTTTTTTCTTTTAAAAATTGTTAAGAAAATTAAAAGCCATAAATCAAGATTGCTGCTACACCAAAATATTGACTCCAAGAAAGTGCTATTAACCTTTATTGTAACGCTACACTTATTATCTCCATACAAAAAAAAAAAAAAATATTTAATCGATTTCTGCACACTTTTTCGTATTGTAACCTTTTTTAGTATTTTTAGCTTCATTGGTTTTATTAATACTTTTTTTACGTTTTGAGTATTCTTAAGAAAGAAAAATATGACAAATTGCATATGACACCAAAATTCATTGAACTCATTTTTGCAATTGAGTTTTGTTCATTTTCTGTTCAAAAGTCAGTGAACCAAATTTGCGTAGAGACTAGCAAAATTATTGAAAATATTTTACCTTATAAGGTTTTATTTTTTGCAGCGTTTCCGCTGTCAAATGAAGCGTAACTTTTGCGTCCAAATAGTCTAAATGGTTCATTAACGTTAATCCAAATAAATATTTGATGCGCTATTGGTTTCGTGACAGCTGTTGCAATCCAAGAAAACAAAGAATTTACAAATGGTTTAAAAAATGAAATCTTAAGTTCCAGTGTTCTGAGACTGTCAATCGCACATTTGGTTTGGTTATTATTCGCAATTAGTATTCCTCATTGGTTAATATTCGATTATTTGTGTCAAAAGTTTCGATTGCGTTACTAAGTAAGGAATTGTGGACATTTCTAGATCATTCTACGCATACAAATTTGGAAAAATTAAAATATAAAAAGCGACCACAGAATAAGAAAAATGAAGACACTGATTTTGAGTGCTATCTCAGTTCGGTATAGCCGTTTCTGCTTCGTCTCCCTTTACAGGAAATACAGGTGTTCCGCCTATGTAGATCTAACTGGAGTAAGGGTACAATTTTTCTTCGAATACTAAAGCACCATGAACATAAAGAAGACAAAAACTAAAAGACAAGAGATTTTTTTTGACAGTGTACGATTAAAGTATACGACCGATTTTGATATACCTACTTTTATCAAAATCGGTTAATTATTTGACACATTAAACGCTTTTTAATTGTTTATTAATAAATGTCCCTTCAACTTCTGTTCTGCCCATTCCAGACCGACCGAAGAACCCAAACTTGAACTGATAGAAGATCTAACGACCACCTATGATATTATATATGTATGTTCTTCGTTTGGTATTACATATTATTAGTCTAACCTTGAAGTAGATTCTTATAATATACTCGATTTACTTCGTCCATAGAGAGTTACTAATACCGAACCAATCAACATCGAAATTAAAAGACTGGAATTGGATAGGCCACACACACCCTGCGCAGAGAAGATGACAATATTGCAAAGATGGCCTTCCAGTGGAACCCACAAGGCAGCCGTCAGAGAGGTCGTCCAAAGCAAACATGGATTCGCACTGTCCATTCCGAAATCGGGTCCAGCGCTTCGTGGAGTGAACTTAGAGCCCTAGCAGCAGATAGAAGTCGTTAGAGGTCATTTGTTTTCGCCCTATGCTCCAACTAGGAGTAATACTTTAAGTTTTTGAAAATAAAGTATTAAGGAAATTAAAAAAAAAAAAAAAAAAAACTTCGTCCATACCAATACATACCCGGCCGTCCTCCAATCAAGTTTGTCCACCATGCGTACTGAAGCTCTTATCCATTCCAATGCCCAGTGTAGCCGCTGGAATTTTATGCACTAACTCTAATAGGAACAAAAATCCTGCGGAGAATCTTTCTCTCAAAGGCTTCCAAAGCCGTTTCGTCTGACTCAATCACGGTCCATGCTTCTACGCCATATAGTATCTTGCTTTACGTTTTCGAGAGAGAGTTTTTCTTCTAAATTGCTTGCTCCGCCCAAAATTGTATTCAGTTGCAAGCGTGATTTATTTCATATCCAAGATAGATCTAAGTTAAAATTCTCCATCGTCACTGACCGTCCATGATGGTTTGCGAGAAGACTTCCAGTACTTCATCTTGTCCTCATTCACCGCTAGACCCATTAGCCGCGACTGTTTCTCAATCTCAGAGAACGCCTTGGTAAGCCGCAGTTCTTGTGTACCGATAGAGTTCGAGTCCGATATATTCTTTATGTACGGGCATTGAATGTATTGCATCAACAGATTGAAAAAATCGCACGCTTCGCCCTGCCTGAAACTTTTTTTGGTATGAAAAGGTTCGGAGAGGTTCATTTCTACCCTAACACCGCTTTGTGTGCGTGATAGCGTCACCATTGAAAGACGAACGATCTTTGCCAGGATACCTAGTGCAAACAGTGCGTCGAAAAACTTCGATCGCATCGGCGTGTCGAAAACGGCTTTATAGTCGAGAAATAGGTGGTGTGTGTCTTTGTTGAAATCATGGGTCTTTTCCAGGATATTTCGTAATGTGAATATTTGGTCACTGGTCGACCGTTTTGTTCTGAAGCCACATTGATATTGCCATATTAGTAAATCCGTATATGGCTTCAGCCTATTACACAATACTCGCAGAATTTTGTGTCCCATGAAAAGAAGACTTATTCCGCGGTAGTTGGTGGGGTCTCCTTTCTTAAAGATAGAAAAAGAACACTGAGATTGCAGTTATTGGGTATGCGTTCATCGGACCATATCTTGCATTAAAGTTGCTGCATACTCCTAACCAACTCTTCGCCGCTCATCAGAGCCTGCCGCTTTGTTATTTTTCATCTTTTAAAATACTAAATCGATCTGGTTATAGTCTGGTGGCTCTACAATATGGCCTCCAAGTAGGTTAGAAAAATCACTCCTCCATAATCTCAGTAATTCCTGTGCATCAGTAACCAGATTACCAACTTCGTGTTTAGAGAAAGTTGCTCCGAGTTTGAAAACCTTCGGTCAGACGCTTGTCCTTTTGATAAAATTTTGAAGCTTCATTTCTGTCACATAACCTCTCAACATACTCAAACTCAAGCCTTTGTCCTCTCTCCATTTCTCTTGATATCGCTCTGTAACTGTTCGCGTTGCTCCCGACTGCAGAGTTCGCTGACAGAAGCCATTTATGTCTGCAGTAGCATTGCAACACTCCTCGTCGTATAAAGAATTAGTCACAGATATTTGTATAACCAAAGACCTTCTTGGAATCCGTATTCATGGTGCGAATGATATGTTTCCACTGCTCATATATAACTTGAGAAGACGTGGAGATTTCGCGGCGCAGTCGAGAGAGTATGTTTGAGAATGTGAAGTATCGGTCTATGGTGACTCGTTGCTCCATTGCTCCATTTTTCACTTTTCCAAGTGTTTCGTAACTGCCATTTCTCATCGGATATTGGTTTTGAAAGTCTGTTTTGTTTGAATTTCCATAAATTCTATAGAAGTCGCGAAGCATCAAAACTGACAATCGCTGTGACTAGTCAAAATCGCAATTTGTTGTAGCGTATTCTAACAATCTGAAACCATAATTCATGATGACTAACAGCCGAAAACAATGCCTCTAATAGCTGAGCATAGTAGTGCATTTCGGGTACTTTCAAATCATATCTCATACAATAATAATATTGTGATAAGCCGTATTCACGCGATACTTTCTTTTGTTAAAATTTGTTTTTGTTCTATTTTCAGTTCAAAATAAACAAACTTTTTGTCGGAGATAAGATTATATTAAAACTGAAAGAGCATGGGAGAGGTGGAGGAAAAATGAACGATAGAGATGTTTGACAAAAATAGAGAAGCAAACTTTATTTTAAATGAAAATTATCATACTAAGTGTGATAAGCAAGTTCAAAGTACAATGACTATTTTTTTTTATCTTATAGATACAATAAACTTAGTACATGTGACTACTTTAGTCAATGATATTGCAAATTATTGTGACTTATTGTACTTACTCTTCACAAAAGCATCACTGCTGCACAAACACAATAAAACTTCAACTGCACGTTGGTATTTATTAAATATGCAAGCTATGCCATGTAATATAATATTCTTTACCATACATTACAACTTTCAAAAGTTCCCCCGACAGCATTTGAAGCGATTCATCCATAAAAGATGCAACTGGTTGCAGCATTTGTTGCATTTCTAAGCGAAGAGTTTACTCGCTTGCTTTTATATTTCAACTATTTTAAAAGCAGCACACAGACACATGACAACCCGTAGATACTTTTCCAATAAAAAGCGCGACCTCGAGAAGCATGCAGAAAAAGTTTTCTTCAATTTTAATATTGAATGCTTTGATAAAAGATGAACCTGCAGCAGCAGCAGCAGGAGTCGAACGTGCAAATATTTAATTCAATCAAAGTTTGTAAAAGCAGCAGCTATTCGCAGTAGTTGGTATTAGATAAAATATCTCAGATATAATATAAAAAACATTGAAATAGAAAATGAAATTTTCCTTACAGCGCAGCAAAGTACTACTGCAAATGAAATGGAAACTTTTGATGGAAAATTGTGTTAAGAAAATATATAGAATGTAGATATTGAGAATTTGCATTTGACTTGGCAACAACAAAGCATTGAGCCTTTATACATGCAGAACAGTCAAAAGTATTAGAAATCAAAGCAGGGAAAATGTTGCGTACGGTAGTAACGAAGCTTAAATACGCTGCTCTCTATAACTAATTTCAGATAAATATCTTCGAATCTGAGGAATTAGTTTGGATCCATACAAAAAAGGGAGGCGCAGACGAACGTGACTATTTTAGTACATTTAATAGAGTTAATCAAGAATATCTATTATTTTACAGTCGCTGATTATTCCTTTAATACGTTACAAACTCCTTAACAAAATTAAAATACTTTTAACACTCATTGTGTAGTGTATAAAATGAAAGAAAGTACGAAGTGAAAGGAGGACAATGAAGCTGAAAAGCAGTAAAATTTCAAGGTAAACTTGTTTGCTGAATGCAGAAGCAGCACAGCCACACAATAGCTTCTGTGGAGACAATTGAAGACTTTTGGGCATATTGAGATGTTGGCACAAATTCTTTGGCAGAGCAACCAACCATCAAATTTTATTTGATTGCAATGCATTTATATTGAAATGAGTTGGGCAGCAATACTAGAAGTAATATTGATACTGTTGAGAATTATCTTTTGATTTTGAAGGCTATTGATGTGTAATATGAAAAGAAACAAATAATGGTGAACAATTTCAGATTTAATTTTTTTTTTTTGCATAAATTCAAAATTTTCATATACCAACATAAAAAAAATTATTTCGCATTTTCCAAAATTAATTAGTGAGCGGAAGCAAAAGAAAAATACTCGGAAGTACGTTGTTTCTAAAGTTTTAAAGCCCAAATAGGACTTTAAAAGAATTGTTCCATGTTGCGTTTATTTTATCAAAATCGTCCTACAGATATCAAAAGATATTAAAGAAAACTTCTAATTCGCCAAATATTATATTATATTGGGATTATGCGGTATTTTTCGAAAATTATGACTATTGTGAAAAATTGGTTATACATTCAAAGTTCGAAGTATTATCCATGGAAAGCTAAGACGTTTTCCCATCTTTCTGCCAGTTTGTGGATTCAACTCCAAAATAACTTCTCCGGCTTGGAGGTTAAGAACGAATCAACCCAATTTTTAATACTCTGTTCTGATGTTGCATTGGGCTGAACAAGTAGTAATCAGAAGGGGCCATATTTGGGCTGTAAAGCGGGCTTTCCAAATAGTTTGCAACCGGTCCTGCAACATGTGGTCGAGCGTTGTCATGATGGAAAACTATGGATTAGTATCTGGTCGTTTTTCCGCGATCGTTCTCTTCAAACGAAATAATTGTGCTTGGTAGAGTTCACCTTTGATCGTCTGACCCAATTTCAAGAGCTCATAATACAACAAAACTTTGTGAACCCACCAAATACAGAGCATTGCCTTGGCGCCATGGATATTCGGCATTGCCGTCGATGGTTGTCCGCGCTTCACATACGGTTTCTTGCGCTTGGAATTAACGTAATGAATCAATTTTTCATCACCAGTGACAATCCGATGCAATCCAATGCTTTTAAACGCCTACAAATGGTTGCTTGATCAACTCCCAAAACTTTTGCAAGTTCTTTATGCGTTTGGCATGCATCTTCATCGAGCAATTCTTCATCTTCGAACCTTTTTGGCTGTCCGGTTGGTTCTTTTAAGTTCAAACTACCACTTTTAAACCATGAATCTACTTCTGGCACATTCGTTCAGCTAGAGCATGGTCACCATGATGACTTCAGTAGCACTTTTCTTCATGTTACAGTATTAAGTTTTCATAATAATTTCCACGAGCCGTGGACATTTTCTTTTAATGCTTTTGTAATTTTTATTCACTTCGCATTAAGCGTTTTATTATGGCTATGTCTTTAGTCATACTTTTTTATTGTAGGCCATGTTTCCAATTTCTTGCCGCCTTTTATTGCTTGATAAATATATATGTGACAAATATAGAGTGACGGCGTCATACCACCAAGTTTAGTTAGTACAACAATTAAACAATCAAACAAACACAATTGATAAGCAATTTCATATCTGACTTATATGTGTATTTTTTCGACCTATTAAATGAGGCTTAATTGTCGGCACTTGGCAGATTCTTATTTGCTTTCGTAAACTAGTAAACCATTTCTAGAAGCTTATCTTAATAAAATTTTTGCTAATTTTTTGTAAACTTTTTTTAAAATTATTTGCCTTGTGAATCACTTTTCTTGCCGGCAGTAGCATGTCTAGACGTCATTCAGTCATTTCTATAGTTTAAACGAGTTTCAAACCTTTTTTGTGCGTTTCGTGCGTGACGTATTAGTATGGCTAATCTTGAGTGGTTTGCCAGTCATTTCCTCCTCACTTCCATTACATGCCACCGCACTCCTTTTACTACTTGAATTTAATTAATAAGCACTTGAAGTTAGCCACGCCACACGTCATATTTGCCCAATTTGTCAATTTGCCATTTACACATTACCACATTTTACATAGACCGCCGCCTCACAGCTGTGGGTACTATCTCCATTCAATGTAGTATTGTCCAGACGTGTCTCAAATATTGATTAGATATTTCTATAGTACAATACTCAAAGAAATTTAATTGAATTGATTAAAGACGTAAAAGAAAAGTTACACCGAAATGCACAACTTTTTTTTTTTTGTGTGTTTTTACTATTTTCATTATTTTTGTTTGGCTTTTTGGTTAATTAGTTAATTATGTAAATGTTTCGGAACTATTATTTATAATAGTCACGTTTTTTATGGAATGATATTTGTTTTTGTTGTAGTGAAGTCGCCTATAGATAATGAAATGGAAATGATAGAAAGGCATTACTTTTAAGGCTTAAAAAGCTTAAATAATTTTCCGAGTACAACGGGAAAAATTATATCCACATGAAATCCTTGTCCTGGATGACATTCGAGTAACGTCTGTGATGCCATGTCATGCACATAGTTGACACGCTTATCGACATGCCATAAATTATACTTATCCAAAATCCAGATAAAGATGCAACCAATCCATCACCTTACATACTGTTTTGCTTCCATTCTCTACTATCAAAAAACTTCAAAATTTTATTTGTATAGCTTTAACTCTGTAAGATAGATATTCAAATATATTTGGGAAAACTTCTTAGGCTTATACTTTCTACTAGAAAGTCCCTTTTGTGTCCAAGAAGTCGCATATTGTTCTTTGGGTTCAACGGATGGTTTTATTAATCACTTTAGATTTAGGAGGGCTTGATCTCCGTGCACTATATGCACGTTTGTCTCGCGGACTTCTATGCAGCATTGTCTATCTAATCTAAGAAACAATGGTTTGGGGAGGATTGTTTCCTTTTTTCCGCCTTTGGGATAAACACAGCCCTTCTGCAATGGCTTGGAATATAACATAGCAAAAGACTACTGATTACGATCTTTTGCAGAGTCGGTAGTGTCAGTAGAGTTGGCTATCCAAAAAGTTTAAAAGAAGATATTATCCATATAAGTCATTCTTCATTAATTATCTTCTTAGCACCATCTATGTATATATTCTCTCAGGTTTACTCAATTGAAGGTCTCCTTCTCAACGAAATGGGTGTCGAGGTGTAACTTTATTTTTTATTTCTCATTTCCATAAAGGTTTTATCTACTCCACGGAGTCCATCATTTTGCACCTTCGCCATAGCTCAATAATACAAAAGCTGATGCAGCAGTTGCTATACTCTCACAGAAAGATCTGTAATTCCTGCTTTTAGCTCTTTTTATTTCTTCCCATTTGTTTGTTATTCAAGCTTCATTATGTAGCTTCTTCACTTTCGCACCATGGGACGTTCCAGCTACGCTTGCTCTTAGCTATAGGACCTCAGCTTTCAAATGCATGGATAATGTTATTATTTAGGTTAAGTACAACCTGTTCTAACTTTTAAGAGTGTATATGGATACAACAACTCTGTCTATTCATTGCGACCGACACTAGTTTGCCCAGTCAGTCTTCTTAGAATATCTTTTCATAACTTGCTTCGTCTTGCTTCCTTTAATTTCGAACCCTATCAGTCATTGATCACACATTATCATACAACTAAAAATTATGTCTTATACTTCTTGCTTAGCTCTACTAACAAAGATAGACGTACATAGCCATAAGTCAAAACTATTTGCTCTTCATATTCTTTTCAAATCAAATCTTCGCACTCATTTGATAATGTGCTAAAATTAAAATCAAGTTCTCATACAAATAAAATAATAATAAAAATAATTTATTATCACTTTATTTTCATTATTAATTATTTGTTTATCATTTAATAAATTTATAGAAAATATGGCTATTGACACTGCAAATAAATCATATTCGATTATAATTGTATTGTATCTACTTGTTTTTTTTTTTATAAAGCTAACACAGAAATAATTACGCAGTGTTTAAATTAATAGATTTATTTTGCCAGAAAAGCTTTTCGCGTGTTTATGCCTACTTAAAGACACTCGCACCTAGCCAAAGCCAAATAATTTATTAATTTTTAAATTAAAGCAGACAATTCTCGTTTTAAACATTTAATCATCGTCCATCCATCGTCCATTATATAAGTTATAGCAACTTATTTCCTTACATCTTTGCAATTATTTTTATTATCTTTTACACGCGCTACAACATTCAACGCGTTCAGATGCCATACTTCGATGCGATTTAGCTACGCAATAAAGTTGTTGTAAATTGATTAAATTCACATTAACTGCGGCGCTTCGAACGAACCATCAGGCGACTGCCATTCCGTGCAGCCCACTCAAACACTAAAGCAGGAACGGATACCACCGGCTTAGTCGGTTTAGAGCCAATTACAAACTCAAACAGCACAGACGACAACAGACAACAACTTCATCACCAACAGCAGCAGCAGCAGCAGTTGTCATCATCATTAAAATCAACATCAGTTAAATATGTGCATGTACATGTCTTTCTGTTTTCTAATACCCTACACATATAATGTGCATTTGTATTAATAGTTTGTCAGTTTGTCAGTATTAGCGACAGATGGGTGTTAAAATTTGTCGCCCATAAGGGATAGCCACCATAGAAACCTTACTTTTTTCGTTTCTATTTGAACAAAGTTTTTGTTGTTAATTTAGATGGAAATGCCAAATTTGCTCATGTGGATCAAGATCGAGCCTCTAGAAGGAGTAGACCGCATATAAATGTATTCTACTGTTTTTGCGATCCAACACACCAAATTTTTGGTCCCGAAGTGTTCTGAAAACGCCCGGTTTCTTGTATTGTATAAAATGGTTAATATTTTTATTAATTTTATAGTACTTTATGGGGCCTGATATCTCTCATATTTTACCTCACCTAATACTCCGGCCCTAAATCGGACTGATGATGATGTTCGCACTCTATTTCTTAACTGATATCACAGCTTCTACATAAATCGTTCGAGGTTGTCCCCATTATGTTTGCATGTTCATAAGGTGTTAATAAGTAAAATAAGTCTTGTTAATTTTCTTTAACTTGAAAAGCAAAAATCATCTGAGTACAGATTGAACTGTTTACACCTTATCCCTTATGTATCATTGCTTTTATAATACCAGCGGCTTTTTTTTTTCTTTTTTGCTTGGTAGACGTCACATTAGTCAGGTGAAGAAGACACCTCCAAAGACTTGTTTAACTAATTTTCTGTCATTCGTTGGTGACCTTTCTACTAAAACTAGAGGGAGAGTGTGTAGCATTTTAAGCTTATGATGTGTTCCTACATAGCGTCTTATTAAAACATACCTCCATTCTTTCTTTCGTCGAAAATAATCTGATTTATTCAGTTATAATATAATCTAATAAGATTTTAACTGACTACTGACTTTCGTTAATTTTTTTGCTATATTTTTGGTCAAATAGTTTTACTTCTTAATCTTTGTTCAGATGAAAATTGCAAGGGATTCCATAGGGATGGCTACAATTTGACAGTTCATGGCAACCATGAACTAAGCACCATGGCAAGTTAGAACTAAAACTTTCTTATAACAAAAAGAACGCGGAATTCGTTTGGGCTCTGCTACGAGATGACCTATTCCTAATGATTTTTATGAGTGCTACCTCTTTTAATGGTGTGATCTTGACCTATGTGGAATATTTTCTTAGGAATCATGCAAGATTTACCGAAATTTGCATTTTTCGCTAAACAAACAACAACAACAACAACAAACATTTTTCTTACAAAAACTTAAAAAAGTTGGACAGATTTGTATAGGGGTACCACTTTAAGTGACCCGATCTGTACCTAAATGAAAAATTAATATGGATTAACATAAGGAAATCCAGAATCAATATAATTTTTCCATACAAAAAGTTTGAATGAGGATTAGGTATGTATGGCAAGTGCCCCCACCCCTTAGGAAGGAGGTAAGCGTGTTAAATACAAATTATCTGAATATAAATATTTTTTATAGTTGTCAAGATTGCAATTTTTGCACGTACAGACGGATAATTCTATATCGACTCGGAATTTTGATGCTGATAAAGATTATTTATTCTTTATGGATCTGTCTCGGCTCTTTCTGCCTTTGACATACATTTACACAAGTTTATTAAACCATTGTTCCCTATGGGAACAGAGTATGGATGTAATCTTGTGTCACCGTTGCTTGCATTTGTGAACCTCAATTTCAAGAAAAAAAATAATCTGCGAGAAGGCATATTTTTGGCTTCGACAACAAGCAAAATTTGTTCGATGCCAATCTGCAAGAGGTCCATCAAGCACTGTTTAGTGTGGATTGTGATCTGGCGGACTCAGCAGAGAGAACTTGCCTTCAGCTTTAACGGAGACCGTGGCTATGCCTAAATTAATATTCTTTACGAGCGATTTAAGGGCATGCTTATCTCTCAAGACCGGTTCCAGTTGAGTCATCGAAAAAGGATTTCTCGAATGAGCAAGGTGAAGGCCGTCATTTAAATTATGTCATGTTCCATATATAATGTCCTTGATATGCCAATCAAAAACGTAAAAAAAAGCGTTTAAACCTCACAAAATATTTGATTTGTTCATAGAATACCCTACCAACTTCTTTATTATGCTTAAGTTAAAAATTTCATTCCGTCGCTTTGAATAGATGTTTTTAATCTAAAACAATTTAGAGTAAATCATGTGAAGGGTACTCAAGTTTCAACTCCACTGAAGTTTAATTTGTTCCTTACATTATTTTTAAACATTTCAGCGCATGCTGTTCATAAATCCATATGAATGCACTCGATTGGCCCGCTTGACTTGTGCGCTTTTATTCAAATTATTCGCTGGTTATGTCAACCGAAGCTGACAAATGCAGTCAGTCAGCCCGTTGGACAATAAGAATAATGACTGACAATGACAATAGGCGAATTAAAAGCAGCATGATGTGATGTAGCTGTTAAGTAGTTCGATGTAGTATTGATTTTCAGTTTGATTTTAGTTGGGTATATAACACCTTGCTGCATACTACAAATCGCACTTACATGTAAGATAAGAAGGCTTTGCTCGACAGTTCAACTGGATATCAACTTGCAGTCAGTCTGCATAGCCACTGGTGCTGCTGCTGTTGGTGTAGTTATTATTATTACTGTCAGCAGATTGTTCAGAACAAGTTTTGAAGCATTCAATTGACCCAAATTTATTTTTTATTTGATTTTTTTTTTCTTCTTATACAAAAACTGCAGAAAAAAAAACAAGCAGACAATATACTCGCATCGTACTAGCTAACTTGCCGTTCTTGTTGTTGTTGTTCTCAAGTTCCTGTGCTTTGTTCTTCAATGTTAAAGCAGATTTGTGATTTTTATAAAGAATCTGCTGAACTTAACAATACAATATAGGAGATTTAAAATACAATGAATTGGTATTTGAACTTTCCGCTTTTAAAATAAATTCTTGGTATGCGATAAAATAAAGTGATGTCGAGAAGAAGACTTTGCTTGCAGCTGCACTTGAGAGCAACAAAGCTAAATTCTTAGGGTGAACTTTATTTTGTAAATTTTAGAGCAACTTAATAAAATGGCTTTGAAGTTGTTAAAGAATTTGTAGAAATAGCAAAGCAACTGGCTTGAGAATTCAGTATGTTGGCTCAAGCTTGCTCAAGGGCCAAATTATTTGTACCTGAGAGTCTGTGTGTGAGAGACTGTTTTTGGGTCACTCAAAATATTGTTGATTTCTGATTTCTTGCCTGACAATGAAACAAAAATCGTTTTATATTCCCAATTAGATCGAAAAGACAGAAGGTCAAACTGTCAATTACAATATTATTTGCAAGTTTAACATCGTTTGTGGTCGAGAGTTATACGTGTTAGGCCTGAAATGAACAACCTTACAACACCAAAAAAGTCAATATTTTTTATTAAAAAAAGAAGATTTTTCTCATCAATTACGCTCCGTATTCGCCTGGTCTATCACCGTGCGTTTATTTTCACTTTCCAAAAATGAAAACTGCAATGAAAGGAGCCGTGACATATGTACTAAAGATCATCCCAAAAAGCGAGTTTCAAAAGTCTATGGATAAATTGGTTGAGCGTTCCAAATTTGTATTGAGTTAAAGGGATCGTATCTTGAATAAATATTAGCTTTTGAAACATTATACCATGCTTGTTATATCTTATAACTTAAAAGTTCCTTTATTTTTAGATCACACCGTGTAGTACGGTGTATTTACTTATTTTTTACAACTACATAAAAACTTAACAGTTGCTGTAACGTAGTCTAGAATAAGTTCTCTACAAAAAGGAATGTTACGACTACTCAGACCCGTGGAATTTTTTTTTGCTCGCCCAATTGACCAACTGCGCCTCGACTCACAGCCATGGAGTGGTCCAAGCAATCGCAGTTACAACAGAGAGCCCGAATTGAATCGTGGCAAGCATAGTTTGTTGCGCAAAATGATATTAGTTACGCGTAAGGCGTGAGGAAACATTTAAAGATAAAGATTGAAGTAAATAAGGAGAATCAACTTCCACACAAAAAATCGTATGAAGGAAAATGACTGAAAGCATTAACCGACGATCAGATAAACTTGGTAGATCAATAAGTTTCAATCGATCAAGATATAGAGGAAAATTTATACCAGAAGCCCAGTTGAGGTTTCTGAGAGCGAATAACAGAAACTGTTTTTGAACAGACTCGATACGATCTTGGTGAATTACAAAATATGAATTCCAAACAGATGATGCAAATTCTAAGATCGGACGAACAAGAAATGTATATAGAAGTCATTAAATTTCTTAGACCACCGCTTTATAAACCCTACAACACGTTTAGCTTTATTAACCATACACACATGATTGTTTTGACTTAATTTGGGGTCTATAAAGAGGCCTAAATCATTGATACAAATAACCCTACTAACGTTATGCACCCCAGAAACTGTATATAATAATCTTCGATCAAATCATTCGAAAATGGATTTCTGAATAAGGCTGAAAGAGTTCCAATCCAGTCCGCACATTAACTAACATGTCAAAACTCGTTGATTTTGAAGAACTTCGCCGACAATTCACCCAAGCTTGCTAAACACCCTCTTGAATCGATTGTTGCGTAGATTTTTGCTTTAGTTTTTTAGAATAATTCAAAAAGTGGACTCTGAGCTTTTGGTAATAGGGTTGGCGGTTCAAAAGCGGGAGGATTTACTGGTTCTCAAAGATGTGCATAAGACTACAGACTACTTTTAACGATTAAGTATACCGTTATTGATGTACTTTTTCATTTCTTCAGAGTGGCATCATCTAATGGTGTTACTAAGAGCATCAAGTTCTCTTAAAAACTGATTTCGCCGAGTGTTAAAGACGACGACACTTTAGTTGTATTAAGCAAAAATTGTTCAAGTGCGTTCTTTGTCAATAATGAACGCTCAATCATTTAATAAACTATATTCCAGCGAGTAGCCGCTTCCTGTTTTAAGCTATATTGCCGGTCTGTGTCTTGAGCTGAGCAGCCTTAACAGATGATCAAAGATGATCCAAAAGATTTCTTGTGCTGCCGTTGGTATCATATATTGTCATAAGCCTTTAATTATTTCAAAATAATTTTACACAGACTTGATGTGACTATACTATTCTGTAAGACGAAACTATTGAACTATCGTAAATAGAACATCGATGGTCAAACCAAAAAATAAAACCTCGATAGTTTACAGATCTACTTCAACACATACAGCTTTAAAACTTACTTTTAAAAGGGAACATCTTTAGCTTAAAACATAGAGCAAAATAATAATATTGCCCGAATTTGGTTTTCTATTCAAAACTTTCAAATAATCTTCAGTGTTTTATTAATTAATTTTTGTTACGATTTCTTTAATTAATTAATTGTTATTGAAATAGCTTAAACGCGTTTTCATACTTTTTCGATACTATTGATGCCGCTAGTATCGATGTCTAGAAAAGACCGATTACAACTTTAAAAACTTAAAAAAAATAGCTTAAATTCTTACATAAATAATTATTTAAGCACTTATGCTTTAATAACATGATTTAAAATAATATATTAACAAAAACTAATTTATTCCAAAATATTTTCTTTATTTACAGATTAACGTCTGCTCCATGAAATATGAAATAATTGCTTCCACATATACGCTTAAAATTGAGGAAATATTGTTGCCAATTGCAAATAAAATGCCATCCGCTTAAATAATTTAAAAAAAAAATAAACGTTTTATGTTAAAAACTGCCAAAAAGGAGTGAAATTTAAACGTATAAGAACTAAAGAAGAAGAAGACGACTGCATTTTAAACAAAATCCACATATCAGAAAAAAAAATTAGCGACGACACAAACTAAATAAAACGATCTAGATAAAACATAAGCGAAGACAAGCACCTAAGAGATAATGTCGCTGTGGTATGCAAGTGGCAAGATATACGATACACAAGCTCCACTCAAGCAATGACACAAACCAACAGAGCAGCTTTGAGCATTTTGGTTTGTGTATACAGTGATAGCAGAATATAAGAGCACATTGGTTGCTTCCTCGCGTATAAGAGTGTGGATTTGATTTTGAAGCATCTTTTGGTTTGTGTGGACTGTAACTCAGCATGGATACCACAGATACGACGCGTATTATACGCGCACCTGCGCGACGCAAACGCAACGATGAACAGTTATGTGATAGGGTGAGTAACAACAATTGCAAATGATTAAGTAATTTCTTATGAATTAACCTTGAATGGTTGGTAGGTAGGATTCTTTTTGGCCTTCCGTTAGTTTCAACCTTTGTTGCATTTAATTAAAATGTTTTCTAAAAGGAATTTCCTAAACATTTGCATATTCAATTCGCTCAGCTGGCAGCCAATAATTCATTTAATTCTGAACAAATTTTGAACTTCTCAAAAAGAAAAATTTTCAATTCAAAGTACTAAAACTCTAAGGGGGCAGCACTCCATAAATTTATAAAAGTTTTAACTCAATTACTACCAATTTTCGTTTCATTTCACCTTTCAAATGAAGAAACTTCAAAAGTTGCATCAAACTAAATAAAATATTTTTTTTTTTTTTTTCAAGGAGTCCATCCAATTAAGTGGCATCAAAGTGCCATTGACCGAACGGGCGCGTTGGTGGTGCTCACTTTATTATGCTGCAAGTTGCAGCCAAAAGTTTGCTGTCAATTTACAGCTGATGACAAGTTTTCACCGAAACTTGTTCGATTTTAAAAAACTTCAAATCACGTTGGTGCTTTCATACATTTTATATGTATATCGCCGAACTCCTGCGGCGTTGCATTTTTGTTGCAGTAAAAAAAATATAAATAATGAATTTTTCCACGAAAACGAAAGTTACTTCACACTCAAAACAGAGACAGACTACAACAACGCCCACATTTATAGCGCTTTGTCATATCGCCTCTTTGTTTTTTTTTTTTTATTATTTAAATTGTACGCCCCCGAATTATGCTATCTCAGTTTAATTGGTCTTGAAAATTAATTTAATGCTGGTATTTTTTTTTTTCAATCTTTCACTCGCTACAATCTTCATTTTAAAGTACTTTCTTTGCTTTATGTATCTACGAGTATGCATCGGATGAGCTGTCTAACAGCAATCTTAACCAAATGATAAATGGTTACAATTTTAACGCTTGATTAGCACAATGTGCCACGGCAGTCTCGGTTAGTCAATCGTGCGTTTGCAAATTTGCAGCTTATTTAAGCATTTTCTGCTGAGATACATTGTGGTTCTTTTCTGGATTCTGTCTTCGACTTTCTTGCAACTATTTATTATATATTTTATTTTGCTGCATTGTATGCTGCCTGACCTGACCACAAGTGTCTGCTGCATGCAGTCGTCGCTATGGGGATATCATTCGATACGTGCTACATGTTTTATGCTGTCAACATAAGCTCAGCTCATTCGAGTGCATTCACTTTGTTTGGAGGGTGGTTTGAAGAAAATGAAAATGTAGAAAAATATGTTCCAATAAAAACAAAAATTCGGAAAACTTTTACCCAAGTCGAAGATAAAGTTGTAGTATATCTATGGCACTATAGACGCAATAGTATGTTGTCAGAATGGCTGTATCATCAGCAAATTTAAGAATCATAATATCCGGAGGATCATCCATAGGAAGCGAATAAAGTGTTGGCTCCATACGCTTCATTGTGGTATAACAACATTGATTGCTCTCACCGTTGACTCTACTCCATCGAGAAGGTTCGATCAACCAAATAACTCTTCACTAGCAAGAACAATTGAGTCAGTAGTAGACCCTTGAGTTTGTACAGCAGGCCACCATGCCACACTTTATCGAAAGTTTACCTTACTCTTTGACTGATATCCGTCAATGATAAAGTTTTCCACCCTATTTAACTGTTCCAAGCAGATAGGGTTATATCCTCCTCCTGCAATTCTTGATTGCAAGTACATATTCTCCTTAGGAGTCACGTCTCGAAGAGCTTTGCTAGGGTTGATAAAATACTGATTGACCTTGTGGATCATACAAAACCTTGCCTTCTTCCATTGTGATGGAATATATTCTAGTCTAAGCACCGTATTGAAAATAAGGACCAGGAAAACTACCGCCTTCATAGGCAAAGCCTCTACGTGGCGACTAGAGAAACAACTGTTCAGGACTGTCGAGCGTTGTCTGGACAATGCATTTTCTGCTGTTAGAATTGTAATTCAATGGCTGAAAGAGGACCTGATCGGGATTTTTGAGGACACACTTCGCCAGAGTCCACAATGAGTGTCTTTAGTTCGTATCAGTGGTAACATTTTGTACAAAACGATCGTTGTCCTTCTGCCCCTACAGCTTCGGAAGCTTTCTGATCCTATTGGCGACTCTGCGGCTGACTCTATTTACATTATAGTATCTGTACCTGGTGGCTATATTGTCGTCTACGTGTCCTCTATACCAAAAGCAAAGCTTCTACAGCTGTGGGAGTCTGTCTTGCAGCCTTGAATCTTGCTTAGGACTTTCGGAGGCAGCAATAACGGTAGATGCGTGCAACTTATCAAAAAAAAAAAAAAATAGTTGCGCATTTTCGATATTCTGTGGTAGACGGAACTCAAGATTACAGTCGAAGGTTTTCTCCAGCTCCCTGCAAAATGTAGCCATATTAAAAAAGTGGTAGCAGGCGTCTCCCTGGTCCTTAAAGAGGAATCCAACGTAACCCCACAGAAACAGGTGAACTGGAGAGAGTTGGTACTCAGCCTTTATTGACAACTCTTCTGGTTGCAAGCCATTGAAGATGAAGAAGTCGTTGGCGATGGATGTATAACCTTGAGCGTAAGGAAAATGTGTCACTTTTCCAGTAGCTAGGATTTGTGTTAAAGAGTTAAGAAGTATTTCCTGTAAGCACCTGCCCCTCCTGTCCGCTCTTAAGCTGCCCCATAGCTTGTGTTTGGCGTTAAAGTCATATCCGATAAGAAACTTTCCTCTTAACCTCTAACTGCTTACACAGCCATGAAACGATTGCTGGCCGAAGTCTAGTAATATTATTCGAAAGAAATATAAAAAGAAATTACCATTGTTATGGTGTTCCAAATGAGGTAGTCGATCACCAAAAAGCATTTATGACTCAGTGTAGTGTGATGCTCTAGTTTGCAATATGCAGTAATAGCTAATACCTAGCACACGAAAATGTGTACGGCTCTATGCGAACTTAATAGTCCTTAACAACATCCTAAACGTGTTAATTTTCAAATAATTTTTGACAGCAATTGCACACGCCAAGAGCCAAGTAAAAGAATTTGGCTCGCGAAAGTGTTTTGCGATTTCCAACAGCGTGCTCTCGTTTCTCTGCTTGAATGGATGAAGACTTCAAATAGTCACTGTAGCTTTTAAAGATTGTTGTTTTTTAGATGTGTTTGAGGAGTCTTGCTGTTTAGGTTCTAGCGAAGCTACCGATTTCTCAAAGTATCAGAAGTGATCTTCGCAAACAGAATCACACTGCTTTGCTTTTCTTCGTCTGACAAAATATTGAGGACGAGCTTGACTTATTCACAAATCTATGTCAGTTTTGATTTGTCAATTCTTATCTCATCTGCGATTTTTTAAACAATAAACTTCTTGTCAGACTTCAAAACATCACGCACATATTGCACGGTTCTGAGTTCAAGGACGATCTTTTGCATCCTTGCACATTTTGTGTTATTTAATTTGAACACCATAGCGCTTTTCCAGAGATCACCCCATTTTCGACTTTGAATGTGTTTCTCGACATAGGATCACCAAATCCAAAGTAACTAGCAGTCTTCACCTATCTGGCGTGCTGAGATCCCAGGAATTAAACAGCTTGGCGGGAGTGTGTTGCAGTCATTTCCGATTATTTTTTTATACACCCTGTATACATATGTATATTAGAATTCTAAGTCTATAAGAACCTACAAGATCGAGTTGCAAGTTATATTAATTCTATAGTCGTGCGAGATTCTGCAACATTGGTGTTGCCGTGACAAATCCGACAGCAAATTTGAAAAGTGGATTTTTTTTATCAGAAACGTACTTGAAGGGGTTTGGAGTTATAAGTCGGGTTCTGATCACGGATACAGCAATCCAGAATCCATAGAATTTGAATGTAAATGTTTTGTAATGAAAAAATTGCCTAGAAACTGTGTTTAGATGACAAACAAGTATTGAAAGGTGATGGCAGAGTTCGGACTACGTATTCAGATTTGTATTCGATCCCGAACCTATAGAATGAGAATGTGGTTCGTGGGAAATTAAATATTTTGTTGTGAGAGCATGAGTGACAATTTCGGGTGCCAAAGATATACTCTTCGGCAAACGAATTGGTCAATCAGTCAAAAGGAAAATATTATAAAAAAATTAAAGAAGTAATTTTTATTTATTTTGGTTACCGAATTCCGAAATATAAATAGAAGCGCCCACGCATTTACACCATATGTACTTATATTAAAAGAAAAAATCTAAAATTTTCGTTCAAACTCCCCACGCATTTCTAATCAATTTCAAGCACTTCAATCTGACTTCGAAAATAAATCGTTTTGCGGTTTGTGTGGTGTAAAACAATAAAAACAACAAAAACAATTGTTGAAACAGCAGCATCAGCAAAAACAACAACAATTACAGCAAGAAAAAGCCAATTGCAAAATAATGAAGCAATAAGAAGAAAAAAAAAGTTGAAGAGAGTTAGAAAGTGCAGCGCCAAACCCAACATAACCGAACCACACCACACCACAGGCCATATGGAGCTTATTAGAATCTGTAAATTAAAAACCACAAATTCAACTCGAAGAAAACAACATTTGCACAGCACGGGAGTGAGTGGTGTGTCAGTGTATGAAGAAAGAGGAGTGCAACAATATAATTCTTGACCTACATAAAAAGCTTTGTGCGACATGCAGCAACATGCGAATGAGTGCACACTGTGATGTATTAGTGGTGAAATGCACAATTGCATCCTTGACATGTATGCGTGCGTGTGTAGACGTATGCAAGGATAGGGTTTCGCTCGCTTAGAGGTCAACAACCAAAACAGGCGTCAAAACAACAACACCCACACAATGAAGTGTGAGCGAGATAGTTAGTTAGAGTGCGGGCTAAAGTATCATCAACGTATGATACTCAATGGAATCTCTGCGGCATACTAAAATTCAATCAGTGAAATAGAAGACAATACTGTCGAGCAATTAAGTTTATGTGCTCATATTGTATTTCCCGCAATTAGGCAACAACAATAGTGTCATCGTTTAATTGTTTTGTTTAACCATATATGCATGTGTGTGTGTGTGTGTTTGATTTTTATGAATTTATCTAAAGCAAATGCCAAGTTCAATGTACGCGCCCGCACCACAAAAATATAAAATACAACACTAACAAATAAATAACTAAAGCAGAGAGACAACAGCGGGAAAGGCTTTCACACTTAATTAAAAGAAGCTCACAGTGAGAGCGCATGTAGAGATTTTTTCTACAATTCACCACACACAGCTGATTTCTTTGCTGATCTTCATTCATCATCATCAAGCAGAACTTTCATTAATGACCATAAAAGAGCTTTAAGTGCGCCTAGCTGCCTGCCGCCCCCTAAGCTACTCTTTTCTCATACGTGCTCTCATAACTTTTGCGTTGCGCTCTTCAGTAGGCTTTTAAAGCAAAACATTGTTGCTCTGATCAGTTTTTAATGCTGCACAGTGGTTGTACTGTTTTGTAAAGTTGGTTAAATTTTTTTAAAATAAATTATATATAATTATTTACTGAGTTGAAGCATATTTAATTAAAATGCTAAATTTTTTTACTTTTCGCCATAAAAAAAAATCGACCAAATACATTTTTATGGTTCCTTTGCCATATGAATAATACATTTTCAAAACATTGTTGGAACACCATGAAATTGTTTTACAGAAAATATGTTATATCTTGTCTTGTGTATTATAGCGTATTTATTTTCAGCTTTAAATAAATATTGACATATTTAAAATATATTACATATTTCCCACGGTTGTAGCATACAACTTTTTTAATCACAATGTTCCAGTTGCGGAAAGTATTGATCCATTTTCTTGCATGTCATTTCCTCATCTTCTCACGCCTTAAAAAGTAGTGACTGCAGTACCGCTTACGGTTTTCCAACAAATTTCCGAAACCTTTTGGAAAACACTTAACTATTCCTCTTTCTTAGGGCTCTCGAACAAATTTTAGGAACCTTTGTCAGTGGACTTCTCATTTTTTTATGTTTTTCTGTCTCTATTTCCTACATATATAAAAAAAATATCATAAAACGGCTAAAAAATCGATCTAGGGAGAGAATTTTGACTTAAAAAAAAAAAATATTTATAAAAAAAAGTTCTTTAAGAGGGGAATATAGTCGGAAAACCAATCTTTATTTATTGACTATTATTTATTGAAGTCAACTTATAAGAATTATTATCAGAAAACTTGAAGTCAATAAGTGGCAAATGCTTTGTTGCTGCAGATGCTTATTTCTGTTTCTCTCTTTCTAATTTCTAATAGAGCAAAAGGATGTTTTGGATCATGCAGCAGCTGCAAGCTAGTTGTCTTATGGGGCTGGAATCAATGATTCGTTTTCCCAAAACTATTTATTTAAGTCGGTAGTCAACATTTCTCGAAAACTATTGAAACGATTTCGCGCAAACTGGCAGAATTCCTTTACACACTAAATACTCGGTTCTGTACGAAAGATTTTTTTTTTCCTTTACAATTTATTTTTTTAATTAAACAAAAAAAGGCAACTTTTGGTAAAAATCGAAGTTTTTTGATTACACCTTTACCAAAAATTCAAAAATGAATATTTTCTTAATTCTTTTAAATTTTTTAATTTGAGGGACGCAATCATGAGTTATCTTGACTACCGCGTGGAACATTTTTTTGAGGAGACTCGGTTCTCGTATTTTTCAACAATTTTTTTTTTTTAAATTTTGGAGAATACCCTTAGATTAATGGTAATTTATGTAAATAATTTTAAAAATTAAATATAATAAGGTAATCTAAAAACAAAAAAAAAACGGGAAAATATGTTTTTTTTTTATCTTAGACCCTTTTTGCCCCCTTAATTACCCCCACCTTTCTGAATTTTTGTATGAACCAATAATGTGGTTGTTAGTTCAGCTAGAAACGCTAAGTTTGTTATTTATTACAGCAATTCTTATAAAATATTTCATAAAGTTCCAAATTGGAAAGCGTTACTCCCATACAAAAAGTCGAGTCAATATAGACATATTGGTCTGTCGTTCCGTATGAGCTTTCAGAGCTTGAAGAGCATTGGAGCCTTCAAGTGCGTGGATGTTTAGTCTCCAATATATTCTTCAATTTAATATTTTATGAATGTGCCAACACCTATTTAAGAAGTAGTACTCATAAAAACCTGCACCTCTTTTCTAAGTTTTTGAATATGGAAATGGTTGATATACCTCTAACTATATAGTAATGGGTAAACTAAGAGTTTGCAAATGTATGTATCAAGCAGTAGAAGGCGAACCAGACTCCATAATGTATAAATATTTTTAATATGCATAAAAAATTAAGTCGATATAGACAAGTTCGTCGTCTGTCCTTATGAAAATCGAGAGCTTCATGACTATTGAAGATGGAACATTCAAATTTGCATTATTCATTGTTCAGATTCAATGAACACGCATCACAAAATGCTTTTCTTACAAAAACACATTAATTGCGAGAGATTTGTTTTGGAATCGCTCACAATTCCTGCATTTTTATAAGAAAAACTATTTTACTGTGATTTAATTAAACTTGAGTAGACAATTTTCTTCGAACAAAAAATAAATATGTATTGCAAGAAAAATCATTTCAAATAATGTAATACTTTGATTGCCTGCAAACCACGGTACACCATAGTTGCCGGGTTTTTAGTTCTTGTAGCTTTCTGTTGTTGTTTTAGCTTTTGGGTGGTTGCAGCGAAAATTGAGCGCCATAAAAGGCCTAACTTGTTGCTGCTCAAAAAACAATTCTTGGTACGATCTCTCTCTCTCTCGCTCACTTGTTACGCTCTATCCCGGTTTTTAACACTCTCGTTTGTAGATAAATTGTTTGTGTTTTTTATTTTCGTTTAGTGTTTTTCACTAATTTTCAACAGCTGGACTTTTTTTTTTTCTTGATTGTTGTTGTTCAAAGCTTCAAACGCTCTGCTGCTGCTGCTGCTCTTCTATTAAGTTTTGCTCCTCGCTTGTTGCCTTTGATTCTCTGTATGTACTACTCGGTCGGTCGGTCGGACGCTCTGATCTGCAATCGTTCGCTTCAGGCGCGTTTCTGTTTTCAATGCTTTTTCAGTTACATTTTGTATCTCAATTCGTTCGCGTTTTAAATTCGCCCGTGACGCGGTTTCGTCGCATTTGAATTGTTTTTTGTTGTTTTTGTGTTTTTAATTGATTTTCGCGTGCAATTTTCCTTTTAAATAAAAAACACGAAAAATAAAAGAATTGGCTTTTTATTATGAATTAAATATTGCAAGCGCATATTTCGCGTATTTTGTTTTAATTTTGGTGCAAGAAAATAAAAAAACGCAAGAAAACCAAATAAAAATGTGCTAATAAAAAATGAAAATTACAAAATTATGAGTTCATGCGCGAAAATAAAGCGCAACTAAAAAATAGAAATAAAAAAAAAAAAAAAGTAAAGTAAACTGCAGAAATACATAGATGTATCTGTTAAATTTAAACATGTTATTCTACTTAACGAAAAAATGCTTAAAAAAAAAAAAAAACAATTTCAATTCAATCAATGGATGCTAAAATAGTCGAAATGACCTCGAAATTTGTACATTTTCGGTGGTTGTCTGTCGTAGTTGTTGTTATTGCTTGAATGTATCTCATAGATACATTGCAGTTGCACTTATATACACTTATATATATGTACTTATAAATATGTCTCTATGTTTGTGTTTATTTTGCAATAACCAGCCAGATCGTGTTAAGTGAGTCAGCTAATTAACTTAGAAGCCGTTTTAAGCGCTAATTCAACACGCCCAAAGTAATTTGAAAACTTCAAAAACGACCTTCGATTTATTCGGTTTCATAAGTCTGCAAAAAGAATTTATCACAAACAAGCGCCAGCAAGTAGGGAGTAGAATTATGTTTAATCTAATGAAAAAAAAAAGAACATTATTTTTAATTTGCTCTTATCAACCGCAATGAGGCGCTGATATGTTAAAGCAGACAAAAAAAAACACAAAAAGAAATTAGATAAGCGCAAAATTAAATTAGAAAGCCTCGCCTCGCCTTTGTATTCAATTTGAAAACTTTGCGCATTTAAATAAATTTGCCAAAGAAAAAAATTAAATTGCAAACAAATTCAAATAAATGCAAAAAAATACAACAACAACAAAACACTACCGGCACTGATAAGCAAATACTCACGTCAGCACATTAAAGAGGCAAACAAATACAAAATAAAAAAATTAAAAAACACAAAAAAGTCAAAAGAGCACGAAAAAAAAAATAAAAAAAAACATACAGCTAACACCTTCGCACCCAATGCGGAAAGCAATAAATGAGACAACAACAACAAACAGTAGCTGTAATAAAAAGAAGAAGAACAAGCAAAACTGTTGCCTCTGATAAGAAAACATCAGATCGCTGTCTCTGCTCAGTTAACCCTAACATTGTCTTCAGGCGACATTTTGACCCAAATTACTGGTTTATAAGATTTTAAATTTTGTGGTAAAAATATTAAGTTGTAAATTTTTTTATATATGTAGTAGATATTTGATGGATGTATCGCTTTCGGTTACAAATGTTTTGGAGGTTATTTTGCTTTGGAACTATTTGTATAACTTATATCATACTTATAGAGGGTATTCCATTTAGATGTGTATTAGCTTTTATTAAAAAAAAATAAAAAAAATTCCAAATATTTTAGAGCAATTGTTTCATTGGAAAGTTGACTATTTTCGCAATAATTCCGTTAAGAGTTGTGAACCGGAAAGCTTTCGCTGTCTCAAGAATGCTATGGTTTGGGCTTCGTTCTTATAGATTTTATTCCCAGAGATATTGATTTAATGGTCTTCAATGGTCACTTTCTGCCAATAAAGTTACCTTTTTGCCCAAAACACAGTAACTCTGTTTGAGCTTTATTTTATCCTTAAACTCTATAAAAAAAATTTATGCATTAAAATCTTCAAAAATTGCGTTACGTAATACGTGAACGCTCCCTTATGGGAAACAATTGAGAATGCATTGGCGGAGCCGTTGTGTGGTGCAAATAAGAGAGAGTTGGGGTGATGGGGAAGTGGTGGCGAAAAAGGGAGATCAAGCATCTGACACCTTTTAAACCTACTCTTACTCGAGCTGTTATTAAGTAAGTTGATGTCAAGGGTGTTGGTGTGCGATTTAGACAGATGCTGCTTAGTTTTATAACTTCCTGGGCGTCCGGAGTGCTTCGTGGATCACGCTGTTATAGAACAGGTGCGCGTAGGAGATAATTCTGAAAGCCTTGTTTTAAAATGAGATTCCATAGGTCCATATAGGTTTAATTATCGCTTTGTATACTAGGTGCTTGTCCTCAATCTGAGAGTTGAGCATCGTCTGATCAGCCGAATGCTTTTTTAGATTTTCATTAAGTTGATACCTCTTGGTGAGCAGATGAGGACTCCATGTTCCCCTTCTATGCAGCATCATACTCAACTATTTGGTTGTAGCGCTGCTTGAAAAGGCAGTTTCGTTGAGATAAACTTGAGCAAATTCTCCTCTTCTCAGCGAGAAAGTCGTTTGAGTGTACTTCTCGGGTTCACCAAAATGTTTCATCTTTTAAGTCAAGTATTGGTGGTGTCGAGCTACCTTTGAAGGATGGCTGAAGTCAACTGTGGGGAGACATTAGAAGGAAAGCCGTGTCGTCGGCATACGTATCTTCTTCGATGATCGCCATGTTAGCTGTATTGAACCTATAAAGGACGGGCACAAGTACGCTTCCCTGTGGAACTCCTGGTCTGAATTTTATTTCAGAACTTTCTTCTCCACATCTCACAAAGGAGTTTCTACGCTCATTGTAGGACCTGATGAAGTGGTAGTAAGGTGCTTGCAGAGTTGTCTTTTGCTTGGGGAGCAGTCCGGCATGGCATTTCGGCATATTTTCACTGGATGGGAGTATTTATTGATGATCTTAATTATTAACTGAATTCAATTCGGAGACGAGGCAGGGACATCAATATTGTCGTACCCACGTGACTTAGATGATCTTAGAATGTTAAGAATTTCCTCTCGCTCAAGTTGGGAACATTTTTCAAAGGGTGAGGATGCTTCCTATATAACATATCAAATAAAAAGTCGGCAATGGAGATTTTAGTTAGTAAATCTTTAGGATTTTAGTTTCCGACTAGTTGTACCTGCACGACCTTTTTAGCGCCCACTTCCAAAAATGGATCGGTATAGGCTTCCCAATCCAATAATAGGACAATACTTTAAGTTATTTTTTAGGATACGAATTATTGCAGAGAACCGAGAGCTCTTGAAAATCGCAAAACACTTCTGCGAGCAAACCGCTTTTCACTTGATTCTCGCCGTGTGCACATTCTGAAAAAATTTCTTGAAAATAAACACAATTACGACGTTAAACCCGCCTATCGCTGTATATTTTTTCTTGTGGTAGGCCAGAACTGTGTGTGACTGCAGTAAATGATAGCTCTTCTCCCTCTCTCTCTCTCTCTCTGATATAAATATCATTATTATCTATAAATAGAATAAACATTTTTTAAGTTAAAATCTTTCTTAGAAGGTAATCGGATATCTGGGTACATTATATATGCCATGAAAATATGAGAGTAAAACTAACTTACAGAGAACTTTAGTTTTTAGTGTTCAACGTGTGATTTTTGCGCTTAGCATGTCATGTGTGCATCAAATCTAATTGATCAGATAGTATTACGTTCCTGATTATTTTGCATATATTTTTTAATTCAATTAAATTCGAAATATTAAAAGAATAATTCGATGAAAGCCGATTTCATGGAAATATTATTTTAAAAAATCGTATATTAATCTGGACGTAGTAGGAGCGTAGTTAGAATTACATATTTCCCTAAAACAAGCAGTCAGATATACATATATAATCGGCAACAGCTTGGTTTCGGATATCGGATTCCATTTGGATAGAGTGGATAATGAGTTTTCTACACCACTCCATATCTGTGGTACTGTTCCATATATTTGTTCAACTCATACATCTTTATTTTTGCTTGACCGTTTTCCTACAGAAACATAATTAAATTTGGTCTACCTTTGGGGCGTTGGACCTATCGACTCTAATAGTTCCAAATATATTCAAATTGGCTAATTTGCTTGAGAAAGATGTATGTCATTTGTTTTTACCAGCTGGTAATAAAGTTTTTCGGAAAGTTCGCCGTATAACTTTTGTATTATTAAGTAGCCTGCGACGATCCGAGAGGTATGGTTGTTATTTTTAACAATCGTTAGAATTTCGATTTATTAGATTTTGTCCATATACTTTTAATCTTTAATGAGTTTGATTAATATATTTCATTGTTTTATGGCGGTTCAAAATGCATTTTCAGTGTACAGTATTTCGATACATCAATGAATTCTTCTATCTTTCTATTACCATTCATATTATGCAACCGCCACTAAAAAAATTTTAAAATAAATAAAACCCTGTGAACTTATTTTTAAGACCAAAAGTGTGTAAAATAAATTAATACATAGGTCTTATCTTAATTTTAAAATATTACAGAAGATATGATGGCGTAATTTACTTATACATACTTGCATTTATAGATAAGGTTTAAGTCTATAAAAGTCGTTGACAAAACCAGAGGCGTACATTTTGTTGTTGGAATTTATTTATTTTCATATTTTTTCGCCAACTTAGCTGTTATGAAACTGGGTGTGAATCCTATAATTGTAAAATATTGGGAGTAGGCATTCGTGCGATTTTTTCTGAAGTGAAGCGTATTCCGGTGAGGCATTTTGCATTGATCTGAACAAGTACTACTCAGAAGGGGTCATGTCTGGCCTATAAGGCGGGTAAGGTAGAACTTCCCACCCAATGTTTTCCAAACAGTTTTTAACCGGTGCTGCAACATGTGGCCGATCGTTATCATGATGTAAAATTATGGATTCGTGAGTGATCCCATATTCTGGTCGTTTTTCCGCGACTGCTGACCCGATTTCAAGAGCTCAATATAACACACTCTTGTGATCACATTAAATATCCCTATTACCTTGACACTTTGGATATTCGGCTTTGCCGTGAATGTTGATAGTTGGTAGTTGGGGTTATCGTTATGAATCCATTTTTCCGAACCAGTGACAATCTGATGCAAAAATCACTTCTTTTTTCTTAACCATAATATACATCTATGTCTTTTACGACCTCTCTGAATCATATGGTGTCAACTTTTTATTTTTATATTTTGATAAAAATTTTTGTTTTGACTTCTGGGCCATCTATGTCCCCTCTTAGGTATTCCGTTGTAATAAAATCTTTAAAAGTTTTTATTTCTCACAGTTAAAATATTGTTAGGTCATTTGCTGACCCTTACTATATATAAAATATTTTCTATGATCATGTGACGGTTAAACCAATGCCAAAACCCTCCCGCGCACTGCTTCACACTAATAGAGCATGAGGCAGGAATTAAAATTTTACGCTCTATGCGCGTTTATTGCTTTTATGCATGTTGTTGTTGTTGTTGTGTGTGTATTTTTTTTTTTTTCGTTTATTATGAAAGCTAACGTCATACTCGTTATTGTTGCTGTTGTTGTTGCTTTAGCTTTTGTTGTTTATAATTTGTTGGCCCTTTATTATTTTTGCCATTTAGAACGTGTCCCATTTTCTTTTGCGTCGTCAACGCCGGCAGCATCGCTGCAAATATCTCTCTTCTTTTCACTCTCTCTCACTCGCTCACACATTTATACAAACAGATGACGATCATTGCTTTAGCTTAGGCTCGCATGACACTTCGTATATGTTTGCGGCGCAGCATTCGGCATTCAACGATCGACGTCGCAGTGCAACACGGTCGTTGTTGTTGTTGCGTTGCATTTGATTGCTTTTGCAAAAGATTGAATTTTTTTTTGTTGGTATTATGAGTCAATTTAATTTAAAGAAAATGTTTGTCTGTTTTGTACGCAGTTTTTTTTTTCAATAAAAATTAAAAATAATAATAGACAAAATGCCTTTTGACATTTAACATTTAACGGTTAAAAAAAAGAACAAGTGAATAACAAAAATAAAAGTAAAAAAAAAAACTCATACACAGTTACAAATACAAATATTCGACAAATATACAGCAATAATTATTGTTATTGTTGTGCCGCATAATGAGCAGCGTGTAGTGTAAATAATTTCAATGTAAAAAAAAAATTATAATAATAAAAACGAGAAAATATTAGTGTGCATTGTATTGAAAAATTGAAAAGAAGAAGAAAAAATAAGCAACTAATTCAAAAATTATAAACGAGTCGAGCGTGTGCGCGCTCACCGCGCTCTCAGTCTCTTGTTTTTTCGTGTGTCTCTCTCTCTCTCTCTCTCTGTTAATTTGAGTGTCAACGGGTCATGGCGCCTTTGCCCTCGCCCGCACCCATGCAGCAGCCACCTCAGCTACCCTTGCCGCTATACGGCACTGTGCCAAATACACCGTTAACCCCACATTCGCCATTTTTTACGCCGACCCCAACATCAACATTGTCGGCATCACCGAAATTTCCAACGAATTATATACGCAGCGAAAAAGTGAGTGTATCAGATTTATTATTTTTTTTTACACATTTTTTATGCATAATTTATGAATAATAATTATGTTCATTTATTCATTTTCATTTATGTTCATTTATTGAATTTTTATGCAAATGAATACACAGCGAAAGAGTGTCATAATTGTATTAAACTTGTACAGATCTACTGTTGCAAGCCAGTTTAAAGCTTTTATTATGAAAATTACCTAAAAAACCGTTTGGTATTCATTAAATTAGCTTTAGCAGCCGGAATACATGGTTTGCTCTGCGTGTATTTCCGATTTGATTTCTTTTGATTGAAGATTTTTGTATTTCTTTTCCATTTTGTTAGCTTTTCTCCATAAGTGCACACTGTGTGAGAGGTAATTTGATAAGTCAATATTAATAATGAAATATAAAAGCGTTGTCCATTTTTAACTCAAATTTTGGTAACATCATTAAAATTTGATTGCGGAAATCTCTAATAGTCGAATCGATGCATGTTGCTTTTGAAATAAAGGGATATACTATACATTGGTGTATGTATGTTTGGTCAAATCTCTCATACGACTCTACATATTCCATATACAGTGATGGGAACTTAGCACACAATGCATGAGCCATAGAGTAATACATATTACATAGTAACGCCACTTCATGCATGCGCTCTGAAAATAGTTGCACTTGGTTCTGTATTTTCAACTTTTAAATTTATGAGTGGCTTTTTCTTCTTTGCAAAATGCTTTTAAAGGTAAATATAAATTGATAACAACAAAACTTTATGAGAAATGCCTTAATTATGTTTTGGATTGCATCACATCGCTGGGGAAAACTTTACACCGCACATCTCTCCTGTAAAATTGCGTACCAATCAGTTTTACAAAAGAGTTGCGCTTTATCGCTGGAACTATCTGCTTAACATTACCCCACATAATTTCAATGGAGTTAAAATTCACTGACTGTGCCGGCCACTGCCACCATATCGATATTGATTTGATCCAAGCAACTATTCATTAAGTTTGAGGTGCGTCTTGGATCACTGTCTTGCATGAAATCTATTTTAAGGGCAAGTTCTCCTCTAAGTATAGTATCATAATGTCTATGAATATTTTTTTGTAAATTTTTTTTAATAGTATTACCACTATCATTCTTAACGGTTTTTTCCTGCACCGACGATCATTTCGAAGGTTCTAAAGTCGCCAAAGGTACTGCTTACCATCAGATCCGAAGCGTTGAAACTTAGATTTAACGCTGCAACGCATATTTTTATAGCAAATTAACGGCTTAAAAAGGTGTTTCTTCGCGAATTCGACTCTTCTTTATTTTATTACTAAACTCGCGGCATCTCAAGCGCTTAGTAAAGCCAAACGGGTTCACAGTTTTCCAATGGATCTTACTTCTGTCGGTAAAATTGCCAAATTTATTCGCTGTACCTCAAATGGATGCAAGTTTTGTTTATCGCTTATACGGTTTATCGCTTCTGGTTGAGACCAAAATTAGTAGAATTACTTCCCACAATCCCATTGATGCATCGCTTGTATGTAGAGCTGGCCATCGCCCCTTCGTATTTTGGCAATAACGAATTGATTTCCAGGTATTCAATTGTCTCTGGTTTATCGGCGTACGCAAATGACTTTACATAACCCCAAAAAAAAAATAACCCAATGGGGTTAAATCACACTATTTTGGTGGCCAATTAATGGGACCATTAACTGAAATTATTCTTTCATCAAAAGTTTCTTTGAGTAAATCGATTGAAAGGTGCGCGGTATGGCATGTGGCTCCGTCCTGTTGGAACCACATGTCAGCAAAATTAATGTCAGCTGATTGAGGTACGGAAAAACTTCTAATCATGTCTATATATCGCTCATATTGCACTATAACATTCAACTAAAAATGAGCTTCATCGCTGAACAAAGTTGATGAAGTGCAAGGACACAACTTCATTTGCTGAGAACGGCGACGAATTGATTTATTTGGGTCTTCTTCAATGCTTTGATGTAAACACCATCAAAAAGTTCCTATATTTAGTCGTCATTGTTTGGTTTTGCAAGAGACATTAATGCTAAACGTTGAGAAGGTTGTTACATGTGGCTCTACAAACCCACACTCAATTTTTAATACGATAAATAATTTCAATATTTACTTTGGTGATGCAACCTCATACTGGTTTTTTTTTTTTTTTTTTTTTTTTTTTAACCTTTTCTATCAAGTTGTGGGTTATACCAAAATTAATATACAAAAACAGTTAATTATTTATTATAGAAAACAAGTGTTTTCGATATTGAGATTCTCTGTACGCACTTAAACCTTAGATTTGTGCGATTTTTTACTCTAAGTGGCATAAAGAATGACGTTCATTTAATGCAAATTATCTAAAGAGGGAATAGGTGAATCAAAATATACAAACTTGGAAGTTCTAACTTCTGTAGTCGTCAATTGCTTATTGTTCATATGAACAGCTATATAGAAGTCGAACTGACTTTGGCTGGCTGAACATTTACTGGTCTTAATACGTGTTGTCTGGACAGCTGATCTCAGCTCCATTTCTGTAATGCTCGAGCAACATATTTGTGCTATTTAAGTCCAGGTTCAATATTTTAATCTTATTTTCCACAAATCAATATTCTTATTGCTGGCGTTACCATTAAACGTTACTGAGGTCAGGAGTTGCTTAGTTTGGAATAGATTGCCAAAGGCTTTATAGTAATAATTATAATCTTATCCTTTCTCCAGAAAGTTCCGGCAATCGCCTTAAGAACTATGTTTATCAACTTATGCCGATTGTTCATCCCGGTGACATGAGAAAATAATCTAATCATGGTATCGAAAGGTTGAAGCGGCCAGTAAGAGCAAGTACTATAAGAATTCAGGTTGTGAAAATTGAAGTCTTCACCTTGTGGGCAGAGAGTTGTATACATTGAAAAAATTAAACAAATACTCCAAATAGATTTCCATTCTCCCACAAAACTCAACGCTATCTATGCACGAAGTTAATCCCTTAAGGTAGTTTAATAGCTAGGTGTGGTTTTGTCGGGCAAAAAGGTGGAGGCCGTGTCTTGAAACAAGATTGCATGATCAAAAGTATCAATTGTCTTGTTGAAGTTCTACTGAAACTATGCAAATGATCCACTAGTAAGCAATATGCTTTCATCGAAGGCAACAATGATGGTTCTAGAACTTTCGCAATGGTTGAAAGAAGGGATATAGGTCTATAAGAATATTCCACCATTCTGGCTCCAAGATGTTTCTGTGTGTGAAACATCTGAAAGTTTTCAATAGTGTTTCACAGACCTCACGAGGCCAAGCCGCAGTTTACTTGCTCAACTATGCACTACAATGAATTTGTTAAAATAGTGAAATAGGAAAGCAATACCGTGCAAGACTGTGCCTTAGATTTTTGGCTCGAATTTGATCACGCTGGGCCGCCAAGGAAACCTACCAGCAGGAATATGCTTCTTTATAGCCTTGGTTATCGCGTCTCTTAGATTTGTCTCATCTATCTTAACATCATTGCGAAACAAGGTGATCTGCTCATTTAATAGTACTTTGGCATCCATTTATGAATATGGGACTAAAGTTTGGTCGATATTTAAAGGAACATAATTAATTATTACCTATTACTAAACATTTATATCGATTAATATAAAATTCTTTAGCTTAATGCTTCAAGTTTTTGCCCATGTAGTAACAGATTGCTCTTTCCAAGAAACTTTTTTTAAAAATATTCTTGAAGTACAATTTATTTGGTATTTCGGAATTAGTTTTCCAATATTTCAAAGTTCAAGTATTTCAATTCAATTCCATACCCTAAACTTGCCTAACTAACATTTTATTTCTTCGCTAAACAACAAACATTTCGAAAAATTCTAAACTACAACGATTTCATTTGCCTCTCCGCTGCCTTTTATTGGTGCCTAATTCAATCATTAATTTGCAATTATTCGCTTGAAATTCTTTATTTCTTTCGTGTTTGCAAATGTCAGCGCATCTATTAAAACGTCTAGATATCAATTTTGTAATTAGTTTTGCCACAATGATGAAGCCTCTATGGCCGCTGCTACACTCTACACCTAGAAACATTCATTCATTCAGTCATTCACTCATTCATGCTACAACAATTAGACGCAACACGCAATCGTTTTACGTTTTTATTCTCAAAATGCCAGTCTGTGGCTGCATTTTTTCGTAATAATTAATGAACTTGCAGCTGAAAAACTGCAACTGATTATAAAGCAATAAAAAAATAGAAGAAAAAACTTCTGCCTCTGTGCGGACTGACTGGCGATTTGCCGCATTTCTAAGCCGCTAAAGTTCAAGGTGAATGATGATTTGGTGAAAAATTACCAAGTCGCTGGGAATGGAACAATATAAAATGAAAGAAAATGCATAAAGAAAAACTGAATTTTCACACGCAATTCAAGAAAATGAAATCAAATCAGCAGCAGCTCAGTTTGTAATGAATTTTGCTGTGGCTGGTTGGTGGCTGCTTCTTTGTTGCAATCATTATCAACGCCACCTTTCATTTTCATTTTGGCCATTTGGCGTTTGCGTTTAGCAAAAGATTTTTGCGCTTTTTGGAGCAGAAACAATGCTAAACACATGTTTTGTTTATGTATTCAGATATAGCCTAAAGTTTTCTCAACTTCTATCATGGTTGCATCGCGTTTGTAAACATTTTAATATGCAGATATGCAATGTGAGGCTTTCTTCGCTCCGCTTCGCCTCTGTCTCTTCTTCATCGTCTTCAACTGTTGCATTTTTTCTACACGAATGACGCGCATAATTGCTCTTTTTGAGGTTTCAACTGCAAACATTGAGAAGATACATTAATGTACATGTAGTACTACTGCATGCGAGGGTGGTATGATGAATAGTTTTCAATTGTAGCGAAGCTATTTGAAAATTAAGAATAAAACGAAATGAGAAAAAGGCTCAAACGAATCCAAACGGCAAGCAGTAAAAAACAAGCCAGGAAAAAGACAAAATCTTTTGTCTACAATGAGTTACGCAGTTACATAAAAAGGAAAAACGAAGGGCAGGGTCAGCGAGCCGGTTTCAAATTGCAAATTATTAGCCAAATATTGTCAATTTTCGAAAATGACAACATTTAGAGAAGCATATTAAAAAATTGGCCAAAGATTGTTTAAAAAATATATTACAAAGCCTAATGAGTGTTCACCACTCACAGGTCTTTTTTATACCAAGTTCCCATAGAAGAAATGTTGTGCAAAACCCATAAGGAATATACATTCTTCATCGGTTTTAAAAGAAGAGTTGATATAGAATTGTTAGTCTGACTGTCTAGCGAAACCATCGAGAATTTAAATGGTCTTACCCTCCTTCCTACTGGGAAAGAGGATAAGGTGGCGGGTTGTGTTGGATGGAACTTATCATGCAAAACTAATCGTCATTTTATAGATATGTATTTTTAAAATTACTAAAGATGTCAAATTTGGTCTACTTTTTGTTAATCCTATTTTGGTCCATATGGGACCACTAGCAGGGGTATTGTTATTTCAGCTAAAATGCCAAATTTGGTAAATTTTGAGTCAATCTTAAAAAATATACTATTAGGGTAAAAGTGGGACCACAGAAAGAGGTGGCAACCCTTCAAAAAATCAATTCAAGAAGCAAGAACTTCAAGACTAAAAACTATGAAAACAAGTTTGGATATTTAAAGCCTTCTATTCCCTCTTCACATAGCTTGTATTTAATGAACGTGCCAACCTCTCTTTTGAGAAGAATTACCAATAAAAATCTGTCCCTCTATTATAAGTTTTTTGATGAATTTTTTTTTTTTCTATTATTTTAGCTAAAAATTTAAAATTTTGCGTATCTTACTTTAATTCTACTAAAGTATTCCATATAGGTCCATATCGAAGCTCTAGAAGGTGTAAACCCACACAAATCTGTCTCTTCCCTTTCTGGGTCTTTTTAAGAAAATTATTTCTTATGATTAGGTTTGGTGTAACTTATATTAATTCCATTGAAATATCCTATATGAAACCAGATAGGAAAATATCCCGTATACCATTTTAAGGTTCTATGGGGCACGTACGGGGTATCTCGAAGTTGAGCACATTCGACTGCATCCTTTTTTTCTTTGACTTCATTCTTAAAAGTATCAGTGTATGTTTTTCGAGTACCAAAAGATAGATTCTGATGTGTAATGTCGTCAACTAGACGAGATGAATGAGTCTCTATTGGAAGCAGTCAGAACTCATCAATCGACTAGATGTAGCTTTCAAATTTGCAAAAACTATTTCAAGACTTTTCCATCAACCTATTAGGTTAAATTCTTAGACTTCTCTTACGCTATTTGTTTATGTGCCTCCATTTGTTCGTTTTGACGAATTTAATTTCTAGCCCACTTATCTCTATATATACACACACACCATATATGGTCAATATTAGATACTCAGCGATCCAATACCTCCTATGTACCGAGTTTCAAAAAGGCTGAATGATTTTTTCAATAAAATTGTCGTCATTTTGGATTCACCATTTTGAAAGTCTCAAATCAGCTTTTATTATCAGTCGTCAGTTAATTGGTTTTTCCGAGCAGTGTGCGACGGTTTTGTAGTTGATAAATGTTTCAACAACATTTTTGTTCAGAAAAGAATTCTTGAGAGCAATTTTTTCGACCATTTTTCCACTCATTTCATGTTGTACGAAAACTTCGCACTTGCTGCCTGTTCCAAGCATGTGGAGTCGCCCCAAAACTGTTTTATGATGAAGTTAGCGGTGTGCTCTTACGATCATGGCCGATATTTCATCTTCATTGAACACTTCGTTTATTGAATTCTTCAAATTTTAGCACTGCACAATATTCGATTCTATTCATTTCTGTAAAGATGCAAATAATTCCTCTATTTAAATGTCTGAATTTACTTTCAACTCCAATTACTAGTATCTCCACTCTCGTACAGTACTTCCTTACCTCTACCACTCCACACAACCAGTTTAAACGCTGAGGCTAAAAACAGACAACTTCATTTTATTCGTAATTGTTTTGGCCCATTTTTCCCTTACGAAGAATTTACGTTTTGGCTTATTGCTCTTCACTCTTTGTTTAGATTTGCAATCTGCAAACTGAGATTTATGTAAAGTTGCATACTGGGCATACGCAACGAAAGCAAAATCCATCACGCGGCTAATAGGCTGTGTAGAGAACAGCTTTGCTATACAGTTTTCAGCATAACTCAACTTCCTTGCAACAGAAACATTTTTTTTTGGAATTGTTTGTATTTTCTGTTGCATAGCAATCAAACTCAGACATTGCCGCCACCACCACCGCCACCAGCACAGTTAAATCTTTCACAACTGCAACTTCATTCGAGCCGTTATTATCATCATTATCATCTTCTTCATCATTCTCAACATGATTCTCTACTTCAACAACATGCAACGCCGGAAACTGTTAACTGTTCTCTCTGTCGCTGGAAAAGTTGCCGGGAAAATGTTGCTTTCTTTTAGTCGAAGACAGCTCGTTTCTTGTTCTACTTTATTATTATTATTGCAAATACTTGACTTACCACTTTAAATCATCACCAACCATCATCACACAGCAGCAGCATTCAAAGCGAAAATATCTTTTAATGTCCGACAGCTGTTTGCTTTATGAGAAAGTGTTGTCATTTATCAAAGACGTCGTCGTACTTTTTCCTGTAGTTGATGTGTTTTTGGCGTCATTGAGTATTTCTAGATACACTTCTTGCTGCAAGAAGTGTATCTAGATATACTAACGAATTCTATTTGATAAAGGAAATGGTTTTTGGTGCACAATAAACGCAGACTATCTTAATTATGATTTTTAACTGCAGCACGGTTTGCAGCTTTGAATGCTTTGAAGTCTGTTTGGATCAGTTCTACCCGAAAATTACCAAATAAATTGCATTTAATGCTATAATTAGTCGATTGCTGTAGACGAAATTTATTTGTTTGTATAGAAACACAGAGCTAGCTCGATGCTAGTTTGTATGTCAGCTGTATATAACTTGTATAACGTCTTCATGTATAGCATGTACTGAAGTTTTAGCGTTTCGAACACACAGAGAAGACAAGGTCGGTCAAAAAATATTTCATCTCTAGAAACTGAGCTGTCGGTAGTATATGCATTGATTTTGTGGAGTAGATCATATAGGTGCACTCTGTTCAATGACATCTTCACATCTAATAATACAGTGGATCACTCCAACACGATGAAGTTTCTCTGGGCAGCCATGCTGATCCCTAAAGCAAAATTGGTGGAGTGGTAAGACTTCCTAACTGCTTATTACCTCGACTTCTACCAAGAAACATTCAAAACATTTCGTTTATTTTAGAGAAGGTCGGAAGTTAACTTGTCAGACGCTACATTGTAATTCCGAATACCAAGCTTAAACAGGTTTATAACGGCAGCATCAAACTTAAACAGTATCGGCCAAGTCCTCACAGTTTACTAGATTAAATGGTGCAAAACATCTCTCAAGCTCGTCAGTTAAAGCATCCTCATTTTTCTTATTTGTGCTACATCAGATCTTAGAAGCACTACGAAAAAAATAAAGGAATTTAAAGCCTATTTTCTTGTTAGGATCTGCGTTTAAAAGAAACTGGAGGAAATGCACTTCTTCCAGTATCTTCTCAATTTGACGTTGTATGCCTTGCTCTTAAGGAGACCCTTAATCAGCATCGGAACCAATTAATACATTGTCGAATTTTGGAAGTTAAACTTCTTGAAGTCTGGCTTTTTACTCTTGTTAAACTGAGTTTCAGGAGGTGAATTCGGAGTTTCGTAACGTTCAGCGGTAATTGGAATTTTATTTGGCGTAGCTCCACCCCCCATATAAGCTTTAAAAAAATTTTCTATATTTTTCCATCGGTTTGAGGTACAGTGATGAAATTTGATTTTAATGAGAAAGGGAGAAGTCATCCTGATAATATGGTTCCAAAATGGAGGGGCGATACTCCGTCCCCATATAAGCTATATACAGAATTCGTTAAATTTTTGCATCCATTGAGTACAGAGATGACATTTGGTGTACATGTTAATGGTATTGGGAGAAGTAATATCATTAAGCTTCGTTAAAATCCGTGGGGCCGATGGCCCACCCCCTGTAAGCGATGTACTAAATTTGTCAAACCTTTGTTACCTTTTGACCTATTGGGATCAAATGTGGTATACATGTTAATGGGCTTTGAAGTACACCGTTGAATGGCAATGGGATCGGAAAAAGTAATATCCACTTGATAAGTGTAAAAAGTCATACGCGGGCAACCAATTGGAAATGACGTGGTTCTGAAGTGGTTCTAACAAAACAACGCAATGTGTCACATGTCAAGCGGTATATTAGAGTTTTTATAGGAAGGGCTCCCAGAACGCACTTTTTTCAGAACAGACGATATGAAATGGCCGGCAATATCGTGCGATTAAACGCTTTTTGAAAGTCAAGAACTTCAAAACAATGTGTACATCGAGCATTAGAAGTAAATTTTTTTTTATTTTAGTGTACATTTAAAAAAAATCTCACATACACTAAGTGAAAATATTTTATGTATTCCAACTTTTCGCAGTGAATGTGTATTTACATATATTATACAGCGAGCACTCAAAATATTATGTATTCATTACTGAGCAAGTTTGCATTCGAATGTATAAAGCGCGCTCTAGAGTACCCATAGAGTATTCATTGTGTGAATAAAAAATAATATATTCATTAAGTCAACTAAATTAATTTCAGTGATTAATTAGTATAACATAATTCACCCATAACGAAAAATCTGTTTAAAAATCATACAAACTCAATTATAGCCATAACATGTAATCAAAAATAAATCCTCTTGACATCATGTGCAGTTTATTATTTCGATAATAATACATTTTGTTCCAATTTACCAGTGCTTGAAGGCTTATCGTACATAACACTCAAGTATCTGGAAACAGTATTTCTTAATTGAGCAGCTTATCAGAGATTATGCTGTGACTACTTGCTGTGCAACATAATTTCAAGCGTTTACAAAACGTTGACCCGTTTTATACTTTTGGGCAATCAATTTAAAAAAGGTGTTTTTTCTTCTTCTTCTTTAAATTGAAAGCAAGTGCACTCAGAAAGTATTTCAAAATAAGCAACAGTGTCGTCTATCCAACGCCGCCGCAATACTTAATTAGTGCGCAATCAGTGTCAATCTCCTGTGCAACGCGGCAACAAAACACAAGTCAACTGACTCTATTATTAGGTACTGCATAAAAAATAAATACAAACCAGCTTGCCGCGAAAGAGATTTCCTACTGCTTTTCACTCAATCATTCATGCAGACTATCACTTTTCTCGCTTTGCTATAGTAGACGACGACGTCGTCGTCTTCAGTAAATTGCAAAACGCCTGGAAAAACTGTCGCTGCCATCCATCTAACAATCTAGTATCTAGCGCACAACGCTTGAAAGGAAACTTAAACGCAGTAGTTGCGGAAAAAATATTACTTTCAACTTTCATTTAAGCCGAGTGGAAAAGTGTTGAAAGAATTGCACCTTAAATGGCAAATGATTAATTGGCGCCAACTCAATTTGCCGCCGCTGTCACTGGCGTGTTTTTTGCGCCGCTTCATTTGCATTCTAATTGCTTAGAATCATATTTGCGTGAAAGTTGATTGAAGAAAAATGAAGTTTAAACTGCAATTTAATGGAAAGTATGCAGTATATCGCTTTCAATTCTGTTGAAAGGCGGCGCCAATTTGGAGCGCCCCCTACAAAGCTGTGCGCCGCATGTCGATTTTTATATGCGATATGACTTGATGCTGCTGGTTTGAGTTTATTTTACTCATCACCAACGTCTGCTGCTTCATTGCTGCATACTCGTGTACATCATTTGCAACATATTTTAATGTGGACTTTTTTTATTTTTTATATATATATACTTTTTTTATATACACATAGTCTGTCAGTACATTCACAAAAATTTGTATCGCATAAAAAGTTGTTTTCAGCTGTCGTTTCGTTGACTTTATGTATATTGTATGTATTTAGTGTGAGTCAGTTTCTGTCTGGCCTTAAAAGTAGCAAAAAATGTTGCAGCGATATTTCAGTTCGCTTACATTTTTGTGTTGAATATATACGCGAGTACATATTGTATTGAACCTATCGAACTGTGGTGTTAAAGTATTTTTGTATTCCAGTTTCTCGATTTTTTTTTCTGTTTATTATTTTTTTCATGTTGCATGTAGTGGCTTTTCTTGTTGTTTGTTGTCTGAAAATATAAAAGAAGTAAAAAAACGTGCGCCATTTTTAATTTGCTGCCTTTGGCATTGCACCGACGCCATCACGGCTTGGTAATATGTATCGGCGGCGGTACCTTTACCTACCTAAAATGTAGCGCCTTAGATGCCAGTGTTAGATTACAGCTTGTACTGGTTTTATATATTATTTATTGCAATTTTTAATTTATTTTTTTCTAATACACTTTTCAATGCGAATGAAGGTATATTGATTCAAATATGATAGATTGAGCAGCTAAGACTACAATATTTCAACTTTACAGCATCTCAAGTCGCTAAGAACTTTTGTTCAAAGTAAGAAAAAATTGCAATGAAACAAATAAAAATGCTTTAGTTAAGATTTTAACAGCTTTTTATTAACTTGAAAATAGTTCTAAAGATTATTAAAGACTAGCTGAATGCCGCACGGCTCGCCCGCGCCCTTTAAGCCAAAACTACTCACATTTGTCCAATGGATATTACTTTTCCTGATCCCATTACCATTTATACCAAATTTAATTGGTTTACCTCAAATTTATGATAACATGTCAGTACTTTTGTTTATTGCTTATATGGGGAGGCGGGACGATTCGAACCAAAATTAATAGGGTTATGTACTTATTTTGATCTCATTCCCATGTATACCATCGTATTTCATCGCTGTAACTCAAATGGATGCAAAGAAATGATAAATGTTGTTAATCTCTTTTTATAAGGTGCGAGGCGTCGCCCTCTCCAATGTTGACCAATTTTAATAGGAATACATCCCCCGATTCCATTAACATGTATACCTAATTTCATATCTGCACGGTAAATGGATGCAGAGATATGGAAATTTTGTTTATCGCTTTTTTGTTTTGCGCTTTTTCATATGACCTTGAACTCTTCCAGCGATTGGGTCTTCATCTCCTCAATACGTTCTTTCAAGACTCTAAGTTTTGGGAACAAGAAAAAAAGTGCAGGGGTTTAAATCCGGTGAATGCGGTGAGACTTGATTATGGTGTGGTTCTTGAAAAAAAAAACTATGTGTGAGCATGTTCATTATTGCGATTTAAAAGTCATGCAATATTTTGCCATAAATCTTGACGTTTTCTTCGTATTGCTTCACGCAACTGTTTGATGGAACTTAGGGTGGTTTATTCGGTCTTGGCTATTCTGGCCATTAAGATGATCGGTTTCGACATCATGTCCATGTCTCCTCATCAGTTACGACCCTTTTTAGCAAATGTGGATCGTCGTTGACATCATTCAACAGTACCTGGCCGATACACATGCGACGGTTCTTTTGGTCAAAATTCAGCAATTTCGAAACAAACTTCACTGCCACACGTTTCATGCCCAAAACATCCGCGAAAAATGCTTGGCATTAGCCAATCGACATGCTGACATCCTCAGTAACTTCTGCAATAGTGACTCGACGATTCTCCATAAATAACTTCTTTCAATGCTTTTTCAATCCTTAAGGCTATTCTGATATTAGCTTTTTGAATGGCCTTGAGCTCTTCCAGCGATGCAGTCTATACCCACAAATGTTACTGTCCCTTCATGAGTCATTTTAATGTTGGGAACAGGAGAAGTTCAAAAATCATAAACAAGCTGCGCTGTCTAAGCATTATTGTGAAGCAATAATATGTATATATGTACATATGTATGGTAATATTCCTTATTGACGTAACAAAATCGTCCGAAAATTGTATGACATAAGCTAACTGATATGCCGATATGCTCAGCAACGTCTCGAATATTCTCAATAATAAATTTCTTCATTGCTTCAACGTTTTCATCTCCAGGCCAGGCATTGTCATTAATATGTTCGCGTGCTAATGAAAAGAGCTTGTATTACTTATAAAAATATTTTTACTTCAAGTAGATTAGCCAAATACCACAGTCAACATTTTAAGTGCATTGGAACACTTCATTTTATTTTCCATAACAAAATTAATACAGCTTCTTTGTTTAATTTTTTTCAATATCTAAAAGTTATATCGACTGCCCGCGAAGTTTTTTTTCAATATCTAAAAGTTATATCGCCTGCCCGCGAAGTTTTCAAACTCACCATTTTTTAACAGACCTCGTAAATATATACTTTATGAGGTCTACCACGACTTATTGTGACTTATTTATACGCTTGTCTCTTGGTATTAAATCCAAATTAAATCAATCAAATATAATCAACTGTGATGAAATGGTTCAAATATCAAAAACCCACCAGAGTCTTCATGATTCACTAAACAACTACAAATTTCTGTAATTCAAGCACCATATGTCAACTTGTAGAGCATATCTTATTACGCTTAATTTCGGTCAAGTCGTTGAACACTCCTTACTAAACGTTTCTTTTTTTTCGAGAAGGAAAACAAAAAATAAAATTTATTGGAAACAAAGCCGTTTTCGATTTCTATTAATATATGCAAAGCATTTGAGGCATTGATTTTCGGTGCTTGTGTTGGCCTTTTTTTCTCAGTTTATTTGCATTTTCCATGGTAAATTTTGTGTATATATATTTCTAACGTGGCCTACAATCAAACGAAATCACCTTTAACGACAGAATTAATTTATGGGTGCAAGTCGTGCTGCAGAGACTTGGAGTGAAGAAAAATTAACAAACAAAAAGTTGTACATAAAAGTGAAATATTTAAAGTCGAACAATGCAACGAATTAGTCTTCGTTTAAGAGTATTTATTTTCTTGGCCAACAAAAAAGGCGACATTTTTTTTCTTTAAAAAAAAAAGCGGCTTTTAGTTAAGTTGATTTTAAACCCCTTTTTCCACTAGGAAAGCATTTTAAGCTTTTTCTATTCGCTGAGTTTCATTTCGTTTGCACATTAATATATGCTAATCTGAAATGCGCTTTTATGCGACAGCAACCAGATCGCCACACCCACGCCAGCGCAGACTGGGCCAGCTTAATGGTGTAGAGTAGTGCTGTGTAGTGCAGTGCTCTGTGGAATGGACGCAGACCAGACAACTTAACTCGAGTCAAACTCTCAAGTTGCTACCAAGAAATGTTGCTGGCGCTTTGGCCTTCGCCGGAGAAGTTGAAGTTGCAATAGACTTATTTATTTTGACTTAATAGGTTTTTCGTTCGTTTTTTGGTTGCATTTTTGCTGCTTGATTTTAGTTTTCTGGAAAGTCGTCGTCGTCTGTCTGGGTTACATAGGTAGACATATCTACAAAAAAAAAAATAAGAAAAATTCGCTTTTGTAAAAAATGCTTTCCTTTTACTTTCAACTTTTCATGTCGTTTTTCACTTTTCTGCTGCTGGGTGCATATATTTTTTTTTTTTCTACTACTTATACGAGTACGTTTCGCCTACAACTTCTTATAAGGTCTTTTTGGATTTTTCTATTTTTTTTTTGCTTCAATTCGTTCGAAAGCAGCACACAATCAATTTGCATTTTACGCTCATTCGTGCATTTCATGTTGCAGTCTTTTTCGCTTCCCTAGACTGCCTTTGATTTTTCTTATTTTTTCGTATTGTATTGAAATATGTATCTGAAACATTTCAGTCTTATTATTGCCTTCATGTGTACTTACTTGTTTGGTCTTGTTACTAGCGAACTAGTAAAATGTTTTCCCTTTCTGTAGCATCGGAAAAATGTATACACTCAGACGTCGTAGAGTTGAGCTAGCATCTTAAACTGCATGCAGTCGGCCGTGTTAGCTTTGGAAATCTAATTTAATGAGATAGATTTTTTGTTGTTTTTTTGTTTGCGAATTTCATTTGCAATTATTTTGATTAATGGACTGGGCGTTGGTCATTTAGGAAAATGAGCTGCTGCTGCTGCTGCAAGAAATGGAAAGTGGCAGTGGTGCATGAAATAGCAGATTTAACCTATTTGAGATTAATGTGCTTGATGAGAAATTTAGCTTTTAAGATGCTAATATTTTGTTTTAAGAAAACTGGTTTATTCTTGCGGAAAGTAATTAAAATTTTAGTTAGACGAGTTTGCTTCATACAGATCAGAAAGAGGGAGAGTCATAAAGTCTTAATTTAATAGTGTGCAAAGCTCAAAGCTAATCAAAGCAATCATATTTTTGATATGGCTTAAAAACAAATTTATATTATATTAATGGGACGCTGCATTTGGTGACGCCTTTTACGCTTATACATGGTGGGTCAACTTAAACTGAACTATCGAACCCAATTATAGCTATGACTTGTGATTATGTCAGTTCACGTGCAAAACATTAGTTTGTTTGTACTTATATGATCTATCTGCTTGAACAAATCAATCTGAAAGCTTTATTTTGACATTCTAAGTGTTGTCGCAAAAATCTCATGCTAGGATCCTTAGATATTCAAGTTCAAATGTCATGAAAATCAGTTTTTTGCATTTATTATAAAAATTTTAGAATATTAAATTTTATACAAGTTTTCTTTCTAGTCATACATTCCACTGCGGAATCGCAAATACCAGTCTTAGTACTGTTTTTTATGTTCCATATTGTTTATCCAAACTTTAACCACTGATGTGGATGACGATTGTATGCTGGATTGACCCAGCACGTTTCCTTGAACAATGCCAACCCCAATTTTCCAAAATTTTGATAACTTATCTCTAACGTAGAAGTGCCTGTTTTGTTTAAGTTTGTACAACAGTCCAGTGCGTCATAATTTGTCAGAAGCATGTTTTAATATGAGCAAATGGTGTAGCAGTCTCCATACAAAACTGCTCCTCTTTCTAAATTTTTGTATTAACAAAAATTGTATATTTTTAATTTAACTTAAAATTCAAAATTTGGTGAAATTTACCTCACTGAAAAATATTGAATATAGCTCCCATACATATTTAGGGTTAAACGGTGGTCAGGATATCTCGAAGTAGAGCTCACTCGACTGTTCGAGTGTTTTTCTTTGATCATGTGTAGTTTGGAAGAACTCGAAACCAATATCCGATGAAATATGCTTGATAAACAGCTAATAAACTAATCAAAACGAGATACTAAGGTGCAAAACAAATGATTAACCAATTATTCTCAAATATATAAACTCCTCTGACTTTAGAGTACATATACCAATACCAAGAGACTGTATATACTTTTGACAAAAATAGTAGTAAAAAGTTGGACTGATCCCTTGGGTGACACACATTGACAAAATTTATCCTTAGCGAGAGCAATCTTTAATAACATTTAAGAGCTGAAAGAGTTCTTTATGATTATTAAGTGTTTGGAGAATGGCATTAGCTGGCTCGGTGCTTCTACTCTTCCAGTGTTGCAATCCATGGGAGTAATAGGAACGCACTTTGACATAAGTGTTTTTTTTTTTTTAAATTTATAGATTTATTGTGTAAAAATGGTTACAAATATATTATTCAAAGTAGTGTCTATCGTTGGCGCAACTTTTTTCTATCTCTCTGGCAATTTTCGGATACTGGGACAGGCAATGTGTCATCAATCAGAAGTAGTAGTCGGAAGGAGCAATGTCTAGAGAATACGGCTGGTAAGGTAGGACTTCCCTTTTAATGTGGACGAGCGTTGTGATGCTGCAAAATAACTTTGTAGTGTCCTTCTTTGCATATTGGCCGTTTTTGCTTTGGTGCGCGGCTCAAATTAATGTAATGGATCCTTATTTATTATACAAAGCCAGTTGCGATATGTTGTAAAAGCCATTCCTTTTTAGCGTTCGTCGTCGCGCTGCTTCAATTCTTATGTCACCTAATTTTCTTGCTTTTGAATCAATACCATGTCATTTAGGTGTTTGATGACTATCGTCTTAAGCACTCTCAATGATTCCGGCAACTGAAGCGTTTAGCACTGGTCCACATAGAGCAATTATTGCAATTCTTTGTCTTCAAACTTTTGATCTTCTCCCGGCCGTTCCTTGTTTTTGTGCTTAAAATCACCATTTTTAATGCAACCAAAACTCCTTCGACGCTTTTGCTCAGATAGAGCACTCGATCGCACTTTTCTTCATATTACAGTAATGAAGAAGAACTCCCCACGAAAACACTTTATTTGGTACGAAATTTGACGTGTGCCAGACAAAATTTGTATTGTTCTTATCGTTTTAACTAAAGCATACAGAGAAAGAAATATTGATATAACCATATACAATAAAAGTACCCAGCGATCCTGTCCATCAACATAAATTTTAAAGAAAAAATTAGATCATTTTCGAAAAATAAAAATTTATAAGTTTCTGCAATAAATTAGCTTTCGGTTGGTCCCATTTGATTATGCAGCAGTAGTCGACCAACATCATTCAGTTCTCTTTACCCAGATAACGTGTTACAACATTTACAATCTCCAGATTGAACCTATTTCAGTGCTATCCGTTTACAGCCCTTAAATTCACAGGGGAAAAAAATCCAAGTGTGACTCTAGAAAGTACAATTCAATGTTTCTGCTCTGTAGTTCTCACTCTTATGGCTACCTAAAAAATCGCAACTTTTGCTTAGAAACACTGCCATGCTGATTCTTTCAACTTGTTCAACATTTCTTCGAAACATTTATTTTCTATTAATTACCTGATTTTACGAAAATTCTCTGTTTGATTTTGGCATCACTAATTCTGGTGAACAGCATCATAATCATGTTCATTTTCTAGCAATTTTTTCGATAATTGCACACGGGAAGAGCCAAGTGAGAAATATTTTAAAGCGTTTGGCTCGCGGAAGTGTTTTACGATTTGCAAGAGCATGCTCCCGCTTCTCTGCTCGAAAATCAAACAACTCTTCTAATCAGCACGTGTTCAGTTAAGAAAAAAATAAATTTCTGACTAACCACAGAAGACGAGTCGCTTTTCTATTTAATATGAAATTATTTATACATAGAAAAGTAATATGGTTTGTTGGACAAACGACACGCGCCAATCTACACAGATCTTTTGGCTCTATTGGAAAAATCGTTTATTTGGTACATAACAAAGCTGAAATGCTAATAAAGAGGCGTATCTATACACATAAATAACTCGTAGATAAATTGTTAATTTGTGCTCGCATCACGTCTAATACGCTGAACCCATTAGTTTCAATTTTGGTATAGAAATAGATGGGGCATTGGAAAAGAACATGGACTAATTTTTCTTAAAACCGTAAGGTGCTGAATTTGTCTGGTCGGTGTGTTCGTATATCCAAAATGTATTGGGAACACGCCAATTAGTACATGAGTGTGAAACGGGCGAAAATAAGAATATACATATTAAGACCGATATTGACTCAATCAGACAACTATTTCGTACAAAAACCATTAAGTGGTAGGTTTGTATATCATTAAAAGTGCGAGGACAGTGAAGCTTCTAACGACTTCTCTAAAATAAAAAAAAAATAAAAATGTTAGGTCTTTAAATGTTCATATAGAGCAATCAATATATCACATAGAGGGCATATCAAATTTTCCTACCGACTAACCTGAGCGCAACAAAGTAATTTCTTAAACATTTATCATAACAACTGGGAAATACCCTCACAGCTAATGATTCTCCCTCGTCTGTTGCAAATTTTTTTTCACATTAATTAAGATCATTTGCCATTCTTGCAAACTTATGATTCTTAACACTAAACACATAATTAGTAACAAACTTCAAACTCCGCCCAACTCAAGGTCAAACTTAGACCATTTTTGCACGTCTAACGCTTCTCTGCTGTTCTTCTCTTGAGAAGATTACAACATTATTACGTAATGTTCTGCAAAACAATGCGGAAGCGTTCATTTGTTCATTCGCCAAAGTCATTAGCATGCGAAGCCACAAATCCACAAAGGCAGGCACTCACTTGGAGCCAACTTTGGACAAGTTAGGCAAAGAAAACTCGTAGACAAATTGTCTCAGCGAAAACTCTATTCAGTGCACATAAATTTCAACACTTATTTAAACGTTGACAAATGAACAACAACAAAACACAGCACGACAAATCGCAACGAAGACATAATCCCAAAGCTAGATCCAAGAACAAACGGTACAAAAGACGCAACTATCGGTTCGACTGACTGACTGACAGGCGACAATAACTCAAAGATTGTGTAAAAAATAAATACATACAGCAGCGTATTGTACTCGTCCATGTTGACAAGAACCAACCGGGTGACCCCTCATTAAATGTAGACTGTTGCATTTTTGTGTGCTGACTGTTGAAGTTCTCACATGAAAAACGATTACAAAATAAAAACATTTTCTGTTACTATTAAGTAAAAAATAAAGAAAAACATGTTGACCATAAAATAATGCAAAACAGTTAGGAGATATAAAAAAAAAACGGTGCAAAGATATAGCATATACAGGGTGCGTGCTAATGATTGGTTTAGGTAGTTCGACATACAGCTTTTTAGCAAGATTAATCTGCTGCGGGCATAATAACTTTAATTTGATACCACGCTGACATGTTTAAAGGAAACATATATATATTTCATAATTTTTAAGATGCACCCTGTAAACATATAACGCGTCACTAGCTACAAAAAATAAATAAAAAAAACTATCTTAAGCACCAATAAAGAAGCAAGGTGTCAATGAACTAATACGAAAAAACAAAACCAGCTACAACAAGATACATCGAAACTCACGCCATGAGTACCCCTATTAGTTTTATATACATTATTTTATTTTTAAGTTTTCTGAAGTCTGACTTTATGAGCTCATAGTACGAACATTAATTGTGCTCGTTGTACATTGTTCTTTAATTTTCTGTAGAGTAAGTAGGGGCTTGCAATCATTTTTTTATATTTTTATTTGGTTTTTATTGTCAATGCGCAGTTTTATTTTTCTGTTTTTGTTTATTAATAATTTATTTCTAAATTTTTGCATTTGTTGCAACTATTTCTGTTTACCATTTTGCTCGTGGTTAGTTCTCTCTTTCTGTAATTTACATAATTTCTAAATAGTTTCTCAAGCGCTTACCGCAGAAACGTGACCAGTTTTTGTGTACAAAAAAAAAAATATCTTTCGAATGTTTATAATTTATCTGGCTGTCTGCAATAATTTTTTATTATATTTAAATATTTTTATCGCAATCTAATTTGTCTGTTGATTTAAATATCTAATGAAATGCGACAACTCAAACGGGTTGTTCTGCTGATAAGCTCTAGATGATTATTAGAATATGAGTTAATTTTGTTTAGTATTTTGATGCTATTTGCTCGATGTTTGTCGCTAAAATGAGTTAAGAGTTATTTTTAAACATATGGCGTCGCTTGTTTGCTTTATTAATAATAATTAATAAGACTGAATCTGTAGTGTACTCGACTTTAAGATACCCTCTGCCTGCAAGATACCTTAAATTTGCTCTAAAAATATTTTGTTTATTCATCCAAGTGCGCTATTTTATTGTCAATTGTTTTAGATACATCAATTTTCTCAGAAAGTTGTACATTTAATACAACTTATTTGGAAAAAGATATCTATAATTGCAAGCATTCTTTTAATATACAAGTTCTCGTTACTTATACAGACAGCCAGACAGAAGAACATGGCAATATCGACTCGACTTATCACATTGATCAAGCATATATATACTTTATGGTGTTTCACTCGCCTTCTTGTGTTTGTTGCATACATTTGCACAAACTTAATATACCCTTTGAATACAGGGTATAAAAAATATTATGCGAAATGCATTAGTCTGCGAGATTTACATATAAAGTACAAGTTTCTATATTCAGTTAGAGTAGGTATGAGGTAATAAGAACTGATTGTCATTTTAAATGGAGAGTTATTATTAACACATTTTAATATTAATAATATTTATAAATGTCAGAAGGTGAGGGCTAATATAATAATAAAAGCAATCATTACGTATTATTGTTATGATTGGCTGTTTGATTGATTTGAAAGAGACTGGTTCGAATTGACACATTATTAAGGATTCGTTATATACTGTCTTTAGATAGAACACTACTTGAAATTAATGTTTAACTTTGGTTTATAAATTTTATAATTTTTTTGCATCTAAACTTATCAAGCTGCTTCCAGTATCACATTGACTCTGTTTTTCTTAATTTATTGTAAAAGCGTTAAGTATGGCATCTAATATATTTAAGACTTGGTGTACCCGGCACGTTTCGTTGCGCCCGTAAAAACGTAGTCCTATAGACAGCCAATATCATTCCCAATTTTTCAATAAATCTTCTGAATATGTATATTCCAAATATCATATTAGATATTAGAAATAGATGCAAATAAATATGACGAAGTATTGATTATCATTTATATGATGGCATCTTCTCCTCTGATTTCGACCAAACTCATTTAGATGTACACCATATATCATTCCTGCACCTCAAATGAACGAAAAGATATGGCAAATTTTGAATCTCTCTGCAGTTTATTAGATGCTTTCAATGTTCTTTGTGACATTTGCAGCGTTCGCTATTTTCAAGATATTAGATGGTCACTCGTTATGTGCAGTGCTGTTCCCACGAATTGAAGATGATATCAGGAATAACACTCCCTTTCGTGTATACATTCCTTTGCCAGTTGCATCTGATTTTTCATTTCGAATAGGCCTACTTTTGCAATTGTCATCCATATTTCTCCTTCAACTTCTTTTGTGCCGGGAGTACAGCATTTTGATTAAATAATTTAAAATTTTGATACAGCTATCCCTTCGAAACAACATACTCTTATACATGAATTTTCGATAATGTGTGATCTGTCAGTAAACATGCGAGTAAGAATCTGAAAAGTCTACATACTATTTACAACTGATCGTCTTTTCCCGATTAGTTACCGTCATCATACTTTTCGGCCGTATTCAATACTGTCTGATAAGCTTCAAGTTTTACCAATGTACGATTTAGTCTCCATAAGTTAAGCTAATAGAAGACAAGACCGGTGTATCCGTTTCATTTGACTTAGTTCTCTTTCGATTATGCCAATACAGCATACCATTATGAAGCAATGTTTTTCTACTTAGCTAAGGTGTAAATATTTTGTACTTGGTGAAAAGAAAAATCGCCGTTTGATCTGGGTTGGACTTTATCTAAAGTGTGTTGGATATTCCTTATATTCTAAAATAGCTAAGAAAAAAAAATGTCACATCATCACACAAATGTCATCGTTGTATTCGTTGTACTCCACAGAAGTAAGGAAATTATTCTTGCTTACAGTGTGTCACTGTTGATTTTGTTTTGTAGTTCAAGGTCATCACTGGCTATAGAATACCAAACCATCCCCACTTATCCAATGGACCTCACTTCTGATCCCATTAACATGTATTCAAAATATCATCCCTGTACCTCAAATGGATTAAAAATATACTTGTTTGTCGATTTATGTTTATTACTTATTTGAGGATGGGGCTCCGACCCTGACCAAACTCGTGATGTAATCTTCTCCTGGTCGCATTTACACAAATACCAAATATCATTCCCCTCACTTTTATATTTGCAACGAAATATTGATTTATGTTTATCGCTTATCGGGGTGTGGCACCGCCTCCTTCGTTTTTAAATAATTGTCGCCTATGTTACTCATGGATAATATAGCATTCTAATCGTGAAAACATTTTTGAGATCGGTCAAATAGTTTTTGAGTTTGTTCGTTACATACAAAAATACAAATCTTTCCTCTTTTTATTACTAATTTAGATTATATAGTAGATCGATTTGACAACATTTGGGTTAAGCCCTTTTGAGTTAATATAATAAACACAAGAGCTACACCTTTGATCGAATTCAGCCTTTGACATTTGAGAAAGCAAAACAATTCAGTTTCATTAAATAAAATGAAGGTTTGCACTTGACCATTGATAAACAATTTGGAATAAAAACTATTTTAAGAATTTTTTATTTACGCGTTAATATGTAACGCGAACCAATAGAACCTTCTAGATCTTCGTGATGGTGCACCATTTTACTTCTATTATGAAGAAAAAATATAAATATATCTTATGCCTCTTGGTGAACATGCAGGCATAATATTGCAGGATAATCATTCGTGATAATCGTCATGCTTCCTTCCTTAAAGAAGGAAGCATGACGAATCTAAACAGCTTCTTAAGACGTAAGGGGATTCACAAAAAATGCACCGAATTGTAAGAGGAAAAGTGAGATGGAGTCTTAAGAATTATAGAGAGGTAAGTTGGAAAACGTAGAGAGCTAGAGGTGCCAAAATGTGTTGAAATTGCTATTCACACTTCTACAAAGTCTAACCATTTCAAGATCATGGCACAACATTTTTTTGTTTTTCACTTTGTAAGGGCAAACCAACCAAGCTTCCATTTCCTTAAGCCCAGAAAAATATATTGGCACGAGCTACAGATAAATGGAGAAATATTTTTGTTGGGACTTTTGACCCAGTATTTCTTGAAAACGGAAGTTAGTTCTACTCTTCTGTCTTCATAAGGAAAAATATCTTTCGAAATCAGTTTCTACATTCTTCAATTTATTTTTTAAAATTTATTTATTGCTATACATCATTGCCCAGAAAATTCTCGAAGATAGCATAAATAATAGGTTGGCGCTTAAGTACTGCAAAACATTTTCAAGTGATGTAGTTTTATAGTTACTTACCATTAATCAATTATGTATTGTCCCTTTTGTTCGATGATCTTTTGGTATATCTCCAATATTTGCACGATGATTCCTATAAGTTCTGGGAGTTCTTACTAAAAAAACGTATATCTAGGAGGTAAAAAGAAGCGTACATCATACCATTCAAAGCGTTCTGCAGAAATAGGGCTAGTCGGATGGCTCAAATTCGGGTGAGTACGCTGGGTGGAACAATATATCACAGCTGAGGCGCATACATTTTTTCTTGGTCTTTAAGGATTAAGCACTTTCACTTTGTTTTATTTGCTAGTGGACAGCTTTAAATAGGGCAGCTAAAAGTAATTATTGTCCGCATTGATTGTTTGAATCGGCGATGGGAGCAGCTCGTAATAAATAACTTCCTTCTAATTGCACCAAATATATAACCTTTTCTTTTTCGGGAACGCTGTTGGTGGTTCACCAAGCGTACAGTGTATGAACAATCGATCGTATAATAATGAAAACAGATATAAGCCACAGTCACTCGTGTAGATTTTCTCACTTTCAACAACCTTCAGAGTGGGTCAAGGTCGAAATAACCATTTCGAAAAAGACAGCAAAAATAAAAGATTTTTTTATAAACGTATATGGCTCGAAGGAATAATAAATAAAAGGAGAATGAAACTCCAGATTATTAAATTAACCAAATCAAATGAAAGAGGTTACCTAGCAAGCTACATATATTCGCGACTGTGAACAGTGCACCTTTAAACTTAAAAGAAAAAGCTAAATGCTTCGCTGCTAATAAAAAAGTCACACTTTAACGTTTAGAAAGTATTTTCATCAATCATACTACCAAAAAAAAAAAAAAAATAATATATCGCGCGAAAATGTTTTTCTTTAGTATGCAATGCCTTTCACTCCAAAAATAAAGTATCGATCGCATCAAATCGCAATTAAATGACAATCTGCTACAACTCTGTCCAACACACACAGACATAGACACACACACACTGAAATGCAGTGTTGTAGTTGATGCAAGCAAATGTCAAACCACACACAGCGAGCGAATTTTTATTTGCCGTATTTCGTGTCCATTTTTCACCAGTGAAAAGTATTTGAAGAAAAGTTTTTATTGCACAATATCCATGTTTTATTAGGTTACTTTTTTCTATTTGCGTTGTTTTGCTGTCGGTCTGTCTGCTGACTGACACGTGACGTTGTACACGAAAAACAAGCAACATACTCACGGCTTTGTATAACATATCATCAAATGTATCTTAAAAATTGTATCTAAACAAAAAAAAAAAAAAAACCAAACATGTAGAAGAAGTTGTCAGTTGTTGTAGTTTTAACAGTCATTTTGACGTTTTAAATGCATTTTTTTTTTCTTCACTGTAAATTTATTGTTTAATGTTTTGTAACATTATAACACAAAGTCTTTTCATTTCTCCGCTTTTCAACTTCGATGCGGTTGTTTTTCTTCATACAGCCCACATCTCAAACCCAGCAGAGGGACGCAACTCCTCCTCGCATATTGAATGTAGAGAAAGACATTTGCACGTCTTAGCACTTTTATTTTGTCAGTCACACTGTCTGGTGTTAACCGCACTATAAAATTGTATTTAACACTTCATTTTCAGCTTCTTTCGAGCACACTTCATGCCGCTCAGCTAACTTCACATTAAATGTTTTGGAAATTAATGTGAAATGCTTTAAAATGCAACATGTGTTTTGTATCTAAACGTGTCTTACTTCGTCTTGCCTCATAGCTTTCTTTTAGCTTGTGAACTTTGCTATCCGTCCGTCTGTCTGTCGGTTCGATTGCTGCTACTTGACCTAAATGACATTTTCGATTTGACGTTTTTTGCATATTAAAATAAATTTTTCTTTTTTATGGATTGCATTCTCAGCTGAGAATCATTACACATTTGAGTTATGTAAAAAATACTCCAATTTGTTGAATTTTTTTTTTATGGCAAGAAATATCGCCTCAAGCTGCGGTTTCAATACTCATTTCGTCACGCGTAATTACGCTTAAAAACTAGAAATATTTTACTGTCATCATTGTTGGTATTGTTAAAATTATAAATAATTATCATCATCAACATACATCATCATGTCTGTTATGTTCTGTTTTAGTCAGTTCAAAATTGCTCCACACTTTAAACTAGTTACACTTGTCATTTCGGTTGCGGTCTTTTTGCTTTTGATGTCTGGTTTTGTTTTTTATTATTTTCAAATTTAAGTATTTAGCATTGTCAATTGTAGATTTATGTTGTGTGCTTATATTTGGTTTAATTGTTTATTAAAGAATTCGCAGAATTTTTCACCTTATGCGTTGTGAGTAGAACTGAACTGATTCTTAGTGCGCTACATTTTTTAAATAATATCGAGTATTTGAAAGTATCGATTGCAAAATAAAAAAAATATTTGTTCTTTGCTTCGTTAAAAAAATAATGCTTTGAATGCAGCTAAAAAATTCGAGAATGTTAAAAAATAAGGCTTTTCTTATTTATATAGTTTAGAACTAAAGATTGTATATAAACTTAAAAATTCTCTTTTGTTTCGAATTATGTTTATTGCTTATATGGTGGGCGGTGCTTCTCCTCCTACAATTTTTACCAAACTCATGTTGTGAGCTTCTCCCGGTTACATTATGTGAACCAAATATTATAGATGCAAAGTAATGTAAATTTTTGTTTATCGCTTATATGGGGAGGGGTGGTCATGGGACCACTGATTTTAAAAAAATATAGCCTATGTTACTCAGAGATAATGTACCATACTAATGGTGAAAGAATTTTTGTAATCGGTCTAGTAGTTTTTAAGTTTATTCGTTACAAACATACAAAAATACCAATTTTTCCTCTTTATAATATTAGTCTAGATTTTTATCATATTGAATTCGAAGCCATAGTTTTGATTGCGCTCTGATATCTTTTTTTTTTAATTCTATTAGAAATAATAATAAAATTCTCAAAAATAAAATAGTAAGGGTCACCAAAATATTTCTGGAACGTAAACACATCAAAATAAATACAGAATTACATACTGGTATAATGATAGTACAGATTACTTTTGAAGTTTCCTCAACTCATGTTACAACAGCTTCACATAAATATTTCACATAGTCTAGATGACTATCATCTTCCGCAGTTGCATCGTTTCTAGATAATTGAACCTTGTTGAAGTTCACAATAGATTAAATTTCTGACTTATATATTTTTCCTTTTAGACTAAACAAGAAAGAACGCTGCAGTCTTATCAGCTTGACTTCAAGATACCCTGTACCCCATTGAACCTTTAATTTCCTTATGGCATTTATTTCTATCTTTATTCGTATGGGATATGGACCAAAAAAGTTGGACAGATTTGTTTTGGAACAACGCCTTTTGGTTTGGTAATGGTTTAAACTGGACTTAAATGAAATTTGGTATTTGGCATTAACAATATGAAACTATGTTCATAGAATAACTTAGAATGAAGAGTAGCTACGCATCAACACCCTACCCCCACCTCCTAGCCTCCCTTTTAAATTGTGGTTATCTTGTTCATTTAATACAAGTTGTCTGAAGAATTTATTGGAGAATTTAAATATGTATTTAAATTTGAAGACTGGTTTAATGCTATTCAAGTATATACTTCATAGGGTCTGTATCATCTGTTGCCACCTATTTATTTCTTACGTAAAATCAATTTTTTTAGATTTTTTTGTATTTGCTGTCACTTTCAGAGAAAATAAGTTTTGAAGTAAGACTCAAAGGTAAACAACATAAATCTTGATAAACTAATGCCAATAACTCTTTAGTCTGAATAGGCTTTCATTACGATAGATCAAGATTACTCTAAATAAATTTTGATATTATCTCCGACAGCCCAAGGTAGACTTATCTTTTTCCGAGTGTTAACACACTATGTAGCCTAATCGGATTTTCAAATAAAAAAGACGGTCTTAATCTCCTAAGATCTCAATTTTAATCAATTTTTATTGAACGGATTTCGCCGAATTTCGATATGAACGATTTTGAATGCCTTGGCAATAAAATATTACCACCAGCAAATTTCTGTATTGCCTGGCGTAGATTTTATAAATTTTGTTGAGGTTCAAATGAAAAAAGATTTTTTATTGAATTTCCATCCAATCTTATGAGTAAAAAATAACAAAATAGTTTTTAATGAGTAATTTAAGAACGATCGGATGAAAGAAATGTTTCTTCTTACTTTTGACCCCCTTTTATTATAGGATAATTTTCCTCAGTGGTCATTTCACATGCTTATTTATAAACTATAAGAGAAATATTCCAAGTTCGGAGAAACAATTGTGCAATAATTTCCTGTGTAGAGTACACAAACCGAATTTGACATCGATAGGATGGCAAGACAATTTTGTTCCATGTAATCTTTGACCCTCCTTTTCCAAAAGAGAGAGAGGGAATTTCTACAAATCATAATTGAAGGGTTCAATGGAATGTTCCATATAATTTTTAAACAACCGCAATTTGGCCCAATATAACCATTAGACACGATTTCCCTTAGAAATAAATGTTATCAAAATGGTTATTCATAAGTTAGGTAATTTGAAAATGATAGGATGAAAATTAATTTTGCACCATAGGTTTGGAACCTCTCCGCTTGGGAGTATAATTTTCCAAGATATGTTTAATTATATTTTTTTTAATATACAAATAACCCCTTGGTGCGAAATATTCCAATTTTGGAGAAATTAATTAGTTATTGTTCAGCATATTTCTTTCGGATGATGACAAAATTTGTAGCATGTAATCTTTGAATCCCATTGGGGAAGATTTTTACTAAAATCGACGATTCACTTGTTTCATTTTTTTTAATGTTTATACAACGCTCCTACTTAATATAAAATTAAGGTATGAACTACGAGACTTAAAGCTGTAACACTTTGAACGTAAGCCTATTGAGTGTCTTCAAAATTAGTATAGCTATTTGCGAGTATAGTCGAAATAACAGATTGCTTAGTATCTATTTATAGTTGTTGGTACAAATTCGAATCTTTAAAAAAGGATGAAGATGTGTTCTTTGTAAGATTTGTTAAGAGCTCTGGAAGAAAGTACAGAAGGGAAGTGTTTTAATCTGGTATTTCGAGAGAAGCGGTCGAGATGTGGCGAATTGGTATTGCTTCATTGCAGGTGTAATCGTGGCGAAGGTAAATGATTTTTTTCAAAGTGGAATATGTAATGGCTTCGGGTTTACATTTGGAGTAGGTGGATATATTAATTCTAATTAGGTTTATTGTTTGATAGTGAGAATATGTATTTTACCAAATGTCTGAGCTGTTGTAGTTTGGGAATTAACGAGTTGCCTTGGTTGCGTTTTTTAGCATTTTTTAAGTGGTTAAATTGCCTTAAATTCCACAGTGTCTTGTGATAAAAGCTATAAGTATTCTAGGAAAGCAGAAAGCTGTTTTGTCCTTTTTCTGTTTGGTGCAGTAGGGGTTGTTGGTAGGGTTTAAAATAGCATCAATTGCAGTAAGCGAGTCTGAGCCATATGCAAAATTTGTTGTTTTTTTTTTTACAAGACATATTGCTTGGTATATGGCGATGATTTCTGCTGAAAGTATGTTTAAAAATGAAAGCTTACTTTGGAAAAAAAATTGTTTTTCCGAGTGTATATATGCACCTAAATTACTGCAAAGAACGTTCAGTGAAAGTATGCTACAAAATGTTGGCATAAAAAATTAAATCATAGCACAGTTTTAGGCTGTTGTTACAGCTGCTGATTTTTTAATTGCTTGTAGCATCAGTTCTTCTCAAAAAGGTAAATTGTAAGAATGAAAGCCAAGGATGTTAGATTCAAATTTCGATAAATACCTTTTTTTGCCTTTTTGATTAAATAAGCCAACCTAATCATATAGCTCATACGTATTAGAATACCGTTGCTAACTATAATAGGTCAAAAAATGCTACAAATAAGCACTCCCAAACTCGGATGATGTCAGAGCGCTAAGACCAATTAATTTTTTTCTGAAATCAAAGTTACACCGGTTCTCATGATATTCAAACAGACAGTTTTCTCCGTTCTAAAACTTTTTGAAGTTGAAATTTTCTATTCTTACAACTTAATTAGCTTGCTATTGCGGTCTGCGAGTGAACACCACTGCTAAATCTAATAAATGGAAATGTCTCTCCACCTGCAAGAACGTCTTGGTTGCTTGTCATTTGTCCGATTTACCGATGATGCCAACAACAGCAACGAGAAGCTTAAGTTCTTAAGGCACTAAAGAGAGAGTGGTGCGGACCTGAGCTATATAGCGCTAAAACACCAATAAATCAGTGAGATCGTAAGCATCTTACAAAGCGCTCGTAAACATGAATGTTTATTTCAGCACGTCAACAGCTTATTATTTTTATTCGCAGCCATACCTTCTTGTTAAACAGCATCAATTAAAGTCTTATGTAATAAATATTTTATTAGATCTTTCCTTGAAAAACGGTCACTTTGTGAGGCATTATTTATGATAAGCTAAATTTCTTAGCTTCTCTCTATGGATTCAAGCCTTTTAAAAAAACCTTATAGGCTGGTCTATATACATACTAGAAAATTGAAAAAGAAAACCAAACATTGCTATTCCTTGCGAAAAATCTGTTTTGTTCCAAAATACATAGTTTAAAATAATAGCTCAGCTAATATACCGCAGTGACTTCTGCACATTTCGAACCAGACTTTCAAAACAACTCTTTTTGAATTAGGAAAATGATGTAATTCTATACCAGTGTTCGCCAAGCATACTTTTATTTCAGTACCTCATTGACCCTTATTTATGCCTCTATATCACTCATATGTTATTAGTTAAGAGACTCAACACAATAGGTCGGAATGATTCATTGTTTTAAATCAATTTTCTTCCTGGTTCAAAAGTTCGAAAACATTCGAACAATTCCAAAATTGGTATTCTCATATACATATAATCTTGGATTTTCCTCAACAAATGCAAATATGTGCTGTTTTGTCATCTAAGAGTATTGTACCCGAAACATCATTCATAGCCAATGTCATTTCTCAACATTGGAGTGTGTTTTGCTGTACATTTAATGGCTTTTATTGTTTGCTTAAATCTTTCAAAAGCATTTTACAGACATTAACTTGTTTTGTTTGTAGAACCGTGAGCCATATTTGTAAAAATAAATTTATTTTGTATGCAAAAATATTTTGTCAATACAACACACTAAAAGCTTGATTGATGAAGAGTTTTTTAAATGTTTTGTCACTTCATGCTGCTACCATACAATAAGAATTTTTTTTTTTTTTTTTTGGAATATTTTATATTTTTCATCAAATATATTTTTAAGCTGCTGGCATTTCACATTGTTTGTTAATGTTTGCTCAATAAAAAATGAATTTATTTTAATGTTAGCAAGTCTGTAGAATTTTACTAATAAATATTTTTCTTTCTTTCTTTGCAGGTATGTACCAACACTTGCGCTAACTTGTATATAATAGGTAAACTAGGTTAAAGGCTATCTTGCATAAATGCTGTAATTAATTTGCATAAATCACTTTGGCGCCAAATGGTTTGCTCACTTTATAGCATACTTAATTATATCATTATTCGACTATTAGCACCAATGTGCGCTGTTTAGCTCTTAAGTTTAGCTACACAGCTTTCTTTTATACTTTTTTTAGCTATAGACTCATTAATTAAAAATTAGTTACAGTCGGCAACGTTGTTAGAGCGTATTTAATCAAACCAGAAGTTATGGAGAACTCCACCTCCGCATTATTATTGTTGTTAATGGACTGCGTTGTTGTTTGTACTTTTTCTGCTATTTTTTGTCTTAACTCTTACTTGATTTATTAATTGGATATATAGTATATATGTATGTCATTTTTGTATTGCGCAAATTCTTACTGAGTTGTGTATTATTTTGCGCAGTATTTTTCTGTTGCCTTTGGCGCTGCTAAATGAAATTATGAGATTATTTTATATTAAAAGCTGCTTAAGTTTGACTTTGACAGTTGTGCAACAAAATATTTTTATTTTATTTCTACATTTAAATTGATTTTCTTTAATTCAATTTATGCATTTTCTATACAATTTATTTTTGATATACAATATTTGTTATGCCTAAAGACTTTTTCGACTTTTACTAAGCTGAAAATATTTTATTGCCCTACGAATGGAGTAAGAATGGTATTATCATTCAATTACAAAGTTTGCAACGCTTTAGAGAAAGCAACACAATGCAAAAATATTTTTATATTTATGTATTTATATTTATTTTAATAAACATTTGAGACTTCGAAAGCTCACCTGTTTTGCATGCTTGCTCAAATCCCAAGGGTTTAAATATCGTTAATAGCGTTCCCCCATGATCGTTTCATTTAGTTTGAGCACTATCTTAATTATTATTTTAATACATATTTTTTTTTTTTTTGTAAGTTGGCACTGCGTCCATTGCAAATCGATTGTGCACTGACCGTAGTATTAACCTACAATACTTAATCCAACCCTTAAGCCTTCAAGAAAGCAATGAGGCTTTTAAAATTCAGTACATGCATGATAGTTGTTCCTGATTTGGGCTAAATCAGGGAGCTCTACTAGGATATATTCCGGCGTTTCGTTATTTTTTTCCAAGGTCCAGTCAGAAAACCTTTCAAGTCCTTCTGAGCCTGCAATGTCCATTCAGTTGTTACAATTATTTACCTACCAGAACATGGGTCTAGATATGTTCTCTTTTCTTTTTTCTAGAACGCTCTGTGTACCTAATCCCAGTAAGCAAAATGGCTCTGAAACATTGAGGGAAGGAGGCATTATCAACTGGTTTATTTCCTGGTAAACATAGCTGTTCAGGTTCCCAGAATATAGTTTTCATGGTAAATGTCCCTAAAATTCTTAAGTTTACCTATGCAAACTATAGCCTGACTGTTAGAGAATATTGTAATATTTTGCTTCTTATGCCCCCTAATTAGGTTTAACTGGGTACATTTTTCTATGGCACAAATTTCTGCCTGAAAGATCTCTTTCAATTGTCAAGCGATTCAAAGTAGTTATTGCGATGTCCGAAATCTCCGCGCCAGTTCCATCATCTCTTATTTATTAGGGATCTGTAAACCAGCTGTTTATATATGTTTGATGCTTTGTTGTTAGTCCTACTGTAGACCTTCTGATGAAGTTGTTCTTCACATCAAGGTTGCGTGTTGAATCCATAGACCTCCCTGCCACTAGTATATCTTCCTATCTTAATAATGGCTTTGTCTGTCTTTTGTTGGATGTGAAGAAACAGCGGCAATAATTTTCAAAATACGCCTAATGTAGGTCTAGAAAATATTCGCATTTTCCCAAATTAACCTCTGAGTTCATTTTAGTTCTTTGCTACTGTCATTTAGCTCTATCCACCCAAATAATGACGTCGACTGTCATCACAAGTCGAACCATTTACATCCATTTTAGTATTTTGGAAATGCACCCCAGTTCTTCCTAGCAATGGCTTTGCATGTTATCATTTCCAATGTGTACTTCTCCACGATATATTCCCGGTGAATCTTCCATGTGCTATTCAGGTCGAAAATTACTCCACTGGAAAACTGAATTAGATCATATTTCAATACATTTATTTTCGGAAAAAAGAAAAAATGTAATATAAGCTGGTTTAATACTCGGTCCTACTTTGGGGCACCAAATTCTTTTGATTTGGTTACACAATATGGGCTTCGCATTTTCCTCTGCATATAATTACTATGACAACAATATAACCTTGGCATTCGAAGTGGTTATATGGTAGAGAGTCTAGTAATAAGTCATTCACAAGACTCCACAGAAAAAGAGGTAGTATTCACCCTGTGGGCATCCTTTTGTAATTTCCACCGCAACAATTTTTCCAGCCAACTTGTTAGAGTAGGATCTATGTCTATTCTGTCAAGTTCTTACTTCTTTATGAGATGTATTCTCATAAGCACTTTCAATATCCATAAAAGAGCAAATAGATGTCTATTTAGCCCTTCAGACGTCTTGAATTGTGGAGTTCATTCGGTATAGAGGCAGTTCCGGTGTATGTGCCAGATCTATAGTAATATTTCGCTCTGATGTAGTTTTTCACCATTTTCTCTAAGGTCTTTAGCGTGAAAGTAGTGAGGCTAATCGTTCTAAAAAACAGTGATTTATACGGTTAGAATGAGCTAATAGCCTATCTTAAGCTATTATCCATGCAAATGTCAGCGATTAATTTCCAGTTTGCTATCCTGGAACTATATTTTTGGAAGTATTATTAGAGCACAGTTCGGAAAGTCTATTTCAAGTAAAACCTGGGCTATCACTTCCTCGTCTTTTGTGAACGTATCATCTGTTTTATTTTTCTTTTTTTTTTTCATTTAAAGACCTGAGACTGTTTTCGTGTTGGAGAGAGTACATGTTCACGATGAAGGCAAAATATACGAATGTATTTACGTTTCGCTTTTAATATATTTTTATTGTATTCTGTAAGACTGATTGTTAGACTTCTGGAGAATTCACTTTTACATATATTAATAGAAGTGACCCACATATTATATTTATTACCAGGTTTATTATTCTTTAGACTGCATACTTCACACATGTATATAGATGGGTGCCCGTCACAATTTAGTGTTAAAACCAGTGAAATAAAATGATTTTTTGGGTGGAACTATATACTTGTCTAGCAGCTATAAATTATTAAATTTAATGTGAAAGGTATAGAAGCATAGAATCTACTAAAGTAAGCATTTTATATATTTTTTTCTTATTCTATTTCAATTGATTTTACCGAACATTTCCAAAAACAATGTCGGAATTACTTCATAAATCAAATAGAATTTTATTGCGTTTTTGTTTAAGCTGCATAAAATCGAAATTCAAACAAGAAATTCATGCTTATTTGCTATTTGACACTTTTATGTACGGAAATTGCTTTAAAAGGCTTAAGTCATAATTCATATTTTAGGCAATAGTCGTTAATTGAAAACGACAACAGATTAAACTGAACTGTTGTTGACAAACAAGTGTTTTAGTTTAGGTGTGAATTTTATAGATTTCCGGCTCAGACTAAATTACTACAACAAGAGAAAGTAGTCAGCATACATAAAAGTAGATTTAACTGAAAATAAATTAAGCGTAACTTTCATCATTACAGAGCGAAGCAAAACTCATTTAACTAACTACAATATATATATTTCTGTGTGGTCCCAAGCGACCTTCACAGCTAATTTATATACAGCAATAAAGTATGAAAAAAAAATCATTTTGACGCTGTTTGAACTTTACACTTCATTTAACTGCTTCGCAGACGGATTGTCTTCATTTTTCAAAGTTCCTCCGCTGTACTGTGTGCAAATATAAAATTCAAAACCAGCAACTAAACTAAACGCCCACATGCAGTGCAGTATTTAATATTTATGACTGAACATTTTTTATAACTCAATTAAAATTCTACAAAGTATGCAAATTTTATTTTATTTAAAAATCCATTGACAAGTTATAATTATTGAAGAAAAAAACATCGACATCAAATGTATTTAATACGCAGCAGTTATCTATCGTTAAGAAAGGTAGCACTGTATTCAAATCTGTTTCACAAAATTGCAACACAGACTACACAAGACCCGCTTCAAAATGGTTTAATTAAAAAGCCACGCAACATCATTTCATAATTCAATTCAGTATAAATTTCTGTTCATGTTTTATGTGCTGCTAAATACTGCAGAGGAGTAACTTTATGACATGCGGAGCAGCCTTTCCGTCTGTCATTAGTCGAGTAAAAAAAAAATATGCTTTAAAAGTATTTATTTTTTTGGCTAAGATAGTTTTTTTTTTTTTTTTGTTGAAATGCGTTTTCTTAGCCACTGCTGAAATGCACTTTGCTGGCGATATTGTTGCTGATGATGATGATGGCTGTGCTTATGGTTACGCCTACATGACTAAAATGAAAAATGCGCATAAATTTATTTTTTTAACTAAACAACAAAAATAAAAAAATAAATGAAAACCGAATGGGTAAACAATTAATATCGGTTATAGCTAGTGACAGCAACAGCACAACGTGCACGCAAAGAAAATTGCTACAATTTTACGAGTATCATTTTGTAAGCTCTTAATAGCTCTGAACAATAAAGATTTTCTGTTAAGCTTGTCGTATTAAGTGTCTTAGAGATGTGCGTGTTTCGATTGTTGGTGAGTGCAGTTGAAGTACTTCAAGTTTCGATTTGTTTATTTAAAATAAAAAGCATGAAAGCAGCCAAATTTATTATATAGTTGAAGACAACCTGTAGCTATTCCTTATAGATTGATATATTCTTTTCTTGTGGCAAAATATAAATATTAGAATTTATAGAAGAATAAATAAAAATAATAAATAAACAATTAATACCAGATCGGTTCATTACTTTTTTAGAAATCAAGTCATCCGAATTAAAACTTTGGGAGAATTTTCTAGACATATAGTAGGGGAGAGTTACTGGTGTAAACGGGTGCCAGTAGCCTGGCACCTTTTTTGGTATGTCGATTTTCGAGTTTTTTGTAGATCGACTTCCAAAATTGTATTTTCCGTTTAAAATTCTTTTTAACTTTTGAACTTAACCGACTGTAAGAGGCCCTGTACCAGTTCAGGTCGCTTAACAAACACATTAAATGTTTCCCGAGCATATGACCAAACACATGACCACTTATCACTGCGCGAATATGAATGAAAAGAAAAGGGGGATCGTACAAATTCAATTGCTTATAAAATCGACATTTATTATCCGATTTTGATGAACTTTTTTGATTTGGGCTTAGAAGGACGTTAACTTTATACTGGTGTAATTTTTTTGTGCCGAAGAAATTTTTACCCGAAGGGGTGATTTTATGGGGAAGGGGGGGAGGGGCAAAATTTTAAAATAAACTTGTGAAATTCCGGAGCAGTCCTAGTCGAATGCAAAAAACGCGAAGTCTCTAATTATTACCGTTTCCGAGATCCTTTCGTTCATACGGACGGACAGACAGACATGGCTATATCGACTCCTCTATCACTCCTGACCATAATGGGGGTAACTTTGGGGGGTCTCCGACCATTATTTCTATCTGTTACATACATTTGCACAAAACCAATAGGCTCTTGTACCTTCGGTACAGGGCCTAACAATAAAAAATGTTTTTTTCTTTTTATAATTCTTAAACCCATGTCACCCTTTAAGAAATGTTTATTTCAAAGTAAAAAAAGAAACAATTCAATATAAATTAGAGAAACAATGTTTGTTAAAGAAAGATTGAAGAGCTACGGAGACACATGTTTCGAACTTCGCTATGAGTTCTCATTATTTCTCTGACAATGCATATTTTTCTTACTTATATCTACTATAAAAAGCAACCTTTGAATCATATGAATTTTATGTATCCAATAAGGAAATGCATTTTACTTCCAAGAATTTTTATAATAAAATTTTACAAGATCGGCTTTATCTCAGTATTTTTATTTATTGTAACCGATTCCTCGTCTTTCCTTTAATTAAATTGGCACATTCAAAAAGAAAACATGTGTTCAGTTGTCCTTTAAGTTTTGCCTAGCTATAAAAAAAAAATCCGGTAATCTCGAGATCGCTCCAATGATAACTAAGACCTGCGTTTAAAGAATGCTCCAACTCTCCAATTCAATATTATTTTTCTTTGCCTATCGAAGTTTTTAATTGAAGACGGTATGTTCAACTTTTGCCTTATTCTCTGACAATCATTTCTCCTTGAGAATTGATGACGCAATGTTGTCATCTGTATCCTCTTCAGCATCTCAATTGTTTTTCATATTATCATCATCGCTTACTACTAAATAGCAACTTGAACTATTGTCGACTAATGATATAGCTCTCCCATTGAGGTGGTTCTTTGGTTCAAATTTTCTTGTTTGACAAACAACTTGTGAAACCATTCTACCATCCATACATTTTTCGTCTAATATTCAACTGGAACATCGGAATTTTTTCGGAGAATTATTGCAAAAGTGGTTGCCCTTTTCCCGTTTAAACTTCAGCGATCTAAAAAACCTATCTTCCGATGAATGACATTTAACAAGATCCATTTACTCCAAATCGGAGAAAATCGTACTGATGGTCCGTTAGTTTATAGTCCCTAGCGGTTTACTAATTGGTCCAAATTTTTTTTTGTTTTTTTTTTTTGCGAATTATGGAATCATTTTGTTTCATAGTAAAGACCAATCTATTCGTACTTGGCGTGCTTTCATATGTGTCACCGTTCAATTTTCAAAATCTCATATACATATATTGAATAAGAATTATCTTTTATAGAAAGTTGTCCATTGGATCTAATTTCAAGAAATGTTCTTTATATATGAATCATCTGCACCATAAAACTGTTGAGGTATGACGCATTGTTGTTTTTTTCTATTATATTGGATCGTGACACCACTCATTTTTCAATTCGGATCTTAGTTCTCACAGTGCTTTTTACATATGTACCAAATCTCATCTATTTGCTTTAAATAGTTGCTAAGATACGACGAAGTTGTTTGCTTATATCTATATAATATATCAATATAACAGAAGGGCATTGCTAGTTCGATTCAACTAGTGTGTGGTCTGCAATATTTCCTTTAAGTCAATCATTTTTGTAGTCTACGAATCTGAAATTCCTTAATCCCAACAAAAACCTAACTTATTTGTATTAAGAAGGTACCATCATTAAAATTTAACGCAAATCAAACCAAATAAATACATACAACCATTGAGATAAGCTTTTAAAATAATATCGTTATCTGTCCATCACTAATTTACACCCATCTAAATAGTACGTTTACACCGTAAAAGTGTTGCACATAATAACAGGTGTCAGCTGTCAGTTGCAACTCCCAAATGCAGCCACACCAACCAACACCAACAACACAAATAAATAGTAGCAGCAACAGTTGCTGCCCACAATTGTTGTTCATATTCGAATCGATTCAATTTATTTGGTTTTGCGTTTCAATCGATTTAGGCTGAGTGCTGCATCTACTACTACTACAACGAGTAAATCCAATAAATATTATTTTTTATGATTAAATGACATTAGTTATTATTTAATTAATGGCAACATTGTTCCGGCATATTTAATGAGTGCTATTAAATAACAAAAGCAACAAAATATTGCTTGTATTGTATTCTATTAAACTTAATGGCACAAAAAAATGTATTGAAAAATTTAAAAATGCTTTGATTTATATGCGGCTTGCACAAAATAAGACCAGCCCACGTGTAATTTTTAATTATAAATTGTTGTCTGCCAAATTGAAAAACAAAGTCGCTTGAAACAACACACTTTGGCACAAATTTCTTAACGCCTTCTTGCTGCGTAGATACATACCTACTAAAAATTTAAAAACAGAAAAACAAAAAATTATGCCAAAAAGTGCTAAGCACATAAATTATGTACAAACTGAAAGAACTGGTCAAAAAGTGAAGTGTCCAAACGCAGAAAAAAGTTGTACTAACTCACGTAATTCATGGCTCAAGTAACTCAACGTCGACTTCTCGACCCTGAGACAGTCGTGGCAATTTCCTTAGCTCATTAAACGCATTAAATTTGCACCCAGTTTTGGTTGTGGTTGGTTTGTCTTATTTTTTTTTTCGCACGTTAGTAGCCAAGTTTTTTTTTTCCTCTTGAGTTCTAGCAACGCATTTGCGCCCACATTTGCTCGGAGTTCTTTAGCATTTGTAAATATTTTGCTAAAATGTACTTCAGTTTTAATTGAAATTGTTTTAGTTGTATTTGTTGCCATAATTGAATTTGACAGATATTAATTTTTTTATTTCATATTTAGATGTATTTATGTATGTAAATTAGTGCGCTTTTTGTGATAGACATCAAAGTGTATGAAAAAGTTGTTAGAAGAGGTGTCAACAAGTGGTTCTATAATTGTTTCGACCTTGTACTGAATTTGATTAGCAAAAGTGGAGGGACTTTTTTTTGCAGCTATTTAAATTATTTCTTGAAATTAGATGATATTATAGCAGTTTAAAATGAAGCAATTAATTGTGAATTTGGCTTTTTGCACGATATCTCAAATGTTAGCTTAGTTAAAAACGAATTTTAACGGACATCCAAAAGAAACTAAAACAATTTACTACTAGAAAATACAAATGGTCGGCACAATCATCCATATTTTTATTAAATGATTGTTTTATATTTTCTTATTTATAAACTTAGTTTCGCAACCTGAAATGTACTTTTTGAGTTTAGAACAATCCAACACGACCCAATACAAATAGATCTATTCAGCTCAAATAAAAAACCCAACAGAAGCGCTAAGCTATCTGCATAGAGCTTAAGGTTTTCTATTGCCTTTCATTATATGCCTTCGTTCATTGTGATAGAGACCAAGAATTTAATTGCCTCGAAGATAAAATTATTATTAAAATATATAAATTGTTTAAAGTACTATCCTTAAGCGTTCAGATCCAACTGCCAGTGACTATTTTACTATTTAAGCACATGGTTGAATACACCAGGGGGGCTAACCGGTCGACCGGCTTATCTTGACTATTAGACCAGTCGTAGTACATATATACTATATAGTTTATGGTATATTTGTACTATATAGTCGTTCTACATATTTATATTTTATACCTTGCGATCGACCGGTTAGAAAAGACAATTCAAGTATTACAATAGGAAATTTTGACACTTCGTCCTACTCTTCCCTTGGAACAGACTGCTTTTCACTAAATATCGCCGTTCATTATATTTATTATAAAGTTCACTTAACAGTTCACAATGGAACATAATGAGTTATGCATGTGTCACCAAAGAGCCATCCTAAATCGTGCAAATTGGAGAATTCTCATGTCGAAATCTATACCGAAGCATCCATGACAGCTCAACAGTTGCGTGAAATAAAAACATACCTGACCATATTTCATCTGAAACTTTCGGTCCATGCATGGAGTTGTGCCAGTGTTCCTGGCGTTCTCTGAGGCATCCCAATCTCCCCTGCAAACCTTAGCCTGCTGCTGAGATGGCTTCAACTGTATAAATCTCATCGGCGTTTTCGGCAGGAATACAGGTTATGCGAAACACTCTGCCTACCCGTAATCGGTTCGTCAATTCGAAGTCTCTTCTACAATTCTTCGTTTTCGTAGCTATAGTCTAAATTGAAGCTTCATATTTACGTACTCTTGTTCCTCTACTATGCAATAAAGGTCTGGGCAGAGTCTTACAAGATATGACTGTCGTTTTATTTGGTGTAATTTAAGATGCTACTTAAAACGAAATCTCGTCAATAGTACTTTGAAAACCCTGTTTTAAAAAAATTCTTACTACATAAACAAATAATATTGCTTGTTCAACTTTCTTCTTCTTGAAAAATTTAATGGCTCTGATTTTTTTCGTGCTAGTCGTAGAAATGGTTTCAGCATCTAGCAATGGCCACACAATCACCAGAACTGTTATATAGTATTGTAGGCGCAGCCCATGGACTTCATCATACATGATGTTCCACAGCACGAGACCAAAAAAGAATAGCACCTGTCACCTTAGACACCTCTTAACCACATTCGGTGCTGTACGATTATAGGGGAGCACTTTCACATAAATTGAACTAAGCTTCATCAGGTGGATTGGTACCACCAACCTTCTTAGCTCCTTCATGAATTCAACTACTTGGTTGTGGTGAAGGCATTCTTTATGTCGACTTCAACCATTGAGCAGTTGGTTTTTCCTTGATCCCTTCCATCGAGCAACATTTAAAGTATTACGTGCTGTTTGGTGACATTGCCGACAGCGTCCAGAATCGATTTTATGATGTTTTGGGAACTTCCCCTGCGTATTGAAGTTCCGCTTCTAGTATAGTGCATATGATTCGCTCCAGTATTTCCAACAAATGAAGTTATGCGATACAATAACGGAATTTCTAAGGGAGAAAAACAAGTCTTTGGTTTTTCCTTATAAATCTTAGGATATATGCCTTTTAATAGGTAGTCATCAAATAACCATGTAAACTGTTGAAGCTTGAATCCGCAACCTAAACTGCTAGTTAATCAACCAGTTAAAGCTCAGCCAAATCAGATAGTTCTACAGCTTCAACAGCTTTCTATAAGAGGTCATTTTAAACAGATTAATCCTATTAAAAATTTTTTTGTAGGCTTTTTCTTATAAATCATTTTCTGCATCTTGGCATAAACAATAAAGCACTGCTTCTTTCTGGCTCGAATCGCTACAATTAGGTTCTTGTTTAATGCATATCCTGCTCGCATACATCTTTAAATCTGCAAAACAGAAAATGCGAAAAGTGGATAAAGTATAAATAGGTTTTCATTATATAAGGTATAATGTATAATGGAGATATTGTGTTGAAATTTATGAAATTTAAGTATGAAAATCAGACTCACCGTTGCGATTCTTTGGATCCGATTCTTTTCATGCGTGCTTATCCACCGGAATGGTTTTAATTTCGATATTGTTCCTGAGAACCTTTAACGTAACTCAATGAACAGAGATCCAACGGCGGTAAATCCCTTCGATGAAATTTTGAGTTTTCTTTCTTTAAATTTATGCAGAAACCAATCGGAAAAATTTCGGACCATTAAATGATCAAGATGCTTCAGTTGTTAAACCGACTAATATTTTTGGTGATTCGTTAGGTGCGTTGTCTCACTAGCATTAATACATACATCCTTCGTACTTATTTTTAATAATTTCTAAACGTTGCTCCTTAGTGAACTTCATCGTGATAAACATTTCATCCGCGGCTGATGTTTTCACGTTGAAAGATCCTGAAAAAAATTATGGGTGTATTATTATTAAAAAAAACATTATGTCCTATTGATACCCTTGTGTGTAAATATATAATTTTTTTTGGTGTATTAGTAAAAATTTAATTTTCTACTATAAGTATGGTACACATCAACTTTTCATTGCTTACTTTTTATCAAAATCGATTGAGTACAAGGATCGATTGGAAGAGGATTTACACTACTCCGCTACATAATATTCCCAGTTTTTGAAAATTTACTTAAAAAAATTTCATTGTCTATCCCACGTTGTGCTTTAACATTAACATATCTATTACGTTAAATGAGCAACTAATTTCTAACTTAAATAACAATCATTAGATAACCGAATGATGTGTATTAGCGCTACGTGCTGGCGCTTAACTTAACTGCAGCACAATCTACTTTTTCAACTATGCACATGCAACATGCCATTAAACTTTCAAATCAACGACAATGTTGGACACCTTCACTCATTCACTTAGAAGTCACCGCAGTAATGCGCAGTCTCGCAGTCAGCGAAAAAGTCAGCTGCAAAACCAAAAACGTTCAAACTCTTTCATCAACTTTGACACTAACAAGCCTTTGGCTTTATTTTCTTACTTTCTACTGCAGTCGTCGCGGTTAGCAATGGCAGGAGCAATATCAACATCAGCGAAACCACCACCGCCAACGCCGGCACATTTTTCACTTGATTTAATTGAACTTTTGCAATTTGTGTAGCTTAACTTTTTCCGCATAGAAATGTGCATCTTTCACACACCCGCCTCCAAACTCAGCTATCTGCTATGTATGAATCTATAATATATATATATATAAACTGTGTAGCTAGCTACATAGTATCTCAGGCCTTTCGCCAGTTGATTGCGGCCCAAAGCCATCACGTCGCTTGTTTGTCACGTAATGCAACTTTGCGCTAGCGCGTAATAGATGTTTATTAAATTATAGGCACTTTCCTTAGTACTGTGCATTTATTTGGCTGGTCGAACAAATTTATTAAATTTAAACTTTAAGCGTTTTTTTCTGTAGATGATGCAAAAGCAACTCAATCAGACTTGCTGAAAGTAATACTAGGTATACTAGTCTATTGAAATTCTTCTCATATATCGATTACTTGCATCTGTGTGCCACATTTGCCTACAACTAATGGCAATATATCGAACGACATGCTTGCTTTGCCACAACCTGTTATTAATATTTTGTGTAACATTAATTTATTATCCATGCAATTAATCAAGTTATCGCTTCAAAGAGTGTATCTAGTATCTATGTCTATGTAGATGCAATCGCATCTATTGGCTGTTCTCTAAATTGTTTAACAAATCACCGACAATGATGACGACCCAAAAAACAATCATTAGTAGATCGTATCATTTGGGTTGGGTTTGTTGTTATTATTTTTGCATACAGACAGACGAGTCGAGTATGTATTTCAATTTGAAAATATCTCACAAAAAAACACTTGAAACAGAAAGTCGCGCTTATTTTAAAGATCTTACCTCATGCAGCGTGTCGTGTTTCGAGAACACGTTTTTAACGCTCAACTAGCTGCCTTGCTTTTTGCGATGAAATGTATTACTATTTTTTTTTTTTTTTTTTCTTCTTTGTTTTTCTGTAAGGAATGCTCAGTTTTTAAATTAAATTCAAATAAAATGTTAAATTTAAATGAAAGACAAAAGACAAAACAAATGTTGACAAATGCGCATGCGCAGCTGAGTGATTGATTGAATGAATGGACATGCGACCGAGTATCACGAAAGAGTGAGAGAATGTCTGTCTATGCTGATTGATTGAACATTTGGGTTTTTTGCTTGATTGATTTTTGCAACAGTACAGCGAGTTGCATGACTTTGGACTGCTGATGCATAGTTTTCATATTTATACCTGAAGAATAGAATCCATGTAGCTATTTAAAGTATATGAAACACCATAAAAAAAAAGAGTTGAAATTTGTTTAGAAAGAAAATAAAACATGTAAAGATGTTGCAGTCATGAATTCACGACTTCGAAATACAGTACCGCCTTTTTTATGTAGACTTATATAGGCTCTGCATACTCTAAAAAACTTTTTTTTTTTATTGAAAGAAAGAGACAACGTGAGAAGGTTAACAGCAGATAAGTGGCTTTAAATTAATTTATAGTATACAATTAGTTCATGGTCATTTGGCTGCATGACACGCATGTCTTAACGTCGAGCCGCTTGGTGAAAATACTTTATATACTAGACAAATGGACATATTGTGATGGCTTGGATTTTGGAACTGAACAAAATTGATAAAAAATTTGCACAATCTTTATTTACCCTTGACGCTCCAGGACAATATATAGAAATACAGTAAAGCTACGTTTCCAAACATTTCTAACATCAGCCGTATAAGATTTCAAATGAATGCCATTGCAAGATCTTTTTCAGAGTCTTTTAACTCAAACCAAGATATAAAACATGGCAACTGAAGTTTTTCTAATTAAAGACGCAAACATAATCACTTACATATTCTATCCTTTTTTGAAGACATCTATAAGAAACCCCTTTTTAACCATAATCGGCAGATGTCGTCTTGCTTCGATTTGGAATCATCCACAGATGGCGGATAAAATTATTCTTTACTTCAGTTAAATTTATTTAGTTCTGGAGTGACATTCTGTAATAGCATGATAAGCTTGTTGAGATATCTCAAAGCTCATAAGTGCGTGAAAATTTAACCACTTTGTTAAAACCGAAGCTTAAATACTCCTCTAATTATCCATTGCCTCTTAAAGTATGCTAGAAAGTTTATCTTTGTAGTCAACTGTGTACCGATATAAACGTACAATTTATACAACACCAACTTTTATTATTGAAACGTAATGTCTTACGTAATTGCTATACTTTTGTGTGTGTAAACCATCTACATACGAACTTTCAAACCAATACGTTAAGATTTGTTAGATTAGGCTGCATACATACACACAGACAAAGGTATATAGCTAAAAAAAAATTGGCATGCTGAACAGGAATATACTTATTTTATAAGGTATCCTATTCCTCCTTTAATAAGTTATAATATTATTTACAGCCTGTGTAAAGAGTATGTAAATGCAGATATTTTCAGCATGAGGCATATATATATATAGCAACCTTTGAAGTTAATGCTTCTTTAGCATCGTAGTAATTTGAAACTCGACTAAACAAAAAATCGACACAAAAAGCAAGCGTTCTACGTGTGTATTTCAAAGCCTTGGAAAAAGGATCAGAGCCAGCCTAATGTATTGTGCACGTGTATGGTTTTTGTGAATTTTTTTTTTTTTTTATTATTTTCATAAAACAATTCACATTTGTTCCGAAAAATAATGACGGCAAGTGACGTGAGTATTTGCAGAAAAGTAAATAATGTTAACAGAAAATTGTAGTTCAATATAAAAGTCAACATACAGGGACTGGACGTGCTGCAATCTACCATAATTTGAATGATACAGTCCGTATTGTTATTCCACAAAATGATCTTTATGCAAATAATTGTCTATTAAGCTTTATAAAGGGGGCCGAATATGTACTTAGCAGATTTGACCATGATATATCAGTTATAAAATCAATTTACATTTCGTCCAACCAATCAGTAAATAGAATTATTGAATTCACCTACAAGAATTTAATAAAATATGCGCCAGAAGTTTGGTGAATTATTAAAAAAGTTTACGAAAATATTCAGTTCATTTTAATACGGTATCTCCATTGATTAAGTTCTTTAATCTTGTTAAGAGAATTATTTGAAAGTTATATTGGTCAAATCCTAACCAAAGCCTTGATTTCATACCTTAAACGCCACAAGCATTTAATTTTTTTGAAATTGAAAATGTGGAGTCTGGATAAAAAAATGTAGTATAACATTTAAACTTCGTGACTTCGTAACTACTCCTGATACTGTATTATTTATATTATCCTGAACGGAAGGTTTCATTGCTACACAGCGAAATGCTTTCATTTTTGGTGTTCACTATTCTGACAAAATTTGAAAATAAAATTCGATTGTAATTTCATTTTACTTGTCATAACTATTCGATGAAAATCTATCACAATCCTGATGCACTAAATTTATATAACATTTTTCATCTCTCAATTTGGGAAATGGAAGCCTTGAAACATTTAAGATCCCTTTTTTATAACTTTTCTACTAAAGTAATTTGCTTCAGAAAACTATTACAGAGCTATAAATCAATGATATATTACGAAACTTTTACAAGAACCGTTTAAATATGTAACTTGGGAAAATCCCAACTTTACTTATAATGTAATAAAGATGTAGATGATGCCGTATAAAAGCATACGCTTTTACATGCCACGAGCAGCGTATCTAATGTGCGGCGAGCTCACAGGACCTTTATAAACTATGTACTTCCAGTTTATGAGCCGTAAGCAACTTGTGAGTGTGATTCTTCCAACTCTGTGCTTATCTCTTGGGATATTTTTTTCACCACTTTTTACCCAAATAGATGTACTCAATTTGGGGTATTGATTGTCGAACAAAAAGTTTATTTTTTCGGACGTGTAATGTTCTGATATTTGACTTCGATAAGTTTTTTCCATAGAATACGAATCCGTGGAGGAAAGTAAATAATAAACTCTTGTTTTTTTAGAAAAAATTGGACAAAAGTTAACAAAAAAAATTCAACAAGTGCGTTCTTTTAATGTGATCGGAGAGCCCCAAACCGTTTCGTGAAATTGGTGCGCATATATGTAGAAAGCCTGTTCTCGAATATTTCATAGGAAAAAAAACTAGTTCAAATTAAATCCCTCTTAGAAGGTTCTATGAACTTGCATTATACTTTCACACGTCCAAAATCCATGAAGCAAAGCTACATTTTAAATTTTTAAAAGCATACATGAATCATTTCATCAAGGACTCTAATCATGCTACCGCTATAGGAGAATGTGTATAAAACATAACTTAGTTTTTTTGTTACCCAATACCAATTAAATGCTTTTCTATGTAACATCCAATAAGAGAAGTGGGGTACCATAAAGTGTATGTATTATTGATCAACATCAAACGTTTAGTCGATAGTCGATACAATCATATCTCTATTAACGTTAATATTTTGGAGACTATTTCTGCAAGTCACTTAATTTGAGTTGACTCTAATACCAACCCATTCGCATCTCCTCATTTTAGTGTGGATAGATCTAACGTCAGTCATAATATATTTCATTGGGGTTCAGATCATAGCACTATAAAATATAACCAGCTTGCATATGTGTATATGGTTCAAAAAATGCCTTTACAGTTATATATTCATCTTCTGTCATTCTGAAGTCCTAGTCGTGTATCGTACTATTGACCAAATTGAATACCAATTTCGACCAAAAAGTTTCATCGAAATTCAGACAACTATAAAATTGAAACTGCACAAAAACTGCAATATGAAGGACAACAGCTACATTATATTCATCATTGATCATAATACGAGTTGTCAGCCTTTCTATAAATTTATTTAAATTGGGACTGTTTTATATTTGTGAACTTTCTTTCCTAGATAGCATGTTCTGCCTTTAAATTAGCTGATTGGAGTTGCATTTAAGTGTTTAATAATTAGTTTTAATATAAAATTATAGTTACACCTAGTACAGACCTCACAAGAATCTCTTTAGAATGAAAACGTTTTTACATTTTGAAGTGTATTGACTATGAAAGCAATAAGATGTATCATCTCCCACTTTTCTGGCCTTGCATTTCTCATGTGCTTTCCGTTGCTCATTTAATTTCGTATTTTTTCCAATATGAGTATAAACTGTAGCGCACTCAAAAATTTTAAATGAACTTGACTTCGGTCAAGTACAGAAACATATTGAAATATTTATTTTTGTACTTTGAGTACTGGCAAAAAAATTCATTATTTGTGAAATATGTGGGAGCACGAAATTTTTCTGAGCTATATACTAAAGTGAGAATAACTGAAAGTAGAAACTATTTTCTACTTTCTTGAATAATAAGATTTTATATACTTGAATGCATGTTCTGAAGTCCGTACTAAACGTTAATAATTTTTTTTTATTTGTGGCACTATTTATAGTGTCCGATGGTATATAGCAAGTATCATCAATCATGATCAAATTAAATTATGATTATTCTTCAAATATGTTTAAATAGACGGCAAATTTCTGCCAGTGAATCTCATTATGCATCATTCTCAGGCCATCTAAGCTGGGTTTATCATAATGAAGCTGAAGATAAGAAATAAAGTGTTTAAGAATCAATCTGGCGCCTTCTTCTGAATATTTCAAACTTAACTATTATTAATTTTTTTCTTAAGCGTTGCGCAATAGTAATCCAATTAGCTCAATTTTCTATCACCTTCATGACAGTTTAAGTGAAGTCATATTAAAGTTCCAGTTGGCCTCCCGTCACCAGAAGAGTTCAAAGTGCTTTATAACTATCATGAAATTGCGAAAATTATATAAAAATAAAAACGATCTCTTACACCTCCTAATACTTATATTAAAACTCTTCACAGCTAAGCAAAACCATGAAGATTCGCCATGCTTATTAGCTGAACATTTTTATAATAATGTACATGTTTTTTCACCTTCAGTTCATCCTACTACTCTAAAAACTATCTCAAAATTATACACCTGCAGTATGAAAGAAAAACGTTTATTCAACACACGCCCTTGATCGACACCACGAAGAGAAACATCAAAGACGATTAATAATACAATTTAACTACAGCACATTCACAAACCGTGTCAAATTATTGAACAAAAAGTGTGAGTAGAAATAAAACAGGCATCCACAGCGAACACAACGACAACTACACCCTTTGCAATTAAAATGCAAATCTGCGCCATAAAACATTAAAAAATTGTACAATTATGTCAATGACAATGGAAACGAATGCGATTTAATTACTGGCAAGCGAGAAAACAGCAAAAAAAAATAAGTGAAAAGCTAAAAACTACTTACAGAAATGGTAAAAAATCTAAGGCAATACTCAAAACCCACACCTCCACCACCCACCAGTGCCAGTATTATTGCATACGACATACAATAAAACAAAGAAATTGCACTCTGGTCGTATACTCTGCTCGTAGTAAATAGTTTTTCCTACTCACTTTTTTTTTTTTTTTTTGTATACTCGTTGGCTTGTTAAAAGGCTAAACAGATTTTTCACGGCAAAAATCAAAAGAAAAGCGCTGTGAAGCGGCAGCAGCTCATTTGAATATGCGCAACAGCATGCAATCATTGGACTAGTCTAAGTGCATACAGATCTGAGCTACTATCGGGCGGCATCAGCCGGGTCCGTCTGACAGGCCAGGCAGACGGACGGACAGACGACTGTACGACAGTCTGTCGGCAACTTTCCCCCATAAATAGCTGTTGCTGTGTGTTCCAGCAGCAGCAGCAGCAGCAGTCAAAGAGATAAAGAAATGTATTCCATCCAGCAGCAGCAGCAATAACAGCAACAGAAATGGCAGCAGGCGACCAAGCGCGCACTCCAAACTGTCCGCCCCACTTCAAAATGGCTTTGACGTTCATTTTGCCATTGTACTTATTTACAAAATAGTTTTTCTTTGCGACGTCGTCGTTGTTGTTGCTGTTTGTCACAAAGAAATGCCAACAATGAATAGCTTTGATTGTCAAGTGAGCAATATTTATTTATTCCTATTATTTTTTCTTTTTTTTTTTATCTCCCCATACACATTTTCTCGTTATATGGTACCATAGATTATTCAACTTGATTTGTGATATGCAAATTGATTTTAAGCTACTTGTTTATTGTATTCAACTACAGCTTATATTCGTGGTGTTTCTTCGATGCTGCAATCTGTGTTTGGTTTTTTTACGAGTACGAGACGAAGACGACGTTGTGATGTGTAGTTGTTGAGAAAGAGTTTGATTTGATTTAGTAACATCCCACGTGCTATAAATTAGTTACTACTGTGTATTATAACCTTGATAATTTAGTGATGATTTTATATCTCATACTGTTGACAAATAGAATCTAGTTCGTTTCCGTTTGGCATTATAGAGTATATTCACAAGTTAAATAATGATCATGGTAGACATTTGTTTCGTAATTGATTTACTGCGCTACAAAAAGTTTAAACGGTGAGCTATACAAGCTACTGAAAAGGCTAAATGGACTCAATGTCTATTAGTTTCTGTCAAAATAAAACGTACCGTTGCCACTTTAATGACGCCAAGACATTGACGAAGGACATTAAGAAGAGGCTAACAATTCAAAATTTATTTATGGATAAAATTGTTTACTTCGTCGACAGCAGATCCCAAAAAAAGTAAGCTTAAACTAACGTGATAAAGAAGAGCATGCTTGGTTTGGAATGGAGTCATTTTTCTACTAAGTTGCATTGGTAACACCAAAATTTTATATAATTGAATTGCTACCCCACGCCTTTTGAGGTACAAATAGTACTTGCTGTGAGATATTTCAATTTGTGCCAAAAACAGAATAGTTTCTTTAGAAATTTTAAGAATTTCCGCAGTTATTATATTTCATTGATCGATAAATTTGTTTTGACCCTTTCTAATTTTACTGTCACTATTATGTCGCTTGCAATAAAATAAATATATCTCTGAAACGATGAATTTTTCATATTAAATTTTTTGTGATTTTATAGAAAAAAATCAATTTTCGAGAAAAATGTCGCCCACATCTTTGAAGTTAGGTTTAGATGCGTACATATCTTATTGACCTTTATTGCATCATTACGGGCCAATTAAACATGCAAAAGGTGTTTTTCTCCAAGCTGATGCCCAAACTGTTGCTACACCACTCAGCACCTTTCTGACAATGACAATGAGCTTATAATGCCACAGCCATCCTACACTCTCAACCTATTATTTTGCTACAAAGAATGAATTTCACATTCAATAGACGCCGTTTTGACGACATTGAATACGGACAAGCCTGCGAAAAGACAGATATAATAGCTATATCGATTCGACTTTTAATGTTGATAAGTATTTATGTTTTATACTAACTATACCCTTGTCCTTCCAGAACAATAACGGAAAATATATATTAGAATTCACAATTGGAAAAATTGTCCGCCACTTGGGTGATAAATAAATTTTATAGAATAGTTTATACACAGCAGATACCTAGTGAAGCAGGTTCAAGCGCACCAACCCATCCAATTTTCTTCAACATTACACAAAGACTTCTTAGCCTGTTTTTTACGCAATGTAGAAGAAAGTTGGGTGGATTGGCTTGGTCACCACAAAAATAAAATTGACATGGTTCGGATTTACATACTAAAATCAATCTTAAGCAATATTTATGTTCTGCAACCATCATGCAGTTTCTGTGAAAGTTCTTTTCTTTACAAGTCTACTTTCGTTGCAAAAAACTTTGACTAGTCGATTTTCTGCCATCATATATCAATGCCCAACATGAATTAAATTAATTAAAATTTTATAATTTTTCAAAATTATTTTTTTTTTTGTTCTTTTGTGGAATTAATAGATTTTAAGATGTATCCCTAAACTTACTTTTATTCAATCGATTGTAACTTTAGTTCTAGGAAAGAACTTATTATGTTATGTCGCCAAAAGTCATCCGTTCACCGTTCAAATGGTATAAAAACATGTTTTTAAATATTTTTCAAGTTAAACGAATAAAACAAAATCTGTTCCAATACATCCGACATTCCCTTACTATTGTCCAATAAGCTGAGGGCAAGATTATAAAAGTAGCCTTGCAAACGATTGATAAAGAGTGGCTATATGATGTTGCTCCAAACTGTAAAGACTTTGAGGGCTCTATGTTAAGAACAAATTCGAAGGTACCAGGATGTGTTGACGAATTAACTGGCTTACATGAACTTTTTTTTTTGTGTCGTATGAGTCACCTGGTCTATGAAATGGGGGCTTATGTGTCAAAAAATCATTTTTCACTTTTTTGCCAATTCGGATAGAGTTTAACACGCTTTTTCACACGGTGAAAACTAGAAAGTCACCGTGTGTTTCAAAACGATGTACTAAGAGTTCGTAATGCTTCTTCCCACATTAATGTACACCATTCATGTGTCCTTTTAACAGGTGTTTTCTCTAAAACTTGTTTTCGCAAATAAGCCCCCATAGACCAGGTCACATATATTATTCACAAGTCAATACCGGTAATAGCATATTCATGCCTTTGAGAGGCTGAAATAGTGATTCATTTTGTGCGGTTCATTTTAGTCTTCCATTTGTATTGCCTGATAATTGATTCATTATTACTGCCTCTATAAGTGTAATCTCAGGCAATTTTCTGTTACCATTTATTGAGGATTAAGTTAGTTGTTGTGACATTATTAATGAAAATGCTCGATCATTGAAACCAGTCAGCCAACTTTTTTCAATATTCTTACATCAGAAATGCGTTAATCAAATCAGCTTCATTCATTAGAACAGTGTTCGTAGCAATCTGTCTGTTTTCATTAAATATTATATTAAATTGCTCTACTGCAGGGGTATATAGATTGTACTCTTTCTACGTATTTATATTTAAAAGTTGCGATCCACAGTTTGGGCACCCCTAGTCTACAGCACTGATTCGGAAACACTGTCCTATAGAATTCGTGTTTTTATTAGACTTATCATAGATATTTCATTGCTAACGAACTCGCTGAACGCTCCTACCATAAAAATTGCGTTAAGAAGAGGTAAAGGGGTGCTAAAAGCTATTTTTTCAGCTGGAATAGGAGCCTGTCGTGGCAGAGGTGATGTAACGCTTGCTTCGCATCAAATAATACAGCATAACTTTACTATTTTTTTTCGTTAGTGTCAATGATCATGAACACTCTACTGTACAGAACTGATGATTATCTAAACCGATATTGAGTTTATCCAGCACTGGCAAAAATATATTAAAGAAACTTATTTTGTAATGAACGTTTAAGCGCTAATCAGAGCTCTTCTACTGGTTAAGGATTTACCAAGCGTTAATATAGGACAAATAATTTACAGCTCATTGATTTAATTTTATGGTCATATTCTAAGATAAGATTTTCTGGTTGCATTTTAATATTTCTTGCTGGTTATGTCGCAATGTTGTCAAACTTCATACTTTTTTTTTTCCAATAATTGTCCGCACCAGATTCAGATTAGGCGTCTTTCAACCTTTCCTTAAAATGTCGGATATCAAACCTAATATCAGTTGCTTTCAGGGAATTGTTTTAACGTATGAACAGAAAGTCTAACTACACAAACGGAAATATTTTTCCATTTAATTTTGTCTGGCGATGAAAAATGGTTCCTCTAGAATATTTTCAAGCATATAAAATCGTCGGTTAAGCCCGCCCATATATAAATATCAATATCGGAATATACATAGTTGAAAGCTCATGCACTATAGTTGACTGGATTAGATGACTATGCACTTTATACTATGAACAACTTAATCAACAGAACAGTTACCTGGATCACCACTCATATAAAGTGATGTGTTGGACCCTTTAAGGAAGAATTGAAGCAGACACACTAATAAATTATTTGTTAGTACGAAAATTGTCTGTTCTATGTTGTAAAAGGTTTGTTTTAACCAACATTGAAACTCTGAAATTGAAAACCCACCCTGATAGATGAATTTTAACCTGATTTTGCAGTACTTCCCTAGTATCAAGGATGCCAACAATTGAGCCTATTCTTGTAATATTTTATTGGCATGTTATGTTGTTCTATCGACTCGTATGAGCATAAATATGGGATAAAGCGATAGCTAGTGTTGAACAACACCTCAAACATTAACCTTTTTTTGTAAACTTTTTTCACATTCAAGCTTCCATTTTAGGGGGGAAACGGCGAGAACTAATTTACATACCCAACATTTTAAGCTCTTTGTATTAAAATGAGTCAAGTTCATATGTTCTCATTTAGCAACTAAATGATCAACTAGATGGGATATCTTTATATCTCTCCATATCATATAACCAAGAATCTAGTAATGATCCATATTTCTTCTCAACACATAAATCATTTCCAATTCTCTTGCATAGTACATCTCCCTTGAAAGTACATATATGGCAAAACTATGCACTCACTACTTATCGCTTTGTCGTCGTTGTTCACAACAAATCTATTTCACCTATAATAAATGAATCTAGTTCTTACCATTTTCATGCTATTTCGATACTATATCATTGCAAATTTATTTAACATATTTTATGCATAAATATTATTAAAAGTTTCGCGCTTTATTTAGCAATTAAGACAACAGTGGCTATCTTAACGATTGTCTGTCATGCTTATTGTAATGCTTGTGGTTCTATCTAATACGATTTCATGCCATTTGGTGTTATGACTATGTAGCTGTTTGTTGATCTGTCTAATTTTGTGCTTGTTTACAATATTCAAAGTGTTTTTTGTGTGATTTTTTTAGAGAAATCAAGTATATACGCCCACAATAGATAGTACAAGTTTCTCGAATTGTAGTATGCGGAAAATTTATTGCATATTGCAAGCAAACAGGCAGAGAAGGAGGCAGTCTGTGTATGAGAGGAAGTGATGGCAGTTTTTGTAGCCATGCTCATTTAAGTGCAAATTATGCAAAATTGTCTGTGCAGCGTAGATAATAAGCTTAAAAAAAATCCTAAAAACGGGGGCGTCTAGTGCAAAACAATTGATTAATTGCACTGTTTAGCGTTGTTCGAATGAAGTCAACTAAAAATTTATTGATTTATTTTGCATATTGCCAACAACAATCTTTCTCTGCTGCTATTAATCATGATTTGTGCATGGCAAGAGTTTTAGTATGCAATGATTTGCTCAATGGGCAAGTCGATCAACGCGTCGTCAGTCAATGAATAAGTCAGTCAATCAATGCTATTTATTTCCATAGAAATGGAATTTAATAATAATTGGTAAGCTAAGGTTCAACAGAAACTTTAGGTGTTTAGCATATAGACCAATGTTTCTTACAATTTGAAGGCGGCTATTGACTTTCAATAAGACGACTGTCAATATAAAACATTTCAAACTGTCACAAAATTCCACGCCCGCAAACAAATCGAACAAATGAAATAACAACAAGACATAAAATTGAATAAATATGCAAGAAAAAATGTTGAAATTGAAATTTGTATACCCTACTCTTTAAGAATTTTAAGTCGTAAAAATATATTTAAAAAAAATATAGTTTTTTGTGGTATTAGAAAATTTATATTGATTGTTAGTTGTTGTAAATTCCAAATAAAGCTCTACAGTTCTTCCGAAGATCATGGACAGCTCTGCACAGCCTACGGAACTATGTTAACCTCATCGAATAGCTTACAGCTCGCGGCTTATGCGCATCTGAAACTGGTTGCCAACTCTAATAGGTCTAAAAATTTTAAGAAGATTTTTTCTCATCTGATTCTATCAGGGTCCTTGCTTTGCTTCATACTTCAGGACTGGATATGTTAGAAGGCTCTATTTCTAAATGGCCTGATGAGCCCAAAATAACATACTGATCTCCAGGCTGATGTTGTTGTTGCTGGTTATTCATCTTCCCAGGTAGACAAAGATTTCTTCAAGTTGAAATTATACATGGTCCGAAGAGATACGAAGTACTTTACCATCCTGTCCTCATTAACCAATAACCCCATAAGACATGACTGATTTTTAGCTCTGAGAACGCAGTTTTTGCATGACGATGATGTTGATGTCATCAGCGTTCCCGTCCAGCACTACTTACATCTGGTATATTGAGCCAGAAATTGCATGTCTGCATGGGCACTGCCATGGGATATACTCCTACAACTTACAGAGATATCTAAATCAATATTTTTATATCTACGATAACTTCTTTACAGCGTTACAAACTATCTGACAAACTGTTAATACAATTCCAAACTATATGTGTGAATGGTATAAAAAAAAATTCCACATGCAAAGCATGTTTTTGTTGTCTTTAACGCTTTAAGCCAAAACAAAAGTATCTGAGTATCTTAAAGTATTAGATGCTCACACTCGCGCTCACAAGACAGCACAAGCACAGCACGTACTTAGACGCTCATTTCAATGACTCCGCTGAGGTTTTAGCTTGGAGACAAACTGGCTCAAAGAAAACTCAATCAGAGCGGGCAAATATATATATGAGAGTCAAATTATTATTGTCGTATTGACCAAATGAACGAACGGCGGCCAGTTTGAGGTAGTTGCTTGTTTGATTCTTGCGGCTTGATTGAGCGCTTGAGTGAACAGACTGACTGACTGACTGAGCGAATGAGTGGCTGAGCGAGCGCGCTGAGTGTGTGTGAATGAAGTATTCAAAGTGTTGAAATCACAAAACGGCATCAGTTTCAATTGAGCCGCGCTAAGAAAACGAAACGCTACGCATAGTTTTTAATTTTATATCTATGCGATACGCGGCTTGAACGGCAACGACTAATCGACGACGACGACGATGAATACGAATAAACGATGACGTTTCAAGTGTGAATAATTTTTTATAATTTATTTATTGAATTAGCAAAACAAGCGTTTCTAATTAAACGAAAGATTGAAAAAGAAAATAAATTGAGAAAAAGTGAAATGTGTTAAGCAAACACACACACACCCAGCATTTGATAAAAAAAAGTTGTGAAGCAGAAAAAAATATAAAAATTACACATAAAGTTGTAAAAGTTTTTAAAATTCTATGTTAAAAAATAAAAAAAAATCTAAACGCGTAAATTTTTTGCGCACTTAAAGATACAAACAAAACAAAGTAATACCTACGACCTTGACTTGCTACCCGACAAAAGTCACAACGAAACGCGAAAATATATATACATAATACGAATATTAATATTGAAAAAAAATTATAAGTTTTCAATAAAAAAAAGACTAGTCATCAACGCAAAATATATACAAAAAAAAAAATAAACACAAAACGCGTATTAAAAGTATTATTTTTTATAATTTATTGAACACAACGAAATATTACAATACAATACGAAAAAATAAGTACGACGCCTCCTTTTGTCTTGAAATATCGATATACGAATTTAGAGTGTTATTGAGTTGAGTTTTGTGGGCGTACTACTCTGCCAGTGCCATATGATCAATATTACATAAATATTTTATCTACAATATATATTTATATGATCTTGCAAAAATATCTACGATAATAATTTTCCATATAATTACTACACTTCCTCGTGGCATGTTTCAGTATTTATCTGATTTAAGTAAAAAGAAATGTTTGCGCCACGAAATTCATCACCAGTTGCCATGCATGGCAAAGAGGATATAGCTGCATATGAGGTAAAGCTCGAAAACTATATATGATGACACTTAATCCGTACTGAGCTGCTACTAAACTAAATGCAAACTCATCTCCAAACTGAATTTACCTAACCGCAAATGATTTACACACATTAACACACACAAAAGTTCGAAGTTTGTTTTAGAAAGTTCTTCTTTAGCACAAAGTTTGCTTTTGGCTAACTAATGAGCGCTGTTTGATAAATCTGTCATAAATTGATTATTAAATTATATATGCAAAAATTTGTTTTATTATATAGATTAACGCGTGCCTTAAGCACTATTAATTTGCACACTAAACCATTTTTTTATAATAGAAAACTAAATGTGACCCCTTCAACAAATTGTTATTTGTCTGAAAGTATATTTAATTTATTTTTTTATCTTTAATCTTTTATTTCATTATTAATCTTTTAATGTATAGAAATATATTGAAATATAATAAACGTTAATTTTACAAAATTTACTTCACCAATAGTAATTAGTCCGTCCCCTTTATCTTCCAATAGATTTCAAATATTATCAATTCTTAGTTCTAACTTCTTAGACTTCCTTGTATGTCATTCTGAACATTTCTATTTCATATATTCAATAGAAATGGTAATCAAGGATTATATATATAATATATATATATATATTGTAGTTCTGCATCCATCTCGACGTGGAAAATATAAACAATTCACATCCATTTGTATCTCAGGATGGTGTTGAAAATTTGATCAAAGTTTCTCGTTGCATTGCTGGTGCTCGTAAGAAGTTTTAAGAGCTCTTCTCAGACAACAGTTAACAAAAGCGTTAAAGAATTTTTTGTTGCTAAATTTTATAGCTCATTAGTAGTTCACAAATTCGACCTATTTTAATCGACACAATTGTTAAATTTATAATTTTTTTCTATAAGTTTTCACAATATTTCATACTGTTTGTTTAGAAAGCTGAAATTTATTTTCGATATTTCGCCAAAGTTCTGACAAAAATAAATTTGTGTATAATTAGGCATGAGATTTGTTCATATATAGGCTCGTCACGTGCCATTGTATGTGAAATAAGGCCAAAGTAAATAAGATATCAAGGTTCAACAAGTGTTTTTGTTCTTCTTACTTCACAATATTCTCTTATTCTTCATTTTGAGGGTTTTTGTTGAATTTTTTTTTAATTTGCTTTGTAAAAATGAAGCTACTTTACTGTGTATTAATAATGCTTAAGTAAATAGTACATAATAATGCCTCGTATGTAACCTAAAATTCCTGAAAAGACCTGAGTTCTGAGCTTAAATTTTTTTTCTCTTAGATCATATTGTAAGATTTAAAATCCTGAATAATTCTATGGATGTAGCTTTCTCATATTAGTTTTTAATACAAATAAAAGTGGATAGAAAAATAAAAACTATGTAGGAAAACATTATCTTCGGTAGAACCAAAGCTTTTATACCTTTCACACATAATATAGTCTTAACTGTACGATAACTTTATACTAAATATGTTAAGGTAGAATATAAAATTCTTCATAAAATCAATCAACTCAGCAAGAAACGCTATGAACGATTGAATCATAATATATTGACAATAAAAATTGGCTTTGATGGAATGATCCAAGCCTGAAAACTTGTTAATTAATAAAGACACTAACGATTCGAACTATAAATATAACAGCTCAAGAAAACATTTACAAACAAGTTATTTTTGGCCAATCACCTTTGTTGTTTGTCAAGTGCCAGACATAAAATAAAAAGTTTATAAGAATTTAGTTTACCTCTAAAAAAATGTTTATAACTTTTTAGTTTTTTTCAATAAATTAAAACAAAAAAAGTTAGAAACTATTTCTTTCGAGACCCACCTACCTATATTTATTTAAACTCCAAACCATTCTACAAGCAAATTAAAGATTTATTATTCTTCATAAAATGAATTATTGGATCAAAAGTGAAGTGCTCGTATTTTTTTCTATTCATTTGAAAATGTCGAACTTTGTGCCAGATAAAGTGTTTTTACTGGTAGTTCTTCGTACCGAAAGTCATCGTAGTATTGTGGAGGTTCATGGTGACCATTCTCTAGCTGAAGTGGTTTGCACGGTTTAAAAGTGGCTAGTTTCGACTTAGACAACGAAGAACTACCCGGACAGTCAAAAATGTTTGAAGATGAAGAATTGGAGGCATTGCTCTATGAAGATACGCAAAAAGAACTTGCAAAAACTTTGGGAGTTGATCAATCAACCATATTCAGACGTTTAAAAGCATTGTGCAGTAGAGACTTCGAACGCCGATCATGTCGGAAATGTTGCGCGAACGCTACAAAATGGTAATTTTTGCATCAGATTGTCACTGGTGATGAAAAATGGACTGATTACAATAACCCCAAGCGCAAGAATTTTAAAATAATCTCGAAAAATTCTGACGAAGTCCTAGTTGAACGAAAAAAGAACGAAATCTCTATCTATTACCGTTTCCGAGATCCTTGGACATGGCTATATCGACTCCACTATTACTCCTGACCATAATGGGGGTAGCTTTGGAGGGTCTCCGACCATTATTTCTACATGTTACTTACATTAGCACAAATCCAATAGGACTGATGATTAGAAAGTCGGTCACTTGCCAGATATATGCCACCATCTGAACCCGCCTTAAAACCCAAAATCCTGAGTGATTCTATGGTTTAATATTTTCTATAGAGCTATTTTAAAACCAGTAAAAGCTATAGATCACTATTTCTGATTTTTTTTTTTTTTTTTGACTAAATAATCACATTTGATATTTTCATTTGCAAAATCCATTGAAATACATTTAAGCTAGAAAAGTATCTAATATTATATAAAATTTTAATTTATCACAAACTTATTAAACAACCCTCTAAAATACAGTGAAACACTAGAGTCCGAGTTCCAAAGAATACTGCGCAAGAGATTAGATGCAAATATACACAGCCAACAAAGTTTCAAATAGACATGATTCATACAAAAAGTTTTTTGGCTGAAAGTTTTTTTTTTTTTGATTTGGTTTCATTGAAATGTGCTTGTTTTGTGGTTTTTAATTTTGAAATAATTCTTGTTTCGTACGAAGCGAATATCTGGCAATTTTTAATTAGCATATATAAAGTTGTAAGCTTAATATCTGCACTGCTTTAAAGAAATATATCTATCTGTATATATATTTTATATATCTGTACAGCTAACTTGTATCACATCCGCATACTTTTACCTTATCTGCACAGAAAGCATATATTTTTTTTATAACAATAATAATTTTTGGTAACATTCTAACGTCCCAAGCCATTTCTAGCTATCTCCACTTTGGTACTCTGTCGCCAATAATAATTTTGCTCACGTACCTGTGGCGACTAGCAAACCGGCGTAGATACTTTTTGCTTATATACATTTGCAAACTTATGCTTGAATCTCTGCTTTACTTGTCATACACCCGCTAAAAGTGCAGACAACAAAATTTGTTTTGCTGATAGCGCATGAAAAATTAAAAAAAAAAATATTTTACGCTTATAAATTCATAAAGCGTTGCAAAAATGAAAAATAAAATAAATTTTTATTTATTTCTTTATACACTGCCGCTAGCGGCAAAATACAAACTTAAAAACACAGCAACAGATATTCAACCGGCAATTTGTTTGTTGCATTTCGCAAACTATTTTTAGAGTTGAGATACTTTTTTGAGGAGCGGCAGAGAAGCACAAAATCAAATAAAACAAAACGCAATTGCTGTTGAACTTGAGCAAAGAAAAAAAAAACGCACAAGTAGCTAATGTATTATTAATTTATATGTAATTATTTAATATCTTTTTTTTTACAAAATTAATTAATTAAATAATATTTGTATTTATGTATTTGTTGCAACAAATTAAGTTGCATGACTTCATCAGTTTTATTTTTAATTTTATTGTTTCGGAGAAATTTGTCTTCAAACTAAAAATTTACCGCTTCATTTCGATTAGCTTGTTTTATTCATATGCAAATTCTTTTTTTTTTTTTATCAATATCGATATTTTATATGTAAATTAACTAAGATTTACATATACTATAATATAAAGCTTTTTAGCCATGAATTGTGCTCTATAGATTCAGTTATTTGTATTATTATGCTGTGCGTTTCTGATTTTACTGCGAAATTTCCGGCATCTACATTGATTATGAATTATTAAGCAGTAGTTCTATTGTTTATTTATAGGTTTTAGAGTGGCTTTAATTAGTAATTTCAAATACCATTTTGCATATCTTAGTATCACTGGCGCCAATTTGTTTAATTAGAAAACATAAAGATGTGTTATATGCAGAAGGTTCTATTTACAATAAATTTTACTGAGTGGGCAATCAGTGTAAATTTTTCAATTTTCAAAGACATTGTGAGCATAGCGAATATTTCTTATACTGAAGCGTAGAGAATCCTCATGTTACTAATATTTTCCTTAAACATTAAATTTTATCTCACAGATTGCGTGCCAAATCCATCTTCAATATCCCAACCATGGTTTTTTAAAATGAACGATTAAATGCGCTTATTTAAAAAAAAAAGTATATAAATGCTTTAGGTGGTCTTTTCTGAATGTACCAATTTTTTTAATTTATTTGTTTAATTAAATGCAACTACATAGAACTAAAACAGTTGATAAAAATATTAAATCATGAACTCTTATCAATAAAAACTTATCTGTAATAGAGGGAAAGTAAAGACCACTCAGACCTATGGGAAGTTTTTTCTTTTTTTGGCCGCCCGGTTGACCGATTGAGCCTCGACACAGCCATAAAAATGATCCAAGATGCCTCAATTACAATCTTTTCAATCAACAACTCTTTCGAGCATATTGTAAAGCTCGAAAGAGTTGTTGAAATAATCTCCCTCCTACTGAATTCATCGATCCAATAACATCTGGGTGATTAAGCTCGTTGGCCGGAATGACCGACGACGTCGGTGCACGCCTTTTCGGATGGACTTCACATCAGTATGGCCCCGTCTTTTCATGGAAAATTTCAGGTTGCCGGACAGAAAAAAGTCACATGGTGCCAAATCAAGAGAATACGGCAAGTTGATGGTCAAAAGGCGATTTTAAGTCAAAAAATTGGTCATTTGTCAAAAAATAAACATTTTAATATTTTATATTAATTTCTGTAAAATTTGCATATATTAGCACACCATAAAAAAAAAACCATAAACTACTCAAACTAAGATTTATTACTTACATTAAATTACCTGCAATTTTCTCAAAATGAAATCAGGCCTTCAAGTGGCTTCCTACTTTTTATGCTACAACGATAAATATTTCTATACAGTTGCTATTTTTTGACTAACCGAAAAGAATTGACATAAAAACAAACCTTAAAACCGAGCCAAACAAACGAACAAACAACTAAATATTTATTTAACCAAATAGCAGAATATAAAACAGCATAAACAACAGAAACCTGTAACATTAGCATAAATCTCAAAACGAAAGACCTCGATTTTAGCGTAATTTAGACAGCGGCGGTGGCGGCAAAGGCAGATGTGCCAGAACTCTTGCAAGGCAGCGATGGTTTCCAACTCCAAAATGAGCATAGAGACCGACCGTATAAGAAGGCGGAATCTGGGGAAGAATGTTGACACCTGTCATTATTTGATTTAGACACGAAAAATCAACAAGAAATTTGAGCTTAACCACTGCAGACATTGCCTCAAAAAACAGCAAACTTTTGAAATAAATATTTATTTATTTGAGCATTTGCTTGCTGTGGTTTGTTGTGTGGGTTTTAATGCGTAACACATTCTATGTCACTTACCAAACAAACCCACATTGATAAATATTTTAAAAATCGGTTTGTTTTTATTTTAAGAATTTTGTTTTCAGGGCCAGCTTTTTATTATAAGCATTAAACGCTAAAAGCCATTACTAGTGCTTAATTAGAGTTTAATTGCGTTAATGCATATTTTTGCTGCAACCATATAAAGCGCAACAAATTGCACTGATGCGGATTTCAAGCATCTTCACTTTATATTGCAATATATTGTATCTAAGAGATACGCACAAATGCATTGAGCGTCTATTAACCCCAAAACGTAAAATGAACACACAGCTGGACAGACAGTATACACAGATACTCATCAGATGGCGTACATTGACCTTCTTTTTGCAATATTTGCCATGGCACTCTGTTTGACTGCTACTTTTCTATTGCAGCAGCAGCTGTAGTAGCATCTTCAAGTTTGATGAGTATCTTAAGCACGGTTTCAAAGTCATAGCAGCTAGAGTGAGTGTTTGACTATTGCTCATACATTCATTCATTCATTCATGGATTCAGCTGTCACTCTTACTCACATCTTTGTGTGTTGCTATTTATTCCTACACGTTTTTCACGTCTTTATTTTATATTGACTCACTTGCTTATTTAAATATTTTCACAACTATTGTGTTTAATTCATTGATAAAAATATGTCATTGTGACGTGTACGAGACGCACTCATCACTGTTTCTTGCAGTAACGCATACTCATACGCAACACTCTTACGCCCCATGTGCCGCAATCCAATTTATAATTAAAATGTTAATGATTTTTATAATTTTACATTTAATGGGCGTTGCGTGTTTGATGAAACAAAATAATAAATCGATTAATTTAAAAATCACATTGAAGCAACTATGAGGTTGTGCTGACAAGTAATCGTAAGCAAATGAACACGTTTTCATGTATACTGTGAACTTTTAAACATTTATCCAGGAGGTATCCAGGTTTTCGTGCTAAAAGAAGACAGAGTATTCTTTTTTCTCCATATGAGATTTAAATTAAAATATAAACAAAAAAAATCTTGATTATTTATCAGCTCCTTCAAAAAACCTTGAACTACAAAGCCCAACCCCAGTGAGTTTCATTATAATTTGATTTTTGCATAATCGAAACTGAAATTTATTAAAAGCAATAAAACTTTTCCAAAAAAAAAAAGTATCTCGCTACTAGTGCTTGATTGATGATGATGTCGTGCTGACCACTTCCGTTGCCTCAGACAGCAAATAGTAGTAAACAAAAGTTAGATCATTTAAAAATTAAAACCCGCTATAACTATTTAACTATCTACGCCGCAGGCGCGATCAATCATGGAGGTCGGTGGCACATTGCTTTCTTTAATTTGACAGAGGAGTAGAAGAAATAAATATTTTTTTAGCTGAGCTCCCAATAATGATTTAAAATTTTGCGCGAAAATAATCATTAAAATGTGAAAAAAAAAGAAAATAAACATCTGTAACTGATTTCATAATCTTTATTTTTTTTTACGCATGCGCATGCAAACTTGTTGCAAATTTGTATCTTAATTTTTTAGAATTTTAAGTTTGTTTTTGTTTATGCTCGAACAGAATGCAAAATAGTTTAAATATATTTATTGTATATCATTTTAGTGTTGTGTAAAAAATGAAACCGGTTCGCGCGACCTTTTAATGCGCCATAGTATAGCGAAATAATTCAAGATACGTCAGACAAACGGACAGCAGATACTTGGCATAAAAATATTTTTTCGTATGCGTTGGTGGAGTAAGCTAAGCTCAGTTTTGAATAAGCAACAAATAAAAAAAGACTAAAAAAATTAAATACATATTTCTGCTCAATGAGCTGCTGCTTTGTTTTGTTTTACTCAACGTGATTCTGAAATCGTTTGGATTCGCTAACGCCCGCGAGATGATCTCAGCTTTATAATTATTATGAATACAAAACTGTTGGAATGCTTCTAGCTTGCATGATTGGCTTTTTGAGCTGCTGCTGCTGCTATTAAGTATAAATAACAGAGTAGCACATATAGCAATGTATATTATAGATATTAAAATAATATTGATTTTAAAACCACTTACTGACTTATGAAGTGGAAATCGTTAAACTTACATCTTTTAATTACACCGCCAACAGCAATTATTGCCAATTAATTTGCTACCCTTTGGCTTGTATCTAAAAGTAAGGCAAATAAAGAAAGTGAGGGGTATGAAAACAACGCATTATAGTCAGCACGCTTGTTAAAAACCGCCCAAGTCGCAAATTATTAATTTCGACACAGATACACTCGTCATCTATATTTAGCTATATGTGTCTTCTGGGCTTCTAAGCTTGACAGGTAGCTTTGTAACCTGTTTTCGCATTTACAGCGTAATAAGTTGCGCCCCTAATTACGTCTAGAATTTTTTTTTTTTTTGTTGCGCTTTTTGTTAATTTGCAATTTTTTTTGTTGCTTCTACAATTTCTATAATTCATAACCAAGATCAAGGTTAAGCGTTTCAGTAATAACAAAGCTTATAAAAAAAAATAAAAAATAAGAATTACCTACTTATTTGCAAAATTTAATGTTAAAATGTAGTCAAGTGTATCTTGTTTGGCAATTGTGCTTCTGCATTATTGCGCAATTCTTTTCACTAAAAAAAATATCTAATTGACTGCAATTATATTTGATATGTTGTAGAACACATAATGATTTAAATTATTTCCTTATGAGTCTTTATAAAATATCGATGTACACGCATCTTATTACTAAGCTTAAAAATTGTTGTTGCGAAATACAAAATTTAGCAGGCCAACAGTTTTTTAAGTAGTACTTGATATTAATCGTTCTCTATTAAATTTTAAATGAATTTTTACACTGTTTGGGTTGTACTTGAAGATGGTATTGAACACTGTTGCAAGTAACATTCCACATAATTTGAAATACTCGTTTGCAGTATCCTAACTGGTATATCATATTATAGATATGGAAACACAGCATTTGCTCTGATCAAAATAGTGAATAAGTCCATGACTATAGCATAATAGTCTTCCAAAATGATCTAATATATGTCGCAATTATTAACAGTGTTTCGCCTCTGTTGTCTTTCAAAATGTCTGCATATTCAATCGTGATTTAATTAATTAGGAAACCACATTAGTAACATACTAAACTAATTCCGATATAATGACTTAAAAAATGTTTAAATTTTTCTCAGAACTCAACGTCATTAGATTACTCACATGTTGACTCACCGTGCATATTTGCATCCTTGTTTTGCAATTTAAATGTCATATTATTTTATTCAATTTTTGGAAAATCTTCATATTTTTTAGCTATAGTATACAAGTTTTTAAAGACATTTGTTGAACGCAATCATTGGATCAGCAATTAGCATTTGTATAAAAATTGATCTACAGTGGTACAACTGATGACAGGATGGTCTGATTTAATACATGATTCAATCCAGTAGAACAAATATTTTCTCCAATATTAACTTATGATTTGCATGTATGGCTTCGAAAATCCACATGGGTTTGTGGAAAACCCGATGCATTTAGCAAGTGACACTCGTTGGTGCTGTTTATCGACTGGCGACGTCATTGGAATTTATTTCTTTGAAAATAGAATATAAATTCGGTGAACATAAATTATGTCAATATTTAAACAAGAATTGATTATTTTAGTTGTTGATTACCTACATAAATTTCATAATTATGGATTTTTGTGATGTAATACATTTAATTAAATTAATTAGATCTGTATATTAGTGTGTGTAACAACCCTAAAAGATGCTTTTTCAAGTGATTCATACATAGTGTGGAATGGTATTATCAGTAATTCGAAATCAAGAAGACATCGTATACCCCATAAAGTGTATGTATTTATATTCTTCATATGCTCAACGAGTCGATCTAGCTATATCCATCTGTCTGTATGTTGCAGTGTAATTTTTTTTTTAAATTAATTTTTCTGATAAAAATTATTTCTGATTCCGAAAAGTGATATATTTTTACCATAAGCAGACAACAACACTCCAATTTAACTTTTTTAAGTCAATATCAGCCTAATAGTCGAAATGGTTTTGGTGACTTGTTATAAACGTTTACTTAAAATACATTAAATAAAATTATCGACGTATCTTCCCACATTTTGAGGTTGCACCCGTAAAAACCTACAACTTCAAAGTCCATATGTTATTGGAATCTTGAATTAATAAGCGATTTACACAAGAAGGCGTCTATTACGAATGAGGTTCTTTGTTGAACACCTTTGGCATCTTGTGTCATTTGGTTGAAACGTTAACAATACTAAATACTGCCTCGAACTAGTCGAATTTGCTGCCAGATTAAGTATTTTCTGGAAACCCTTTTGCATTACTTTAATATGAGAGTCATTAAATCTTAGTAGAAGTTTACGGCGGGCATTTTCTATCAGAACTATCGTGTCAGAGGAGGTTTGGTCGCTTTAAAAATTGTAATGTAGAAATAAAAGGCAAAGAATGGTTGAATCAATCGAAAAGGTTTAAGAACGAAGAATTGGAATCATTGCTCTATGTAGAGTATTGCCAAACTCTTCAGGAGTTGTCAGAATCATTGGGAGTGGTTGAGTAGACAGTCAGCAAACGTCTAAAAGCCATAAAATTGATACCAAAACAAGGCAACTGGGTACCATTCGAGTCGCAGCCGCGTAACGTCGAAAGGCGATTTTTCGCTTGTTAACAGCTCCTTGATTACCATAAAATGAACCGTTTATAACTGGCCGTACAAAGTTTATCTATTACAACCCAAAGCCTAAAATCATGGGTTTTGCCCGGCCAGCCAGCAACATCATTCTCATATAAAAAAAAAAACAATGATAGACTGATTTATATGGGGGCTAGTGATACGATGCACCTGTATGGAATATTTTATAAGCATTATTGTAAGGTAGACTAAAGCTACAACTAATTAACTACCAGTACAGCGTATGAAAACAAACAAAAAAATATATATGTATTCACAAAAGAACACTTTTGCTTTCAGTAAAGAATATAAAAAAAAATAATTAATTTTTTTGTTTAATCATCATATTTTACTAATTTTTCTACTGGTCTGCCCGCTACTATTTACTTGACATTGAAATATAATGTGTATGTGCTTAGGTAATATTTATTTTCTTTTCATTTATTATTATAAATTTTTTATTTTTTTAATATTTTAGTTAAATTTTTCATTCAATCATATCGCATGTGTTTATTTTTCATATCTTTCCTGCTTTTATTTAACTTTTTGTGAATTATTTAAAAAAATAAATATTGATTTTATTTGTATTGTTTGTGTTTTTATTGGCGAAACGTGTTAACAAGTTGTTTTTATTTTATGTTTGCAATTTACAGACTTTTTGTTGCTATTGATTTTGCACTTGTTTTTGTTATTGTTGTACTTGTGTGCCTATGTCAACTCAAAATGCAAATATATCTTAAAAACTCAGCTAGTTTAGTATATAGAGATACAAATTTCATACGAGTATATGTTAAATGCTTAACGCATGCATGAAAAATTGAAAAAATATTAAATAAAATAAACTATCAAAAACTCACTGTGCGAATTATTTGCGTAAATATGTTATGCACGTACAACTTGTTTTACATGCGTTTTTACACGATTTCATATACGAGGGTAGCTTAATTAATTATAAAAGTTAAGGGGTATATAAAGCAGGTACAATTGTATGTAATAGGCAGAAGGTGTTGTAAAATCCATGAATAATATGTACTCTAGATCAGCATCAAAGGTCGAGTCGATATACAAATGTCTGTTTGTCTGTCTGTTCATATCAGAACTTGGAAACTACAAAATAAACTCGGAAATGAGGATATTTAGACTTCTATCTATTCCCTTTTTGGATAGCCATTATTAATTGAACATACCAACTCGTCTCTATTTTTAATAATAAAATGAAATATTCTAATAAAATATACCATACGGCTCCAGATCAATATACAGAAGCATACAAATCTAATGTCCAAGTGTATATAATGTATCTCGAACATTAAGACGCTTGCTTTTTCTTGTTAGTGTACTTGTATGATTTAAATCCATTAATATTCAATATTATTTTTTTCAAACAGCAAAAATTATTTCTTACTACCCGCGCGCTTTATTGTTAAACAAACTGAACTATAGTTGTTTATTGAAATAAGCAATTAACATTTATATTGCACTACTTAGCTAGTTTACTTAGTTTTAGTATGTCATTGCTATAAGTCTATGGAAATGATGATGTAATATCTCGTTGCTAATTTGTTCTATATTTTTTTTTTTATTTATTTGCAGATAAAACTCAAAAAAGTACTCGGCCTCACAGTTTGCAGCAATGCCGCATTGGATGTTTCGCCCGTTAGTGGACTGTTGGCATATCCAGCAGGGTAAGTTTCGAGCAGGCTTTCTCCACAACTAAGGAAAAACCACAAATGACAATAAAACACACTTTGCTGCGCTCTAGTTTTGTGATTAAAAAGTTTTCAGCAAACTATTTTCTTGGCACACTTTTAGTTCAATTGTCGTCGTCCAAGTATATTTGTATTAAAATTAATTATAAATTTTACGCTGCAACTTTTCAAGGACTTAAGCAAACTACGCAAAACTTTCGACAGCGGCAGCATTAGAAAGATTTGCCAATCATTACAGATTATTTGCAATTTATTTAATGAATTTTTCATCAAATTTTTCGCCTGACCTGGTTGCTATGCAATTTAATATTTTTTAAATATGGCGCATATTAATATGTCGTCGATGCAAGTATTTTCAAGTTTGCCATGAACTTCCGTTTTTGAATTTCCTGATGTTGTTGTTGCTGCGTGCTTAGTACACGGAAATGCCATGTCAGTGTGCCAGCTTCCGTCATTGCTGCATCGTTGCAGTGCATCGAATGCAAATGAGATTTTTTGTTGTTCGTCGTGAAATTGTATCTAGGTACACTTTAATTTAATGCAATTTTTTCCGTGAAGGCAGCACCACCACCAGCCACCAGATTTGCTTTGCTTCTTTCTGATTACATCGCAATCTGTCTGTTGGATTTTCGTCATGTTAGGCAATTTGTTGGTTTTGGCAGACATACTGGCTGGCATTCAACTCTGTCTCGTTAGTTACACTTGTTATTGCTGCCTTTTGAGCTGCTTGTGCTGTTGCTGTTGATGATCATGCAAATGAAATATGAAAATTTGTTGCATAAACAATTTGCTTGCAATGGCAAGTTTGTTGCGCGTGTTCGCGTTTGAGTGCGGAAAAAATTGGTTGGAAAAGTAGTTAGCAAATTACGCTGTCACAGAAAGGTAGCCAGGTTGTCTGACAGGGAGTTTACATATGAAATGTCAATGTGCGATTACATTAAGTTTTAACTTTAAATGGGAAATTAAATTGTTGACTTTGTTGCTTATACGTAATATTTAAAGTGTGTTTGTTTCATTGCGTATACGCATTGTTGTTTTAAAATGAATATATGATTTATAGCTTCTGCGTTAATCATTTTATTGAGCATGTGTCGTATACGTAATTTAATTAATATGAGGGCACAGAGATGATTTAGTGTATAAACCAGTGGCTTTGCACCATATTCATAATTAAATATGACATGCATACTGAACATGGAATTAAATTACAGCACAATATATCAATAAATATGTGCTGTGTATATTCATATATATAGTTAGCTCCACCACACAGTCAAAGGACTCAAGCACGATCTATTATTCTTTAAAATTAACGCATTTTTATATGTTTCATATCTCAGAAAAGTAATTCTTCAGAATTAAGTTTTATAAGACCAATGATCTGTAAGCATATTTATATATTTTATTGTTAATAATTTGTGTTGAGTGAATTTTACATCTAAACCACAGAAGCAGCTATCCTTTGTAACGGACTAACCAAGTCTTCTAAGTTAGATAAAATTCATTTTAGATCACAGTGCATTTTAAATCATAGTTTTCAATCAGTTTACCGTTGAGCCTGAATATATATAGTTGGCAATTCTTGTTCCTAGAATGATTACATTTCTACCAACTTCGTAAGTAGAATCAAAGTATTGAACATATCTATACAGGAGGCTATGCACTATCTCAGGCTACATTCTTGTAACCAAAAACTAGAGTACATTTGCAGTGATAGTCAAGCAGCTCTCAAAACACTAGTAAAAAAATACACTTTTAACTGTTGCAAATCTCTTAAGGAGATGGCAGAACAGTATGAAATCCACCTCATCTGGGTGCATGTACACCAAGACATGGAAAGCATCTGTCTGGCCACAAATGGTACCACTGCCGACATTGTATCTGAGAACCTCGTGGTAGGGCTACATGTGAGCTAAGGTTCAAATCAAATATGAACCGCTTATCAGAAAATCGTTGGAGTAACTCGAGAACTTATAAAACCTCTAAGATGCAAAAGCGACTTACTCCGTCAGAAAAGAGAAGGAATTTCCATTTAGCGGGAGCCATCACAGGCCACAATATATAATACGAAAAACGCTGTAAGGCTAGCGGTCGGTTCGCAATATTTCTGAAGCTGTGGGAGAGCCAAGAAAGAAGGAAAATTAGAGCATATGATATGTCACTGTTTGGCTCACAGTACAAAGAGACTTGATTTACTTGGGGGTCTGTTTTTTTATAAAAACACATATGGGTTCACCTTTGAAGAGAGGTATATATCGACATGCCTCATTCAGATAAACTGCTATGAAAGGGTGGGACCTATTAAAGATTATTTGATATCACAGCTTACTCCTTAAGTAACGCTGTGAAGTAGCTTACACTGCCCATCGTAAGCTAACCTATTGCGAACCAATTGTATGCAATAAATGCTCTCTGAAATTTAGCTCGAATGAACTTTGCGCCAGTTTTCTACTATCTTCTAGCAGTTAATAATACTTGTCAGTATTTTCTTTAAATGGTTCAAATTGTATTGTATTGTATTGATGTTAAGGCTAATAGCCTGCAGATATTTATGTGAAAATTTTCATCTAAAACCCAAAAGCGAGTAGTGGAGGTTACCCTTAAAAGTAGGTGGATCTTGTCCATTTATATATTTGTAAATCATTTATCCAATAGAAGCCATTACGTCACGTTTTAGGTTGATTTTGACTCCAATGGGCTCACTTACTATTATGAGTTTTAGTATTAAAAAAATTTATTGATGTTTATTTTGCCAGAATTACCAAATTCGGTCTACCTTAAGTCCATTCCTATAAAATATTCCATTTTGATCTAGATCGGACCACTAAAAGGGGTAGTCCCCTTACAATTATGTCAAACCATTTTGGGGTTTTTTGAAAAAAAAAAAAAAAGTTTGTTGTGGTTTAGTTTAGTTTGAAACGACATATTCAGTGCATTTTGTACCAATGCATAAAAAATATTCCCCATGGATCAAGATATTTCTCATACAAAAGAAATGTTCAATTGGGGTACAGGGTATCTCGAAGTAGCACACTCGAGCGCAGCCTACTTTCTTGGCTTTTTTTAACCTAAAGAAGTAAGTAAAAGCTAATAACCAAATTCTAAACTCGAGTTTGGAATCCGCAATACGTTTTCGGAGAGTTTTTGCAGACTTAGTTTTGACACTATAAATTGGTTTGCTCTATACAAACCTAAATAATATCCCCAGCATAGCTTATAATGGTTGTACACTGATGGATCAATGCAAAATAAATAATATATATAAAACTGAAACCAAAATCTTTGAATCGAATTTTTAATTTACTTTCCAGCCGTTTTCAGTGTACTAGATGAAATTGATATGAACAAACGTTATTGGAGATTGAATGTCAATAAAATTTTTTATACAATTTAAGCTTTGAAATTATAAGTTTGAAGAAGATCTGCCGACTATATCTTGTAGCTCCCGTTCAATCATTCAGCTTTAATTAGTCCTCCACCAGCTCAAAAATTTTTATTTTCCTTCTAAGCGTTCCTTGTAATGTATTTTAAAGAGCTGCAACAAAATTGTTTTTGTTTTTTTTAAATTATAATTGAATACATAATTCTTGATAGCCATACAAAGTGTGCCTCACACAGATTTATCAAGCCAAATAGAAGAAAATAGCTCTACTGGGAACAATCATAGTGTTTTAAACTGTAAATAACAAAGGCTGTCGCAGGTCGCAAATAAAACGCAAATTACTACGACGCAAATTGGCACATGAAACTTTTATACCAGAGATACTGCCTCAAATAGTTTTTTTTAAACTACTATTGTATCTACATATGTGAAGTATTACTACACTTTTTTGTTAAATAACAATAGAAACACAACACAGTGAGGTACTGCCTTTCATTTTTATATCAATAAAAAAAGAAGTAATAGGCCGCATGATGGATGACATTAAAATTTTAATTAATTTCAGCCTGACGTATGAAATCTCCTACTGTGCAGTGAGATGCGTACTCAGAAATAATAAGATGTGATGTATCAATAGACTTTTTATTGTCTCTCTTCCGATTGAAAATGAATGTGATATGTACAATGGTTTCTAAAAATATTCCATAAGTTCCAGTTCAATGATCGAGCCTACTGTTTAGCCAAGCGAGGAGCTCAAAAGTGCTTATCTCTTCGAAACATTTTAGTGTATAATCAAGTTAAAATTACAAACGTAGATCTTTTACTAATCATATAGCCTCATATGACTTACGCAGGTCAATAATCAGAGCTGATACTTCTTGCTAATAACGGCTAAAGACGAATAGATTTAGATGAAATGGATGAAAAGTAAAGATCGGATGGCCAGTATCCAACCCGATGCTTTAAATGTCTCGAACTGTGTCACGTAGCCAGAACATGCAGCTACAGCGTGCACAGATGTCACAACGCTACTTCATATGTGATATAGAAATTAAAAAAAATTCATTCAGTAGGGGAGGTATTGGCACAATATTACATACGCATAGTATATACGGCCAGCGGTACTATAGAAAGACATAACTAAGAGCCATCCGAAGTTACAATGTGTTTGGTAAATTCCTAGCACTATATGTCTGTTGATGAAATTAGCATGACGACCCAAGCAATAGAGAAGATAAAAGCGACATGTAAAACAAGTATGACAAGTAGCAGAAAGTGCCTGCGTCACATGCCTGTCTTCACATGCATCTAGCTTCCAATATTCTATTAAAGACAGCAAACGACGATGCTTTCTCAAGTTTTGCAATGAACACCTGAAGAAGAAGAGGCCAATTTTCAAAAGACCAACCAAACATTAGTTTATGAATAGGTGAAAAGATATCAAACAAATTACAGCTGAAAAAGTAATTTCTGTATCCCAAGGCATTAAAATCGATAAAGTCACATGTCCCAAATCGTTATAGGGCCTTCAAGTTGACTATACACATGGTACCAGGAGTCATGCTAATATCTAGAACGCAGAAGCTTGTTGGGATTCCCAAAATGGGTAAACATGCAGTGCTATCATCGAAGTATAGGCCAATATGTTTGTTGGTAACGATAGTAAAAACAGTTGTAGAGGGCAAACGATGTGAAGTGGGAACGAAAGAATACTGACTTATTCTAATACTAAACTTTAGAAATCACTAAAATGATTGAAATCGGCATCAGAACCGGATGGTTTGATGCACTGCAAAGTTTCTAAGTACCAGACTAAGTTAAGAGAATTATCACCGACCATATCAACGATCGATGGCTATGACATGAGATAACAGATGATGTTCCGCAAGAATCAATTTAGGGAATAGATTTCCAAAATATGATATATAATTGAGCAGCAGATAGAAGGTGAAACAGATGATTGTACGAGTAGCCAACGCAAATATTTTATTTAAAAGAGCCATTAAATACAGACACAAGTCTGAACTAAAAGGAGCACTTAGAAGAAGTGAGTATAGGGAGCCAAAGGTAGTCCTTCATACAACCGCAATATACTCAAGAATTCGAATTAAGAGAGACCGCAAAGCTATCTTTGAAAAACCGCTTACTGCCGGCAACCTCGTCCGAAAAATGGTTAGCAGGAGGAAGTATTTGACCATTTTATACAATTTTCATGCTAAGATAACAGAAAGAATATAAAAATTTTAAATTTTTTACTTTTAGTTTTTTACTGATTAAAATCGTGTTTTTTTTCTTTACCGCAAAATGCCCTGGAAAAGAGAAATGGGAAATATGAAAAATGCGCAGCCCATACCCCATACCATCGAGAAACCAAAAAAACAAAAATTTACATGCAACAATCACTGAGCATATGAAGGATTATTCCATGTGTAAAAAGTCTAAAAATTGTATTTGACACAATGTGCATTCGACGTCAAAATGCGAAAGACCTAAATCGCTTTGTAATGAGAATATTATATTAAAATGTTTCTTCAATTACAAACAATCTCAAAGAATTGTGCGCTTGTATGCTTTATAATTAACAGCGACAACTACACTAATTATGCACATTAAAAACTTGCCTTAAAATATTTACTCATTAGAAAAGAAGTCTCCCACTACTGCACTGTGTCGTGTCCCACTTGCCATGGCAGCATACAGCGATCACATTTTATTTTAGTTTGCCAGTAGAGTGAGAACAGCTGAACCATTTGAAAGTGAAAATAAAAAGTGCAAACTATATACACACTACAAACATTACCATTATTGCAATGTGAATAGTTTATAGTGTGAGGAAGGCTGTAGCGGCGGTGGTGGCGGCGTTGAACAAGTTGTAGTGCAGACAAGCGTAAATAAATTGCATACACCCGCATACCCGCTCGTCATCAGCTGGCTTGTTAAATTGTGCTAAAGTTTAATATTAACGAGCTGAATAGTAGAGAAGGTTAAAGCAGCAATTGCCGCAGCAGAGGCTAACAGAGATAGCTGTGCGACGGTGCGCAAGGATACAGAGCTTTGCAACATTTTCGTATTTCATTTTTACTTTTTGCACACTTTTTGCAAAATTAAACAGAACACGCAGCGCAACGTGCAGTCTCAAGCGCCAGCTAAGCAAATAGTTACAGACTAAGAGTAAAATGGCAGTGTCCTTTGCTTTTGGCCTTCCCATATATGTAAAAAGCTACCTCTCATAGTGCTGCTTAAGTGCAGTGTCCTTTTTTAAAAGTTTTCCTTGTTTGCCTTTTGCATTTGAAATGCACTGGCCATATTCGAGTCAAGCTGTTGCGTGCAACAGAATTGAGCGGTGTGCTCAATTTTCAGCGCTTTGGCTTTTGAGTGGGTTGCCCGGCAGCAATGAAATTGACTACATCCTGACTGCTGCTGCTGTCATTCGCTTTTCGGCTTTTGTGGCGCAATGTGAAAGCTGGTAATTTTTTTTCTCGTAATTTGTCTTCCTAACGCTCTTTCCTACGAGTAGTTGTTACAGCTTATTTATGGCTTTTTGTTGACACTGACGATTGTGAATGTGCCAGCTGCACAGTTGGCAGCTTTATGTGCGTTTGTCAAGGACATTGCATGCGATTTTATGCAGTCCAGACACATACAAAAGCACTTGCTTGCATTGCTGCGATAACGTGGCGTATACGTGATTTTAATACAACAACATTTAAACGCTTTCATCCGTTCATATTTTACAGCTGCACCGTGGTACTCTTCAATGCCAAACGTCAGACACAGGCTTACCTGGTCAACACATCCCGCAAAGCATTCACATCCGTCGCCTTCTCACGCTGCGGTCGCTATGTTGCTACCGGCGAGTGTGGCATTAATCCAGCGATTAAAGTATGGGAATTGGAAACACCAAATGGCAATCTAGAACACTGTACCGGTGGCAATGTGGTGGCTGAGTTTGTCGATCACAAATACGCCGTTTCATGTGTGGTAAGCTATCAAAGTAGAACGCCATATTTGGTGTGCAAACGACTTATTTCTTTTTCTCTCTCCCTCTCGCTGCTGCAGGCCTTTTCGCCCACTGGCAAGTACCTGGTGTCGGTTGGTTCACAACATGACATGATTGTCAATGTATTCGATTGGCGTGCCAATCTTAAAATGGCCTCGAATAAGATCAGCTCGAAAGTGTCGGCGGTCAGTTTTGCCGAAGATGGCAGCTACTTTGTCACAGTGGGCAATCGACATGTCAAATACTGGTATTTGGAGGGCGGACGTAAGGTATGTATTTATTATTTGATATAATAATTAAATGTATTAATCTGCTTTCTTTGTTTTTAGTACAAAGATCCCATTCCGCTAATGGGTCGCAGCGCCATTTTGGGTGATTTGCGTGACAACGACTTCTGCGCCGTCGCCTGCGGTAAGGGCATCAGCTCGGAGAGCACATATGCCATAACGCGGCAAGGTCATCTGGTCGAGTTCAGCTCACGGCGTCTGCTCGACAAGTGGGTGCAGTGTCGCACCACAAATGCCAATTGCCTATGCGTCAATGAACGCTTTATAATCGTCGGTTGTGCTGAATCTATTATACGCATCTTCAATGCTGCGACATTGGAGTATGTAACAACGCTACCGCGCACCCATTACTTAGGCGTTGATGTAGCGCAGGGAACACATATCAATCACATAATGTCTGTGCCGCAGCATGCCAAATATCCGGATTGCATTGCCATGGTCTTCGATGAGCAGCGTTCTAAGGTTAGCTGCGTGTACAATGATCACTCGCTGTACGTCTGGGACCTGCGTGATGTAAAACGCGTCGGTAAATCGCACTCTTTTCTTTTTCACTCCACGTGCATTTGGGGCGTGGAGACTGTGCCATACAATATGGAGCGCGAAGAATCACCAACGCTGCCGGAAGATTGCTTCGTTACGTGCTCCTCGGATGATACAATACGCGTCTGGGGAATAGATGGTTGTGCCAATAACGATATTTATCGCAGGAATATCTACTCGAGGGATTTGCTCAAAGTCATCTATAGCGATGCTGAGCTCAATTTTATTAAGGAGAAAGATAATCAGGGTGGTAATTATGATGGCCGTAATGGTGTGCGCTGCATTAAGATTAGTCCAGAACTGCAGCATATTGCGAGTGGCGATCGTTGCGGCAATATACGCGTCTATAATCTATCCAATCTTGAACTGATGCTGACAATTGAGGCACATGAATCTGAAGTGCTTTGCCTGGAGTACTCGAACGAGAAGATTGAACGCAAGCTGCTGGCCAGCGCAAGTCGTGATCGACTCATACATGTCTTCGATGTGGAACAGAAGTATTTGCTACTGCAGACACTGGACGATCATTCCTCGGCGATAACATCAATTAAGTTTGTCGGCACTGGTTTAAACTTTCAGATGATATCGTGTGGCGCTGACAAATCGATTATGTTTAGAACATTTCTGGTGAGTTACATGAATCGAATTTCAATTACTGAATTCTGTACTAATTCTTCAATTTACAGGGTAACATCTTTCTACGTGGCACTCACACATCTGGCAAGACGACGCTCTACGACATGGAAGTCGACTCGAATGCCAAACATATACTCACCGCCTGCCAGGATCGCAATGTACGCGTTTATGGCACGCAGAATGCCAAGCAAACAAAGACTTTTAAGGGTTCACACTCGGATGAAGGTAGTCTGATCAAATTGAGTCTTGATCCGAGTGGCATTTATATAGCCACCTCGTGCACAGACAAAACTCTTGCCGTTTACGATTACTATTCGAGTGAGTGCATGGCACGCATGTATGGTCACAGCGAGTTGGTTACCGGTTTAAAGTTCACCAACGATTGCCGACATTTGATTTCGGCAAGTGGCGATGGTTGCATCTTTATCTGGCAAGTGCCACACGATATGATTGTCACTATGCAAGCGCGTTTATCACAACAGCGTCTACGATCCGGACATGCTCCATTGCAGCGTCCAGTTTCCGCCATATCACCGCCTGAGGGCATACTTGTCGAGTCTCCGACAAATGAAATTGAGCATTTGGCGCAAACACAGCCACAGAAATTTGCTGTCTCACCAAGTAATTTTCTCGATGAAGCACCACGTACACCGGCTTATAGGCTTTCCGAAGTGGGACAATTGCCACAATGGGCCAAACGCAAAACAAGCGTTCCGGGCATTGTGGCAGGGGAGCTAGATAGCGGTGCAGTCTCCATACCATTGCCTGTAGCAGCAAGCACAGCAACCACAATGCACTCAGCTACATCGATGACTAATCTCAGTTCATCGCCTAGTCAGACGACTTTGGGTGTGGCACCACGTGCACGTGGTCGTTGGGCGCAACGCAGTAGTCAGCTAGATCCCGACGATTTGCGTTCCAACTCAGAGAGCCCACTTGGCACTGCTTCATCCGTAGGTGGCAACAGTGCAGCAAACACACAAACTTCAGATTACAACAGTGCGTCCTCTAAAGACATTATGTACAATCAGACGTATCTAAGCGAGGATTCCTCCATTGATTCAGGCATGGAAACGCGCCGTGAATTGAAATTCGTAGGCAGCAATAATACTGGCACAGTGCCAGCTGCTGTGGCAACTAACAATGGTACCGTAACGGGTGCGCGACTGATGCCGGATAAACGAAAGCCTGGACTACGTTTTGATACGCTTTCTAACGAGCATGATGGCGATGTGGAAGATATCTCAGATGGTGAACGCACAAGTTCAGACCATGGCATGTTCTATAACAACATGTCGCCCAGTACCCCAACGTAAGTATGAAATTAAAATTACAGAAAGCGACTAAAAATATGGAATTATAATACAACAAATTTTCTTACAGCGACTTCAAAGTTACCGCCATGAATGAGGACGAATTACGCAAATCGGTGCGACGACAGAAATTCGAGAAATCGGGACTGACACTCACCACCAATGGTAGCAATGGTAGCACACATACAGCGAGTACAGGCACTGGCACAGGTACTTCGGATACGGAAGATGAAGGCTCTACGCCGAGTGCAGAGAATGCCGATCGCTCACTGGCATCCACGCTAGGTGGCAGCTCAGAAAATTTGCAACAAAATACAAATAGTTTTATGCAAGCAGCTATGCCTGATGGACCTGGCATGATGCTGGAGCGTGGTAGTAGCAGTAAGTTTTTTCATATCAATAGTTTTTATTGTCTGTGCATATTAAAACTACTCACATTTTTAATATAGGTCGTCGCAGCATAAGTGCCAAACATAATACAGATAGTGGTAAACCCAGCGTTGCAGCACCTCCCACCATTACAAAGTCATATACCAGCACTAAGAAGGAGGAACTGCTGCAGGTCATAAACAAAGTTAAACAACAGTTGGAAAGTGTAAGCAGCATTTAAAATTATTTATATTCGTATATTATTTTTATTTTATTGTGTTATATTATTTTTTATTATTTACTTTTTTTATGTGTTTGTCCCCGATTTATTGATTACCCCTTTACATAGGGTACACGAAAAAATGGAATTAAAAAGTTAAATGCTATACAGGAGGTGAGACATAGTTTTGCAATGCCAAAATTAGACATCGAATCTTTAAAAAAAAATCTTTAGACATAGAAAAGCTACAAAAAATCTACATACGGAGTAAAAGCTTTCACCTAGCATTGTATTTACCATACCAAATTGATAATAATTTCCATTTTAATTCATTGATTTATATTTAAAAAACAAAATTAAAATAATGAAAAAAAAAATTAATGCATCGGCCGGGAATCGAACCCGGGCCGCCCGCGTGGCAGGCGAGCATTCTACCACTGAACCACCGATGCTTCATAACAAAACATAAACTCAATCGAAATTTCATCGTTGCTTATTGGTTTTTTTTCTTTCTAATTATAATAATTTGTTTACCAAAAATAACTGCGCCGTGTCACTAATAGGAAGTCTCTGAATTTCCATAAGTCTGATAAGCGCAACTATAAATAGCAACTAATACTAAAAACAAGTTTCTTTGGACAGCTGCAGCAGCGCTTAACTTTTTAATTCGCTGACATTGTGACTAATAAAACATTTCAACATTTTCTATTTAACAATTAATTTGTATATTAAATTTATTTTGTTTGCTAACTAATTAATCATTTAATTGTCTATCGCTATCTAGGTTGGACATCGTCCACTGCGTGGAAGTCACAGTATATCGGATCTAAGTCTGGCAGGCAATTTGGATGGTTCACGCTCAGCGGCAGCAGCAAGTCGTTATGCAAAAACCGGTAAGCAATGGAAGCAATAGAATAATTCATTACATATTTTACTAGACTGTGAGGCTAGGGTTTCAGTTTGTTTAATCAAGTACGACATATCTCAAGTTTTTGTTTAATAAATAAAATATAGTATTAAGTACATACTTAAAAAAAGATTAACCAAATTATAATAATTCTGATGATAAAATATCTTTCGTATGGTCTTCTCCACAAAGATAACTCCATAAACATCTTTTCTGATGGTTCTAATTTTAATTGAAGAGTCGGATGGGTTTCTTCTACCCTATATATCTAGATGATCCTTGATCCATCAAGAGGAAAATCAGTGCTCAGAAACGATTGTTTTTCTTTTAAAATATTCTATATATGTACGTTCAAATCGGTTCATAGAAATGGGGGGTAGCTTCCATTCGAATATGTTCAATAATAAAGAATAAAGATGTTGGCACTTTCGTTAAATATTATTATCCATTTAAAATTGTTTTTTTTTTTTTAAATTTAATGCCCCTTATCCCTTAGAAACTTTTAGTCATGTTTGCTTAACTTATATCTATAACTGACATCTATCATCTCACAGTCTAGTTAAAATTAATAACGAAAATGCATAGAACTATTAAGTATTTAATTGATCGTAAATAAGAGATTGATCAATAAAGCAAGGTTAATTTCATCTATTTGTGCTTTCTCTTCTCCCGTATTTCTTGTCTCATACTTTGTCTTTCTCTCTCATAAATATCTTAATATTTCCAAACATGCTGCTGCTCGGAAACATTTGTTGCTTTTTGTAAAACAAAACAAAAAAAAATCTTAATGTATTGCTTACTAACCAAAATAGTTGCTTCCCCCGAAATTCCACAGTATTCTAGCACAGTACAACAGCCGCAAAAACAACCACAACAACTGTCGCAAGAAAATCCCACTCAAGCGATATACAGCCCATCATCCATAGTGCCAAAACTTACAGCAACTGGCGCCGCCGCACAAGCGCCGTCAAATGAAATCTATCAGTATCAACAACTACCGGCGGCCACAACATCAACCTATTTTAATTGTGCTGCACCAAAATCAAAGCTACAACAGAATTTTCAAACTATGCGTCAAGTACAACAACACTATCCACCGTATCCACATCATGTGGGAGTGCATCAGATACATCCACCACCTGGTGTACCCTTTGCAACCGGTGGCGCTGCTGCAAATCGGAATTTCAACAGCGCTACGCTACCATCGCAGCGAGGTTGTGGTGTTGGTGACAAACAGGAATCATCCACTGCATACACCTCACGCGTTAAACGCAATCCGGCTGGAAATACACGCCGTACGCCGAGTATACTTAAGCATTACAAATCATGCCCAGTGTCACCGGTGCACGAAGAAGTCGAATGGTCTGCGGATAATAAGAGCATTGTCATTACTGAGCCAAAACGACATTCAGTCTATGCAGATGATGCGCGCACCATACTTGATATGATTCATGCCGATACTGAGAAGATGATTGATGAGATAACACGTAAATATGGTGATCTGGATGATATTGGCGTGGATGTTTACGATACGAAGGGCACACGTCGTATGCCGGAATCGTATTCGGTCCCTGCTAATTTAGCACAACAGCGTTATTTGCAGACAATGTCAGGAGGTTCGCGTGATTCCAGTCGTGAATTTACGCCAACAGGCACACCGCCACGGCGACTTGGTGCTGGTGGTGTTTCACAATATTATGTCTATCGCGAGTATTACCAATGCGAACGTAAGGTTTCGCTATCTGACATACTCAATCCCGAAAAGTTTGCTGAAACGCAACGCTTGGAAGAAGCACGCTTCCTCGAGACACAGCGTCACTCCAGTGCTAGTTTCTTCCTAACATCACAATATCCTGATGGCAAGCGAAGTCAGGAATCCTTGCTCTCAGATGAAATGATCGATGAAGGAAGCTATTGCAATAGCATGGAAAGCATACTCTCCGACGAAAGTGATTGCAAGAGTGCGCCGCTGGAACAGTTGCAACAGCAGCAACATGCCATGCAACGCCATGCGGGTATACGTAACTTTATTATACATGGGCCTGTTGCAACGCAAATGGTCACCAAGTCATACGGCTCCAGTCCGAATGCCTACGGTAGCTTTGATTACTATATGCAGCAACGAAATGTGCGGCAGACTTCATCACCGCTGGCCTATGATAGCTTTGACGTATCAAGCTATAATCTGGATAACTTTCAGAAACGTGAACCTATTGCACCAATTATGAAACCATTACCCAGTTCAAAAACATATCCACGTTTAGCACAAGGTCCAAGTAGTATTGGTGCCATTGGATGCAAACGAGCACTTAAAACGGGCACAGAGGAGATACCAACACTGAGTTCGAAGAACAAACAATACAACTCTGGCGTGAGTAAGAGCATCAGTACGGACTTCGCACAGCAACGTCAACAGCGCAATTCGAATCCAATGCAGTGTGCGGCAGAAAAGTCTGCATATGAAAATAGGCTCTTTGCAAGAAAAGTGGTGCAATCGAAACCACCAATACCAGCGAAACCGCAAAATCTGGTCTCAACATTGACTTCAAGTGTAGAAGCAACGGCTGCTGTAGGAAAAACACAGGATTCGCTCAAGAAATCCTGTTCGTTTGATATCGGTGTACGAAGCCAATCGCGCACTGCGAGTGTTGTACGCAAATTCGAACGTAATCTTCAGAAATTTGAGCGTGAAAAGCAGGCAGAAATGCAGGTGATTACTAAGAAATCAACAACTGTGACCGCGGGCAGCGGCATGCGTTCATCGAAGAGCAGTGGCGCATTAGCAACACAAAGTTGCCTGAAAAAGATTTCTAAATTTGATGTGCCAACCAACGATAGCAGCCGACGTGCAACTAGCATGCGGCAGCGTGAACGTCCAAAGATCTCAGTGCGTTTCAATACCGTCTCACAGATTAAGTACACACCGAGTGCCAAACGCGCTGCAAACGCTGGCGTGAAGTATGCAACACCAACTACACGTCCACTCAACGATGTCAACCGCAATGAATCGCTGCCCTTTGGTGGCAGTTTGCCCAATTCGGATTATGGCGAACGTACATTCGAAATGTATTTCTCAGAGAACGGCAACGACACGGAGAACATGAATATGGACAGCGTTAAGCTGTATACCAAACCGGAAATGCAGGCAGTAGTTGATGAAATCGAGCTAGAACGTTTGGAGCGGCGTGATGCCAAGCATAAGAAGAATCTTGCTAATGCCGAACGTACGCAAAGTAGAGATGCAGATACATGTTCCACCACTAACTCAACGAGCAAGCAATGCAAGAATATTGAACAGAAAATCGATATCATTGAGAAGTTAATCGAAATGGAAGAACGAAAAATGGAACAGATACGCCTAGCCACGGAATCACGCTTACGTCCCTTCGAATGTAATTCAAAGCAGAAGGGTTACGTCAAGAGTTTAACCATGAATTTTGATATGCTCGCAAAGGGCATTGAACGTGATATTGAAATCGAACAGCAACGCATATTAGCCGATGGCGCTGATGCGGATTTGTGTGCCTATGCGAGACATATGAAACGCAATTGCAGTCTACCCGATGTGCTGGAGAGCACGGATTTCATGTACTCTAAATTGGCAGGTGTGGAACTTGCAAAGGAAGTCAAGGCAGATGATGATGATGGAGCGGCGGAATTGGCGCATATTGGAGATCACACAACAGGCGATATATCAAAAGAGAAACAAAATAGCAATATTTATGCTAAGCGAAATGAAGGTTTGACTGATTTTGATGTTGTTCACGTTCTCGTTGTAATTTTTTCTACTCATAACGATTGGACACTACAACCACATAACACAAACATAAATACATACATACATATGCAACTCTTTGGTTCATCAAATGCGGCTGCACCGAAATTTTATGTTTATTTTGATTGTTCTCTATTATTTGATACAGATTTTGTTTATTTTTTAATTTTAGAAAACACTTCATTTGCCTTTTTTTAGCACTAAGCACTTGGCCTATGTTTTGCATATACTAATCAATCGATCTGCTCTTGTATCATTTACAGGTAATCCCAAGAATTTGCTGCCTATGCCAATTGAAGAATCATCCATTAGACGCGCTTGTTCGCTCAGTGATCTACATATGGGTAATATGGGCAAGAGTAAGTGTATTTTATTCAGAAATAAGTTTTAATTTTGTGAAATCTAAACTAATTTTACTGTTTTACAGCACTCAAATCCAATGGCAATGGACTGCAGAAACCTACAGTGCCACATCGCAACAGCAACGCCTCACGTTCGGCCAGCAAACGTAATAGTCTACAAGGCAAGAGTGCGCTATCAAGCAGTAGCGGCCTAGGCGCTTCAAGCAACTCTATGAATGTGCTCAATCATGGCGTAAGTTTATAGAATATGCCAAGGTATACGTTTATATTTCGGAAATAGAAAAGAAAGAATGTATATTTTTCATTGGAAAGGGTTTTATTTTTGTAGAAACTATTTTCTATGAAAATCAATACACTATTACATGCCTTGAAAGCGTTGCTGTTCGCAAGGTTAACTAAAACATTGTAAATGATTTCATCATTTGCCTCTTCCCGCAGTAGAATCCTAGATTAAAAAATTTTGTCTTTTGAAATGAGCACAATCCGAAATCAGTAGTGGGTGCCAAATCGGAGCTGTAAGACGGATGTTCGTTCCAAGTTTTGACTATTCAAAAAATTTACGTTACGTGAGCTTTTGATATATTTAATCAAATTCAATTCTTATTTACCGAAATTTAAACTACTACCATATTAAATGATATGATTTTTTAAACTATCTATAACAAACGATATATATTTATTTATAGAGCGATTCAGAACCGGAGGATAACAGTCGTACTCGCAATGGCAGCAATGGACAGAGCCGTTCAAATGGACCGATTGGTAAATAAGCTACACCGCTTTATACTTCCGATATACTTAAGCTAAATTTTGTGTTTTTCACAGCAGCTGCTAATCGTCAATATAACAACAAGACATCCGTTGTGAACAATAATCGACGTAAAGGACCCAATTTCAGCAATGGTATGTTTTAATTTTTACCCATATGGTAAAAAGGAATATTAAGTTTGTGTAAATTTGTGTAACAGGCAGAAAGAGGCGAAGAATTATAAAGAATATATAAACAAAATATATATATTCCATTAAATATATTTCCCATAAAGTAAAAATAATATTGATCAACATTAAAGGCGGAGTCGATATAGACATATCCGTTTGTCTGGCTATCCATATAAGCAACGAAAACATGGAGTCTATAATAGATAAACCTTTCAAGTTCGGATATCTGTACGCTTCTATTCCTCCTTCAGAAAATTTTTATTCAATGTACGACCCAACTCTTAGTATATGTTTGATCAGGATGTTGAGAGGTTACACTTACTATACAAGCCTAAGGCTTCATTTGAGTTTTTTTATGAAAAGTTTTTTTTTTTGTTACTATTAATTAAGCTAGAAACGCCAGTTTGGCCTATCTTATATCAATTCTAATAAAGTATTCCATAAAGGTACACATCGAACTACTAAAAGCAGTAGCCCCCTACAAAAAGCTGAGTTGTTATAAACATATCCGTCTGTTTGACCTTCCGTATGAACAACGAGAGGCTATAAAAGATAGTGCCTTTAATTTTAGATATTTAGTCTCTTTTATTCCCTCTTCAAATAACTAGTATTCAACGAACAAAGTAGCCCATTTTAAAGGGAGTAGTACACATCAAAACCGTATCCTTCTTTCTATGTTTTTGTATGAACAAATTGTGTTTGTCCATATTATTTTCGTTAAAAACGCCAAATTTGATGTATCTTCAATCCTAATATAATATTTTATATAGGTCCATATTGCACTAATTGGGTAGCCTCAATACAGATTTCTTTTTCTGAGTTCTTGAAAATGAAACTTTTTTTTTGTGAAACGACAAATGAGGACCAATGAGGGTACAGGCTATCTCGCAGCCGACTAAAGCTTTGTTTCTTCTTTAAATCGAATTTAATAATAATTCATTTCTTCTTATACAGCTGCACCGCTACAGGATGACTCTAGCTCTGAGGAAACACAAGGCGGTATCTCAAATACAAAACCCATAGTACCGCCACGTCCACGCAATTTGGGCTTTGAGCATAAGAATAAGCTGCCGAATATGTCAAAACAGCAGCAACAACGTATAGAAACGCTTGAACTTGAAGCCAGCAGTGATCGTAAGTTTTGAAATGCTTTTAAAAGAATAAAAAAAGTATATTAATAAACATTTCTTACATTACAGCTGAGGCACAAGTGCACAATGTCATTAACAAATTGTACACTACCACACAGACCGCGGTGCAACTGCATGCCAATCTGAAGAATTCATTATTATTGAAAGAATTGGAGAATGCTGTGTTTATGTCGCGTAATCTATTGGGCAGCATAACACAGAATAGGTGAGTCGAAATAATAAATTTATCATATGTCACAAAAAAATAATGAAATTTCTCTTTCTCTTACATAGACAAAATGAAAAAACAAATAATACGCAAACGAATAATCATGCCTATACCGCAACCGAACAGACGAATCTAGACAATGGTGACTATCTGATGATGGTCAACAACTGTGCCGATCTATTGAGTAATTTTCGTATGAAGCACAAACCCGATGACTGTGAGAATAACTCCTAGTGTGTAGTCTTAATAAATAGTTTAGTGCTAATTTTAACTAAAGAAAGAATAACAGAAAATCAGAAGAAATTGTAATTCAACACAACACAAGAAAGGAAAAAAGCTAACTATTGTAATTATCTAATTAATTAATAAATTAATTAACTAATCAATTGTTTACTAAACTATAATCCCACTTATGTATGATGTATGTACGAAACATGTAACTTGTATCTAGACTCTAATGCTTTAAGTTCAATTTGGTTTTTTTGTTTAACAAATTAATGTGTGCATTTGTGGGTCTTTTGTTTAAGTTGACGCAGCGCAATTTGTTTTTGTACTGCTTAGCATAAATTTAATTGAATTATATATACATATTTATAAGTTAAACATTTTGCTATTAAGTTTCAATTAATGCTCGGTATATGTATTTGTAGTTTAATGTCATTTTTTTGTTATTAGTATTAATATTAAGTGTTGAATTCTTTTGCTATTATATCTATAGGCTTTTAAAATGACAAAAACTAATACGAAAGGCCTTGAATAAAGCGTACAGCTTCTTCTAATGCGCTGACCAATTATTATAAATGATTATGTTAAATTCTAATTTGATTTTACTCGGAAGTTCACAAAAAGAACAAATAAATTTAATTAAAGTCAGCTGCAAAACAGTTTGCCAATTATTCTGGCTTAATTTGAAAGCTAAATTGCCAAAATTGTCAAAACAAAAAAAAAAGACTTGGTAGCTAAGTACGAAACTTGAAAACCATGTCTGCGCTTATTGTGGCAAATATTTACGATTAATAATAATAAAATTAATTATATAAATGATTAAATCAATTTTACATAAATACATCTATCTATAGTTAATATATTAAATTAAATAATTTGTTATTATTAAGCGTTGTGTAATATTGTATTGTATGTTTTGTAATGGTATGCCAAGTCTGGAAATTCCTGTGCGAAATTAAAAAAAAGGATATTAATTGTACTTCATACTCTGGTAGAGTTATTAGATGACAAAAATATTTGTAAAGAATTTCTTTGTTCTAACGGGTTTCCATTTACAGACTAAACTAAATATTATATTTAATCCCTTAAACGATTTCCATAAACTTTAACGCAATCTAATGTTTTTTCAAACAATTATACATATATACTATATATTTAATTAATATTTAATTATCTATATAAATACATAAATAATTCTTATATGTATTGCATAAAACAATTTTGAGATCGAAGGCGGCAAATACTACTAAACTACTAATTTTAATGCTAATGGAATTAGTATAATATCTAAATAAATAATTTACTATTTAATTAACTTGTGAAGATGATGAAATACATAGAAAGAAAAAGCGACTTGAATAAGAACAAAAAAAAAAAAAAAAAACAATTCAAACAACTAAAACAGACTAATAAATATAATAATATTTTGAAAACATATTTTTTAATGATAATCACTTTTTTTTTTTGTTTAATTTTCCACAATAATTTCTTACTTAACCGACTGTCAGCAAACTTGGTCTAAATTTTGATGTTTAGCTAATTATTTGCTTTGTTAATTTTTTATTCTACATAAAAAGCATTGTGTATACTTTCGATATTTTCCTTTGTGAATATTAGATAAGTACATATGTAAATTTCCACATAAACAGAGTTGATCCGAAAAGTTTGCTAAGTGATTTTATTGTGAAGCACTTATACATCGCAGAGGACTGTGGAGATCAATAGAAGGGTTTTCCGTCAAACTTAATTTCTTCACTCGTTACAAAATTATGCCTAAAAGGTATGTGAATGAATTGATTTTAAAAAATGTATTGAACAGATTAGTTCAACAGAAAAAGTTACAATGCTATATGTTGTGCCAGTTTAATCATTAATTTTATTTCCAATCGACTCATTCACCTGACTTTTTCGACAAAATCTAACAGGCGAAAACAAGTTTGACGAAATAGCCTGTTCTTACGATCTGAATGAATTTTACCTACCGTATGTATAAATGTTTAACAATAAAAACACTAAAGAATCTTTTCAGAGAAACCCTGTATTTCAGTAATAGAATTCAATCTTGTAGCTAGAGAACAGTATTAACCATTTTATCATTTTTTTTGTTGTTTTTTTTTTAAATTATTTTACGTACCTGTTAAATCAATGATGAAAATCAACCCAGTTATACAATAAACCATAACTAAATGAATTACAACAATTGTGCAGAGTCTAACTTGTATAAATTTTATTAATAAGCGATTTAAAAATAAAATAAACACATTCAAAAATTGTAGACACAACAAACAACGAATCTATTGAGATGTTCTGAAATATATCAAATTTTAGTTTTAAATGGTTTTGCTAAGATTTTTAAATTTTCAAAATTAATATAATGTTATTTCTTGTATTGTATATCTTTGGAACTGAGCGAATTGAGACATTCATATTTGATTGTATGTTTCTATAGTTGGTCTAAATAATCTCTATAAATAACTAAGTTCGAATAAAATCTACCGAAATTCATCAGTTGATAAAATAAGCTTAGAGCTGTGATGATCTGTTGGTTTAAGTTGTTCAAGAGAATTGCATTAAGCTGTAAACTTCGTGCAATGTTTTGTCACCAGAAGTAGCTATGCACAAAGTATATCTCAATTTGGGCAATTTAAAAAAAATAAGAAGAAAGAACGCTGCAATCGAGTAGGCTCGACTTCATTGTACCCCTAACACCTGAAATGTGTATGAGACTATATTCCAATTTTGATCCATGCGGACAATTTTATTAGGATTGATGTAAAGCATATTGTATTTGGCGTTTGTAGTTGAATTATTAAGACAATTTCAGAAATGGGGAGGCTTATATGGTGTACGTCTCAGTGGTCCGATCTGTAGTACTTCTTTTTAGGATTGACGTTAAATACACAAAATTTGGCGTTTGCTTTTTTCATTAGGCTCAGCATGATGCACGCCCCACGTTCAAGCAATCAACGCAAATTAGATGTCGGAAGCCTGCCAAACTCCGGAATTGCTTTTTGCAAATACGAAATCCGAAGTCTGATTGCACAGGAGAATAAGGAAAAGTCACTTTTCTAACCTACTTGGAGGCAATGAATGAAACAATATCGTCGATAGAGATGCGTTGCCAGCACCAACAATTAATAATGGCTCTCTTGTTGAGCCACCGGACTGTAACGAGGTCGATTCAATTATATATAAACTGAAAATAAAGCCATAGACTCCGGTGGCTGCCAGGTAAGTTAGTGCAGACCGGCGACGAAGAGTTTGCAAGTTCTAATTCCTATATTAACCGAGCCTTTCACCTAGCCGTTTGTGCCAACTACAGTTGAAAACTCTCTTTTCAATCGGTTATAAATATCTATCACACGTACTGTATACAAGGCTGTAGATGTACACAGATGAATTAATAGTACGGTGTCAGTGAAGAATCAGACCTAAGAAGGTCGAACAATGGCCAACTATTTATAATACGACAAATCCTGAAGAAGACCAGCAAGTTTAACGATGACAATTTGTCGATTATGAAGCCGCTTTCGACTCACCGAAATGAACGTACGATGCCCTATCTCAAACAAATAGCTTTTAAAGGGTAGGAAAGAACTTCTCCGAGCAAGAAGCAAGAAAAAATTTAGGTAGGATGTCGCGCAATTTTTGGTTTTTTTTTTTTAATATAATATTGAGCTCTGCCCTCAAGTAAAAAGTGCTGCTGTTTACGTTCGTGGATGGCATTGAAATGGAAATTTTCAACTTTAGTGTTGTAGAAAACATCAGTCTGGAGATCATTCGGGTTCTGCAAGAAAATTAATTTAATAATGCAAATTAAGATGTACAAGTCGCTGATAATCCCATTTCTGTTGTATGGCGTAGAGCATGTATCGTTATTAGTTCATTTGTAAAGGTGCTATGAGTCTGAGAGAAAGATTTTTCTCAAGGTTTTTGGACCTATTAAAGTTGGCAAACAGTTTCGGTCCTGTATGAACTGCGGGCTGTTAAGAAGAGATCTCTGCTTAATAAAAACTAGTGTTAACGCGCAGAAGACCATACAGGCTGTTCCGCCTTTCTAAGTGCAGTCATAATCGAACCGCAGTTGAAGGGTCATCTAAGTTATTGTTACACTGTGCGGCGCACTGATCAACCGATTTAGTTGCAACCGCAACATCGATCATGCTCTACAACCGGTCGATCACGATTAGTTAGATTAGTCTTTCGCAGTATTCCAATTCTCGTTGCGAACATATGCGAACGTTGGACATACGGCCGGACAATGCAATATCAAATCGCCTTATTAAGAATAAATATACTTTATGGTTCTGTCATGCTTTTTATAAGTATACATACATAAGCACAAACTAATTATGCCCTTGGCACTCCAGAGCAGTATAAAAAATAAATAAATGCAATTCAATTACAAAAATATTTAAATATGACTCACCATTTTTATTGTATTAAATTGGAATTTGTGCAGATTGTAGAAATCAGCAATGACATGACATTTCTCCACTCGCTTCTTTACTGTATTTTACAAATACATTAAAATATTTGTTGTAGAATTAAAATGCAGCATCTCACAAAAAGAAGAAAAAAAGCACGATTGGAAAACAGCAAAGAATTTTTTTTAGAATACTTTTAAATCATGTTTATCATAAAAAGAATTTAGATCAATTTATATAGCTAGATTCTTCAAGTTTGCGAATTAAACTTTCTCTTATCTGTTCATAGGTAAAGTGACAAAATATTGTGCACATTTTTTCAAGGCCCGTCAGCCGAAAAATATTTGATTTAATTTTTAATTTATTGAAAAAAAAAAAAAAAAATAAAGCATCTCAAACGGAAGTTGCAAGTGCACTTAACAAGAAAAATATAAATCCTTCTTTTATCAGATGACTAGGGCAACTTCTAGACTCATACCCCTCTCCTGTAGAGCCTTGTGGTGAATGAATTATTAGACAGTAATTACATCGAATGCCAAGGCTATGCTGACGACCTAGTAATTGTCTTAAAAGGGAAATACGAAGACACACTATGTGATCAAATTAAAATGTGATTAAATAAAAAAACATCACACGATCTTCGTGCTTCAAACTAGAACTGACAACGATTATCAACCCAGCTAAAAATACAATTCTTCCTTGGTAGAATTCTGCAAGGAGGTCATATACCTGGGAGTAATCTTTGACCAACGTATCACTTGAAAGATCTACTTAGAATATGTAATGAAGAAAGACACTATGGGAATAATGACTTGCAGAGTCATTGCTGCGAAAAATTAGGTGTGTACCCCTAAACGATGGGGCCAAATTATCAGTTGCCAACAAACAACTGAATATAATTCAGAGGTTAGCTTGTATAACTATAACAGGAACAATGCGAACCTGTCCTAGTGCGGCATAAGATGTGCTTTTAAATCTAATGCCGCTGCATCCACATATCAACATCAGGCGAACTGAGCCGTTGTTAGGATACGATTTAAGGTAGAACTCAGCACTAAAAAAGTGGACCTCGCACTAAATACTTAGAATCGCTAGGGAAATTCACCAGTATTTTAATATGTGTCCAATTTAACGTAAATAGAGGGTACAAGAACCAAAACATCGCCATTTTCTTCGACAGCCAGGCGGCTATTCAAGCAGTAAGCTAACCTGTGATCAAATCTAAACTGGTCATGGAATACATAGGTAAATTAAACAACATAGGAAGATTCCCTCTGTACTGGATACCCGGAATCGAGCAAGCAAACGACTTGGAAAGAAGAGCAGCAGCATCTCACTTCACAGAGGCAAAGCCATTCTGCGGACTCGGACCAGGTACAATGAGAATACTGGTAAAAAATAAGGAGAATAAAGCAAGAAAAAAATTGCTAGGCCCTTACAATAAGTAGAGATCAGAAATCTACAACGGGCTTAAAAGGAATGATCTAAGAATGCTTTCGGGATTTTGGACTGGACACTGCAGACTTAGAAGACAATTTGTAAAATTGTAATCGAGACTGAAAGCACTTGCGGATTCTGTCTAGATGTTGACGAAACTCCGGTGTATATCTTGGTGGGCTGTCCAACTTTGCCCCTAACCAGGCACAAGTATCTTAGCAATTACAATGTGATAGGAAGGGCAGAGCATGTACTTAATGCTAAAAACCTCCTGTCCTTTTTCAGGACACCAGTGCTTGATAAAGTGTTGTAGGTAAAACTACGGTCAGACTTTCAGTGCCTACTACATAATAATAATAATAAAGCGAAGTGACACTTTTTGAAAGCATTGAACATTCATTAATTTAATTTGGCATTAGTGTCCATTAAAAAGGTTAGCATGTAAGTTTCATTCAAGCTATAATAACTAAAATATGCCACTTTGTTCTGCTCCAAAAAACTTTTGAACTTTAGCAATTTTTGATAAAAGAATTTTAAATTGATATTTTCTAGACAACAATACCAAATTGAACGTTCAAAAGTCTTTACTGTCCTCCCTCCACTAAACACTTTTACCACCACCAAACACGCTCCACCCACCAACCAAGCAACATGTGCTCCATGAATATTTTATGAAAGCACCCAATCGGGAAACGTTGCTTGATAATTTTCAAAAAGAAAAGAAATTTTTCATATAGTAAATAAATTTCTATATGTAGTTAGGAAGCACAAAAGAGCGAAATGCTTACAAATACATCGGAGAAACATACTCCACGCGCGCGCTTACAGTTCGAACTTTACTCGGCAGTGGCAAATAGAGGGTGGTAACTGAGTGGGAGTAATAAACTTTATAATTTTGTTTTTATACATAAAATCAAGTATATATCTGTGTGTTATGAGAGAATATTATATACACATAATTGCATATTGATAAAGGACTTTTTCATTTATGCTTGCTAGTAGCTACACCCTTCAAAACATACACACAGACGCCAGCAAACTTTATGTTCTTAAGCTTTTTGCACCCCAAAGAGCGCAACCAATTGAACTATATCTAGATACTTTTTGTTTGCATTCAATGCTTCAAATCTTTTCATACTTTTCAACTTTAATTTATGACGGCATTTTGCGCTGAAATATACTTAAGAATTTAATGATTTTTTGTTTGAGTTTTTAAATGTAATTAAGAAACAGAAAAAAAATATAAATGTAGAATTTCTCCAATTACGAAAGATGTTGCAGCGTGCTGCTTTAAATTGATTTACATCCGCTTTTCTATCCTTGTAACATAAAAACATAAGCTTCGTTCCAAATAACAATCATAGTTTCTTCGAATTATCTTGCACATGCTTGCGTCTTTTTTTGTCTTGAATACCTACCATCTAAAAAACATAAGTACACCATCTCGCCTTTTTTTCCTTCGCCATTACAATCTTACTGCAGGGATCCACTCAGTAGACCACCTGGCAATCCGTATAGGTATAGAAGAATGTTGAAACACACGATCCTGTACCATAGGCCCGTGTTCGATTATATCTGCGTACTACTATCAAGAGTGAGACGCTCAACGCAAAAATCAGCAGCAACAAAGCAATTATAAACTTTTTCATGGTTCCACGGCCCGAACGCTTGCACGCAGCCTGCAACACACGTTTCATGCGTTTTTGGTGACCACATTGGCAGCAGCGTACATGATTAAGTGAGCTAAACAGTTCAGCTCGCCTTAAATCTTTATATTTGCACAAAATACAGTGCAACCTCTCCATAGCACTTTTAGGGTCGCACATTGTAAATACAATATTTTCGATCAATGTTTTTTTAAAGAAAGTTCCGTGCTTTTTGTGGAAACTTTTGTAACAAATTTCTCAGAGCTTACTCGATACAGAAATACGTTGAGGTTCAAATCAATCTTAATGAATTTTTAGCTGACATTTAATTATTTAAAAAAGTAGGCATTGAAAAATGTTGCAACAAAAATTTTCTGTCTATCTTAAGTTTACTGAATATACTAAGCAGACAAAAGTACGGCACAATCCTAGCAAGCAGAAATATACTCTCTGCACTTATTCGAAATGTTTGCCCTAAACGGAATGGAATCCATATTTCTGGCGTTAGCACTTATCCTCATGTATGTCATAATCAAAGAATTGCGAAACTTAATTTTTCTGCCGCCTCTCGTGAAGGACATGTACATTGAGGAGTTGCAACAGTATAACTCCAATAATGCTAAAGGACGTTTTCTAATTGCACTAAAGAACCAAATATTTGATGTGTCAAAGAACGAAAATTTTGCAAGAAATGGCATTTTTTCGGAGCTTTCGGGAACAAATATTAATTTTTATGTTTGGGATGAAGCTGTACTAATCGGAGCGAAACCAAGCGAATATATCGACGAATGGTACAACGTATTAAAAGACTCACATCCCATCGTAGGAAAATTAAAGAAGCGGGAAGAAGTACAAGCAAGTAGTTAAAAAGATTCTTAAAAAATTGGAGTTTCCTTTTAGTGGAATGAGATATATGTAAGAGTGCACAGTTTCGTGAACACTTGTCTGCACATCTTTTTGAAAAACACTCTTTCTATATTTGGACATTTGTTTGCACAACGTATACATGTGCCTGAACACCTCCCTGTACACCTAACAGTTTTCTTTGATTAAATACTTTCTATTAAAAATTTATCGTTTTTTCAATATTTAGCCAAATAATTGCTGATATTACGGTTTTGATTTTTGTATTTTTGTTCTCAAATTTTTTAGTTACAAAAATGGCTTTCAACCGTCTTTCGGTCATGGCCGCATTCAGGAAGGCGCGCCAGCTTCTGTAATCTTGTGCGCGCTTGTTTTGAATGCCAACTACGGAGAGATCTTTCCATACCTGGTCAGGTCATTCCAACGCCTGCTCGGTCCTCTTTAAATTTAGAACCCCATGATCTGGAGCCCTTCATCCATTCGTATGGGTTGACTAGCAGCCGATTTTTATGCACTGGAATATCTCATGCAACTCGCGGTTCATACGACACCTAAACCCGACTCTAATAGGAACAATTATCCTGCAGAGAATCTTCCTCTCAAAGACTTCCTACGCTGTTTCATCTGACTCAATCAAGGTTCATGCCTCTGCGCAATACAGGACGACTGGGAGTAGCAGCGTCTTGTAGACCTTGATTATATGCGATGGAAAGGAGACTTATTCCGCGGTAGTTGGCGGGGTCTCCTTTCTTAAAGATTAGACAGGGAACACTGAGACTCCAGTCATTGGGTATGCATTCATCAGATCATATTTTCCATAAAAGATGCATACTCAGTTGGCAGCCCATCAGAGCCTACCACTTTGTTGTTTTTTAACTTTTTAGTAATCGAATCAACCTCATTATAGTCCGGTGGCTCTAAAACAGTGCCATCATTAACTGGTAGTTCCGGTGTCATTGTCTTGCTTCTATTTCTTGCGTCTGGAATTGCGTTTCTCCTCTCGCCGTTTCTCACGATATCGCTCTCTAACAGCTCACGTTGCTCCCGATTACGGAGTTCGCTGATAGGAAGCGCTCTTCTCTACAGTAGCATTGCGACACTTCTCGTCGTACCAAGAATTAGTCATAGATTTTGCATAACCAATAACCTCCTTCGCAGCCTTGAAGCGGGTGATATGTGTCCACTGCTCACATATATCTTGAGAAGACGGGGAGGTTGCCCGGAGCAGTCAAGAGAGTGTGTTTGAAAAAGGCTACAGCGGTCTGTTCTGATTGCAGCTTGTCGATGTCTAGCTTTCGTTGCAAGTTGGGACGTGCGGTGTGTACTACTCAGAGCCTAGTGCGTATCTTTGCTGCGACAAGACAGTGGTCTGAGTCCAACACGCTCTATGCATGCCTTCTGTCAATTAAAACATGATCAATTTGGTGGCGTGTAATTTGATCTGGACTCAGCCATGTAGCCTTGTGGATGTTGAGGTTTTAAAATCTGGTACTACTAGCTACCATTTTCCGACCTGCGGCGAAATTGATTAGCCTCTCTCCATTATTGGACGTAGTGTTCTAAAAGCTAAATTTTCCGATGACTGGGCCAAAAATTCCTTCCTTCCCAATCATGACGTTGATATCACCAAGCACGATTTCGACATCGTGTTTGGGACAGCGCTCGTACAGACGATATAAACGCTCATAGAACTCATCTTTAGCATCATCGTCATTCTATACTGTCGGTCACAAATAAGGCTTATATTAAAATATTTTGCCTTGATGCGTATCGCGGCTACATGCTCGTCAATAGCTGCTCGTCATGGCAGTTATAGTAGATGTCACAGGATGCTTGTTTAGAGCAACCCTGTCCTATCCATCGGATTTCTTGGATTGCCGTGATGTCAGCCTTGCATATTTCGAGGATATCAACCAGCTGGATATTTGCACCATCCCAATTAAGGTTGCGTGCTCCTTATATCGTTTGCGGAGGTCGTCATTATAAGGTTTCATCAGAGGGTTGCTTTTTGTTTTCATTGGAGCTAGTTTTTTTTTTACGATGGCGGGCCCTAAACCCAGCGCACCAATCCCTAATTAAGCGGTTACATGTTCTAGCGGACGTTGTGAGCTTTGTTAAGCTAGGTGCAAAAATAAACAGACGACAACCTAAGGATAGGAGAGGTTCTTAAGCGATGAGAGTTTACTTGGACTTAACAAGTTAATTGAAATTTGTTAGAATGGGATAAACAGGGCTTGAAAGTTTTTGACAGAAAGATTTTCGAAATATTAATTGTACTTAGAGGTGTTGTACAGTTTTGGACCAGTATCAACCACTTGCTGTATATATCCCCCGGTTGCACTGTGCTGGACAACGACGCTGCAGCATACTTGGTTTTAATGGAGGCGCATGTTGATATTAACAGGAAAATAGTGATATCTGATTACTTGAAATATACATAAGGCATCGTCACACTTGCGAGTACTGACGTCGATGGTCAACGTATACAAATTTAAAATATTTGTTTTTTTTTTTTTACTAGGCTGAGGTAAAGACTTTAATTGCATGCACAAATGAAGTCCATCTTAACGTACTTATTTCAGAAATTTCGAATTTTTGATTTATTTTCTTTCGTATTATGTAAAATATAACATTTATTATTGCCTTCGTTTTCAATCGTCGTGTATCAGCCCAATCAATCTTAAAATGTGCATAAACATTACCATAATAATCATATACAGGGTCAACGCGGCTAAACAGTAATCTTCTAACTCGTAAGCGTACTTATGCTTTCCACCCACAATCAGCTGAATATGATAGAGGAAAAAAAATGAGTATATGAAAATTCCTATGCTGGCTATTGCCATCAGAAAAATTCTATCGCGATAGAAGAAAGAAACAAGGCAAAAAACCATTGATATGATACATAGTGCAATAACCAATCCATAGCATACAGTAAAGTCGCATCTTGTCTGAACTGCAAATATTGCAAGACAAACACAGATGAGCGCCGTTGTGCCAAACGCAATCATTACCTAAAATAGAAACAAAGTTAGGTGAAATACAAAAAAGCTTCATCGAATACCTCTTCTTTAACGTAAAATATTGTAATGTATCCACAGCTAATACTCTTGCATATCGTGAATAGAATAAGGAGAATCCAGTTATAGGGTGATTTACGCATAATGTAAATACAGTAGCAAAGCATTAATTGTATTACAAAACATATCCCGGCTGCCATAAAGAAAATATAAATATGTTTGAGCATAAATTCTTGCACTTCCTCAATAAAAATGTAAATTGCTATTACGCCTGTCGTGAAGACGAGCTGACACTGTGAGAAAAAATGCAGATATTAAGTACAAATTCTTTTTTGCATTTCATAATACCTACAGCCAGTATCATGCATACTTTTCGTATGAATTCATGTCGATCATATACATCTTCGAATTCATCAGTATAATCACCTATGCGGAAAAAGTGGAAACATTTTATTATGTATGTATAAGATGGCTTACTCGAGACCTTACTTCTTCCCATGAAATCATCACACAATCTCTTACAAGCGTTCGGCATGATATTCTACAGTCTTAAATTTTGGTTTTCTATTTTGCAAAGAATTTTTACTTATATACACGTATTAATTTTGTTGAGCTGTTGCAAATTATACGATAAACGAAACATTTAATATACATGTGTATTCAATTTTCAGTGATAGCTTTGTTAGAATTTTTATTTAAAATTTTATTTATTTATGGATTAAATTAAGCTTATATTGGATATGTTTGTGTGAATACTTTAAATGTACAAATGGATGGTGAAAGTCAAAATGAATGAAGCAATTTTTATGTATCAATATGTAAGAATAACAACAAAATATCCAGAGGCTTGAAGTGACAGCATTCATTAAAATCTTTGGTTCTTCCAGCAAATCATCCTTCTCCTAACGACGGCCGAGTTGATGCAGCAATCTTCCTGAGAAATAATATACAACACATCCCAAGCACGCCGGCCTGCTCGCCCTTTATCTAACTGGCTAAAGCAATTGTAGATACTGGAATAAAAGAAGTAGAGATTGGTGCCTTCTACTGCCCGCCCAACATTCGTTGGTCTAATATCGAAATGCATTGCGTTGACAGATGCCTAAATCTAAAGTACTTACACGCCGGGGACTAGAACGCACACCACCAAGTCTCTGGCTTCGACAGAGGCTATACACAAGCTACGTGGCTTTACACAAGCGAGCTCAGCGCAAATACTTGAAACAAGCAGCCCAACTAGGTATCCGGAAAATGGCCGGCAAAACTCTACTTGAATTGGCTTTGGCATGTACAAGGGAGTCCAGCCCTGGAAGCTTCTGATCGTCAAACACACAGCCCTCAGTTCGGATCACTTGCCGCTAATTGTCACGCTCAACACTGCTGCCATTAGTTTTGCAGCCTCCGCCGAAGCCCGGAGATTGAGTTTGCCCCCTGCCAAGCAAAAGGCTGGACAAATTATCCTGTCCCGTGAGCCACGTAACCTTCTCCAGGAAAAATGTAGGCTTCGAAGTACTTTAATGCTGACGCAACACACAGAAGACAGGGCATGCTGGCACCGTGCAGCCAACCGACTTAAGTATGAGCTAAACCAGTAACGCACTCAGATATTCAACAATATGCTGAAGAATATGGACACCGAATAAGCTGCAAACTTCTGCCTATGGAAGGGCATAAGAAATAGTAAACGACGGCCTATTCGACTTGCTCTCATTAAAAACGGTCTTGGCAACTGATGCCGCTCTGAGCAAGAGCAAGCCGATGCCTTGCAGTACATCTCCAAGAGCGATTTCAGCGTTTCGAAACAGCAGATGCTGCGAGACTCTTCCAGTCAGCAGCAGTCCAGCTGGACCTGTCTATTAATTCATTTGACACTCTAGGTTTTGGAAGTCGTACCTAATCGTCTGAAGCCCAATAAAGCCTTGGGACACGAATACATCTGTAACCGCGCATTGAAGGCGGTTCCGGCGAGTGATGTCCTCACTATGGTTTCAATTTTTAATGCCATAGTCAGGTTGCATGCCATAGTCAGGTCCAATACTGGCCAACCGGAGATGAAGCCTAGATCCTACCGGCCTATTAGTCTCCTACCTTCAATTTCGAAGGTTTGTGAAAGACTGGTCATTGCTACATTTTCGATCATTGCGAAGTCCTGGAGCCTGATCCCGGAAAATCAGTTTAGCTTCCGCTCTATCGATGGCACGGTTGCAATGCCATATATGTGGATAATGAGCAGCCATACGATCGAATTTGGCAGTTAGAGAGCTGTTTCTTTTATCTTGAAATATGTATTTACTAATATTATAAAGAGAAAAGATTTGTATGTTTGTAACGAATAAACTCAAAAACTACTGGACCCATTTGAAAAGTTCATTCACCATTAGAATGCTACATTATCCCTAAGTCACATAGGCTACATTTATTTAAAATCAGAGGGCCGGTTCCCTAACTCTATATGAAGGATATTTATTTGATGTATCGGAATGATATTTAATGTATATATTAATGAGTTCAGCTGAAAATCGCATCATGTGTTTGGTGAAGGTCGGAGAAGGTAAAAAAGAAGAAGGGAAGATTACGATATAGGAGAGGAAGACCCCTGTATCGACTGCTGGTCTGGGATAAGCTTTGCTATATGTAAAGACTACTAGGAAATGTATGTTGCAATACCAATATGGGCAGTGTCAAGATCCAATATGAGAGAAAACAGGAGCCTTTGCAACACACGCCATGAATGCTAGTTACATTGAATATTGCTAAGTCTAAACCACATTTCCAACATTTTTGAGGAGTGTGAAGAGTATTTTCGACTTCGAATTCACCTAAGCTACTATTTTCTTTTTTATTTTTATTTGATTTTTCAACTCGTATAGCAAAATATTGTTTTTTATTTTAATGTTGTTTCCCATAAATCAAAATTGTTTACAGTTAATAAACAAAACACAATTCAACTTTATTATTGGTGCCAAGGCGTATACCAAGTAATAGACGTTCTGACAAACTGAACATAAATATTATAATGCAATCTAACTAATAGAATCTCTTTAAAAATGATTTGCTCTTAAACACGAACTGGCAAGAATGTGCAACACGCAACATTTGAGCCAAATAGAAATGCACAAAATGTAAAAACTATTCGTAAAACAATAATGGAACCTTTAACGCCCTTTTTTATATGTACAGTATAAGAGTACATAGTAATAATCATTTTGAATAGCATTGTTAAATTTATTTTTGGATTTGAAAAACAACAACGCCAAGTCAAGAGTCAAAACTTCACAAATGTATCTGAACTGATATTTTTTTTTCGGAATTACTTAGCCTTCTAATATATTTTTAAAATAAATATATTTGTCGGCGCAAATTGCCCATGTGTTTGTTGGGTAACTGAGCTTTTGTGTATTAATATACAACAGAAAGTTAAATTTTTAATAAATTTTTGCTAATTTTTTGGTGCACACAGCCAGACATGACGAATCCAGTTTATTAATTATATATCTACAAATGCCTCTTTCCTAGTGTAATAAACATGGTGACAATCTATCATTACACTTTTTATAGGGTACGCCAAACTTAAAGAAAATTGAATGAAAAATGGCATGAGATACAAATTGTATCTTAATACAGCGACATTGTTTCTTTAGTACAATAGTATAAATAAAAGGACGATACAAGAAATTAAAAAGCAACACAGCAAGCTGAATGGAGCAGCAAAGGACAATGGATGCGCATGTTAAGGATTCGCCAACAACAACAACAGCAACTATGCAACAATGTGATAGAACAACAGACACAGCTCTTACTCAATCGCTCGTTATTATCTATATAGTCATCATCATTTTCTTGTGCTAAAATGCTTTCGAGCGTAAATTGCAATGTAGCAGCATACTACTCCTGTAATCTCTTCCGGATACGATTACGTTCTTAAGTGATCTCATTCGCGCGTATATTAACGACGGGGGTGCAGGCATGTGCGAAGGTTTTATGGAATTTTCAGCACATTGTACGAGTATGTCTGTCTGTTCGTTCCGTCTATCTGTCAGTTTAGCTTAATGTCTTCGCGTTGTGACCTATCTTTGTATCTCATTTCAACGAGTATCTTTTTTTTGTATTCTTGTTGCATTTCATGCGCTGTGATTATAATTTTTTAAAAAGCTAAAGCTGCATTTTCTTTTCAATTTACAAGTGTGCTGAGTGCGAATGAAAAGCAAAGGAGATACAATATTTTGTGTAATATTTCTTAAGATGCTTTGCTTTTTATTTTTCAATTCAGTTTATTACAGTTCGAACAATAGATCGCCGCGTTGCACTTAATGTCGAAGGCGTGCCGTGTAATTGTGTCGTTAATTGCGAGGTTGCGACCCTTCACCGGTCGCGTAACTTAAGATGGGAACATCGCAGCGAAGTATTTCATAATAAATAGAGATGACGCCAACATCTTTGGCTTTGTCGTCAATTTTGCTTTAGCCTTAGACAAAAGTACCTTGATGTGTGCTTTATTCAGAGAAGAGTGGTACTCTTAAATCACCTTTGAACTAAAAAATATAGTATCTTGTATATAAATTCTTTTGGATATATTTATATATTTCAGCATTTTGTATTTCAACACATTTTGTATAAGTATCTTCTAAAAAGCATATTTCAACGCTTTGCTGTCACAAGCGCACTTGGCCAACTCGTTAGTCACATTTTTAAAACTAATTAATGCCAAAATTTGTAAAACAAAATTCTGCTAAAGAAGTTTATAAACTGTTGGAAAAGGCGCTACGCTTGGCTGTCGCATGCTCCAAAAAATTTGCAAGAACTTGCTACGAATATGTGCGAGGCTGGTCGAAAATGTTTGGACAATATTGAAATACAATATTCTAAAAAATGTTTGCGAAAACCTACCTAAATATGAATCCGCCACATCCTGTAACCCTCAACTATAATTCTCTATCCATACCACAATTGCCTTTACTTATTCTAGTGCTACGAGAAATACATTTTTCACTATCTTTTATAGATGACCCTGAGCACATTATTGCTCCTGAGTTTTTCTTTAATCTGATCTTTGGTTTAGTCATATCCTTTATATATGGAGGTACTGCATAATATGTTATTGAGGAACGAAAGAAGATATACATTTGTATTCCATCACTGATTCGAGTGGGAAAAACTTTTATGAGGGTACTATGATTGGGATTATTATCGCTTAGGCAGTTGGTAATCCTGAGTCTTTTTGTAAGCACGAATTGGCAGTTCTCTTAGCACAATTCTGAAATTTTCTGCAATAGTTTTATAGATGATAATCTCTATCAAAAAAGTCCCAACAAATGTATTTTATACGTTTAATGTCGACATGACCGAGTAGTTTCTTCTTAATTGAGTAAATATAAAAACAAAGCGGGGTATTGAAAGCCGTACAAAGTATCTTTGGGTACTAAAGTGTACGATTACTAAGATCCCCGGCTAAAATGAGACACTGTGACACATAATCTTATCAGAATGTTCAAAAAAAAATCCACACAAGACTAAAAAACAGAAAATATATTAAATGTAGGGTGTACCAAAATTTACGCAAGATTTGCATAAACTTTATTTTTTTTTTTGTATGGAACAGCACATTTTACGAATTCCAGCCACGGCTTTTGTGGCACACTAAATTTGTTTATCGAAATTTGTATAATCTTTTAATATTATAATTTGAACAGCTTGTTTGTGTTGAGCGTCTCCAAGTGATGCAATCTCCAAGAATTATCTCTCAGATACCCGGTTCCACCATTGGAACGTAAAATTGGATACTGGATTTATTCTTATAGGGATTCGTGTCGTATATTTTATTAGGATTAGTAAAAGATTGATTTTATCGGTGAATGAGGACAAGACGAAGTACTTTGTGTCTTCTCGCACTCCGTCATCGCGTCTTGGAGAATCAGTGACGATAGAGAATTTCAACTTCATTGCTGTAGAAAACTTCGTCTATCTTGGATCCGAGATAACCAGCAACAACAACGTCAGCCTGAAGATCAGGCAAAGAATCACGCTTGAAAATAGATGCTGTTTTGTGCTGAGCAAGCAAATGAGAAGTAAAGACAAAGTCCAGCGGATAAAATTCCAGCGGCTGCACTGGGCTGGGAACCTCATTCGAATGGATGAAAGAGCTTTCGCACGCATGGTTTACATGGGGGCCCAAACTTGATTGGAGGACGCCGAAATAGAGGACGACAGGGCACTCGATGAAATGACCTGGTATAGACTATGGAGGCTGACGCGAATCCCTGCGGCTATGACCAGAAGACGGTTGACGGCCATTTAAGTAAGTAAAAAATACAAAAAATTTCTCGCTTTAAGGTAAACAAAACCACAACAAAATGTTTTTTTTACAAAAATTCAGGAAGGGAAACACTTTTGTATGGGGACTACCCCTTCATGTGGTATAATTTGGAATTATATGAAAAAATTTTTTTAAATAGAAGATAAAACAATTTATTTATTCAAAGACTTAGAAAAAAGGGACATGTTTTATGATGTTATTAAATACTTATAATCTGAAGAGGACATAGGAGAGACAAAACTATTAAAACAAAAATGTTATATTTTTTTATAATTGATGCTCATACTTGTAGGCAAGCAGGCAGACGGACTTGTCTATATCGAGTCAACATTTTGTAAGGGGCTACTAATTTCAATGATTCGACTTGGACCTTTATGGAATATTTTGTTAGGATTGATGTAAAATAGAAAAACAATACAAAAATGAAAATCTTTTCTATAGAAGGAGGGTTAGGTTTGTCTGGTAAGTATTACGAATAACAAGTACGAGTGAAAAGTTTGTTTTTTAACTTGAAGCCTATAAATATTACAGTTTAGGCGGAGAAAACATGTTTTATGAAGCGGTAGGCAGTGTTTTGAGTTTATTAAATAGCCAGAAGTCGTTTATTCATTTGAAATGGATGTGAAACGATTTTGTTCGAATCTTGGGCAAAATTAAAACAAAGAACTAATACCAATGGGATGGCGAGATGACGCGTTACCGTCTTGCAAATTAAAAAAAATCCTTTTTAACATATTGGTCCAGTTTAGGGAACTTATTATATACTACACCACGGTAATCGTAACACTGTAACATGACAGAAACTTTGTTCCCTTTTTCACCCTTTTTTTTATGTCTTGGATCACTTATTTGCACGATATTTACTCGTTTTTGGCGATAGTCTCCACCTCATCAACGTGAGAAATGATGCGTTTTATGACATTTTGGTAGACAGAAAACATTGTTTCACAAACTTAAAATTAAATTTTAAAATATACTGGACCGATCCAAACATATATTTACAGTATCAGCATAGGGTCTAATTGATAATCGATTACTTTTCATCACCAAATATTTTATTTGATTGAGTTGTTATTCAAATATTCTTCTTTTCGATAAAGCTTGCAGTCAAAAATAATTTCGCAAGCCAAATTTTTGACACATGCAAAGCCAGTAGTACCAATCTTGGTAAATTTGGTTGGTAAGGATGGATACGTCCGAAGAATTTGAATTGAAATGAGGTCATATTTTGATTTGGATCCTAATAGTCACCTTCGAATGGATGAAGTAGCTAAATCATGCACGGTTTACTTGGGAAGCCAAAACTTAATTTGAGGAAAACGAAATAGACGACGACCGGGCATGTATTTAAATGTTCAGTATCTGCGTATTTGGAATTTAGCGCGTATTTAGTGAGCATTTGTTTAAGATGGCTTGAGTCAGAGCTTGCAAACTACCTATTTGAATACTATTCACTGATGATAGTAATTTCTTTAGGTCGGGCAGAGTTTCAAAAATTTTACAAGCGCAGGATTATACAGTTTCCGGTAAAATGGCAAAAGACTCTAGAAGATTTTAACGAAGGAAACCTAGTTGGAAACGACCATTGCAATTTTTAAGCAATATTTTTTCCAAACAGTAATCAGCCTAGCAATACGCCTGTAATTCAAGATTGCAGACTGGCTGGCTTTTCCATGAAGTGAGATAATGAAAGATACTTTCCAATCAGATAAAAACTTACATTACCTTATGGATAGTTTGAAAAGAATTTATAAGGGCAAACATATGGAGCTAAAACATTGTTTTAGTATTGTCATCAAGTTCAGATAGGAAAGAAAAATGAACAGATAAGAAGGATAAATTGACTTGCATTGAGCTCATAGGAGTAGTTATGACGTCATATGATGCGAGGTTGTAAGGATATAGAACACAAGGATTAGCAGAGCTAGAAGTATACGCGTTTTGGATATGTGATATTCCTGTATCAAATGATGCAACTATACCATAAGAAAATAATTAAGATGGTTCGCGTACAAGTCAAAGCGTCAACGTCTGTGATCAGCAAATATTATCATGCTGAAAAAAGGCTTTCAAGTTTGCAAGGTTAAGGTAAGGCTTCAGGTAATATTTACTATCAGAACTTTTGCAGCAACCCACAATACCAAGCTAAACAAAGATTAAATAAAAAAAAAAAGTATTCTTAGGCAGTTTACTTATCACAGCACCCTCGTATGTTTTACAGCATTTCCGCTCGCTGCTATCACAAGCGCACTTGTCCAACTTGTTAGACACATTTGCAAAACTAATTAATGACGTAAATTGCATTCAAAGGATGTCAGCGGAACGTTGCTAAAATAAAATAAAGTAAAATAAAAAATGCTTGGCAAAGTGTGCGCGTTTCCATAGAAAAAGACGCAGGACTATGCTCCAAAAAGTATGCAACAATTTGACATTCATCGTTTGTACAGCGAACATCAATGCATAATATTTTATATAAGTACTCAGATACATATAAACACATTTGCAAAGCATTATGCGTCAAAAAGCGAGTTTCATATACTAGCTCCGACTTAAGTGCTACATATGCGCAGTACATATATATATATATATATATATGTATATGGCACATATATATATACATATATATTGTATACATTTGTAGCAGCCCAAGTATTTCATAGCATTCAGCGCTGCTCATGCACAAAGGCAATATGGACGTGTATGAATACTTGATGGATTTGCGTCTCGATTGTTCTCAGGTGTGAATAAGTGTATAAGACGCCGTTGCCAGTCTGACAGTCTGCCTGCCATGGGGCACAGACACCATTGGCAGATACAAACGATACGAAATTTGCGACAATAGAACGAAGGGACATTCACTTATGTTTGATGCGCTGCATAGCTGCTTTATACTTATTACTCTGATCTGTATTCTGCTCATCTGCCTTTGTTGCATTTGTAGCTGCTGAACCGCGCTAATTGATCCGCGTTATTTAAAGCTGACTGCTTTTGAATGCGTTCCGGTCTCACTGTTAAGCTTCATTTCAGCACATTTTGGCAGGCATCAATGAATTAAATATTGCTATAATTTGCAGGGTGGACAGGAAGCGAACTTTTAACACCTTCATAAGGCATGCTCAATTAAGCAGTAGCAGCAGCGGTGACAACAACGCTTACCGCCCACCGAACACATGGGAAAACTGTCAAATGGTTATTCTAGCGTCGTGAGGGTTTGTCACCTGTTTTCTGTTTCATAATTTCACATATTAAACTGTCAAAGCAAATTGTTATAAAAAAAGTAGTCGGGTTCTAAAAAAATAATCATTTTTGTAATACATATCGTTGAAGGAAAGTATGTGCCAAAATATCTGCGATGGTTTTTGCGGCGCTAGAAAAGGTGCGTAATCTCAATATTACATTTTTTTTTTTTTAATCATACTCAATAATTTTTTTGTTTACAGAATATGACGAAGAATTTGAGGATATCGAGGATAGACATCAATTCATTGTAAAAGTCTGCGCAATTTTGACTGTACGTAAAATGCAAAGGCGTTTCCATTTATTTATTTAAAAAAAAAAAACAAATTATTTAAAGGCACAGCTCCTCATAACGTTGAGCATAATCGCTATTTTCGTGTTCGTAGAAGCGGTGCAGGAATGGGCGCTAAAAAATATATGGCTGTTTTGGCTCTGCCTTGGTATCCATATGGCAATATCTCTCGTATTTTGCTACTGCCTTTACGTGGCGCGCATCGTGCCCATAAACTACTTTTTGCTCTTCACATACACATTTTGTATGAGCTACATTCTAGGATGTGCAGCAATATTCTACGTTCCAGAAGAGGTATTTGTTTTTATGACATAAACCGTTGAAGCATTTCTTTGTCTCAAATCTTTTAAATTTGTTCATTAATTTAGGTTTTGATCGCTGTCGGATCAACCGCTGCCGTGTGTCTGGCTCTGGCAATTTTCGCTGTTCAAACCAGATGTGACTTTACCATTTGTTGGGGCCTAGTTATAGCCATGTTGGTTATTATGTGCATATTTGGAATCGTATTGATTTTCGTAAGAATCAAAATTTTGCACATTGTCTATTGCAGTATAGGCCTTGTAGTATTTTCGTTTATACTTGTATACGATATTCAGATGATAGTGGGCGGCAATCATAGATATCAATTTAGTCAGGAAGACTATATTATCGCCGCTATGTCAGTTTATGTCGATATAGTTCAAATATTTTTTTTCATTTTACGGTTAATAGGTCTGACGGGTGATTAAATTATATTAAAGTGTGAAATCGTTAATAAAATAATGATTGAGAAAATAAGCACAACATAGCACATCGTACAATTTATGCAATATCAACTTTAATTACTGAAACATTTAATTGAAATCAAGCTAAGAAAATAGGACTGAGGCATGCTTCGGTAAAACGATTGCGCCAAGGCCCTGTACCGAAGGTTCAAGGGCCTATTGGTTTTGTGCAAATGTATGTAACAGATAGAAATAATGGTCGGAGACCCCCCAAAGTTACCCCCATTATGGTCAGGAGTCATAGAGGAGTCGATATAGACATGTCCGTCTGTCCGTCCGCCCGTCCGTCTGTTCGTCTGTTTGAACGAAAGGATCTTAGAAACGGTAATAGATAGAGACTTCGTGTTTTTTGCATTCGACTAGGACTGCTCCGGAATTTCACAAGTTTATTTTAAAATTTTGCCCCTCCCCCCTTCCCCATAAAATCACCCCTTAGGGTAAAATTTTCTTCGGCACAAAAAAAAGTAAGTGTGCCAGTATAGAGATATCGTCCTTCTTAGCCAAAATCCAAAAAGTTCATCAAAATCGGATAATAAATGACGATTTTATAAGCAATTGAATTTGAACGACCCCCCTTTTCTTTTCATTCATATTCGCGCAGTGAGAAGTGGTCATATGCTCGGGAAACATTCAATGTGTTTGTTAGGCGACCTGAACTGGTACAGGGCCTCTTACAGTCGGTTACGCCCGACTGAAATTTCCTTGTTTTATTTAGTTTAATCTATACTAATATTATAGTGATAACGATTGTTTGGATATAGGAGGTAATCTTCGATGCTACTTATCCGATTTTAATAATTCTTTCACCAGTATAATGCTACGTTTGTCGCAGAAAGACAATTTTTATCTATACGTCGAACGGAAGCCATAAAAGTGGAATCTACGTAACATCGAAAGGCCGGTCAAGACCAACTTGGAAACACTTAAATGGGAAGTGCTAACCCACCCGCTGTATTCTTCTTTGAGTGTTCTCTCGAACACTCCCAAAGCTGCTTCAATCGGTTCTATCATGTCTTATACTACGGTGCCATACAGCATGACCGGAATTATCAGCATCTTATAAATTTTTAAAATTTGTCCCTTGACAGAGGACTCTGCTCAAATTTTCTTGCTACTGATTTTTTGCCTGAAACTGTTTATTAGTGCATCGCTAGATGCCTTCAGAGTTTTACCCAGAAAACGTATTGTATAACCAATTGAAAGGTTGTATGCATAATCAGTGATTTCACCTATCTTAAAGTTTGAAAAAAAAAAAACATTGATTCTCCAATCGTCGGTTCATATCGTGCTTAAATGTTGATGCATATTCGTTACCAACTCTTCGCCGCCGGTTAAGCTGGTAACTCATCGGAGCCTGGCGCTTTAAAATTTTTCAGCTTTTTAATGATAGAATCGATCTCGTTATAGACTGGTGGCTCTACATTAAGTCAACATTAAATCGCTTGTTCCACATAGGTTTGAGAAGTCATTTCTTCGTATTCACAGTGATTACAGTGCATCTGTAGCCAGGCTTCCATTTTTGTCGTTAGAGAAAGTAAATTCGGGCTAAAAATCATCGATCTTTTGATGCTTTGTATTATACAATTTTCGAGCTTTATTTCTATCGCATAAGTTCTTATCATTAGGCCCTGTACCGATGCTACAAGAGCATATTGGTTTTGTGCAAATGTATGTAACAGGTAGAAATAATGGTCGGAGACCCCCCCAAAGTTACCACCATTATGGTCAGAAGTGATAGAGGAGTCGATATAGCCATGTCCGTCTGTCCGACCGTATGAACGAAAGGATCTCGGAAACGGTAATAGATAGATACTTCGCGTTTTTTGCATTCGAATAGGACTTCTCCGGAATTTTACAAGTTCATTTAAAAATGTTTTATAAGGAACTTATTCGTGCAGTGAGAAGTGGTCATAAACTTGGTCATAAGCTCGGGAAACATTTAATGTGTTTGTTAGGCGTAACCGACTGTACTTTTCTTACTTGTTTTTCTTTGTTTTTTCACTTTATCTTTAAGATCAAAACAATGGAAATACTCCCGAAGCTAGTTGAACACATTTTACTGTCCGAACACAAGGTATATAATTAATATCCATGCTAAGATATGAAATGAGAAAACAACTATTAATTGGAACTTCATCATTAAATGGAAGGTACACAGTATACAGAAGACATGTTTATCAAGAAAGTTTCGCACCAATAGCAGAAATATCATGGTTAGCAAACACCTATTCATGCGTTGGTACCATTTTTGCGATAACTGTTCTTAGAAGTTGCATAAGCACCCTTCGCGAATTTTTTTGACTGCAAAAGTAAGGCTGCAAGTTTAAAAACTCATAATTAAAGTGGGAGTTCCCGTCTTCGTATAATTTGCTCACCCATCCTCACATCCTAACGACCATTTGCTGCTGGAGACTTGTGCCATTTCCAAGTTTATACCATTTTATAGCTTTCCCTACAAATATGGACTTCTGTAAAGGACCAGATACTATACTCCAAAATGAAATATAATTGCATAATTTCAGTAGTTAGGATTGTACGTTGTCCTGAGAAGTTAGAAGAGTTTCTAGCTTTAATGCAAACCAATTTTTGTTTTGCTTTTCATTGTGTATAGAGATGCACATTAATGCTGAGCTGTTTGGACTATTCAATAAAATTAATTAAGGTAATTAATGCCAACACTTGAAATCCATTAAAATTGTCATAGCCAATCAGCAAATATAGCCAAAAAGGGAAGCAGAATATATAAGAAAAATCCGCCTATGTGGCATGTGCTGTTGTCTCCCATGCACAGCTGAACATTGAAGAAGTTTATTATCGGCGCAAAATCTGAGTCACACGCAAAAAAGGTTCGAATTGTGGCGGCTGGATATATTGAATACAGATTCAATTTGCAAATAAGTTGCATCTGTTTGTTTCCTCCTTTTTTTTTTTTGTATTAAGACAACTGTTGAACTTTTCCGGTGCTTATTCGTTTGCTCGCTGGCTGGTTCGGCCACTTGACTGGTCGTTTGGGCGTAGTAAGGCAAACATCAAAAGGACATGGCGCTTGAAGTACACACTCAAAGTTAAGCGAAATCGGCAGTCAGTCAGCCAGTCAACCATAGGTCTCACTCACAGAGATATATCTACGCTTTGTGCTCCGAAAGATATTTATTTGGCTTTTGTTCACTTAAGTCACAGCAAAGTTTTGAGGGTTGGTTCATTATATTAATGCAATGAGGCTGTACTATATGCGGCATGCTTTTGTTGTACGATGATATGCAAAGTTTTCATTGAGGGCGTGGACATATTGTGGGCGCATTTTATTTGAGGTGTACACGCGCATTGATCAAAGGCAAGAGGCCGACAATTTTTCGATTACGCCTGACGTGACAAGTCAAGTTGACTTTATTTCTTTCCATTTTTATTTATTGTGGATGCGCGACAAGTGCAAGTTAGTTGATGACTGATGAGTAGGATTAAAGGACATTTATTTATTTTTCATAACTGTCAAATGTAAGAGCATTGCGCCTGCCAGTGGGCGGTGTGCTTGGGCATATGTTCTGTTCTCCACACAGCAATGGAGTGTGCATGATTTGCATAAGCAATTCTTGTCTGACTTTTGTGCAGCAGCTTTTTTTTTTTTCATTTCAATTTCAGTTGGTTTCGAATTCGAATTTTGAATAATTCATATGCAAAAATGTCAACTCGATGATGCTCAGCGTTGGTACGCTCGAGCGGAATTTTTAATTGAGCAGCATACACATTGCTGTCAGTTTTTGACAAGCTGTCACCTTAGAGCTATCGATTTGCAGACGTTTGTGTAACCAACACATTTCAGCACTTTTTTGTTGCACAACTCACACATTTACTGCCTTACATTTTGCTGCTTTTAATTACTTCAAGTTTTGCGCATTTTTATGAGCAACTTGAATATATACTCGTAGTGCATGTCTTGTCTCTTCTTGTCGCAGCTTTCACGCCCATTTTCAGTTAGACTTAGTCATTCTCATACTGCCAGCCATTTCTTTGCACCCGTACTCTTAAGATCAAAGCGATATGCAAATGTTTGCTATGTGTTTTGTTTGAGTGGGCTCACAGCATGTAGATGGCCCACCTATATACATACATCTCTCGTGCAGTCTGACGGACGGACTGACTGACTGCTTTATTTATTTGCATGTCAACCATTTTGCCACTAATTAAGTATACGGTGACTGCTCCTTGTAGGGAAGCTGGTGTTGGCAGAGACGCAGTTTAGAGCCCATTAAACCGTCTAAATCATGCAATATTAATTGTTCCTGCTTCTTTATATGTGCATATTGTATTAAAATCCATTTATTTGCATATTTTAATGTATTCTACAATATTTGTGTTATGATTTAATTTATTTCGATTTGCGGCTTATGTTAATTTAAACTCTACTAAATGAAAAGAGAGTTCTAAAGGGGCTTTGCATTGAGAAGTGTGGTCTTTTGTTTTTAAATAAAATGAAACGCATTGCAAATTTCTAAAATATTTTTATTCGCTCTACCCATAGAGACAAAGGTATAACAATTTGGAGCGAATGTATGAACAGGCAGATATATATAAATATGATCTTGATCAGTATCGAAATATAAGACGATAAAGTAAGGCCCGTCCCTACTTTTGTCTGTCTGGATGTTTAAGAAATAGATCTCAGAAGCTATAAGAGTTTGAGACTTTAAGTTTTAAATTCGCCTTGTCTATAGGTATCTCATTAATATAAAAATACCCAACACGATATTTACACGACTATTTATCTCTTCTGCGCACATTTTTAAAGGCCGCCATTCTGGAATTTTTTTTTGCAAACTATTCCTACTTATCCAAAATATCTTCTACAGATCCCATTACTATATGAATGAATATTTTCCCCAATCCCTTTTATATGTACGTCGAATTTCATCTCTGTACATCAAATGAATGCAAAGATACGACGAGTAATTGATACTCAAAATATTGTGCACAACAAAGACTTCCAAAGAAAAACTTCCAAAAACTGCTTATAAACAAGGCAAAAGGCACAATCTTATGTCCACAATCCGAAGATGCAGACAATTTAGCAAACAGCATTACATTGAAATTACGAACCAGATCAGCCTGTACACCAAAATAGGATCTATCGTAGGATCTAAGTACAGCACTTCATTGTTTCGCCAAATCCACAATACCAAAGGCTATATTGCGACAACTGTTCGTAGAAAAAGCAGCAACATACCCAAACTTGAAAAGGCACTTCAAAGATGGTTCTAAGTTTGATGTTGCAAATCTTTGCTGTTGTTGGATTAGATGTATCAAGGGAATTGCTCCCACAACACTACTCCAATTTCATAAATTATTAAACACGCTCTGGATTATAGGGAAATGACATCATCTGTAGCGACAATCTATCCACCCTCCAAACCAATTAAAGCAAAATAAAGCTACTCTAAGTTTCAAGACACATGGATATAGCGAGAAACGAGCATACTTAGAGCGCAGTGAAACTAGCTGAACGAGCACTTTATTTAAATTTCTTTCCCGGCGTTTAGAAGGACATCTGAAATACATTGGATGAACATTGAAGATCCTTAAAATGATGGAATGGCGCCCATTTAACCAATGTTATAAAGTCTTCAATCCAAATAAAGAAAGAATGTGGTACAATTCGATATGGCACAGAAGCATCTTCAGTATACTAATTAGACTTAGAACTGGACATACAAGCCAAGCCAAACTGCCCTGAATGCAGGGGGAATTACTCAATGGAACTCCAACTGGACGACTGTATGCACCACTAAAATACTAGAATTAGACTAGGTCCTAGTAGGTCCAAACTATTTAGTAGTCCAATCAGACTTATAAGTCAACCCAACAAAACAAAACACCCAACGCCCATTTCAAAAAGCTGTTTTTATAAATCTCTATAAAATATATACAAATATTCTCAAATATATCAAAAAACCAGTCGATATAGACATGTCCGTATGGCTGTATGCACAAAAATCGAGATCTTGGAAACTATTAGAAATAGATTCTCTTATTCATTCTTCGTATTACTTGTATATATTGGATGCACAAACATTTCACCCCAAAAAGGTGTTGGGACTTACCATGTTGGGACTTACCATTTCAAGACGTTGTTTATTTTATGTCAACCCTTTTACAAACATTCTAGTTTGGTTCAAATGGGTCTTTTACAAAGGGTATTCTCCATTGAAATTTATCAAAACTTTCACGGTTTTCCTATGGAATATGATAGGTTGTTAATTCTACTAAAAATGGTGAATTTGGTGTATTTTGTATCAAAGCTAATAAAAATTTCCTAATCAGGCCTCTAAAAGAGTCAAATAAATATATCCATCTGTCTGGTTGTTCATATGAACAAAAGAACTTGCAGATAGAAGAAGATAGAGCATTTAACCTTACATATTTAATGTCCCCTATACCCTCAACATATAAGTTGTATTTAATAAAATTGACAACCACTCTCTAAGGGTTGGATTCCATAAAAATCTGCCCTGCCTGCTTTTCTGAGTTTTTTATGTTATTTTAGCTTAATGTTTCAAATATGGTGTATCTAACTTTATCGCATCACTAATAGATGTTGCTCCCACACAAATCTGAAGATAGGAGTATATATATATATATACCCCATACAAATGTAAGGATCAATGTGAGTACAGAGTATCTTCAAAACGAGCACACTTGACTGCAGCATTCTATCTTGCTTCTTTTTAACCTCTTCACATGTAGTGTGAATAGTATTAAAAAACTGTCAAGGAGTTTGTAACGCATTGCCGAAAGCATCCGAGACACCATAAAGTATAAATATTATTAGTAAGTTCGTCGAGAAGAGTGGAACTCCCATGTACGTCATTCTGTATGAATAAAAACTAGTCACTCAGTTTTTAAGATATTCATCTGAAAATGGGTATGGAGAATTGTTTTGTTTTAAAGCTCAATATTAGTCTTTGTCATATTGCCACGATATAGCCATGTCCGTCTGTCCGTCTGTATGAACGAAAGGATCTCGGAAACGGTAATAGATAGAGACTTCGTGTTTTTTGCATTCGACTAGTACTGCTCCGGAATTATACAAGTTTATTTTAAAATTTTGTTCCTCCCCTCTTCTCCATAAAATCACCCCCACGCCTAAAAATTAAGAAAAGCCGGTAAAAATGAGTATGCCAGTATAGAGATAACGTCTTTGAACGACCTATGATGCTTCAGTCCTCCCTTTAATTTTCATACATAAAAAAATATTTTATAAGGCAAGTGCAGTGAGAAGTGATCATACGCTTGGTCATAAGCTCGAGAAACATTTAATGTGTTTGTTAGACGACCTGAACTGGTACAGGGCCTCTTACAGACGGTTACGCCCGACTGTAATTTTCTTACTGGTTTTTTTTTTGTACTCAACAAAGGAAGGAAAATGAAAACTTATTACAATATTTCGACTTCAAATTCGTGTTCAGTGACCCAAAATGCATTTACATTTTTTACTTTGGATTTGAAGAAAAAAGTCCAAGCCTTAATAAACAAGAAATGCAAATTAATATTGATTATAAATAGTTTTTAGCGCAAAAACTACAAAATGAGCCTTGCGTTTACATGAAACTACCCATGGGAGTGTACCTAGCGTGAAGATTTGGACAACCTGAACAAATCTGACCCAGAGAATCTACATAACGATTTCTAGTAATATTGGATAAAAACTGAGGTTCTAGATCCCGTATTTACAGAAAAATAAGCGGAGATAGATAGACAGATCGGCTCGTCTAGTTAAGATTTTACAGTAAATATGCTTTATAAGTCTCTGATGTCTTCATTTGGGAGTTCAAACTTCCAAATTAATTTAGTATTCACATTACATGGGGAAAGTATTACCAAAATTATTATTAAGAAGAAGAAGATTACATATTAATAATTGAGCACGGGAGAGAAATTTAGCAGGTATAATTGCAATAGCAGAAACTTATGTATGTGTGTGTATTGCGAAATTAGAAATATATGCTGAGCATTGTTGTTGTAACATGTTGCTGCAGACAGTGAACTAAATAAAATGAGTTATACGAGTGCGCATACCAGCGGCGAATTATGAGTATCGTCGTTGCATTTTACGACGGTTTTTGGGTAGGACTGAGAAATAATCAATTCAGAGCTTTTGGAGCCAATCGATGTTGATTTAAAACAAATAAAATGCGATAATTAAATTAATCTTAAGAAGCATCAATGATTATGATGAAAATATATTTTTTGCTGAAATTAACGATTAAATTGCTTTTTTTTTCGTAGATTAAAATAAATAAATTAAATTTCAATATACATATTTTTTTTTTTTTTTAATTCCATTTATTGCTTAAATATAATCAATAATAGCACTTAAAAGCTAAACAAATTCAATGTTGCAATCGAAAAAACACCTTTTGAACTAGAGTCTATGATTTGTTTGCAATATTCAAAAAACTTTCAAACTAAACATGATCCAATTCACTTAGCGTCACACACAGATTTCGAACTAACCGACTATAATATATCGCTTATAGTAATTATATTTCTTGAAAGACACATTTAAAAGCGAAGAAAAGAAAGTTAATAAACATTTTTGGTTATTATTATGATTACTATTAATATTATTATTCTTCTTTTTTGCATATTTGACGCAAAAAATTTGATGCGTTTAGATGCACAATTTGAACATTTATCACTAACTAGAACGGATTCTTGTTAAATTTTTAATTTGTATAGCTAAAATGAGATACTCAACATTGATCGTAAATAGTTCGATAAATATGCATGTGTGTGTGTGTGTGTGTTATATACAATTTCAATATGAATTCTTATATAATTTACAAGTACATTTAGATATATATATATATAAATAGAATTAAATACTAATTCGATAAATTCGCATTAAAAAATCACACTCATTGCTTAACTACGTGAAGTGAGGAATGGTAGGGATAGGTGGATAGATACAAAGGGGTTATAGATATGGAGATCAACTATACTAATAGCGCTGCTTAGTATAAAGATACATTCAACAGATACATATTGCACATTTTTGGTGAAACCGTTTGAAGCTGTCAACGTCTTTGACATTTGCCTAGAAGAGTCCATTTAGCGCTGCCTGCACTGCGCTGCCCAGCGGCGTTGTTGTCTCCGGCACTGAATTGGAGTCCTCGAGTACATCGAGCTCCAGTGCGGGACTCAGTGTATGTGCTGTGCTAACATTGGCTGCCGCAGCGGCTGCCACTAACTGCAGTCAATCGATGAGTATGCTCTTCGAGGCAGCTAGCTGCGGGGATGCCACAGCAGTGGCAGCAGCTGGCGTGCCAGCCGAAACTGCTGGTGCCGTTGTTGTTGTTGCAGTACTTGGATTTATGGCCATTGTATCGGCATAGTATCGCTGTCAAAATACTTTGGCAATAAATGGCACATTCTCCATGGCCGACTGCAAGCGCTGCTGCTGTTGCTGCTGCTGTTGTTGGTGGTGCTGTTGATGATGCGGATGCGGATGTTGTTGATGCTGATGGTGGTGGTGATGTGTTGCATGTGTATGATGTTGCTGTTGATGCGGCGCTTGAGCTGCCGCCGCTGCTGCGGCATTATTTGCTGCATTTGCTAAATGTATAAATGCCGAACTAGCAGCGTACTCTGAAGCAGCATGAAAGTTTGACGTTGAATGCGATTGTGCATATTGCGGCGGTGTTGTTGGTGATGCCTGACCGGCGCCACTTACTGTGGAAACAGCGCCAAGTGTTTGATATTGTGGCTTATGCCAGGCAGAATTACTAGCCTCACCACTGGAAAGCGGCGGCGTTGTAACATTAATAGGTGGCGAAAGACTGCCATCCGATGAATCTGGCGTTAGTTGACCCGTATGATGGCTATGATAGCTGTGCAATGAGCGTGGCTCACGTCTTGTATATTCACGTCTACGCTCAAATGCCGGCGGCAGCAGATCATCATCCAGCGCACTGCCGCCCAACTCGTGTAACTTGCGCATATGCTTCTTCAGATCGAAATTACGACAGAATCCTTTGGCGCAGACTTTACACGTATACGGTTTCTTATCGTTGTGTGTATGCATGTGAAAGGTGAGATTGTAGATCTGATGGAAAGCCTTGTTACAGATGCTGCACTTGTACGCCTTTTCACCACTGTGCGTCAGTTTGTGATTCTTGTAGTTGCCCTTCTGATGAAAACCCTTGCCGCAAAACTCACAAACGAATGGCTTGTAGCCGGCGTGTATGCGCGCGTGTGTGTTCAGCGTCGATGAGCGATTAAATGCCTTGCCACAAGTCTGACATTTGTGCGGTTTCTCAGAGGTGTGTATGATTTTGTGCCGACAAAGCGTTGACGCCTGACGAAAACCCTTACCGCAAACTTTGCAGACAAACGGTCTGGCGCCTGTGTGCACCGGCATATGTCGCGTTAGATTGTAATGTGCATTGAAGACCTTGCCACATTCGAGACACGAAAAAGTCTTCTGCTTGCCATTGGCCGAGCCGGGACTATCATCTTCACCGTCGGCCAATGGCGAATGAGAGGGCGGTGGTGGTGACGGCGTGCGTGTACGTGCGCCACTTCGCGGCGTTATGCGCTGATGTTCCGGTGTAACTGCCGCAGCTGCCGGAGAACGTTTGCGTTTTAAATGCTGCACATAGTGCTGCGCGGACTCACGCGACTTATGCGCCACTGGTGATTTCTCCAAAGACTGTTGCAATTGCGGATGTGCGCTGGCCAACGCGGCTGCCTGATGATGCGCGGCTGCTGCTGCTGCAGCCGCTTGTGCTTGTTGTGCTGCTGCTGCAGCGGCGGCAGCTGCAGCCAAATGATGTCCTGGCGCTAAATTACGACGCAGCGTTTGTGTGTGTAGGCCATTTAGTGTTGCTTGAAAGCTGCTCAAATGTGCTGCACTGGCGGAACTTGCCAGTAGCGACTGTGTCTGCTGTGCAGTAAGTGCGGCATATTGTGCTGCTGCAGCAGCGCACATGAGCTGATTGGGTGCATAGTAGAGCAAGGGGTACTGTGAGAGCAATTCCTGCTGCCGTGTACTGACAAATTGTTGCACTGCAGCATTAGCAGCATTGGGCACATACTTTTTAAAAGCGGAATCATAGTTGACATCAGTTGTTGCACATGCGCCGTTATTAGTTGCAGCTCTGGCTTGTGCCGCTCTTGCTGCAGACGACGGCGGTGGTGGTGGCGGTGTTGTCTCATCGTCATCATCGCAAGCTACCTCTATGGGACTGCATGAGCGCTCTGAGTCAACAGTGTCTTCATATGTTGTATAATCAACAACTTCATTTGTGATTTGTTGCTGTTGTGGTGTGGCAGCTGTGGCAGCGGTAGCCGAAGGCTGATCGGGTTCCATAATCTTGGCTATGGAAAACTTCAGCGGACAGGCACGCACATTTGGCGTCGATGTGGTCGTCGTTGTCGTATTTGCATTTGAATTGATTGACTGCTGCTCACCATTGGTGGCATCATTGCTATTGCTATTCTGTACAGCAGCAGTTTCCATGGTGGGACTCTTCGATGGCGGCATTACAGCAATAACACCCGATGGACTACACGGTTGCATGCCACGCGGACTCTGCAAATGCAAATGAAAAAAAATAGATTTATTATTTTATTTGTGCAAATAAGCAACGGGCTATCAATTAATATCAAGCATACGTCGCGTATGCTACGCTTCAAACTTCTGCCTTTGTTTGTGCTCATATTGGCAAATATTTTTTCATATGCAAAACGCATTCAAGTGTGTCAAATGCTGCGCACAAACAAACGCAGCGCGCCTTCAATTTGCAGCTAAGAAACTGCAGGCTGAACACGCCCCAAAAGCAATTTATATACCCCTTTATTTTTTCGAAAAGTTCAATTACAACAATTTTCCCGCCGGCAGGATATCAGAATATATTAATGCATTCGATTATTGCTGCCCAGTCAGCGGGTTGTATTTAAAATAAAACCTCAAACCGTACACAAAAAAAGCAAAGTAGAAAAAAAAAGTATTTTAAATATAAATAATGCCAAAATAGATTGTTTTGAACCCTTTTTTTTTGTGGAAAAATCAATTGCAATAATTTTTAACCCGTGCGGTTTTTTTTTCTTCTACCATTTATTTGCATTGTTTAGTTTATTAATTGAACGCTTCGACACACACTTGACTGATTGCGTACAATGCATGCGTCGCATTGAATTGCGGTCGCATATAATAATGTAAATATACATATATATCTACGATTTGACTATATAATTTTTAACTTCAAACACGCTTTGCATATTGCTGGCAGCATATTGCATAATTTTTGGCGCTCAAAACGCGCGCGAGTTCAAGATGATTTCATTGAATTTTTTACGCTCGACTGCAAGTGTAAAACGAAGACTTCCTACTTTCCTATGACTGCGTTGTGCTCTGAAGTGTTCCTAATGTGCGACATCCGCTTAATGTGCGACTCGTACCACTACATCTTCTGGTAAATCTTATGCACACACATATTGTGAGTACGCATTTATTGTGGTGGTCTGAGTCGTTTTGGGTCGTCGTCGTCGTCTGCCGTTTTTAATTAACTTGATTTGACGCTTGAGTAGCTCAGCAGTTTTTCCCTAACTAAAACTTTATGTGTGTGCATGCAGCGCAATGTGTGTAGTTTTGTGGTTTTAAGTGTTATTTAATTTTATTAAGATTGACCTTGAGTAGGTGTTGCGGAGAGTGTGAAATTGATTAATATTGTTTAGTAAAGTTTTTCTGTGGAGTGTTTCTTTGAAGTGAGCTAATCTGTAGTTGGATATATGCATTCTAAGGCAGCTATAAATATGTGCAATGATACTAATCTAATGCTTCTAAAACTTTCTTTTAATTTGTTTAATTTTTATTAATTGGTAATAGTAGCAGCTCAACTTCATATGCCCGTTCTATGCGTACTGTATTACAAATTCTTGCCAACTTTCTCAGCAACTGAAACTTTAGACGAACATCGCTGATGCACAAGATACGCAAGTACCACGCATTATATCTACGATTATATGGATCAATAAAAACAGTGTTTGGAGAATGGAATAACAAAGTTCATTACCCATGCAATCTGAACTTGTGTCTCTTTGTATTATGGTACGATTGATATGATAATGGCCAAAATATGAAAGGGCAAAGACATCAAGTTACATTTGGAAGAAAATTTATAGAATCAACTTGCATGATAACTGGTTTTAGTAGAAAATGGCTATGTCCTACACTAACAGCGATACAATCTCTCCATTGCCTTCGTATTTTTCGTTATGCGATGTTAATTCTTTAACGATAAGCTACAATTTGACACGATTAGAAAGGTTCTTCCTAAAGCGAGATGATTTGGCAAAGAACCAGCAATAAGGCGGAATCTAAAACACAACATTTAACTTGCTATCGCTGAGATTGAGCATGTAAATTGTGTCAATAGTTCGGACTTCTACAAAGGCCTGCTGGGTTACAAATTTGAATGATTTTATATTAATCGAAAATTTCAAAATAGAACAAGAGCCATTTATAAAAATTCAGCAACTTTAAAAATAAATCTCATATTGTCCCAATCAATAACACAACATATAGAAATGAATTCCCATATACACTTAGACTTTCCATATTTATAAACAAATATCAAAATAGTAAAGCATTCATGGTAAATAGCGACAAAAAAGTACCAACAAATGATTTTCACACCTAAGCTGAAGTAACCATCAAAATAATGGCTTGAAATGGCACAAACGGCCCCAAGAAAAAAGTGAGAATACTTGCAATATATTACAACATCAGTTTGCTTGGAATGCGTGTATTGACTTTCTACAGATTTCAAAAAAACGAACGAATTTATTTTCATTTTAAGGCATAGAAATGGAGAAATAAAACGTCTGCACGCAAATTAAAATATATTTTATTTTCAAACAAATATATTTAAAAGATAAATTAGCTTCTATAATTAAAAAATTACACACAAAATTGGTTTATTTAAATATTACCAACATACATTTTTTTTGATTGAGTCGAAAAAAATAGTATTTATTTTTAATTAAACCAATTAAAAAATAAACTAAGAAGTTATTGTTAGAAAATAAACTACCTACTTAAAAACTTTCATCTCTATATGAGAAGAAAAATTGGATCGATAGATTAGACTATTAGATCCTATCTATTATTCTATGTTTAATTGGAGGCTTCAGACCAACAAAAATATTATAAAAAGACATTTTAAAAAGACACATCATGATGTCGCAACCGACATATCAATATATAGGAACAGTATTTACAAATGGAATCTGACACAACATAAAATACATTTATAATTGCATAAGATATTTCAAAAAATATGAATTTCGAATAATATAAATTAATACTAAATGAATTAGACTTCTCATATTTAGAAGATATCATAACTCTTTGAGAGCCAGTTGCAAGTCTACAAATTAACACCGAGCTTACTGCGTATTAGTTTGAACTCGAATTCACTATAAATTGCTGTATTCAGAACCATCGTCACAATGCCGAGTTATTTTCGAGTTAAGTTATAGAGGGATAGATAATCTGACGTGTTTTATATATTCAAATATATATGAACATGTTAGTTACTCGTTTTTAACTTAACTCGAAGTTAGCTCGAGTAAAAATAACTAATTATTTGCAAAAGTGAACTCGTGATACAAGTGATACATTATTTACGTTTGGCAGTATAGTTCTATTTGAATCCACTTGAATAGAAAATGTAGATTGCAAATAATTACATAATTTATAACGCGAAATTATTTGAAACTTGGAAAATATACCAAAATTACGTTAGCAAAATCATGCTGAAACTAAGTACCGAAGTCAAAAAGCATTGTTAAACCAACTTTACACAAATTAAAGAATTAATAAAGTTTTTTGTTTTAGAGAGCATTTAGCTGTGGCTAATTATTTCAATAAAAATAAACTCCTAGAAAAGTAATGAGAAATTTTGAATAGAATTCTAAACATGGATATGCAACATTTTTCTACAAAAAGTCTTTGAGTTGAAATAGAATATAGGACTTCCAGTCGAAGTTCTAGTAATTGTGTTTAATACGAACAAATGTTAAATTTGAAATTAAGATTGGTTAAAGGTTGTCTTGAATTAATAAACTGTTGCATTAAGGCCTATTTAGACTGCGAATTAAATAACAAAATATCTGTTATTGTTTTGAAGAAATAATAGATTAATAGACTTGCTAATATTGCATAAGAAGTTGCAACAACTCTTTAAGTTTGTGCTAAAGTTAAATTAATAATTTATAAAAATTCTCCTTAATTGCTTACTAAATAACAGGTGAAGTGTTGTTTTATTTAAATAAAATAGGGCTCAATTAAATAACTAAAATTCCAATGAAATCACGCAACAAATTACCGACGGAACTTCATTACAGCAAAAATTATTTAATAGTTTAGAATAATTTTTGAAACGCCCAAATCAAATTCAATAAATTATTTTAAACGTTTGGAAAACTATACACAAAACCATTTCTTAGTTTAAATAATTTCATAAAAACTATTATTTATAATATTTTAAATATTTGTACGTACAAAGTAAACCATATTTAGGCGCTGCCACTTGAATATCCAAAAACTGTTTGCCGACGCTAATCAGTTCATGCACAAATCACAGTTTTTTCTTAATAATTTTTATATGCATTTATTAAACACTTGTTTTTAATTTGTTTATTTATTTATATTTGTACACAAAAACATTGAAATTCACTTGACGAGTGTTTATGTTCTAATATCCTTTTGAATAATAAATAAGTCTTTTTTTTGTTTTTGTTAAATCTGCTTGCTGCTCTTGCGCGCGCAGTACGTTTCAGTAACAACGACCAAAGCGGAATGATGGCAAACGTTGAGGGCGACAAGCCTTAAAAATTATGAAAATGCTGCGCAGGACGTGGCTGGCAGGAGTGGCGGTAGGGCGAGCGAACTGTGAAAGAGCAAAAACCATGTGTATATGTGTAACTACTACCCTTAAGTGTGGCATTTAGCAAAGTAACGAAAAGAGATGGCAAATGCCAAAATGTAAAACAAGAGCAAAATCAGCAATAGCAACAGCAGCAGCGAAAAGGACTAACAATGTGCCTGCTATTTGTTCGTTTGCTGATTCAAGGATTCAACGCAACGTTGATGATGATGATGATAATGATATACAAGTTGATAATGATGTTCTGTCTGTGCGCGTGTGAGTGTGTGTACGTGTGCTGAGCAGCAAAAGGCAACAGCAGGAGTCCAGCCAAAAGCCAGAACCAGCCTCAGAGTCGGAGATTCGAGTCGAGTTGAGTCGCATTTATTATGAATGAAGCGCACAAAATGTCGAATTGGAATGACGACTGACGACGATGACTGTTCATGTTGAGAAATCCCGCCCCTAAAATATTTATGTACACATACTCACTCAACGCTCTTGCGTTCGTCCTTTTTGTATGTATGTATGTGCGTGTGTGTCTTATTTGCCTTAGGTACAATATTTTCATATTTCGTTTTTTTGTTTTCTCAGTTTTTGACGAGTCTCAAGTCCATGTTTTTGTCTATATGAAGTACGAGTATATGTACCTAGCTGCGCCCCCACAACTTGGCCTATTCCTGTAGAATAGCAGCTGCCACCTACACTTGATTAGTGTGCACACAGAGACGCTGCCAGTATCCTTCATTGTTATATGTATACGCTCGGCACGCCAAAATGGCACCGCCGCTGGCATTTAACTCGCTCTATTTCGCCTATCTTCTCTGTCACTCTCAACGTCATTTCTAAGCAGCATCCATTCGAGCTCGCCTGCGGCTACTAAGCAGCTCACGTTGTAGCACTTGAAGCTGACTTTTTCACTTGCAGCTTTTAAGTTTGGCTTTTTCTCTAGTGCTTTCTTTATTATTTTCATCTGCATCTACTATATGCTATTGCCGCCATCGTGCTGTCCTGTTGTCTGTACTGCTGCGCTTATGTCCTTTTGTCCTTTTTGCGTCACTTTGCTCGCTCGCCTGTTCACTCATTGCTGCTGCTTGCTGCTGCTCCGCTCAAGTCTTTCTTTATTTCGCGCTTTGTTTGCTCACCTTCGCGTTGACATCATCGCTTCGTATCTTAGTCGTAGTCCTTTTGGCTCACTAACAATGGCGCCGCTTCTTTGTACTCCTAAGCATCGCTTATGCTTCCTTTTTTTTTTTTTTTTTTTTGCTCCTTTCGTGCCTGTCTCGCTATGTCAATATAATTTTATATTCATTTTGATGATATCAGTTCTTTTCTTGTCGTCAGAGTTTGTTGATTTGCCTGAATTGTTTGCCTACGAGAGTCATAGTAGTCGTCGCTGTCGCTGCCTGGAAAACTGCCTTTTGCGCGCTGCAGTTGAGCAATTCCTGCATCAAGAAAAGCACAACTCTTGTTCAAAGCCATGTTGGCAGGGGATGCAATCGAGTTGCATTAATGGAATGCGTCTTTTTTTTATTTTGTATTACTTTTTACTTCATGCGATTAGGGGCGATGAGGTGCTAAATAAAGTAATAGAAAATCGAGCAACAAACAGGCAGGGTATAAAGTGGGCATATTTTAAGTTCTAGAAAGCCATTTAGAAATTACAATCGAATAGTGGGTTCTAACGCAGATGTATTTATAAACGACATTATTAGAAAAGTCTCAAAACTTTCAATAATATGAACGATTCTAATAATTCCAATGTAAGAGTGTTTTCCGTCAGTCATACATATGCAATCTAAAGAGATCTCCTTTGTATTATACACTGTATTCTTTGGGTAAAAGGGTATATTAACTTCTAGTAATGAACGTAGCAGACAAAAAGGGGCGAATCAGACTCGATAAGTATATACATATATGATATGCACTAAAAATTCTTTCGGTATCGCCATGTCTGTCATGTCTCTTTGTATGTTCGTATAAACATCTAGAGCTTGGAGATTATATGAGAAGCAGCCCTTATATAATTTCCCTTTTCTTATTGAGATAATAACTAGTATTCAATGAAAACCTCTCAAAGGGTTATTCCCTTTCCAACCTGATCATACTTTAGGGTTTTTTGTTAGATTGGTGAAATTTACTTAAAAAAGACCCACTTTCTGTTTTTTTTTTTTTTTTTTTTTGTGAACTATTGTAAATTTGTTGATTTAAGTGATTCAGCTAGAAACGCCAGAAACTCTAATAAATCCGTCCATACAAAAAAAGGTAGGTATATAAGGGTGCTTTTTTTAGCAACTATTTTATTTTTGGCATTTCCAATAAAGTTTAACACTGGGAGCAAAAAAATATAATCGCAAAAAAAAAAAAACATCCTAAGGTATAAATTCCTATCAAAATTAAACTTCAAGGGGGAGTACAGAGTATCTCGAAATGGAGAACACTCAACTGCAGCATTCTATCATGTTTCAATATCAAAACCTTGACAGGTAATTTTTTATCAAAAAGTCGCCAGAATTTCTGTAGAAAACGGTGGGATTTTTCAGCGATGTATTTAACTGATTTCCTTTAAAGTTATCTCCAGCACAAACAATACACATTTTCTTATCCTTAAAATTTTTGGAAAATTTCATAATACTTCTTCATTAGAAGATCGATTTTCCTTATTTCCATAGATGATGAGAAATCTAAAATCAATTGAAATTTTAATGAGTTATTGGATAGATAATTGGATGAAGTTCTCCAAAGAGAGTTTTCCGTAAGAACTTTGGAGGTTTTTATAATTTTTTGTTGTAAATGAAGTGGCTTAATCTACATTATCTCATTTAAAAAGTATAACTGGCGGAAAAAAATGCAAGGATTTGTTGTAAGCCCTAAAAGTATCCAATTGAAAATGCAAAGCCCACTTTTAGAAATAATCGCAATACAAACCGAATGACCACTCCAGTTTTTTATGGAGGAAGATTTATATTTTATAGTTGATATCATTTTGGTGTTAGAACTGATAGCTACTTAGGGTAAACTCAACGTTCATTATCAGGTTTTTAAATGAAAAACTTTTTATTACAGGTAATATCAACTTGAAATATGCTATAGAGGTTCTAGAATCTCTATTTTCTTAAATAAAGTGTATTATATGAAAGCGCCCACTAAGGGCTACTTCTTATCTAAATTTACCTCCATTTTTGATATTTTATATGAACTTCCTAGAAACGCCAAAATGCAAAAAAAATTATACTTAAAGCCTTAAATTCCTTTTCTGTTATTAGACAGAAACTATTATTCATATTTCATATTTTATATTTAAAAAAAAAAATAGACCAAGCTCTTTTAAGTGCTATGCAAAAAAAAAAACTGTCAGCTAAAAAAAGAACGTCTGTAACAAAAACAGCAAACGCGCAACCATTTTGCAACTCATTAAAAATTAAAAAAAGGACACAACACGCATCATCATCGTCGTCGTCATCATCAACAGCATCAACATCATCAACAGCAATGCCGACAAAAACAACAACAACAACAAAATTCAGAAAGCGTATATATATAGTATATAGGTATTTATTTTTGTACATTTTGCTGCATTTATGTACATTTATGTCCCCAGCATAATGCAGACCAACAACATCATCATCAGATGCAGCCGTATCAGCAGCAGCAGCAGCAAAGATTACATCTCATATCCTCAACGTACATGTTATAGTTGCTATATAATTTTTTACCAGCACGAGTACGAAGAATGGTATAAGCGGCTTGTGAGAAAGTTTGTAACATTAAAAAATGTGTCTCATTAAAAATATGTAAAAAAATTGATATGTATATAGATTTTTCGAAAAATTTTCGATTGGTGAAGTCCACTTCGAACATATTTTTTCAAAACGATCCATATGTAGTGAAAAATTCACACATATATCAATCGGCATATAAATATATGTGAATTAATATCACACTTATATCAAAATATGTACCTGAAATTTGCTACAAAATTTGAGCGCACTTAATTGGAAGGTAGGAGAATCTTTATCCAATACAAAACTAATTAAAGCAACTATTTTTTTTTATAATAAAAATAATTTTATTGAAATTGGCCCATTACGTACAAAGGTGAATCCAATAAGGTTGCACATTATGTTTGAATAATTAAAGTTGAATGAATTGTACATTCATATCGATATGAAGAGTTAAGTTCCGGATAACGAAACTGCCTATACTTCATATGAGTATCATATCAGTCTCCAGAATAACATGTATGCGTTAAGTTTCGATGATTGTGTTAGGCAGTTATCTAAGAGGTTTGCCACGGGAGGGTGAGCACCCTGAAGGAAGAGTGTGATGACTAGGTGAGTAGGAGGGCTATTTTATAATTCGCGGTTATGATGCGAGGGAGGAAAGAAGTCAGGAAGAAGGAGGGAAGTGTCAGCTAAGAATCGCAGCATACCATAATTAATCAAATATTTTAAAATTAAACTTCAAAAATTTCATTCTCGGCGAAACCACAACTTTACAAAAGGAAGACAAAGACAAAAGGGCGCAGCAACGCAAGCCGGGTCCGCTAGTTGAAAATTAAATATTTTTCTTTAAACATTTTCTGTTCCTATTACTTATGGAGTTCCAAAAATTATTTTATTTGTGCCGTTTCATTTATCGGCTACCCAATAATATGAGATTGCAAAATAAGGGAGAAAAAATACTAAGGTCAAAATTAATTTCACCGAACAAAAATATATACATAAAATATATATACCAATTTTAGAAATAATTTATGCTTTTAATTTATCAATGCTTAAGTCATGCTCGAGACACGAAGTCCTTCCTGGAAACTGAACTATCTGACCTATTACGCCAGATGAGTTATGGCTTGAGTTCGGTTGAGTTGGTAAAGCACTTCCGGAAATGGGAATCATTTTCTGAGTATTACTTTTTAACGCCATTACTTGAATAAATCAATTTTCTTCCCAATGGAAATGCGCAGTGATTGTGATGCTTCCGAAAAGTCGTAAACAGAAAATCTTTTTGGGTCTTAAAGACCAATACGTTTGCTAGCAATCTTCTCTTAAATATTTGAGCGAATTTTTCTAAATAGAATTCCGACAGTGCCAAATGTGCAGAATGCAATTCGGAATATTTGCTTTCTCTTCAGGCAGATGCATGGAAGTCCAAAACAAATCCATCGAGTTGTTCAGCAAACCCTTGGCGACCCGTACCACTTTAATGAACGTCTGAAATAAATGTTTACTATACTTAAGTCTCCACCGGCTCAATAAATTGTGCTTCAATCTTGCATACTTCGCTGCAAATTTCTAGTCGAAGTTCGAGATATTCTTTCTGATATTCGCTGTATTTGAGGCTCAGTAGTGAAGTGAAGTATCCTCGGATCCGTTCTGTATACACTGTACAGTACACACTGACACAGTTTTCGTGGCCATCTCGAGTCGGGAAGTTTTCGAAACAGTTTTTCGATCAACCTGGCGATTTTTTAACATCCTGGCGATACCTCAAGTAAATCAAGTGTTAGCTATCTGGGTATGCTCCCCAATCATCCGTAAAACGGCGGCAACCTGTGTGACGAATTTACGAAACTTTATTGGCATTTGAGACTGTGAGCAAGCTTAGTTTCAGCAAAAAGATAACTGTTTACCGGTTGCTCCTTCCAGGACGTACCTCTCTGGAGCCATGCAGCCCTTTAATATAAACAAGATGCAGGTTGTTCCAAAACAGGACACTACGCTGCATTTCTTCTTCGCTGTGGTATAAGCGCAATACATTACTTCACCAAGATCTGTGTGTGCCGATACACTAGCGGCTACAATGAACGCCAATTAAGTCGTGGTTGTAGGGGAAAGACTCTTAAAAACCTGGCGATATCTCATGTAAATTGTGTTCACTATCTGGGTATGAACCTGAATCCCATGGTGTACGCATATCCTTAAAACTGTTGCAACCTGTGTGACGAAGCTGCGAAACTTGAATTGGCTATGGAAACTGTGGAGCATTCCTCGTTTGAGCAAAATGTTGACTGTTTACCGGTCCATAGTTGCTCCTTCCTTGACATACGCACTACCCCTCTGGGGCATTGAATACATCACTTCTGCGCCGTGGCATAAACGCAATACATTACTTCACCAAGATCTGTGTGGGCCGACTCACTAGCGATTACTATGAACGCCTAAAAGCCCACCCAAATCACTTGACTGTGACGTATGCAACGAGTTCGTGCTGTAGGCAACAGAAGCGATTGCATCCCAGTGACCTACGACATCGCTAAGTGCATCATTTTTCTGTTTACGCTAATTATTAGTTTCCCTTAACTTTACGTGGATCTTGTATTTCTTAGCTTTAATCAAAAAATGTTGTAGCTTTTACGGAGATTAGGTTTACTGCACAAAGATCTCATACAACCATCTAAAGTCCCCCTTTCAAGATAAACAAAAAAAAGTGTATCAAATATTCGTTACAACAGAATCCAAAGTAATTCTAGTTTTTAATTTACTGAGTGTTTTTTCTCTGCCGTTTGCAGTAAAATGTCATTGTTGTGTTTGTCATAATGTAGTATGTCTATATATATGTAAATTTGTATGTAATTTCTATACAAGTATATTTGTTTTCGCTGCACTTGTAGTTGTGCAGTCATTGAAATGTGTTTTTTTTTTTTTTGTTTTTTTTACAAGTAGTCGTTTTAATGCCATTTTCATTTCTCGCTCTGAATGTCCAGTTTGCTGAAATTGACTCGTCATTTTATCATTTTCATTTTGTTTTATTTGCACAAGGAAACAAACAGAAATACACAGATACACATTATACAACATTTGCATGTATATAAGTGGAGACAAGCTGTGCAGTGTAAGTCCATTTATGTATATATGTAAGTACATAGAACTACAAGGCAATGTAAATATAATTCAAGGCATCTGTATCTATATGCCCCGAATGTGTATGAATGCTGCTCAATGCACAATGTCAAAGTTAGCTTAATTTGCATTTGGTCTTTTTGAGTCTTGTCAAGCCGAGTCAGTCTAGGCAATCAGTACTGAAATGGACTGAGCAGAAGGGGAGCATTTATGGTGTCAACTGCATTTTAAATATGAAATTTACTTGATTTACTGTGTAATACAATTTAAAGTTCATGAACGTGGGAACTGAGCTGTGAGAACTACATTGGTTTATATTATAAGCTGGCAGATTGGAATCTAAATTTTGAAATGTTCAAATGAAGACTGTAGATCTGATAAAATTATAGAACAAAAATAAATTTGATTAGACGTTTTTTGTAGAAGTGTCTGTAGTAGTACACGTGGAGAATAGTAATGTAATAGCATAGTGGTATAAATAATTTTTTTTTATATTTGTAAATGTGTATACGAAACTATTCGAAAGGATATTATCATTTTACCAGCCGTTTCAAGGAATGTGCAGAATGGACGTACAGTACGACGAATATTCAGTACTTTCGAAAGATAAAGCTACAGGATTTGTATTACACATATTAACCAACATCGGAAAATCGTTTCAAATTCAAAAATGCAGACTTGATTAAAAAGTCTAAAAAGCACCAAAACTTCAAAGATTCGATTATGACTAGTGACGCCACCAGTGCTCAATATGATCCCAAAAACAAGCTAAAAAGTGCGGAATGGAAGCACTCCATCAAGTTCCTTTTATTCTGCTGATGCCAAAAGAAAAAAACGCAGTCATTTTGAGCGCGATATCTCCGCTTTCATTGGACTACAATTCAATGAAGTTGAAAGTTAGGACAAGCATTAACATTTTGAACGCACTAGATCGATCACATATACATATATGGCATCACTAGGCCGGAATTTTTTTTAGCTTAAACTCAAGCCCATGAAGCTTAAAAATTCGTATTATTCTGACCATGGAAAAGAAATTTATTATAATTGAAATGTTTCTTCTTCTCCAACTTAAGGCCACAGAGCAAGTTTGAAATGGGAAACCTGTAGCTTAGATAGTTGATGGGAGGAATGAAGACAATAAAATCCCTCATGACATATTTCAATCAATTTGTGAGCAAGTTTCTCCTATCCCCGTTTTTGGTGCTGAATTTCATTTTGATATATATATGAAGGGTATTTTAAATTTCTGCAAATATATAATCTTGATCAGCATAAAAATACATATTGCCTCTAATTTCGAATATTTAGACTCTCCTATTCCTTCTTTAGATAACTATTATTCAACAGACGTGCTAACCACTGCATCTTTAGGTCTCACACGGTCTCTATGTTTTTATAAGCAAATATTTTTATTGTTGTTGAATATAGTTAAGAACGTCAAATTTAGTTTATCTTGCGTAAATCCTAACAAAATATCCAATAAACGTCGAAATCGGACCATTAAAGAGGGTTGTTACCATACAAACTTTTTCGCTCTTTCAGGGTTTTTGTATGTTAATATGGTTGTTGTGGGTTTAGCTGAGATCGACAACAGATCCAGGTAGAGTTATAACCCCCATATAAATTAAGGTTTCAGGGGGTATAGTCAAAAACACTTGTCACGCAAGAAATAATTTTTATTGAAGACGCCGATTTTTATTAAAAATTTTTAAATTTTTATTCTATGGAAAATTATATAGGGATTATGAAATATGGTGAAATGCATTGAGGAGCTCCCAAAAAACGGATGGTGATTTTCTGATCAAAATTATCTTTAGCGATGATGGTCAAGCGAATCAAGCTTTTTGTTAAACGATCAAAATTGCCTTATGGATGCATTTCTTTTTGTGATAGCTGATAAAGAAATGCATCCATAAGGTGTCACGGTTTGGTGCGGATTTTATGCTGGAGTCGTCATTGGGCTATATTTCTTCGATAATGAGACTGGGAAGGCAGCTACTGTTAGTGGTGCTCGACTTTGCAACATGACGATTGAGTTCTTTCTGCCTAAATTGGATGATATTGATATTGACGACATGAGCTTTCAACAAGACGGTGCGAGAATCGTCACACATCCTAAATCTAACCAATTACTCCTTGAGCTATTTCCGTGTTGTATACTCTTTTGGTTTGGTTAGCAGAATTGGCCACCTTATTTATGTGGATTAACACCATTGAATTTTTTTCTTCGAAGTTATTTTAAGTCAAAGGTCTATGTCAATGTGCCCACATCACCACCCATGGACTGCAGGATGTATATCCTCCTGACCACAGCATCAACAAAATTTAGCCACACTTATCCTATGTGGTTTAGACTTAAAAAAAAAAATTTGTTTTATTTATTTAATTCAAATCTTGCATAAACTTTGGGACGCCCTTTATATGCAAACTCTGCTTAATTAAAAATTGCATCCTACATGGCGTAGAGCTACCCACGCCACTGTGAGAAGCTGTTCACTGCTGAAGAAGTGCTTATAAATAATTAAGACTATATTTCTTCTCTTGCCTCCTATAGCTTTTTGACGATAAAGGAACAGGAAACATATTCATGACTTAATCAAATCCCCTTTGTACAAGCCAGGCCTTCCCTCTGCTGAAGGCCATGAAAAATTACTGCAGTGTCTATGAAACCAAACAACGGTGGAGACACGCTGACCTTTGTAGAATATTTTAAATAAAGCTGAAATGTGAACTAAAGATTTTTGATGCGAGAAAAAATATAAAATCAAAATTAAACTTCAAGGTCATATCTAAGAGTGTAGCATCTATTGGAGAAACTAACAAAAGTCCACTTAATTACTGTTAGATCATTTCTTATAAAAAAAATGGTACACGCTGTACGATATTTCATTCTTGTATTTGAGGAATATCCATCGGCAAGGTAATAAAATATAAAATTAATGATGCAAGGACAGAGGAAATGACGTCACCAACACAGCAGGAATTTTGACAAGCAATTCTTTTCTTTTTATTTAAATTTATTTAAATTTAGAAAAAAAAAATGTTTTCGAAATTTTTTGAAAGTCCGCAAAGCTGAGGAGCTGCGCACTACTTATACACGATCATGCGACACCCTTCATTAATAAAATAAATAGTAATTTAATTGTCATCTCTAGCATCAACGATTTTTTCCCATCACCATATTATTCGGTTATTACCTAAAATTAAAAGAAAAAAAAAAGAAGCAATGAAGGACACTGCAGTTAAGTGGGCTCGAATACTTCATATAAAAACTTACAACCGATCTGGACCTAAATAGAATATTTTATAAGCATTAATGTAGGGTAAGTAGGATAATCTACATAGCCAAATTCGAAAGATCTCGATTTTGATATGGATAGTCAGACGGACGGACATTTCTATGTAGACTTGACTGTTGATGCTAATCAAGAATATATGAGCTTTAAGGGATCTGTCGCGCCTCCTTTTACCTGTTACATACATTTGCACAAATTTAGTGATAATAATAATGTGGGGGAAAAAGTCTTCAGTAATACGGAGATAATCTCTGTGAAAATTGAGAAGCTAAAAATAACACGTTTTTCAGAACTGGCTTGACTGGTGGATATACAGACGTGACAGAAGTGTTTTGTAAATAAATTGAGTATGTCAAGATAAACAAGTAAGAAAATCACAGTCGGGCGTAACCGACTGTAAGAGGCCCTGTACCAGTGCAGGTCGCCTAACAAACACATTAAATGTTCCCCTAGCTTATGACCAAACACATGACCACTTCTCACTGCACGACTAAGTGCCTTTTAAAACATTTTTTTATGTATGAAACGAGAAGGGGGGTCGCTCAAATTCAGGACGATATCTCTATACTGGCATTTTTTTTTGTGCCGAAGAAATTTTTAGCCTTGGGGGTGATTTTATGGGGAAGGGGGGAGGGGCAAGTTTTTAAAATAAACTTGTGAAATTCCGGAGCAGTCCTAGTCGAATGCAAAAAACACGAAGTCTCTATCTATTACCGTTTCCGAGATCCTTTCGTTCATACGGACGGCCAGACGGACATGTCTATATCGACTCCTCTATCGCTCCTGACCATAATGGGGGTAACTTTGGGGGTCTCCGATTATTATTTTTACCTGTTACATACATTTGCACAAAACCAATAGGCTCTTGTACCTTCGGTACAGGGCCTAAAAATAATGGAGACTACAGATTTTTTTTTAGTCTATTCTTTTAGGGATCAACAGCAGCAACCCTATGCATGCAGTTAAACACATATGAACGGACAAAAAGTTACGTTGCTAAATCGAGTCGTCTAATCTAGTTGATTAAGATTCATCATTTTAGTTCATCATTTTAATTCATTAATTTATTTATTCTGGCTCTTCAGCTTCCTTCTGAAATAAACTCCTCCACTTGTTTAACTAATCTGAGGAATACACTTCATAGTTACTTCGTTTCAAGTGTAACGAAGACTCTGTAGGTCCATATCATTTGCTAAGTTTAACGTGAACAGATATTGAATTGTTCATTTGAAAATCTATGCCTAAAGTTCCAAAGGTTTTAAGTTGGACTTTTATAATGTAAAGTAGTCTATATAATTAAACACAAAAACAAACATATTCAAACTTTACTCCTTAATTTTCCTATATAGAACTTAACATTTCATTAAACAATTGTCTTATCTCAGGATCATTGTATACGCATCCATACGCTTTGCATGTCTAATTTGTGGGTGTTATGAAGAATTAACCTCTTAATGAACTAATTTACTAAAGATTAAGACAGCAAACAAAGGCGGTGCTAGGATAATTGTGTCGGTATTTGTTGAAAAAAAAAACCTCGAATATATTGCTACCTACAGCATATTTCCCATGAGAACTAACGAAATATCAGATAAGGTAGAAGTAAATTGCGAGGCGGTTAATCTATTTAAACCCGCCAAATAGTGCAGCAGCAGCAAATATATACAAAACGTATGCCAGACTCAAAGACCGATCTACGCTCGAGTGCACAGATTTAAGGATAGAGCGGATCAAAGCAGCCGAAGCAAGCCGAGCTAGGACAAAAGCGTAAATTCGTCTAATTGCGCGCGTATGAATTGGCGAGAGGTGAAATATTTGCAGACGTTAAACAATAGCCGAACTGAACTCGAATGTACAGAAGCAGTCTACGAGATCAGTTGAAAGAGCGAAAGGACCTGCCACGATTATTGAAAAGAAGAGCGAAAACGTATAGACTATCGGAAGCCGATTGTACGAGACATTATAACTACTTAAAGAGCGGAGACTACATATACTCGTATGTGAAGTTCCGTATACTAGCGCGCGCGTTTGGTAATAGCCCTGTAGGCGGACTATCGTATTAGTAGCAAACATCCCTTAATCTGTGTCGGTAATCGTTAAATGCTTTAAAAATCTTTTTGTATACGAAAAGCGAAAAGAAGGTTAGCAAAATATTATTATAAACCTACATACATGACAGAAGGACGGATGGATGGACAATACTTCGGACAGCATAAGAGTAAATGTGTAACCCACATAAACAAAATTATGTGTTGTTTATTTCACTTCAATGAACGCAAAACATTTCAATTTGACAATTGCAAGGATATTAGTCATTCATTCATTCATGCACTCATATAAGAAGAACTCAGACACACACGATAATGTCCGTCTGTAGGTCTTGCGCTAATGTACCGATTTAGAGGATTACATCAATTGTAAAATTGGTCAAATACCACAATTGTTTCATTTGCAAATCGGATCTTTGTTGCTCGGACACAAAGTCCTGTCGCCTGCTGTCTGTCTATCTGTCTATGCACCCACATAAACATGCATATACAAAAGTAGTAGTTGCTTGTCGTCGAGTATGTATGTAACGCTCTGTTTTTCTGTTCGATTTCTATTCGATTTTCCAGGGCAGCTGTTGAGTTTCCCTTGAGTGTGTACGCCATTGTTCCATTGTATGCTCGCAGCTCTCGAACCAATGGTCAGTTTTGTCTACGCTGGCTCATTGTGCCTATTGGTCAAACTCTCTTATGTTCTACTGTATGCTTAGCCTTGTTCTGTATCTCATGACGACCTCTTATACAATGCGTTGTAATCGGCATGGTTTACCGCAGATTATGCAAGTAACTAGATTTCTGGGACCTTGCTGACAACAGTATGCCTATGCCATAGTCTGCTGGGACTACTGCTCGTACTTTTGTTCAGTTAACTTGAATTTTGAATTTAAAAAGTGTATCTTTCACACATAAGTAGGTGTAAATCTGGAAGTTTTAGCTTAATTTTTATATGAGGTGCGAAATGTAAATAATTTTATTGGTTTAGTAGGGCAGTGTGTCCTGTCGTGTTACAAAATATTAGCGTAGGTGTGCATAAGCGTGGCGGGAACAAGATTTGTAAAGGTTAAGCCATTATAGATGCTTTTGCAGTTCATTCACAAACTGATTTGATATTGTATTAACTACTGTCGAAGCTCTCGTTGAAAAGATCTTCCAAAGATTTTCAGAAATTATTTGACTTTAAATTAAAAACTCAAATTATTTAAATCAATTTTAGAACAAAAATAATATTATAGTATAACTTTCATCGGAGGAAAAAACGAATGGAGGGCAGTCAAAACATCACATATACATCATATATAACTAGAAAGAACGCTACAGTCGATTGGGCTCGAATACGGTTTCTATGAGGCTATGAGGGCTACCAGTTCTAGTAGTCCCATGTTGGCCGATACGAATATATTCGTATGAATCCCTTAGGGAAGGGGGGTGTATAGGTGTTCTGAAGAAAAAATAGGAAATTCTAAATATTCTAATTTGAAAGTTCTATCTCTTATAGTCTCGAACATTTTGATTTTCATACGCACAGCTAGAGAGTTGACTACTGATGCTGATCAAAAACAAAAAATTGTATAGGGTTTCTCTCGCCTCCTGCCTTTTGCATGCATTTTTTTCTCTATGGAATATAAGTCATATCAGAGAACATTAGATTGATTTTTATGGAGGATATCCCAAATATAGCACGTGTACAAAGGTATATGTAAGTGAAGCGCCCGTCCAAAAGCAGTCATCATATCGTCTTAAAAGCTGATATTAATAGGTTTGGTTTAAAAAGTGGGTATATGTATAACACTCTTATTGGTATATATATAGCTCGTTCCATCATTCTGATAGTTATGATAACTATTTACATAGCGCCATTGTTGCTAGGTTCGAGACCCCAACAGTAGCTTGTCATACACATCTACTATATACTCGAAGTGTCTCCATCAAATGCTAGGTTCTTGGATTTTTGAATAAATGTGCACAAGTTGGCATTCTTCACATGTCAGCTGGAAATATGTCAAAACACAACAAAATGCGACATCTCCCGGGAAAAATCGTATTGCTATTGTTAGTCTGTTGTAGCGACAAATTTTCACGATTGTATTCTGCAACATGATAGACTTGAAGTCCATGTTAATGACAAATATACACACATACATCCCTCCACCTACAATATGATTTCTCAGAGAAAATCACAGCTGTTTAAACCCCAGCTAATTCTACTTAAGAGAAAACCAACGAAACAGCAACAAAATCTATTGGTATGGTAACCTTAGATATGCAAGCCGCCCTAGACACTGAGGCTTAATATACAAAGTTATTCACAGCTTCGTCCCCAATTCTCTATGAAAAGAGCAAACATATAACCATTGCAACTTTACCCATTACGGATAAGCATCAAGCTTTTTATCAACAAAATGTTAATCACACCATTATGGAGATATGAAATGTAACTTTGCGGCACTGCTTTTAGAACACAAGTAAAACGAGCTCTTGCTATCAACATAAGAAGAAGAAAACAGTTCTTATGAAACATCACTAAAAGTAACCGCTGCCAGCAATTTGGACACACAGCCAAATATTATCATCAAACACCACTCTACTGATAAAGCTACATGTGCCCGGCCAACTACAAAGGCTGCGGAGCCTTTGTAACCCATTTAGAGGCCCCTTTAGTATAGCGATGTTGATAGAGGAGTCCAAAATATATCTAAGAAGCATGTCATTCATCAGATCAATCAGAAATCGCAACTACGAACCGGTCGAGAGCGTTATCAACCTGTTACCCTTAATACCTTAAAAGTTTCTTAGAGAAATTATTTTTTATACTTTTCAAAAATAAAGGCATCTTGATCAGTTTACCATGATGAGTTGATTAAGCAATTCGTATTCTATAAGAACTTTCAAACAATGCTACTTGAACGGAATATACATATCTTTTTATTTGCTCTTATTAAAAACACATCATTTAACTTTTACTTTCCTTTCAAATTAACCTACTCTTCTTCTCTCAAACATTCTACTCATCTTTCCCACGACTGTAAACTGCATGCACCTTACTTTCAGTTTTTAAAACTGAACCACAAAATCATAAACAACAAGTCCATAGACACATTTCCTCTTGCTACCTCAACGATTTCCTTAACAATTTTTCACCCTTTCTTAATTAACCAAAATATTTTATGAAAATATTTTATTCACAACCATCCAATATTTAAGCACAATTAACAATCTAAGCATGAAAATTATACGAATAATCCTTTCAAATGCTACTATCTGTCTTCAAACAGTTCAATACACGTTGGTGCAACAAACGCAGCAAGGATTCCATTTAGCCAGGTAGCCAAACAAGAAGAATCTATTGTCGGATATGTTCAAAGCGAAAATATAGTCAAAGAAAGAAACCGAAAGAGAGATCTCTATCTGCGTACAAGTGTAGTTGTTGTAGATACAATTGACAACAGTGTTTTGACATATTTCATCTATATTTTTCGGTTATTAGGACAAGAGGATTATTAATACAATGAAGAAATAGCACTGATTGTTTGTTGTTGGTCAGCGCTTGGAGGAACATCAGCAACAAATGCAGACTAATAGATGAAAATTAGCAATTATGTCTTCTACAAATTAGTGAAAATCCGCTTTGGTCCGTTCGTTCTTCCGATCTTTGCTGCATACAAATGTATCTCGCTCTATAGAAAATATTGTTTGGTTGTTGTAGTAACAATCAGCTGCCGCCGAGCTGTGATTGTACAACTTTGCTATTGAATAAGTTTGCAAGCTGCAATTCTGTGCGCTGCTATATTGCCTTAAGATTCCAATTTGGCTTTTAAAAAAAAAAATCTAGCAGGAATTGTTGCATGAACCTTTGATGCATCTAGATCTTCTGCGGCTGATATTCACGTAATTTTCTGTGCATAATAATTGTGGTTGATTTTGCGGTGCACCTTATAAATCTGCAGCTGCAACAACTACACTGTTTTGATGTCTCAAAAGAGCCAATGAACTGTGGTTAATTAGTTCATTTTGGTTCTTTATGTAAATTATTAGCAAATTTTAGCATATTTAATGGGATGGCATTAGAGGAAGCCGAAGCGTGTGATTTATTACGAGTTTTAAGGATTAGATAATTATTAATAGTAGTAGTTAGGTGACCTCAAAATGTATCTAAATCCCGCCATGTGCAATTTATCGCACCCATAAACTTCTTTACCTTTGTTTTTTGTCTTATAAACTCAAAATTTGAACCACCCATGGTGTAAAGATAAATACGCTACTAGGATGGTAGTTTAATAAATTAATTGCAAGTGATTCTGCGAAAATTATTGAAGTATTAATAAGGAAACATTTTGTTTCATTAGTATCGGACAGACCGACGAATACTTAAAACATTTCAAAACCACCAAAAAATTAAATTTAATAAAACAATCACCGACTAATGAATATGATTTTTTTCTATATTTTTGAGGAGATATTTGAGTCTTCGTGAACTTTTTTCAGGTGTACACTGTGCTCGAATAAGAGATGAGATGGAGTCGTTTGCACAAGTTCACATTGTGAGAAATGACCTAAGCAACTCACAACGTCCGTTACGCCACGTATCTCTTGGGTAATCTCTGAACAGCCGTTCGGAGGAAAGTTAACTGTGAGAAGGCGACAAACAACCTTACTCTGCCCCCTTTTTATTTTGGGTTAATGCGCTTGGCTTGAGACCCAACAGCTTGAAAAAAAATCCAACCAATGAAAACATAAAGGAATCAATGGATAAAACCCTATTATGACGACCCCCGCAAACGATATAAGGATCACGATTTACGGATATGCACCTGGAATGTCCGCACCCTTGATACGGATGGTACAAATATCCAGCTGGTTTATGTACTCGAAAGATACAAGGCTGACATCAGTGCAATCCAGGAAATGCGATGGACACTGTTGCTCTAAAGAAGCATCCAGTTGTCTTGAGAGTAAGAACGAATTTGAATGAGGTTTCGCGGTAAGTTGGAAACTACGTAGCCTTATCTCCAGATTCACGCCTGTTGGCGAACGCCTAACCGCGATACGCATGAAGACAAAATATTTTAATATAAATCTATGAGTGCTTTACGATTTCAACGACAAAATTGGGAAGGAAGGAATCTTTGGCCCAATTATCGGAAAAGTCAGCAGTCACAGACCGTCGAATCCTTCTCAAACACACTCTTCCGACTGCTCCGAGAAACCTCTCAGTATTCTCAAGGTATATGTAATAGTGGAAACATTTCACCCGCTCCATGGATAGAGCTGCCAAGGATATCATTGGTTATACAAAACCTGTGACTAAATCTTGGTACGACGAGGAGTCTCGCAATGCTTCTGCAGAGAAGAACGCATCCTATCAGCAAACTCTGCAGTCGGGAGCAACGCGAGCTGTTAGAGAGTGAGATCGAGAGAAACGGAGGGAGGAGCAACGCTTGTTCAGATAAAGAAAAAGGAGCAAGAAAGGCGGGAGTTTGAAGATGTTGAGAGGTTATGTGTCTGAAACGAAGCTCGAAAACTTATATAAATGGGTCAAACGTCTGAACTAAGGTAATAAGCCCATAGTAACTTTCTGTAAACACGAAAATGGAAATCTGGTTACAGATGAACAGGAATTACTGAGATTATGAAGGAGTAATTTTTTCTAACCTTCTAGGAGGCGATAAAGCGCACAATGCAGTCGATAGAGAATTGACATCGGAAAAACCATTTATCGATGGCACGGTTGTTGCCACCGGTCTATAACTAGGTCGATTGAGTTATCAAAAAGGTGAAAAATAACAAAGCGGCAGGCTCTGATGAGCTGTCAGTTGAGTTATTTAAATCGGCGGCAAAGAGTTGGCTAGAAGAATGCACCAACTTTTATGCAGGATATACTTGTAGTCCGATGAACGCATACCCAATGACTGGAATCTCATTGTTGTTTGTCTTATCTTTAAGAAAGGAGACCGCGCTGTTTGTGCCAACTACCTCGGTATAAGTCTCCTTTCCATCGGATATAAGATTCTGTCGCGCTTATTGTGTAATAGGCTGGAGCCCTATACGGATTCATAGATAGGACAATATCAGTGTGTCTTCAGACCAACAAGGTCGACCAGTGACCAACAAAGACACACGTGAGTTTAACAAAGACACACACCACCTATTTGTCTATTGTAAAGCCGCTGTCGACTCGCCAATATGAACGAAGTTTTTTGCGCTCTGTCTGCACTAGGTATCCCGGCAAAGATCGTTGGTCTTTGAATGATGACACTATCACACAACAAAGTGTTGTCAGGGTAAGATAGAACCTCTCCGAAACCTTTGATACCAAGAGAAGTTTCAGTCAGGATGATGCGTTGTCGTGCTATTTTTTCAATCTGTTGATGGCAGAAAATATTGACATTCCGGAAGGAAGTGACGGTGAGTTAACAAGGTGTTTGATAAATTGAAAAAATTATCACTATTCAAATAATTAGTGGTTATTGAGGACAAGGTGATGTACTTTTTTTACACGTTGTCATCGCGTTTTGGACGGTCTGTGATGATAGGAAATTTATATTTCCGATTTATTCAGGGGAGCAAACATAACGAGCAATGACAACGTCAGATGCTACTTTGGGCGCAGCGAACAAAATGGCGAAAATTCAGATTTATAAAACGCAGATAATCCCGGACTAGCTAAATGGCGCAGAAGCGTAGGCCTTAATCAAATCAGAGATAAACTTTTCCCAAGAAATTTGGACCTATTAGAAATGGCGACCAGTTTGGGAAGTTAACATAGTTCAGCGCAAAAAATAGTTAGGCTATCACCAAAAGGGGGTTGTATTTCCATATATGAAAATATCTTATTACATCAAATTATTTCATTCCCAACAAAATTTGGCGTAACCAACAAAAAGAAATATATATGAGATATCAAGAATTGACAAATCTAAGCCACCTTTCTAAAATTGAAAAACTGGACTAAGTTCCAGCATTCCCCTGCAAAGCGAAAGTCTGAAAAGTATTTAAGCTTCCGTTCCATTGAAGAAGAAAACGCACAGCTTATCATACTTTCCCATTTACTTAAATCTGCACTTATAGATAATTAAATGATAACTTAATTTCCGCAACTAAATGTCGCACAACAAGTCAAATTAATATATTTCTCATTATTTTTAGCAAGTATTCCCAATGAACCACAAATTCGCCACTTAATGCGCTTATAGCTACAACCACAAAACATTTTCACACTCAATTTCGCTAATCGCAAATAAGTTTGCCAACGACATATTTCGACAGCAAATCAAGGAAAAGAGACGACATAAACATATATAATTTGCACTAAGCCACAATTTCCGGCAACACCTCCTCAACAAGGAGATGAAAACCATTACCAGACCAGAGTAGACGACGTATGTTGAATCGGAAAAAGAAATCATAAATATATAGCAACAGCAATCAAAAATACTGTCAAAATTCAAACAGACAGACAGACAAACAAACAGACAGAAATCACGCATGACAAAAGATTGAAATACGCAGTCAAAGCCAATTAGCAGAAAAATATCGAGTAAAGTCGCCCACAAATATGCACGTGTGTAGATGCTTCGCTATATAGCATACTATAACGACCTATATAGACGACAGACAACACTTCGGCAGCATAAAGACAGAAATCAACCCCAAAAAATGGCGTAAGGATGAATAGATGGATGCGCTGTTGAAGAAGCTAAACAAGTGCCAAAAGCTGATTTCACAGTAATTACAATTCACACTCGAAAACTTTGCAGGGAGTGTTTTGCGAGAGTGTTTTCATGGGTAGAGATTGTAGCTAGCAAAAAAAAAATACGTTAAATGTGTTCTTTTTGTTTGGCAGCACTTAAGAACTTCGCACCAACTTTTCGCCCCAGAAGCAAAAGCTCTACAACAAAGGAAGCTGAGAAAACCCACAACAGACACACCTACCAACAACTGACTAAATCTGTGGAAACTCTTTACAAATGCGGAGAAGGTTGTCGAACTAATGTTGTACTCAATGGTAGCTTCGGAGAGTAAAGTATGAAAGATCGCGTACTAGGCCTAACACTGAACAAATAGAACAATAGCGCAAAGTCTGGCATGAGGTGGGTGGTTTGGTTTGAATTGGAGTGGTTGGGTTGGATTGAATGGGTGGGCGTTTGCGGCAGCAATAGAAATGTCACAAACAAACCGATTAAACAAGTACGCCACGACTTCGAACACAGATGCCAACAATAACGAAATGTTCGGTAAAAACGAAATAGTCTGGTACGACAGAAAGGGTGCGTATTTTGTCACCCCTTTTTAAAAATGCCAAAAGAAATCACTTTAAAGCACATGTTTACAGTCGCTGGTTTAAAATTTGTGGTTTATAAGTGAAAGTTTATGCCATGTACTTCGGCATAATAACAATTTACACAACGAAAATTGGCCTACTCTACTGACCCAACGTCAGTTAGCAAATATAATTATAATGTTTAAAAAAATTGGTGCCAACAAAAAAAAAAAAACATTTTTCACACCCTCCACAAAATGCAACTCCTTCAGTGCTCTGCCTATTGTCACGCGTCGCTTGTCACAGTGCCATAAAAAAATAAAGAATATGTTAATGCCAGCTAAGCCTATTAATGGCAATTAAAATTTGTTTTCACCAAACTTGTGGGAAACTTGCTAAGCTGCCAGTTGACAGAAGGTTTTAAAGTTTTTTACTCTCTCGATTTGTCTTTTGAGTTGTCAAATGCATGCCAAAACAGACTCATGCGATTAACCGGTCAAATGAATGCACTTTAATATATGGAATCACGTGTTGTTTAAATACCTTAATTATAGTTCATTGTATGCTGCAAATGACAGTCAAAACTATGGGAGGTATAAGCTTAAGAAGTTATTTTGGAAATTAAGAAATCTTTGGATTTCGGTTCACTAAATCCGAATATATAATCGAAACTTCACCATTGCCCTCAAGTTTAATTCCAGTCTCAAGAACAAACAGTGTTGTTCGGTTGTTTTGTATTGAAAACTATCTTAATCGAAAAATCAAGATCAGCGAAAACAATTATATAGAAATGGACTCTTTTGATTTGAGGGAAATACTTCGTTTGCATTGCTTTGTGTAGGTGACCGTTTACTAAATACGCCTATACCTGATAAGGCTGCAATAAAAGAGTTCAAAGCTGTATCCATTGTTTTCGGTACAAACTGATTTTGTCCAAGCAAATTATGGGCAACTTACCCGCTGATAAAGTACAAGTTATACGTCCATTTTCTATACGCGGACTTGGTTTTTGAGGTCCGGTGCAGGACTCCTTACGCATATGAGGACGACCACCGATGGCAATAAAGGCGGTACACATTGCGCTAGTATAGACCTAACAACTGGTTTTTAGGCCCTGTACCGAAGGTACAAGAGCCTATTGGTTTTGTGCAAATGTATGTAACAGGTAGAAATAATAATCGGAGACCCCCCAAAGTTACCCCCATTATGGTCAGGAACGATAGAGGAGTCGATATAGACATGTCCGTCTGTCCGTCCGTCCGTCCGTATGAACGAAAGGATCTCGGAAACGGTAATAGATAGAGACTTCGTGTTTTTTGCATTCGACTAGGACTGCTCCGGAATTTTACAAGTTTATTCTAAAAATCTGCCCCTCCCCCCCCTTCCCCATAAAATCACCCCCAAGGCTAAAAATTTCTTCGGCAAAAAAAAAAAGTAAGTACACCAGTATAAACCAGTTAACGTCCTTCTTAGCCCAAATCAAAAAAGTTCATCAAAATCGGATAATAAATGACGATTTTATAAGCAATTGAATTTGAACGACCCCCCTTTTCTTTTCATTTATATTCGCGCAGTGAGAAGTGGTCATGTGTTTGGTCATATGCTCGGGAAACATTTAATGTGTTTGTTAGGCGACCTTAACTGGTACAGGGCCTCTTACAGTCGGTTACGCCCGACTGAAATTTCCTTACTTGTTTTTTATTGTGATTCAAGATTGATAAAAGATAATTTGGGCGTTTCGGATGGCCGACAATACTCTTCTAATAGTGCCAACCGTCGGCAGTACACTGCAGAGGAATTTCAATTCACCTCAATTCACGGCCGAAAAGTTCTCTCAGCAGCGATCCAAGCGATGGCGAAGCACTCACGGCCTGTGCGACTACCAGAAATAACCAGCTATACGACATGAGACACTATCTTCTTAGAGCAACATACAACTGATGTCAAGTCCATAGGCCAAAAATAGTTTGGTAATTTGGTATGATAGCGAACTATATCGACCACAACATGGTAATTTGTTTATGTAAGAAAATATATAATTCAATCACATCAAGCAGTAGTTTTTTTTTTGGTACAATGGAGTCTCTTCAAGAAAATTTAGATCTGAAAAGGTATTAAACCAATAATGAGTTTCTTTGCTGAAGATGGTTTTTCAATAAAACTTCCAACAGTGAATACTTTGACTTGAATTTATCCACCATATCACGTACGGCGTTTTAGGTTGCACGATTATTATGAATGATAATTGAGCCAAGCTCACTTAAAATTGTGAAAAGACTGCAAAAGAATTAAATTATTGAAAAATTCGTTAAAAATATTTTGTGCTTTCAAAGCGAATAAACTTGGTTGTAGTTCTTATATAGACTGCTGCAGATGAAAATGTTGGAAATTTCAATATCAATACGTCAATAATACCAGCACTTCGAAGCTACATTTGGGTGTTGCAGCTGTATATTCGGCTTCCACCAAACTCTTCAATACGACGGTAACATCGTCATAGTTTAGGTCTGTATGTCATCAACCGGAGATGTAAATTTGAAATACATAGAGGAAAGAATGAAAAAAATTTTGTATCTTTCTGCAGTGTAAAAAAAAAATACCTAAATCTCGGAAAGTGGTTAAGGTATATATTTTATAGAGACATTGACCCAAAAATTAGTCGACCATAAATCAATCGAAGCATATATATGCCATTTAATGGCACCGCCGGCCCTATTACTAGATCTTCCCAAAATAAGTACGTCGAATATATTCCAAGACTTTATACAGTTTTCAGCCAAATAGGGGCTCGTACTAACAAGTAACACTACCCGACTGTTAGTCACCTATTTTGATGAAACTTAACAGTTTTTAAACATCAAAAAATATTGTACACGTATATTTTTATATCGTCCTGTTTTAAGGTAGAAAACACCACCTTTTTCAATTTAATGCATGAAATACGGATCTCATGAGGAAATTTTTAGATTTGCTTGGAACTTGTTAATTGGGAGTCAAATTTCAAAAAATTAAAACTGCGGAGATTGTATGACGGACGAAGATTTAAAAATCATTCCGATTGTCAAACAATTTCACTTGAGGGTTCTCGCTCTTTGCTGAACCCAGGAATAAACACGAGGAGGAAGCGAAAAGTAGCCATTTTGAGTTTTCAAAAATTTACATCGGATTCCTAATCAGCGACCCTAAAAATCTCCGAGTATGATGTGAAAATATTATACAGTAAAAGTTACAAGCGCTATCCTTGAAGGCACCTATTATTGAAATGATTGGAGTGTTCCAAATTTAAATGAACAGAGAATGTTCAAGTCTTTATATTCATATTAGATATTTTATAAATAAAACCAACATGCCTTAACGAATTAAAAGCTGCTTATGAACCAAAAAGAACCAATTCAATTAACTAAGAAAAGTTAAAAATATCCTTAAAATGCTTTATAGTTCTAATGAGTGAATGTATTATGCTGTGTCCTGGAGAATAATTTTAAATCGTCAGAAATACTTTATAAAATTCCCATATTTGAGGATAGTAACAGAAGCGACGGGATGTGTTCAATATGGCGGTAAGATAGTGTAGGCCGCGATGGCTAGCATCCAACGATTATTAACGATTTCGTCTAATACTGACGATTTCCTATACTTCAGACTTATTAATAGAAAAGCAGTTATTGAGTTTTCCTGAGCATTCTACGAGAGAATCCAAATAGTGAACATTGAGGTTCAGTTTGTGGTACGAATGAGACCAGAGATATAATACAGTTCCTGACTTTAGTTGACTGTGGTTGCTATATCACTTAAGTTGCAGCATGGATCATACTAATCCAAATTTAATGGCTGTCGCTAAAATACTGAAAAATTATATAATTGCTAATAAGTTTATGAATGACAGCATTTAGGTGTCATCACTTCCAGCATGCTCGCCCGGAAAATAGTTCGAAAAAATATCACTTGACATGCCTGACTCAGTAAACACTCTTTTTCACATATTATGTCTAATAGTGTTTTTAACTAAAATAGATAAGCTTCCTCTGCAGTTATGAAGTTTTATTGTTAGCCTATATTTGGATAAAAGGCATATATCGACTATATGTGCTATGATAAAATTAAAAATGGCAGTTCGACTTTTTTAATATCAATGCATCCGGCATTCCATCTAACAATTCTTAAACCATCAAGCATCAATGCTACTAGAAGCCAAATTGCAGCTAGGCATGAGAATAAAAACTTCTTGGCTAAGACAATTCGGAATATTACATTAAGACTCGGATCTTCGCGTGTGAATAAATTCGGTGGCTTAACAAGCACGTATCACTGCATATTTGTACCCTACGAAAGTCTATGAGTTCTGATGTTCATATGTGTATGTTAGTCTGCTGGTGCATTCTATGGTAAAATCTTTTGATGCCCATTTGCACACTTGATTCTGTGCAATCAACAGTTTTATGATTGTCGAAATCAGTTTTTATAATTCAATTTAAATTTTTTTAATACATTGTTTTCTTAATTATACGGACAGAAAGTAGGCTTTGACAAAATTGTAATACTCATATACAAAAATAATTTATCATTACGCCTACAGTTCAGTTTCAAGTCTCAAAGTAGATACACGTTTTCTGTAAACAAATTCTGAGATTTTATTAAAAACACGCAAAAAATGGCTTACAAGCTCGAAGAAGTGGCTTTTGAATGGTTTGTACCACTGACAGTGGTGGTCAGCGTTGGTGTCATTTCCACTGTTCTTTTATATAAGATTATGAAATGTCGCAATAACCCAACCCATGAGGATGAGGATGTTGACACGGAAGTGCAATGGAAGGACATGACCCTTAATCAATTAAGTCAGTATAAATCGAACAATGTGGATGGTCAATTTCTTGTAGCGTTAAAGAATTTTATATTCGATGTGTCTCGGGCTTACAATGATTTTGGACCTGGTGGCATATTCGTACAGCTTCCAGGCACCGATATAACTGGATTTATCTTGGCCGAAGCTGAGGAACTGCAAGTACCAGCCAATGAGAATATTGATTTGTGGTACAAAGAAATGATTATCTATTTTCCGGTTGTTGGAAATCTTGTGGACGATGACACTGCTGATGTACTGGACATACTCAATGCTGATGATGCTACATTCGAAGAGACTGTCCGGCGGATGGCGTAAGACCGTTACAATGCATCCAACCTATTTTTTAAATTTTTTTGTGTTAAGAAAGCTACTTTACACGCACCACAGGGATGCATACTATAGTTAATATTTATTAAAACAAAATTAAAATTTAACCAATTTTTAAATTCAAATTTGTCCAAAAACAAAAAAAACCATATCTCTTTCTTTTATTGGTCATTACTTCTACACACGAAAGACAGCACAACTTACTAAAGTCATTAGCTTGCTAACATTGATTATTCCTACAAAAATATTTAATACATGACACACAAGTATCTCCAACTCATTGACTTCATATTAACCTCAACTTCCTCAAGCTATTACCCAAAGCCAAATGTAATTGATGTCACTAACAAAATGCCAATAACAACTACTCAAACACCAACTAAATGCTTCAAACAAAATATTACAAAAGCCGAGGGGGGGAAAAAGAAGCACCGGAAATAAACTAAAGCCAATAAATCATAAAAAGGAAATAAAACAGGCGTCCTCGTCAATGGCCGCAGCGACTTTGGCGGCTGAGAAAAGAAAAAAAAACATATTATTAACTAAGGCAATACAAAACAAATTGAAGTGCAAGCAGCAACACCCAATAAACAAACATCGACAGACAAACAGACCGAAGGACTACTTATCCTTCGTCCAAGAAAGCCAACCAACCAATGCCGGATGCTTATGATGTTCCAATATGAGTCGCGTGTCGGCCTAGCGTCGTTCAATTTGTTGCAATTATAATTATATATACTCGCACCAGAAAAGCAGTAAAAATAAAGCTATTGCGGCATGGTTAAAGGACCAAATAGCTATGTAGTGGGTTGGGTTTGGTCACGCGCACCCAGTGAAAACGAAACAAGCGACTGTCATAATATAATGCGCTTAACCGCGAGCTTAGGCCAAGGGCTGCTGCTGTGCAACACTGCTCCTTTGCTGATCCTGTGCCAGGGCCAATGATGATGATGTTAATAAATAAAAAAAAAACAGAAATTTCCATACGACAAACGGTGACACGCGTTTGCTCGTTTTCGGCGTTTGACTTGTTATTTGCAGGTTGTAAACTGTTACAAATTGTCTAAACGCTGCCACGCCATCGAACGAATACTCGTACCAGCAATAAGGATATGCTATGCATCAAGCCTTTCCACCCTCTTGTGACGAGCGTATGTCACACGGAAGTGTTATTGCTTTATTACAGGAAGCAACACATTTTCCAACCGGAAAAAAAAATATGAAACTCTTTTTTCTTGATTTGCATGCGGCAACAATTTAAATGCATTTCATGTTTTTTTTTCCACACTCGTTTAGGCACTTCATATCCTTATGCTAATCAGCTTGACAGACTTGTTTATACGAACGTGGGAGAAGTTTTTATTTTGACATGATATTTAAATACAATTATGTTCTTTGATGTGGAATGAGCATGGCTTGGGAATATTTTTGAAAGTAGATAAGCTAAGCGGATTGATTAGGATTAATGTAGAATTCAAAGGGAAACGAGATTTGTAATAAATAAATAAAAGAAAACTTCTTTGGTGAAAGCGAATAGATGCGCGAGAGTGGAGATGAAGTAAACTGGAAATAACCAACTAGCATTTGTTTTTGCCTTTTAACTCATTCTTCTCAGATGAATTAATACAACCCATCGGACGTTCCTTGCTCGCAGATTCACCTGTAGATAAAACAGGTCGTAAGCGATTATCATCTTAGATAGCATCTACGACGCTTACTTTGCCAATCCTCCCAGTGTACTATCAAAGAGAATCAGTTTCGCAAATTAAGGTCCAAATAGCAGGGTTACTGTACCGATTAAAGGCGTAAACGTAGCAATTGCCTCGTTGCATCTTCCATAGCTAACTAATTTAGCCAAATAATTTTCAACTGGAGGCTTTTTTTATAGTCGATGGGATTGACCGCAATAGGCTTTCTGTTCAAACGTTATTCAAACTCTATTCGGATCAACTACCACTAAGCACCATAATTAAAGCAGCAAAGACAACGTTTGCTATCAACTGGCTGCTCAGTTAAGGCTTTCAAGACTGAGTCAAATAAAAAAAAAATTACAACATCGATATAAAACACCCAGAGAACATTGATGATGCCATAAATATTTTCATGCTCAATTTAAGACAAGAAGCGAAATTTGCTTCTTCGAAGACTCAATGTTTTTTCTTAACTTTCGGGCGGTTCAACAACCTCCAACAATTGCTGCAACTTTACGTCTGAAAAGGAGGGTAAGACGAGAGTATGCAAGAACGGGTGACGTATGTGTAGACCAAATCTATAAAAGATTGACTAATCGTCTTTAAATGGCTTTCGCTGGAAACAAAGAAGCTCAAATTGACAACATTTTGGCCAGCACTGGTCCTAATGAATAGTTCAATTACTTCTTCTGAATGTTAACGAGTCGATTTAAAAAATCAGGCTAGCTCGAAAGTTCCAATGAAGTATTCTGCAGGCGGCTGGTAGTATTGAGCATATTTACATCAGGCGACACAAGAGTATTGGCTTAAGCACGCCTGAAGTCTCCTCTTTAAATGTTCCTGTCTGTAAATCTTGTCATCCTGCAGGAGGTAAGGCATCAGTTTAGAAAGTAGAAGGCGGAGATGTCACGCGGTGAAGATTTTTTGGATAACAAAACGCTAAAACAACTCAACTAACTATTTGTATTTATAGTCCTTTTCACAGCATCCTAAGACTGGGATATTTAGCCAGGGTGTAAAAATCCGTGAATCTCCTTCCCTCCCTAGGTAAGATGATGGAAAGAGTAATTTTGTGCCGGATTCCGCAACTAGAAAGCGTTAACCAGAGAAGCGCAAAGTGGCAGTTTATATTTTGTAAAAGTCACGTCTCTCCGGAACAACTTCACCGTGTTGGCAACTACGCCCTGGAAGCAATGGAACAGGGAATATTTTGTGGCTGTGTATACGGATATTCAGCAAACTTTTGACAAGGTGTGACATTGTGGTCTTCAGAAGCCCATAACCCTTCAGCTCTTTCAGTTTTTTAACCTGATCTCACTATTTTTTCGAAATAAAACTAAATTAAGTTGCCTTAGTTAGGTAGCAGAAGATTAAGAATACACTAATAATATTTATAAAAAAAATTTAATAATAAATAAAAACAAAGGAAACAACACAAAACTGATAAACTTATTATTTATACTCTTCATAGATTCAACAGCTTTACAGTTTTGTTATGGAATTTGTAACGAATAAACCATCGGAAACCCATTATGTATATTTATTCGCAAACAGATAGACCAGATCGACGAGAAGATTTGAACTTGCACTATCCGTCTGTCTGCTCCCTGTCTGTATAAATAAATAGTTATCTGGCTGTCCTTACTATAGCTAAAAGCTTCAAGTTCTCAGTGCAGAGTATTAAAGCTTTCAAGCTTTTCCATTCTCCTATTCTACTATTATTTTTTTTTAAAGCAGAAGTACGAAAGTTTCGAAGTAGTATCATATATATTTTTGTATACATGTGATTTTGTCAAAAGAATCACGTACAAATTTGAACACACTCCATATTTACCTTGAACTCTAAGCACATCCTGTGACTCAACATCTAACATTACAAAACATTAAAGAATGTGTAGGAACAACGTCCGGCACGAGCCACATACAAAATCAAATCAAATGAAAGCAGCAGCAGCCGTAGTAGCTATAAAAGAGCACAACCATCAATTAATGAGCAGTTGTACTAAAGAAAAAAATCTATACAAAAGGAACACAAGCCAAAAGAACTGTCAAGAAATGTAAACTCGAGGACGACAGCTTTTCAAACTAACTGACATCAAGATAGTAGAACCACAATCAAATAAATTGTAGAGTAAAATTTACACATACACGGCAGCACGGCACAAAGCAAGTTAAAAAAAAAAACATATGCATTTAATTTAAACAAAACAACAAACAGGATAATGAAAACAAGAGCAGCCAACGTACAGAATTTCGCTTTCATTTGATAATTTAAATGCCCGAGCAGCAATATAATTAACCGGAAATAGTACACGCGCCAAGCGACGGCGGCGGTGGCTGTAGGCAGCATTTGCCGCGATCAGGATGCGCGCAACGATTGCTCAGAGACTACATATGTCAACGACCTCAAGCAACGCTGTTTCCGGTGGCGGCGCAGCCCGGTGTAGTTTCTTCTTAGCATTCAAGAAAAGCGAAATTGAAATTGAAGAACTCAACGGCGACGAAATCAAATGTCAGCGCAGCATAGAAAAGCTGCAAGTAACGCCCCCGGTGAACGAAGGAATGTTTAACAGTCCGCAGCAATGACGCCCATGTTAAACCAGTTTGGCACAAAGTGCTCATTACGCCAGAACGAACAACATGAATTGTGAAGATCACTCAAAACTTTGCAAGCGAACAAGTACAAATATTATTATCCTTCAAGGATAAGAGCAGCAGCAGCAGATGTGCTGGCATTTGATTTGCAGCGCAACACATTGCCAGCTTGAAGGATTGAGCTAACAATTGTACCATGCCAAAGATTGCTTCCTGTCTTGAGCGTATTCGCGCTATTGTCTCGCGTTTTCAATGCTCACGACGCACCGGAAGGATCAACAACACATACACTCAAACACACATTTTCTACTATTTATTTGCGCGTCTCAGACAAAGGGAGTGAAAAATATCTCGTGCCAGTTGGAATTTGATTTAGTTATGATTACAAATTCGGCATCATTTCTTGGAGGTGTAAGCGCGCACATATGTAGCAATTATTTAGACATGTGCAATATGCGTTTGTCCTTGAAGGAAGTTTTCTACCGCGCGTGCCTAGCCGCTTGCCTATATGTAGAAGGCGTTTCGCCTGCTGCAAGCAAAGTAGGCGTGCGCAAGTATCTTGATTCTAAATCCGTGTGTGCATCTTAGAATTTTTCCACGCAGCTGCCTCCTCTTCTTATTATAGAATACAATAAAATCCTGCTGCATGTTGACAGTTGCGCTCAGCATGGTCGTTTTATAATTTGTATTTAATGAAGTTCTTAAGAGTGGTTTTGACGATGTGCCAGCGGTGGCGTTTTGTTTGAATTGTGAATTACACGCTTGCCTGGTGTGGACTTCTTGATTTGCACGTTACGGCAATGTAATAAGAAATTATTTATTGTATTAAAAAGAGTTTTTTGAGAGTTTTTCTATCTATTGAAGTGGGTAGAAATATTTGGAAAAGATATTGTGAAGTGATGCGTTCATATTATTTCTTTGGCTAATTTGTGCTATTACAATATATCAGATGCAACAATAAAGAACGCTGCAGTTGAGAGTGCACGACTTTGAGATTAACTTTACCCGCTTGAACCTTAAAACTTATATTAATTTTGATTCCATAGATACAACCACAACTTTCACTCCTTGGGGCTATAATTTTCCAAAATCGAAAAATGTTTGCAGTCTGTTAATTAATGCGTATTAATTCGCAAATCATTCTAATATTAAACCTAGAAGATATATCCTCATACAAACCAAACCAGTTTTCTTTCAGTATTAGCAATGGTCTTCGAAATAAGGCTACCCATAAAAGTGCAGCAGAATATAACACCACAGTTCGGACTTAGCATAATTCCACAATATATAAAAAAAAAAATTGGGTTTCTCCTTTAATCGAAATTCAGTTGAAAAAAAAAATGGTGCTCATTTGCCTTTCTTGATATCTCGCAATATTTTGACAAGGTATATAATACATTCAATTGTGTATTTTTAAATATAATTGGAGACAATTTAATTGCGTGCAGTTTGAGTAGCACATTGCATATGTCATAGATTTGGAAAGGTCTAGCAAAAAGTTTGAATAGCTTTAGTGTTTTACAAATCGTAGGAAATCTTAATCTTCGACATTTAATTTATACTTAAATATTGATTTCTATTGAATCTTCAGGTCGATTTGAGAAAATAAACCGTAAATGTTCCTCACAATAAAGCTTTCAATCTTTCAGTAATTCGATTTTAAAATAAGTGGCTTTTACGTGATGGGAGCATAAAGAAAAAGACAAACCTTTCTATACTATTTTATTATATGTTTAGATATTGATGTTTCATGGTCCAAAGGAAATTCTTTCTTGATCAAAACAAATTAGCTATGCCTATTTGTATGTTGAGCGTAATGCTCACTCAATGTCTCTTTATTGATCTGTCTTTTCATTCTCTATCTGTGTCTATTGATCTGTGTTTTCATCTGTATATAAAAGTTTGCATAGAAGACTTATTCACATAGTACAATAATATAAGTTAATGTTCTCGTCAACGTTGAAGTTATCAACAGAACATGATTGAGCCTGTTGACGCATTGCTCGATCGAGCAAGTTCGCCTAAGACATGTTTGAGCCTGATGTTGCTGATGTTGCACGAAACCACTAAAAAAAAGGAGCAGCAGACGAATCTGCTTTATCTTTATAGTCCCAAAGTTGTATTTCTTTATACAGCCAACGGACATGTACATATATATCGACTCGACTTTTGATGTTGAGTAATAAATATACTTTATGAATTCTACCAAGACTCCTCCTTTTGGCTACTACATACATATATACACTTTATTACGGGGTATAAAAATAACTCAAGTTTAAAAAATCGGAAAAAATTTCTGTCTGCCATATCTTACTCTTTTTTCAATGCATTTTGGTTTTATAAACTCAAAATTCACTTTTAAAACATTTTTATGGATGAGTTTCCGAACGATATAAATATACGCTGCACAGAAAATATTTGGTTTTTTTTTAAATGTCAAAGTTTGTGTAATATGGCGAAAGAATCATCGAAGAACCCAAATATTATAAAGGGTGTTTCTGAATTCACGGTCAGAATAGTGTTTTAACTTCGTCAACTGTGAAGAGGTTAATTGAAAAACTCAGAAAGATTGGATTAGCTGGAGACGCTTAACACACTGGTCGTCTAAAAACAAGCCGTTCAAATGTCAATATCGATGTATTGCTTTAAAGTGTTGGTGAAAAACGTAGAACATCAATTAGGCGTCGTGAACACGAATTGCGAATTTCAAGAGAGCTTCTTGAAATTCGCAAGGTATAACCGCAAAAAATCTGTATCTCCATGCTAACAAAATTCAATATACATAACAAATGAAGCCTAATGACCATGTACAGCGCAGAGAGCTCGTTAAATTGAACATTAATTTTTTTTTCGAGCAAAATAATCGCTAAGCGATGAAGCACATTTTCATTTTGACGGCTTTGTTATTCGCCAAAATTGCCATGTTTAGAGTTCGTAGTACTCACATGTGTTTGTCGAAAAATAAATGCACCCACAATGTGCCGATTTTTGGCTGAAAGCATCAACAATATGATATTAAATGCTGCATCGACGAAGTTAACCATTTATGCAAAATACTCATGGAAAAATTTGACATGATAGTGTGTATGTTGCCAGCAAACACGTGGAGGCTATTTGCCTGATTTCTTATTCCATATATAACCCTATTCTATGTACTTAATGATCCAATATAAAAATAACAATAGAAAGACTAAAAACTGTGTTTTTGTTTTAATTCAAATCTTACCTGTTTTCTTTCATAATTTTCGGAATTTTAAAGTATATTTTAACGTGTGTCAAAAAAGAGTGCCACAAAAGAACAACAATACATATTTACATAGACATCTAAACACATTACACTTTTTTTAATTCGTTCTATCAGGAAAAAAAGACTTCTTTTTTACATTCATTTTTGAGATTTCAATAAGTTTTTAAAAATGTTTTTTTTTAATTTTTTATTATCAAAAATCAAATAGAAATTCCCAAAGGAAAACCATTAAAATGAGTCCATAACAATAAAGCAGGAGCAAAACAAGATACTATTGAGCGAAATTCACTGTTCGAACAATGTTTGGGATTTTTTAGGGCAATATTTTGAATTTTAGTCATTTTTTACACGACTGATCTAAACAAATATATAAAAAAATTGTATGAAAGCACTTGTAAAAGGCTATTTATTTTTAGTTTGCATGATTGGACGACCAATTTATTCAAATTAAACGCAAAATATATTTAAAAACGTCAAATCAACTCCGTTTAATTAAAAAACCACAAACTTAACACCAAAACTCAAAATTATTTCATGAAAAAATTGTTCAACGAAGAAATAGTGTTATATAGTGTAGGGTGCAAAATGACACAATACTCGTAATACTAAATTTATGTTTTACAATTAAAACAAATGTTATTCAAAAATTAAATAAATAAAATATTATACGCAAAATAGTATGAAATCTTCACCAAAACCATTAAATTTATAATATTCCATAATTTTTTTTAAGCATAAAATCGATTATATTTAAAAATCTAAAAAACAATTCTAACCAAATATGTTGCCTAATTGAATAAAAAATAAAAAAAAAATTATAACAAATCAACCCTTGCGGGGATCGAACCCGCGACCTTTGGATTAGAAGTCCAACGCGCTATCCGCTGCGCCAAAGGGTCTTGCTGACGAACGAGTTCTAAATAGCGAAGAAAAAACTGATAAGCACAACAATGATCCAGAAATAGAATCGAGAACATTATAAGACAGACGGCCAGACAACAGACAGTCAGAAAAACACACACTCTGTGATCTATGAATAAATAATGAAATACACATACCACACGATATATAGAAGATGTAAGGCAAATCTTTTGTTATAATAGCTGAAATCGAAACATTGAAAACAAGAAACAAGCACAGCTTTTTAAATATTTAATTATTTATTTAGCACTGAAAATGTAGTACAATACACCAGACTGTTTCTCAAATTACAGCTACTTGAAAAATTAAATCGATATACGTATATAACCCCACACAGTAATCGATATAGCACAGTTTGTGTTGTTAACGCTCTGACATTATCGCATACGCTCGGTCTGGGCATAAGATGTCATTGCCTGTAAACTCAAAATTACAATACAAAAAACAAAAAAAAAATAAGAGTACGTCGCTATCTAAAAGTGTCCAGAAGATCCCCTACTACTACGCTGCATTGTCCAATATGCCTAATAAGCCCCAGGCTATAGTCTATATATATACTCGTATACGACAAGTGCTCAATTTGCTGTTGAATTTCATTTATTTTATAGTCGAACTTCACGCTAATCTGGACATTGCGATCTTCATGCGCTTTTAGCTAATGTCTTAAGCTACTCGTATAAGGGAATGTATCTAGATACATTGCTAGCAGACTATGAAGAAATCGCTGTATGGCTGGCGGCAAGGGTTGCTTTTTTTTACGTGACTCTTGGCAATTACTCAACAACAACAGCGGCGGGTTAGAGTTTATTGTAGCTGCTGAAACTTTGTTGTTGCCTTCAGTTAGTTAACAAATTAATCAAATTGAACAAGTACAAAAGCAACAACTCTATAAAGGGTCATGCATTAAAAACAGCGACACCAACTGTGCAGCGTTTTTTTCGTTTTATCGTATAATCGCTGCAATGTCCGAATAATGTGAGCGCACACTTTTTTTTTTTTTGAGTATCTATTATATGCGCTCCTTTTGGATATATATACAATCCGTTGAAAGTATCTTCAAGGTGACCATTCCTGAATAATCAATGAACTGTCTGAAGAACAAACTCGTATATGATTATATAATCAAAATACTTACAGATCGTATATTAGATATTAGTGCTCTCTGTGTCAATGTGAGTCAATGAGAATATGCAACTTTTGCAGCTCCATTTGTGCATTTTGCTCAGTTTTTGTCAGAAAAATAGCCTTTTTCCAACATAGTAAAGAAAAAATAAATTATGACATATAAATCTATGTTAAATAAACAAAAATAGAGCTATAATTGAGGTGTTTGGGTATATTATGTCTTCAAAGTAGCCCTTGATTTATTTCCAATGTGACAAAGAAGACTGAAAATATTTTACGAAACAATTTTTTGAGCTATTCAAGGCATACTATATTAAAATAAATATTTCGAAAAAGTGCTGTGAAATGAAAATGATTCTTCATTTCTTTATCCCTATCTGTTTGCTCGAAGTAACCCCCGAAATGAGTGAACCGATTTTAACTAACATTTAAAGGATTTTTCAGAGAATAATACTTAATAATATTTATTCATCTTCAAATAAAATATGCGTTAGCACGCCATATAGAACTTTATAGTTGCAAAACCCTTTAAGATTGAATAATAAAATTGGCTTCGTGTGATGCAGCCAATTCACCTAATATAAGAATTATATAAAATTCGTCGTATTACAAAGAGGTAAATCGGGAACGCTAGATATTGACCTCATATCTAGAAAGCAGCTAATTATTTTAAGATAAACTTGAAAGAGTGCAGCACCTGATTCAATACTGTAAGCATAGATTTTCAAAGTCAGAGAACTTTCTAGAAGACTTACTACAACATGGGTACTTCGACGCCTATACTGGATGTTGCCTGGGGTAGAATTTGCGGTAAAGTAAAATTGTTTTTTAAGAAATGAATAGCAATAATGGTTATATTTGTTTTTCATGGCTTTGATTCGGTACAGTATAGCAGGAAAAGAAAGAAAGTTCTTGAAATTTGTCTTGATATAACATAAGGCTGTGCCTCTTTATATATAATCAGCTTTTCTAAGCATAATTCTTTCAGCGTAATGTATGTATCAATATGGCGATAACCAGACTCCATATTGTGAAAAAGAAAAAAAGTTTTTAGTCGAGGAAATAAGTTAAGTTGGATAACATTGGATAGGTATTTGAAAAAAAAAATGTACGTTCCTCTTATCATTTTCATTCCGAATGACCATTAATGATCTACATATACCAATTTTAAGTTGTGTTTTTTATTATTGCCCTGTTATGGTGATATAATCCGCATTTTGTTCTTGCTTATACCAGTCGTTTGTTAATGTGTTATTGGTTTTGTTGCAGTCGTCTTTTTGTACGCTTTTTAACAATCATATTAATATCGAAATCGTTCAAAATTGTGCAAAAAGTGTTTTGACAAATTTGCGCGCAATCAAATATCGCATATCTCAATCAACTGGTAGAAATGACGGAATCAATTTAACTTTAAGATGAGAGAGTCTATTTATAGCTATCAGAGAGCAAAAGATAGCGGTGATTACTCTTTGCATTTATTTTCTGTAGAATTTTGTGTGTGAAACGAAGCTTCTTTGGGTGGAAAAACAGACGGCCACGCGAAACAACTTCCACAGAGGACCGCATAATTCTACACAAACTTAAGGAAAAGCTTTATCAATGTATATCATATAGAAATAGGCTTAAGCGTTTGACATTTGGTAAACAATATATCAACAAGCCTCAGTTTTTTGGGAATAAGTTTGGTGTTTCAGGGATTGAAAAAGAAAGTTATCTGCAGAAAAACCAAAAAAAATTCGAAAAATAAAAGCCTGTACGTCAAAAAGTTACACATGGTCAAGAGTTGGTAATGTTTTAGAGGTATCAATCAATGGTAATATCAATGCAATTATTTATACAACCAGAACGATCATGCATTTATTTAGGGTGACTAATTGGTCAGTATTTTATGTATATTGCAACAGTATAATGTACCATGCTACAAAACCCGAATAAATTTTAATTTTCTGAGGGATGTGGAAGTCAATATATTAGATTGAACAACGCAGAGCCCGAAGTTTGAGTACGTGTGGGCCCAGAGAACCCCCATGTTTAACCAGATCGAAGTTTTCTTTGAAAACTATTAAAAATACCATTGAATGTATATGAAAAATATCATTCTGATCTGAATTGAAAGGAAGTGCCGCTTTTAAAGTAGGAGAAGAAGAAGAAATGCAGAGAAAACCATGGTGCTACAAAGTTGGATTGTGTACAACTTCGAGTATAAAAAGAAAACATAAAATGTGTCAGCAAGTCAATAATTTGAGTTTACGTTATCTGAAGTTTTTGGATAGTGATGATGGCTGGTATTCAAACCACGCCCAAAAGGCTCCCCAGGGCGCCTTGATATATTGATATTGAAAAAGATCCCTCAGATATAATCGTAAAAATAGTTTTGATATATTTAACAATGAAGACAAATATTTAATTGTTTTTGTTGACGAAATAGTCCAGCGCGAAACCATCTTCCTCTCAAGCCAAGTAATAGATTATTTTTTTGTCTTCAATGGTGACAATGGTTTTGGACTGAGTTCGATAGTCATTGGCGTAGCTGATATTGCTTGCAGATGCATTAACTTTGATTTTGCGAGGATGATTTCGCAATTTCGCTGGATTATTAACCAAGTCTACGTCAATCAGCTTCTGCTCTAATCTCTACTGTAGACCTTCTGGAACCTATACGTTTGTATGTTTTAGGTGAGAAAAAATTAAATTCTAATTATTAGTTTCGGTGATCCGTTTTCTCTGTGTGTTGAACATTATTAAACAAATTGTATATAAAAAGGGGTTCTCTGATTTCCTCTTCAAAAAAGTATTACAATACATTTTGAATTTCCAAATCCAATCAGTCGATCAGTCGGACAATGTTCCGTTGCAATGCAGTTCAGATACGAAAATTTACTTCCTACACCTGTGCCGTTAAAGAGTTTGCACAAATGTTAAAAACTTTGGTATGCCAACCTAATGAAGCCTAGATAAATGTGGAATCAATTCGTATACGGGTTGAAGTAGTTTTTATTGTATAAAAAATAAGAAAGAGCACTGATATCCTTGTTTTTAACGATTTGTATGAGGGCACACCTTCTAGTGATCCGATTTTCTCATATATGGAATATTTTCTTACAAATCATGCAAGATAAAACAAACTTGTCCTTTCTAGCTAAATAAATAACAACTTCAAAAAATGTTTGCATACCAAAACTCAAAAATATTGGAGAGATTTGTATGGCTATCTCTTTCATTGGCCCAATCTGAACCTAAATTTAATATTTGATGAAGATTAATGTAAGGTGAACCAAATCTGGTGTTTCTGGCAAAACTAACAAAATCAATAAATTTTTTTCATGCAAAAACTCAGAATGCAAGGTAAGTGTCAACCAATATTTTGGGTGTTAGTGTTCATTGAATACAAGAAGAATGAAGAATATATCTTATATAAAAAAAAAATTAAAAAAAGTAATGTGAACATGTTCACAAAGGAGTGCCTCTTTTATTTTACGGTACAAACCCAAAATAATCCAGGTAAATGGACAGACACGCGAACGTGTCTGATTGACTAATCTCATCGAGCTGCTCAAGCTTATATATTTCTTATGGAGTCTACAATGTACATATATTTTAATACATAGGAAACTTTAAAAAAAATTCGATAAAAAAACGGTCACCTTGCGTAAATGTATCTCACACTGATATCACATATTGTTAATGAGCGGGGGCGTTTTCTCACTTTACACTGCGTGATTTATCAGCATTGTGACTTTATTTTCGGTGGAGTTTTATGCAAAAATTTCAACTGAAACGGATATTAAATTTTATTGCGCACATTGTTGCCATGACTTTGAGTTACTCGTTTGGGGGTCTAACTGCCAGCTAGCCAGCCCGTCGAAATGTCTTTCTTTGTGTGCATTGGCATAGCTAATATGCCTTCACGACTACGCATTATATATATATATTAAGATACAAATAGGCACATTATTAAACGCTCATTGAGCATTGTAGCACATGATTGAAGCTTTTAATAGAATGCCTCCTCAATGCTGCAGGTCAATTAAATAGCTAATAAATATTTATAAAGTATGGAACTGAGAGGAAGCGGGTGCACCACCACCTTCCAACTCATTAAATTACGCAAATAAACTGCGAGTATCTATCTATCAGTATGAGTAGCTTCAAAAAGTAATTTTCAATTAAAATTGAGCGATTTTCTTAGCGCAGTGGCTTGTATCAACACTTTCTCACTCTCATACTTTCTCAAACGCACATTAAACAAACTATTTACCAAGCAAATACTAAATTTCAAAAATAAAAAAAAGATACAAAATGTATCTGAGCGCAAATTGCTTTGAGTACGCGCACAGCCACCAAAGCCCAAACACAAATAAACCAACCAAAGAGATCAAATCGAGTTCAGTCAGTCAGTTGTCTGTCAGTCAGTCTGATTGTGAGTCAATCGAAGCATGCAAAGAAATTGCAACAGCTGTCAAGTGCGGCTTGTCGGCTGTCAAAATGTGTGCGTAACGCACTCAAATGTATCTATGTATAATATCTATCTATGCATGCTGCAACGTTTTTGTAGCTATGTACTTACAAACTAACGGTCTATTAAACTGTTTGCATTATGTGCGCAAATATTGACAATGCGTTGTGCTAATAATGATGATGATGATAATGTTGCTGTAGATACATACTGGTTGAGATACTTTTTGCTATATATGTATATGGTGGTTGAATATTTCTTCTTCTTCTTTATTTTATAAACTGCGGCGGCATTTCAATGCCTACGTACAACTCATCAAAACCCAATTAGTATGCACTATAAACATGCAACATTGTTCAAAATGCGCAAATTGCATGAAAGGCAGCGCATCATCATTCCACAATAGGCGGCCGCCATTTTGTTTTAACATACAAAAGTACAACCAAAGCAATAGTATAAAGCGTTAACGACGGCGGAGGTTTTACAATTTATAGTACATATTTCTGCTAAAGTTGCCTTCGTTCTTAAAGCGCCTCTTTAGCTCCTCCTAGTCGTTGTCGTCGTCATCGTCGTCGCGTAATAAATAAATTCCCATTTGCGCGGCGTAATTTGTCGACAGGCGGTAGTGCTACACTATAATTTAGTTTTCAACGACTTTGTAAAAGAGTTAAGCTATGTGTAAGTGTGATTGTTCTTATTGTTACTGTACGATTGCATGTTTCGAATCTTTCAAGTAATTCCCATGAAAATTTTATATCTGCACAGTGGGATATGTGCATAAAATTGGTTATAAATTTTAAATCAAAATGTTTTCTTTCATTATAATGACTTATTTTTATTGTAAACAATTTCGTTACTCGATGATCGATGGTAATTTTTTTTTTGATAGTAAAAATTTTTCAACCAGAAGAACGCTGCAGTCGATTCTGCTGGACTTCAAGATGCACTGTACCCACACGGAACCTTAAATTTGTATGAAGCATATTTTCCGTGTGGTATATTTTATTGAGATTAGTATAAAATACATCAAATTTCTCATTTTAAGCTAATCTAAACCACAACAAAATGTTTTTCTTACAAAACCCTTAGAGGCGAAAGAGATTTGTAAAGGGCCTATCCCTTCTAGTGGTACGGTATGGACCTATATGGAATTATTTTAATAGAACTTAAATAAAATACACCAAATCCGGCTGTTTTAGCTTAAATAACAAGAAAACCAAAAAATTTTCCATTCAAAAACTAGTCTCTAAGTTCTTATTGTTCATAGCCAGACAGACGGACATTTCTATATCCACTAGACTTTTGTTAGTGGGTCATCTCTTTTAGTGGTTTGTTTTGGACACTAATGGAATAGAATTCGTCGTTTTTAGCGGAATTGACCATAACAAAAAGAAAATAATTTTATAAAAATGCAAAAATTTTGCAGGGGGAGGGGTTTGTCTAGTGGTCCGATTTATATCTAAATATAACCTTTTATAAGGATTAAACTAAGGTATACCAAATTTTGAATTCCTAGCAAAATTCACAACATCAATAAACTTTTTTATACAAAGATTTAGAATAAGTACGTTTTCATGGTAAGTGTCAACCTCACCTTAGGGAGGGAGATGTTACCACCATTGAATGTAAATTATCTAAAAAAGAAAAAGTAGAATATAAAAATACAAACTTGAAGAATCTAACTGTTATAGTCGTAGAACAGTTTATCCGTTCAATTCGAACTTTAACACTGATCACGACTTCGAAATCAAATTCAGGTGAAATTATATTCGATGCAGAACAACGGCGACGTACAGAGGTCGTACAAAACAGTTTAAACAGTTTAAACTACGAATCATTGAGCGCGTCCCATTAATTTCCCTATTGCAACCAAACGAGTTAAATGGTTTCATTCCAAAATAATCAAATCATGTCTGTAAGTCGATAGAAACTTCGAATATGAATTCTGAAGAAAATATTCAGATCTTGAGATTGAAATAATGACACCATCCACAAGAAAACCAACAATGAAGAGAGCCATGCCATCATCACCTAAAATAACATGAACGATTCGTAAGAAAAAAAGCATCAAATCCAATCCGGACATACGTGAATGAAAACTTTCGGATCACTTGCATAAAAACCATTTCACTGAAGTTCCATCGCGTGCAGCGTATGTGAAATAGTTTCACCTTCGCCAAATTTACTTTACATGACAACAAGGCGAAGAAAATACTGATTAGTATGAAGGTGATTCCCTTAAACTTCAATCAGAAATTAAAATTTCAAAATTTTTGATCATTTGGTCCCAACGCACCCGAACAATTTTTCAATGCACCGAAAATCAGAAGAAAAAAAATTTCGGTAAATTTTAAGTACTTTCTTAATTATAGACGAAAAGTTAAAGCCATCCCATCCTATCAGACACTTCCCTGCAATTAATGCCATATCTGCTATTTCACCATCCTTTTCTTTATATATATATTGGAGTGTTTTTTAATATAATTTTGTCCGCTGAACACAATCCCCGGTCCTGGCCCACTTTCTCAAAATTGCCAGAATATAAAAAAAAAAACTCCACCAAACCTGCATTTGGAGGTTTTTAATATTTTTTTCTCTTAAACCTGAAGCTTTAACATTAAGCTTGAAACGTACAGTTTAAGACCCATCTGCGCAAGTCCAAAAAATTTATAGATTTTGGAAATAATGGGAGTAAAGAGCCCAAAAAAATTCCACCATCTTTACCCCCACTTTTCTCAAAATCCTTTAGTAGTTAAGATCTTGTGGAAGTCTATAACACGTCAAGTTAAAGAGAGAAAAATGTTAATAACCCATAAAAAAAACCTTTTTTGGATTCTCTTTTCTTACATGGGTCAATTGAAGAACCAACATTATTTTAAAGCAATTTTAATATAGTATAAATATCTCAAGGAATGCATGAATGGATATAGCTAGAACGACTGTTTGTATAGGAGCTAGCCCTTATAGTGGGCTGGCATATTTAATTAGTACACTTTATATGAAGAGGAAGCATGACAGTTTAAATTTCAAGCAAACGTTGTTGAATATATATTATGTTTATACGACACATATCATGAAATTGTTAATTTCACGAATAAGAAGAATCGGATAGACTTAGATTAGATTTCATTGAGTCACTTCCACAGAAGTTGAATCCAAATCACGGGTAAAAAACCAATAAATGAAAATCGAAATTATATTGGATATCGATATCTAAAAATCACAATATCACTCATCTCTAAATGGGCAGATGGACATGTCTATATTGACTCAGCTTTTCCTTAACAAATTAGTCATCAGTTTCCAGGCCTTTGTTTTTCAAAAAGTTCAACTCCGCAACTTTTTATCCAAATAGCCTTCGTTAAAAAGGAAATAACCATGAAGATTAGATAGATTCAAAATCTTTTAACAAGACTCAGATCTTTACAATGAGAAATTCGAAAACACATTAAATGATAAAGGTCCAAGATTTCTGAACTCTTATTGTGTTTTGGTATTTCCGAGTCAATACATTTTGAACCTTTAGACTGATAGCAAAGTCTCATCAATGGCCTTTGGAAGCGCATACTCTGCTTCGCAAATAAGCCCACAAAACGAAGCGGGGAAACTCAAATCTGGTGATCTTACTGAGCAATCAATGCCACCATTTGTAGACATAACACTTCCAGAGTTATTTTTTTTTTCAAAGTCTTCATTGTTTGACTTGCAAAGTAGCAGAGTGCTCCACCTTGTTGGAAGCAGAAGTCGCTTGGATCTTTTTTGAAGCACTGTGGCCAGCATTCAATAACTGTATTTCTAACTTCAAAGAAAAAGGATGCAATGATGTTCTGTGAAAAAAAAACCGACCGCACGGATTTGGTCAGATGGGACAATTTTACTTGTTAACATGATCAGAGAGTGCGTAATGTGTATAGTATGTCATTAAAAGTTCCGTTTAAAAAAATTCGGCATACTTTTAACCCTTCGAAGAATGTCTGTGGGCAATGTTCTTTGAATCAATTGTACTTTATATGGAATCAAGTCAAGATCTTACTTCGAAATTCACCTAGAAGATGTTCCGCTATCATTTAACTGCTGATATCGGCGACAATATGAGACTTTCGGCAACACTCTTACTCACAGCTTCAATTACCTCATTTGAATGTCTTGGCAGTTAAAGAACAAGTTGCCTATGATTAGCCACTGACCCGTACTCAAAAAAAACTTGCGGCCACCCGAAGAACGGAACGCACGTTTCGAACTGTACAGCAGGGATATTTTCATGGTTAAAATTGTACTAAATGGATGCGTTTAAAAGCTGCCTACCATAGCCGAACCGGTGTGAAATGTCAAAAGTATTCAATATTTTCATACCGAAGCTCGATATAGCGCATTCCATACATACTTTATAGATTCTGCCGAAGCACAATCCGCATGCTACATATATTTGGGCAATCCTTCTATACCCATTTACTCTATTTCTTAAGTCTATAAAAAAGTTATTAGTTCTGTAGTACTACATATGTATTTGAATTTTTTATTTATTTCAAATCATTCCACTGTGCACACTAGATCAACTTCATGACGACGACTTCGTACAACACAATGTGCTCCACAATTTACCGACTTCCACTTTAAAATAGAAGTTTCAAGCAGATGGAAAGAGGTAAAAAAGTGTACACTACAAACGTTAAGTAATCAAAGTACCAATTTTCGCCACAGGAAAAGGCAAAACTGTGCACAACAAAAGGCAGTCGCTGTCGGTGAATATCCTTACAGCGTGATTTACTGAAAAACTATTACGAAGTAGAAATGCCTTTTGAGACAGCAATGCAAAAAAATATCATTTTAATAGAATGGCATTGAATTTGGCTAAAAATATAATTTAACAACATGCAAAGTGAGGAAGACGCTTAAGAAATAGCAAAGGATTAAGAGTGTGTGAAAGTTTTTAAATAGTAAATTATGTATATACGTGTTGAGTAATATAAATCGAAAAAGCATTTTTAGATAGAATTGACTCAAACTATGTTAAGAAGGCGCGAGTTTTTTTTTAATGTATCAACGTGTTTTAGGAAGACTACAGACGCAACATTTTCCACACGAAATACATAAAAACAATTTTAATTGCGGGTTTACAAGCGAACAAGCGTACATAATTGCACCGCTTGGCATTTGCGCACTTGAATTGCAGCAACTACAATACGCGTACGATGAGGGTTAATGTGAAGTGATATCAAAAAATCATAGCGTTAAATCACAGCGTAAAAATGGCCACGCATGAATATATAATAAATATACCAGCAAAATGAATAGCAACTCAAAAAAAAAAAAAAAAATGCGTACTGTAACAAGTCCTCGAGTATCAGCCGGATAGACCAGTCAACGGCAGGGGTCCGTTCGCGTAACACGGGGTGCAACCAACCCCTTCTGCAAAAACACCCAAAACCGTAGTTTATAAATGATGCTGCCGAGGTCAAAGCAATGTTGTTGATGCCTTGTTTGCATCCATAATCGACAAGGCAACATTTCATTCAACGCCGCAAGGCAAAATGGTTGCCGTTTTTTTTTTTTTTCGAACGCTGAAATAAAAAGTTTCCTTTTTTTTTTTGCAGCAATCATTACTGCATATGAACAATCCTGCAGCCAGCAAAAAAAAAAATAGCATTTGTATTTAATAAACTTCCATATGCACAGACTTTGAGTTGCTTATTCGCAGCCGCTGCCGGATTTGCGCTACTAGTGCAGTTGGTGCCACCGTGCCGGAAAAAAGGCACAGCGCGTTTATTAGACATAAATGTTTGATTAGGTTTTTTAGGAGCGTGTCCGTGCAGCATAATGATGAGGGTGTTCTTGAGCATGAAATTGTTGCTGCTGGTGATGCGAATTGATGTATTGATGGTGGTGGATATTTTGTTGCCAACTGCGCTCATTGAATTTGTTGCAAGTTGTCAGCCAATGTTCAAAATGATTATGATTTCTTATGTTTGATTTTTTAAGTGGTGCTCGTGTTTTGAGTTATTAAAATATTGTTATAGCAATCTGTGCTTTATTGAATCGGATTATACAAAAGATAATGTTTCATTTAGCGCTGTACTTTGTGTATTCTGCTTGAAGTACTCCATTTGATTGCTATTAGCTGGATTATGTCTATCGTTTCTAATAATTGATTACATATTAAAGAATTGAAGGCAAAAAAAAGTTTTGTAATGAGAAAGTTTGCTACAGGCAAATATTAAGACAAACATAGGCTTTAAAAAGGCATATCAAAAAAATATTTCTTTAAAAAATGTATATGGGCATAAATACATGAGAGTCCTAGTAGTGGCCAAAGATAATACATTCGAAGCTATTGAAGCCTAATTTAATGCTTTACTAATTAAAATATCTTAGTCCAAACGCTTTCAAAAAAAGTCCAAACGAGATATAAGGATTTTACTCGAAAATAAAATAACTTGCTCTGTAATATCTAATCAGAAATCTATATGACATGAAATTTTGCTATAAGAGTGGATGTTTTTGACCATTACCATTATTTCATCTTCCTAAAGTAAAACGTTAAGTGGTATGAAGCATATTTCCACCATACTCAGATTTCGGCTATTGTCAAAATCTGTAGTGACGTTCCGATACTTATTGATCAGCACTTCATATCAAGATATGTGATAACCACCCCCCCCCCTTTTTTTTTGGGGGGTAGCCATATTTATTTATGTTAATATCAGCTTAAACTTCAATAAGATAACTTATTATTTTAGCTTTTTACTATTTATTTTTCTTTCAACCATTTTCATTGGAACAAGATGACTATGTTCTGAAGATTTTTGTATCAAAAATATTCTGTTGTGTTTTAGTTTAGCATGAAATGACTAAATTAAGTGCAGGATTTATATAGCAATTTCTTTTCGAAACAAATATAAGGCACATTGCAGGTACAGTGTATCTCAAAGTTGAGCACACTCGACTTCCTCATTTTTCTTACATACAAGAAAACACTATTTTTCAAAAACCCTTAATAAACGTTGTACCCTTCTTATTTAAACAATTTAAAGCTATGCATTGAGCATCATTTTTACCACAACTCTTCGCGGCAACTTCAATTATAGACAGTTAAATATTTACAAAACAGAAACAGAATTTAACTGGGACGCTATTTGCTCAAATACAAGGCACAACTCGCATTTAATACTCTCAATCAATCTTTTATGCAACACGGTAAGGCGTGTACGTCTGATTTAACTTCAACGCGTACAAAAAAGTGAAAGACGCATAAATTCCCAGGGGTCAGATACTTCAAAACGTAGAAAGGAACTGTGATATTTAAAAGACAAAAAAAAAAACATAAAAAATTGGAGTTAGGGAAAACAAACATCAAGATAAACACAATGGCGCGTCAAAGGAAAGGATACTAGGATACTCCGATATAAAGTATGTACTAGAATAGTCAATAAAAATAAAAATAAAGAAAGAAAAAAATCAAAGTTATTGTTGTCAGTACTTCCGCTTCGAGGCATTAGCTAAGAGTGAGTTGAGCAATTGAAGTTAGCATCTGACAAAGCCACTTCAGCGCGCCGCCGACTGACAAAATGCTGAGCTGCGAGTTACAAGTGAAAAGCGCGCATTCAACGCGACGAACGTGTCTGGTCTAGTGTGTTTGCACATGGTCGAAAGGATCAAGTGTGTTGAAACTAGTTTTCATGCGCAGCTTGTCATTTATTTTATTTCGTTTGGGAACACTCCAACGCAGCACGCTTCATGACATCTGACAACCGAAATGGAAAGTGCCTTCGACGGCATCGATGCCGCTGTGCGACAATCTGCACAAAGTTATTCACTCCAATTGAGGCACAACAGCATGTCGTCCTTTTGTGCAGCAGGAGCAGCAGCAAATATGTAACTGAAGTTGTGCATTGCGGGTGTTTAACTTGCTTTGTTGTCTTGGTTAACTTTCGATTTTCGCGCTTTTGAAGAAAATGCTTTTTTAATTGGGATTTGGCGCTGCGTTGAACGCTTCTTCACTGCGCACAGCTCTCCGACTGCCGTCGTCTGTCTGCACGTTGAGTGACTGAGTGGCAGTAGTAGACTACCACTCAATGTGCCTGCAAGTCCCTGGAGGGTAAATGTCTTATGGTTTTTCGATTTACCATTGCTATTGTTGTAGTTGCTGCCGTGTTGATGTTGCTCGCTCTTGTAATGCGCTTTTGAATAAATATGCTTTTTTATTGCCGCATATCCTTTGTGTGTGCATGAAGGCAAGGCATGCAGTACGCATGTCCTAGTACTGCGCTCTACTAACTGCCGCTTTTCAACACAATTTTCGTGGTTTTTGATTTTCTGACACGGGTTCCCTCGCAATCATTGTGACATTTTAATTGTTTATTTGCACAGATTCACATTATTTGCTTATGGAGTTTCCTTGCTGCCGTGTTTCAAGTGCGTTTTCGAAATATATTTTTAAGAAGGACTTTATTGTTTGCAAGTAATTGTGTTTTATTTTCGTCTACATTTGTACATTATGAATAATTTTTTTATTGTTCCAGTACATGTACACACTCATTTGTGGTAGTTCTTGTTTTATTTGCGTGGGTTTTGCGGTTAGTGTGACGCTTCGAGTTTGAATTGTGGACTATTTGTAAATATTTATTTATTTAAGACTTCAATTGAAGTGTCGGCTTAAGCAAATGTGCTTAAAATAATGCATTAAAAATGCTCAGATCTCAAGTGATACATTATAAGAAGTATTTCTGATCAAAAATAGAAAGTTGGAATAAGGAAAGTAGGTAAAGCAGTAAGCAAAAGAAAGCTTATTAAAAATATGAATTTAATTCATTAATTCATGTGGGTAATGTGGAGCATAAGGCAGAAACCATCTGTCTCCATTTGTTTTTTTAAAACTAATAATATTAAATATCAAATGCTCTTAGCTCATTGACGAATTTCATAGATTTTTCAAATGAGTGCCCGATGGACAATAGCAATTTATAGAGAAAAAAGTGTCGTTACCTGCATCCACATCAGAGATGTAATATCAGAAAAATAAATACTCGATTTTTATTTACTTCAAACGAACTTTTTCTATATAGCTAGTCTATGCACGCCATAGACTGTTTTCATTAGTGGCGATATTTTTCTGGTATATTTGTCGATATATATTTTTTGACTCCATTGCATAAAGAACACCAGAAGCTATCTTTTAAGCTAAAATGAAATGGACTGGGAGTCGAACATCCTATAATAATAATTATATAATAAGTAATATTTTGCCACCTTTCCAACCATAATTGAAGATTTTTAATACGACACAAATGTTAAAAACCAAAGCATAAAAATTTTCCAATATATTTTAACCGATTTAAATGAGTTAAGGGTAATTTTTAATTGTTCCATATCAATAATTGTATCATTAGCATTTATATGTTAGAACACATTTTGTAGTCACTTTTAACGACCAGACTTACATGACTTATATTTGTCAAAAATTTTAAAACTATTCAAAGGGACAAGGATGTAATAACTTTTTGCGACTTTGTGTAACTGGAAAAACGAAGTGTCAGCATCTAAAGCTAAGTCGATCAGTCCGCTGTCAGTTCTTAGAGACTATAAGAGCTAGAAACTATGATTTTAGATTTAAAGATATATGCATAAAATTTCTCTACATTTCATTTCAATATTTATGAGCCATAAATGTGATTAAACTGTAATAAATGTCTTCAAGAGCAACATTTGTGCTGTTTCTATAAAGCGAATTATTGCACAAATTTAAGAAGACATTTGCGGGAGGTTTTATTACACTTGCTCAATGTTATGCAAAGGAGTCTCAGGAAAGAAAATCCGTTATTCTTTCTTCTATCGAACTAAAAGAAACAAATGTGCTAGCGGTCGCAGAAGAGAAGGTTTCATTCACTTTACTGTAATTGGTTCCTTTCAAAAAGTTTTTTTTATAAATTTTTAGCGGCTTAGACATAAACTCAATTACCCATCATGTATGCATGAAGTTTTTATAAGAAAAAATTAGGTTCTTTAAAAATTTATATCGCAAGGGCATTGATATTAAACACTTAAAACACCTTACTGGACTCAATTTAAGCGTGGAAATTGAGAATATATTGCCAAAGTTTTCAGTTTACGAGAAGCAGATGTACACACATGTAATATATATAGTCACATATATATCAATAGAATATCTGAACAATAATCCTTATATTTCGTCGAGTGAAAATTTTAATGGTGACGACTTTGTGAATTGTGTAGGAATTCACTCGATCGTTTCAATCAGATGTGCTGCCATGCAACTAGTCAATGTTCTTATAGGATGCTAGACGGAAAACTTTTGTTGGCGAGCAATTATAAAGATTTTGCAAACTCCGACTTTTAGGTTATCAAATAAAAATAACATAACAAATAATTATTAATTTAAATGTAACTTAAATGTTTTTTTTTATTTTATCAAATCAATCGACAAGTCAGATTGACAGTACATACCAAAATACTTGTTCTCTTTGAAATGAGATTTTTAACTCTATTGAGCTGAACACTGAAAACAAGGTATCAGATGACGACGATGATCCTGAACTGAAGTTGGCGATTACAGAAATCAACGGATATTCTCCTAAGTCAATTGGTGTTCACGTGGATATAACGGAATATTGGCAAATCAAAAAATTCACTTATTCGTATCAAAAAGCTACCCAAGTTACGGTATAAATAGCATTCTTGTGCTATAAAATTTTTACTTTCCGTGAATCCAAAAACTATTGTGCCTCAAATTAAATAAATAACAATACTAAAAAATTAATAACAATTAAATTGATGAAGGAGGTATGGTATGTGTCACTTAGCTTTAAGGATATAATATTGTATCAATCTTAAGGAGGACTTTCCGTATCTGTACATTGAACATTTTTGTAAAACTACTTGAAGACGCGAGAAATAAGTAATAGAACATTTTTTGAAATATTTTACTTCCCGGTTGAATAGTTATTTGCATTCAATCTTGAATTTTCAATCTATATAAATAAAAATTAATGTATGTCTGTCCTTTATAGATTACTACACCATTCATCCGATCACCAAGAAACTTTGGGAAGTTATTGACTACACTCCCACTCACCGGGAGCAAAAAGAAGCCCATGGATATCTGGCATTGCTTTGGATTTTTTTTAAATAGTTATTTCTTCAGTATTACATATTACTTTTTATTAGGCCCTGTACCGAAGGTACAAGAGCCTATTGGTTTTGTGCAAATGTATGTAAGAAATAATGGTCGGAGACCCCCCAAAGTTAACACCATTATGGTCAGGAGTGATAGAGGAGTCGATATAGCCATGTCCGTCTATCCGTCCGTCCGTCTGTCCGTCCGTATGAACGAAAGGATCTCGGAAACGGTAATAGATAGAGACTTCGTGTTTTTTGCATTCGACTAGGACTGCTCCGGAATTTTACAAGTTTATTTTACAATTTATTGGTCTATCTTATATATGATCTACATCGCGATCCAGAATTTTGAAAACTTTTAGAGAATTAAAATTTCATAATTCTCATAATTCTCAAATATTGATAAATTGGACTTGAAAAACTTCTTGGTGATGGCTTACTTATATATAACCAATTAATATATATCTTGGATTTTCCCATTCATCACGTCAATTTTTTTCAATCCCTGTAAACGAAACAAATCTGGTGAAGCTTACTCTAATCCTAACAACATATTCCATATAATTTCAGAATGTTTTTGTTGGTGCTGTTCACGTCAATCCTTATAAAATATTCCATAAAGATCCAGATCAGAATGTAGAACCTTTACAAAGGAGTGGTACAGAGTATGTCGAAATTGAGCACCCTCTACTGCAGCGTTTTATTTTAGTTGTGTTTTTTATATTCCACGATTTTATATATCCGGTAAAATTAAATGTATTTTCGAAATTTGCGGCAAAAATGTTCAATCGAGTTGCGTGTTTTGTGACACCTTTTTGTTAGAACCTAATGAAATTCTAGCCTTTGATTCAATATTCGGCCCTTTAACCCTTTAAATTTCTTATGATAGCGCTCTAAATTAACCGATTCAGTGTTTGCCTACTTATCTTGAAGGAAATAAGGTTCAATAATGGTACCGATTCAAATAACGCACCTGAACCTTGATGCATCGGATTTTCAATGGTAATTTTTCCACTTTCGAAATTCAACATACGCATAGATTTTTTAACAAGAAAATTTTCATTTTGCACTTCGAATTTAAGAATTAAAATTAGAAAATTTCCATATGATTTCCCCGTGCAGCGCCCTAACTATAATGAACATTTATATAATATATCGAATAAAAATAACAACAATGCAAATTTCAGGTGATAACAAAGCAACACATGTCTAAATAGAACTCTACTGCCCATGCCCAACGTTTTTCGACATAAATGGGTCCCAGATGCGCTCTCTTTTGCATCTGCAAAATGGACAAAGTTATTTGTAAAGCTATTTCCGGGGTACGAGTATTGAAGGGTATAAGAACAAAGTTTGCGATATGAAACAATTTCTTTAAACTATATAAATAAAATAGATTTTGACGCATATAAAATTGTTATGCACATATTTATGTAGATTGTAAAAATTGGAGGATATACATATACACATTAACTCAATTTTTACAGTCAAAATTATGAATAAAAATTGTTTATGCAGGCTCAACAAATTTACATTATTAATAATAATTTCAATAATTTTTCAATAATATTTCAATAAACTTTAAACATTTTCTTATTTACTCACCAGAAAAATTTATGCAATTCCACTTGACGTAAACAGCAACTTCAATGACCAACAAGTATCCTTTTGATTTCTAAGTTTTGCTGAGCTGGTTTACAACAGTCCAATAGCTTCAGTATACGATTTCTTATATTTAAAATGATGTAATTTTAATTAAAAGCACACTTCAAAGCAGTTCAAACTTTTGCATTAAGCACTGCCGTAAAATAGAACCGCAGGATATTTTCGAAGAAATCGTATTACATTTGAAGTATTTTATAGCACAAACAAACGAAATAGGTAAACACATAAATACACGCAGCTAGATATGTGGTAAAGAACCGCAAAGCTACAAAATCCACAGAGAAAATCGACAAATGATGACTTATAATATTTATTGAAACGTTTTTTGGCTAATAAGTTCACATAAGACACTGTTGAGCATGTATCTTTTGCTTGTCGACACGGTTTTACTTAGCTTATGCGAAGAAACGCGTTGCAGAAATTAATGCTTAAAGAGAATATAACCGCGACATAGACGGGCGCCTCATGATGATGACGTTGATAATGATGTTGACTTCAAATGGCGACGCTATCTACAATATCCTTGACAAGGAGTCATGCAAATGAGCGAAAAAGCGCGTGTGCGGGAGTGTATTAAAGAGAGAGAAAGAAAGTTATAGCTGCACATGCGGGTGGCACATTTAACGCGCGGGAAAGAGAGCCACAGAGTGAGATAGCAAGCGCAGAGGAATTTAATATGTAGGAAAATTATTAATAAATTTTTCCGTGCGATTTTCTTTCATTTTATTTTACCGTCGGGAAAATAACTGTTCTTATTGCGTCTGTTATCGCACAACACGCGCTCTCTTTGCATGTAAAAAGTACTGAGAACGTAACGGCACAATGGAACATAACATTATCAGCATACGAATAGCAGACATATGGGTTACGCATACATATGTACGCTGTTCTCACTCTTTCTATCTTTTGCCGTTCGCTCCTGTGTCAACACATAGGTGGTATCACTCTCCAGTCAACTATTGGCTTTCTCTTTTACACATATGTGTACAGTGTGTACAATCTCCCTTGAGTCATGATATGCCATTAGTTAAGGGGTGTTCCGCTAACGGTTGTTGTTGTTGTTTTTGTTTTTATGCTCATCTTTAACGCCGTCGTCGTTGTTGTTGTTGTTGTAGCTGTAAACTGACACAATCTGTCAATTGTTGGCATATTAATACACCATCATCATTATTATCATGATCTACTATATATCTCACATACATACATATGTACTTTCTCGCTTACACAACTTTTATAGAAACACACACATAAGCATACAAATTTCTCTCCCCATATCATCATACACCATGCCTCATGTCACTTATGTACATATTTGTACTGCAATTTAGTTGCTTTGCGCCTTTTTTGGTCACATTCGCAGGTGGTCCTTTTCATATTCAAGCAGCGCACCTTTCATACATGCAACATGCAGCACTCCCCACTTCCCTAATTGTCGAGCACATTTTACAATCTTGTTCGCTCTCCCCCACTGTTAGAGGCAACTTTAATGGCTCTATTATAGCATAACAATTGTTGTTGTTTGTATCTAACATGCACTCCGGGTGCCCTACACATGTAAGAGTGGGTTTACAAAAGTTATATAACTTGGGTGTTATATATTTGAAAATAGCCGTGCAAGACGCACTGTCGGCACCGCTAGAACTGAGTTTTGTTCTTATCTATGCATTTCGATGTCATCTGAAGTTGAAAGTTACTGTCTCATTTCTAAAAACTCCTTTCAACTGATGTCAGAAATATCGAATTGGAACAATTTCTAAAGAGTACAAACTAGAGATAAACGCAGACCGTTCTTCTGACTCTTGAATTGTTCTTTTTCGCAACTAGCTAAGCAACTTAGACTATGCAAAGCGAATATACAAATATTTAACATCAGCATCCGACTTTCTGCCAGGATTGGCGAAAAGCATCAATCTTTCGTCAACAAATGTCTTCAATAACCTATGTCAAGTCTAATCAATGGAACATATACTTCATGGTCTGATAGCCATGGTCACGATGCGAGCAGGATGAACTTTTTGAAAATTTTGAAAATCCTTCCCACTCGCGGAAGTGTGCTCTCGCTTCTCTGGTTTAAATATAAAATACATAAATATTCAACTTTTGTTAGCACCTTCGCATGTACATTCTAGCTCTCACTCTCACTCTTGCCATGACCTTTTTTTCTTATTGTGCAGTCGATTTTCAAATATTTGAAATATGCACAATAAAATATTTCAACTACCAGCCAACAGCCAAATACATAACAGCGACAGGCAACGAACAAACGTGCAAGCTCTACTAGTATACGAAGCGGAATGCTATGAATTCGCAATTGTGTAATGGAGCTGGCTAGCTGACTGGGTGCCCTGTATGGCCCGTATGTCCTGGGTGCCTTTCTGTCTGTCTGTCTGTCTGTCTGTCTGTCTGTCTGTCTGTCTCTCTTTATATGTATATACGAAGTATGTCCATTTCTATTATCAACAAATATGGTAGAGGGCAAAGGGGATGTTTTGCTGCCTTCAGGTTTCTTTTGTTCTGACATCTTTCTTTTTTTTGCCGTATTTTGGCATAGGTGCGTATAAAAAAGAGAGAGCCATGGGAGATTTTTTAATGAATTAATGGTCGTAATTACATATGTTCCTCTGCACACATGCAGCGCTGTGCAAAATAAAAGAAAGGATGTAATGGAAGCTGCAAAATTATGAAACATGATAAATGGAGGGTGTACCACCATCTACCCATATGTGAAATGCATTTATTTTGCAATTTTTGCGCTGTTCTGTAAGATTCCCATGGTAAAATTTGGCTTAATAGTTGCAAATTGTGTTAGTTTATAATGAACAGTTGTTAGGTGAAAATTTTTTAAACGTTAACCAAATAGCAATTTAGGGGAATTTATACTTAAATACTTCGCGGCTTGGAAAGTTATTTTTTTCTTTTGAAGTTTTGGATACGCTGAGGAATTTTTTGTTTGTTAGCTATTGTATAGAATAAATCGGTCAGAAACTCGAATTACTGGTGTAAACAAGAACTAAATGAAAATTATAACATGCTAATGAAAGAAATAGAGAGAGAGAACGTATGAATGTTAGCTAACCAATTTTAAATGGATAAAGCTAAAGATGATTTTTCAATAATACCCAACTTTTAACTTTTTTCTTTCGAATTACGTAAAAATCATCAAAATCAGTCCACACATTTTGTCTGGAGCCCAACAAAGGAATATACATACATAACCAGGTAAACACATTACCCTTCTTTGCATCATCGCGCAGTCGGGTAAAAATAATAACAAATTAGATTAATAAAATTATTGTCAAACACTAAACAAATATTTTACCCAACTTTCGGGCGTTATACGGATTCCATGTTCATACTATTCTTATTGTATAAAGAAATTAAACCGTTTATTTTTATTCGTCAGCAAGATTATGACGTAGCCATCGAAATATGTGGTAATCAAAAAGATGGATTGTATGGAGAAGAGAGTGGTTAAAATACGACTTCCCATTTCAACGTTTCCATGTAAGTTTTTACCAATTCACCAACATGAAGCCGAGCATTGCAGTGCTGTAAAATTATTATATCGTGTCTCTGCTTGAGGATTATCGTTTATTCTTCAATGATCGGCACAAACAGAGCAGCTTATAAATAAATCGGCGCTTGCTGATCGCACCATACATAGAGCATAAGCTTGGAATAAATAAACAAATATTCATTTATTTTAAGTTTTCATTTAAGATATGATGCAGAGATTTTTTTCTTTTCACCGACTTTTGCACCTATTTTGGTATAGCAGCCAAAGGTCTTGTTTTTGAATTATAACAAGTGAATGAACATGTTGTCAAATGGTGTGGCGAGTAACAATAATTCTTTGAGCTCATCTTGAGTTTAAAATGAATCTTCGTAAAGCAATGCCCACAATTCATCATCTTCAAATAATTTTTCAAGGGCCTGAACATCGAAATATAGAAATTGCCACTTTTAAATCGTCCCAACTAAAACACCATAAACTTTCTAGAGTATTCGTTGACTTCAGTTGTACTTTCTTCGGATTAAACAGGAAATAAAATTAATACTTTCCGTAAATTATCTTTCATTGAAAAAAAACTTTTGCATATCATCACCCAAAATATTTATTTTGTTTATCAACTTGGGCAACACGTTCTTAAATTGAAAGCTGAAAGATGGAGCCTCCAGATGAATATAATGACAATATGGCTCGATGAATTTAGTTCACATGGTCTGTTCTCTTTGACATCTACCAAAATAATTAGCAAATACAATTTTGAGCAAAAACGTCGAAGCCAACATTTTTGGTAAACGAAAAAGGAAAATATTAATCGGAATCTGCCATAGTTGGAGAGATTTAATACCAACGGAAAGGATAGTGAGACGCATATGGCCAATGCAAAGCACTTTTGGGCTCAATCGGTTAGGACATTTTGAACTACTCTACATATTAACTTCACTCGACTAACATCCTCTTTCCCTTGAAAAAAATATTTAACTAATGAGGAAAAGAAATAAGAGCTCCAGAATTAAAAGGAAAAGTGATGACAGAATTATTTAAGGTGCCATGGCTTACATCCAGCACATAAGATTGTGCAAATATATGTAAAATACAGAAGGTGAGTCTCTATAAGAAATATATATTCTTGATCAGCTTCTAAAGATTAGTATATCCGTGTTTCACTATTTGGTGTATGAAATAAAAGATCTAAGAAACTGTAAAAGCTAGAGACTTCAAGCTTATGAAGTAATTCCCTACAGATTGAGCCATTTGTTAGAAATTTATTGTGAAACTAGCTGAACTCCGGTCGCTTCACCCACGCCCAGTAAAGCCAAACTGTTCCCACTTGCCCAATGGATCTTAATTCACCCGATCCCAACATATCAAAGTTCATCTCTGTACTTTAAATGGATGCAAAGCTATGTTTGTATTTCATATACCGCTAATACGGTGCGCGGCACTGCCCACTAAAAATCAGAGTAAAATTAATAGGGTTACTTCTTCCGATCCAATTAACATGTTTACCAAATTTTATTCCTGTAGAGAGTACAGTCCACTGTTCGGAATCGTTCCCAGCCAACTGTGAGTACTGCTCTAAGCTTAATTCTAATTAATCTATTTCATCCCTATTCAATTTTTGTGCTACGATGTGCCCCCTTATATGGTAGAAAAATATGTGTTTTTTTTTTTTGTGATAGTTTGGGATTTTTTTATCCAAATATTTTTTGAAAATATTATCGCAACATAATTCTTTGAGCAACTTAATGCTCGAGTTGTGGTTGATCAATCCTGTGAAGGACAATATGGGAGTACATCAGCTATAGTTGGCACTAAAATATATACACAACTGATAACTCCATCTAATATCTTCGCTCCTCAATTTTAAGATATGTTTATTGTATCCGTACTTAAGAGCTGAGCAAGGAGTTAGAACTTCCAGATAAATATTGACAAATGCAGCAACGTATGCTACATTTTGAGGAGAAACCAACTACAGTAAAGCTAAATGGAACTATTTTACGACAGTCCAATAAGGGTCTTATTCTAGATAAATATCTATCCTTTAAGCACTAGTGGAAAATTGCAAAACAAGAATTAACAAACTCCAATGGCTTCTTTTAGCAGAAGAAGGCCGTCCCTGAGAAACAAACGAACTGTTTAATATGCAGATTATAACGCCGATTTGAAAATATGGCATCCAGATTTGGGGTATTACAGCCAAAACAAACCGAGATAAAATTCAGACGATGCAAAACAAAGCACTACGCAAGATTATGCGTTGTCTATGGTATGTAAAAAACTCAATAAAGAGATATCAATGTTCCCGACGAAGAGAATCAGGTAGATATGTATGAACGCAACTCCTAATAATGGACTTAAACGCCAACATTTGGGTCACCTTACAGTGGGCTGTGCTTACTACGAAGATGAATTAATTTCTAATCATTCTAATATAATTATTTAGACGATGAGTCAGTATAATAATTTTTGTAAGTCTAACTTGCAAAATTCGGTGATGTGCACATAGATCCATTGATTGCGATTATCGCCGAATCTATCCAAATTTTACTTGTATCACTTTTGAAAAAAATCCGCTTTTCTAACAGATAATTTTTGTTGAACAATGGTATTTTTGGGCGTTACTAGTCGTAAGAAGTTTACTGAATCTATTTTCATAACTTATCCTGTATATTTTTGTCCATATATTAAAAATTTAATTGCGCTTAAATACCACCTTTGGACTTTTACATACATATACACGATCTTCATACACCCTTCATCTATTAGTACACGTTAAAAATTGAATAAATGGATTTATTTTTTTTAATTATTGCTAATCTATATTTTTCATTAATTACCTTACAATATTTTGCCAGGGTAATATTGTATACATGAATAATTATTTCTCAAATGTGTGCAAGAAATAATTTTAATAATGAACATTTGAACAGTGCACTTCAATCAAGACTTAAGACTGGAATAAAAGAAAAAAATTCTTAAAAGTCAATTCCGATCGTAAGTAATATAATACCAAGCTTTAGGGTTGCAATAACAACACTCAATAAAACAATGCTGAATCAAAATTTAACCTTCAAACAGAAATTATGCTTAAATGAAGCACTTGAAAAACAAAAAAAAAAAAAAAAGAAATAAAAATCTTAATAATAACTGCCAGACATATTCAAATGTCAAATGAGCGCAAAAGACTTCAGAGTGGAACAATTTTACACACCTCAAGTGTTTCAACAAAAGTAACAACAATAACAATTGCAGCAGCAGTAGCAGCAGCAACAGCAACAATAAAAAGGACTAAAAGCAGTGAGCAAGCAAAGCATTATATGAATTGAAACGGACAAAAGAGCCAAATCTATCAACAAGATGAGTAAAAGCAGAAGCAGGACGCAGAACGCAGAACGCCAGTCGCATTTGATGATTGTGCATACAATTTGAGAAAAGGATAATAAAATGTTTGCATATAAAATATTAAATAAAAGGCACACAGAACCGAGGCGAAGCAGACTCAACTCAACTCGACTCGACTAGATTTGTCGTTGTACATATTTACCGCCTGCAACGTCAAAATGAGCGAGCAAACGCACAAAAAGTGACGAACGACGATGGCGAGCGACTGAAGATGTTTTTGTTGTTGATCATGATGATGATGATGACGATTATGTTGCAGGTAAAGCTGTGGAGCAGCAGCCGAAAAAAAAAAAACAAAAATGGTGGAGTATATAAGAGAGTAAGTAGTAGGAGCAGACAAACAAGTTCATTGGCAATTCAAAGCCGCCATCTCGAATACATTCAAACATTTCCCCAACTGCAGCGTAGGCGTGTCTACAATTGCAAGTGAGAGCAGGCATGCGCAGCACAAAAAGAGCGCATCTCTGCGCTGTTGCTTTCTCACTCTCTCGCTCTTGCACTGCATGCATGTAAGATGATAGCACCCATTTTTAATAAGCAGTAGGCGGGTCTAATGCACTCACACACACAGAGAAGAGACAGTATCTCGCTGTGTTTTAGTGTGTTTCGTTGTGTCTGTATGCGTGACCACTTCATTATGCTGTTGTTGTTTCTGTTGCTCAATGCTGATAATGATATTGTTAATGATGTTAGCTGCCCACCATGCTGTATTTCTTTTTATTTTGTTTTTCTTTGCATGTTATTCGCATGTCCTGTGCTGTTGTGCTGTGTTGGCCTGCATTCTTTCTCTGCTTTTCATTTACTCATTTTTTTTTTCGCTTCTTCTTCTATTAATTCAACTTTTCTTGCTCGTCTTCTTCACGCTTTTGAAAATTCTTGAGTTAGCACTAATTTTTTACAACTGTTGAGTGTCGAAGTACTTTTTTATTTAACGCTTCGTTTTTTTTTTCATTAGCAGAGATGTATATAAAAAGGAAAGGTTGCATTCGAGTGGGTGGCCCTTTACAATTATGCATGGCTAATTATATTAAAACAAAAATATACAAACATATTTTTTTGTGCTGTAAGTAGCTTTTTTGAAAATTATTATTAAGTAGTTTTGTAGTTGTGTAAGTTAAGGAAGGCGGCAACGAGTGATAAAAGTCACTTGAAGTACAATAAATCAAAAACAATTTCAAATGAAAGAATTTTACGTAAAAAAATGTGAAAAAAAATTCAATTGGCTAGTATAAGAGTGCTAGTAAATGTCATAATCGAGTGAACCCAGCGTTCTTAAGTGGGAGTATGTTAGAATGTTTAATTTTTTTTTTTTTATTACATAAAACCTAGATGGGACAGATTTGTATGGAGGCTACTACTTTTAGAGGTTCACTTTGTGTCAAAATGGAATATTTTATAAGAATTAGTGTAAGTTAGACAAAATATGTTGCTTCTTCCTTATTTAGCTACAAAAAAACTCAAAATGAGGTATAGGCTTGCATTCCTTAGGGAGGGGTGCTAACAAGAAGGATTAGGAGATACTATATATCTTAATTTCAAAGCTCTATCTTTAATAGTCTCCACGTAGAGCCAGACAGACAGACATGGCAATATCGACTCGACTTTTGATGCTGCTTAAGAATATATATACTTTACTAGCGGATTCAGCTTGCGTTGCTAAGCCCATCTTTGTCTTCCTTTTGTAAAGTTGAGGTATCGCCGAGAATGAAGTTTGTCAATTTGCCCATGGCCCATTAAAATTATCCTTAACCATTACCAATTACCATTACCTATTACCATTGCCATATCGTTCATATCGATGCAAAGATATGATGCATTTTATATATCGCTTCCATAGGGGGTGTGGACCATGGCCCCCTTTAGATTCGAACTAAAAATTATAGAGTTACATCTTTCGATCCCATTAACACGTATACCAAAGATCGTCTACGTACCTCAAAATGATGCATATGTTGAATGTTCATCTCTTATATGGGGGTGGGGCAAAGACCCCCCGACCTTGAATAAATTTAAAATAAAACATATATTTCTTAAGTAAGAACAATTCCAGCAAAATGTACAACAACGTGACACGAAATTTTAATATATAAAGATGGGGTCTGCCACGCCTTCTTCTACCTGTTACTTCACAGTTATTATTGGTAAAGCTAAATCGTGCGTTTTGTATGGGAGCAGGGGGTAGGGGAGGTGATGGAAGAATACAGAAAAGTGCGCGAGTAGCACTCATTGATAGGAGAGATGTGTGCATGTTGGACACCTTACCATTATTTCAGATATGCGTGTACTTTCTATTGCGGTTTTTATACCCTGTCCCTGAGGTTCAAAGGTCTGTATTCTCATTCGCAAGAATCTGGGTCAATCTAGTCTCTTAAAATACATTCCTGACATCGATAGAACTTAACACATTGAATGACCATTAAATTATGCTTCGGCTAAATTTAGAATTCTTCGGTTTTCAAATCACCTACCAAGCGGCACGAAATGGGAAGATGGTATTGGACTATCTACTACAAAATGGTGTACTGATGGTTTCCTTACAGATACTTCTACAGTTTGTGGATACCTGGACTACAGACTTTCAGCCTGAGAACCACGCTATAGAGGGCTGCGTCCCACACTTAATGGATAGAAGTCCAAAAGAGGCCAATATCAACAAATCTCGGTTGACCGTAAAGTCAACAATTATTGGGTTCCTTGCCATAGTGGTATAAATGGTAACGAATAAGCTAACGGGCTGGAGTCTGTAGGCCCAGTGCTCTTCTGCGATCTTAATTAGGCTTCCATTTGAGAATTGATACCTTTCATAACTGGTCAGTCCAAGGTAAGCAACTTCTGCTATCGAATCACTCAAATACAAACACATTTCTTTATCTGGCCATCTTTTGGGCCTTCATAGATTGAGATATTATCTCAACATGAGTCTCTCCCCAGAAACTGAGTACCCCTTTCCAGAAACTTTTAATTATTAGAGACTCTGTTTTGAAGACTATGAGACAACTCCGTAATTGTTGGGATCTAACTCTTAATGACTGACTCTGTTAGATAACCTTCAGGGTTCAAAGAAGCCGAAAAGAGGCAGAAAAGCTATAATATATCGTTTAAGGAATGCAATGTTTTCTAGCTCTTATCTTTAAGTGTCAGATGATACGTAACTGGCTATTGGAACCGAGTTATTTTCACATCGTGCGATTTATGTTCAGACATTACGCCACGTTTTAATTAAGGTTAAGGTGAGGATTAAGGGTATACTTATTATGTGCAAATGTATGTAAGAGGCGTGGCAGCATTGTCCGTCTTTCGCTCGTATGTGTAGAAAAAATAGACCTCAAAAACTTTATAGACTTTTGTGAATTGTAATTTCTCTTATCAGTTCGCAGAAAATATGGTACAAAATATTTTGTAAATCTTACATTAATTCAATAAAATCTTACATTAATCCTAATAAAATCTCGAGCATTGATATCTAGCTGAATCCAGTAATAAGTAACGAAATTGATATGAAAAACTCTGTCAGTGGGCTGAGTTCTGTTCTCACTACTGCAGCTCTGCAGTCCACACCTCTACCGACCACACACCACTCGATGAACCATAACTTAACCAACGACTAATTATAATGAAACGGCGCCTAACAAGGGAATTGCAAAGTCTAACATCCCTAGCCTCTACGAAAAAATTAAAGATTGATACACGTAAGCCAAGCAAAGCTCTTAAACTCGAGGAAAAAGTTGCCAGACACAGCTTAATCCGAAAAAGGCTGCAGGTCTTGATTTCATTTTCCCAAAAATAATCATGGAGATTCCCAGCTCAGTTGTTTTGTATTATATATTACAATCCCATTTAACATGATTTTTAAATGCGAACAATTTCCAACTTATTGAAAGAAATCGGTTATAATCATCTTACCGAAACCGGGAATGTTGTTCCACAATTTTTCACAATGTAGCTCCAGCATTAAGTTGCATTTGGCTCGACGGACTCAAATATTACTTTCCCAAAATACACAAACAATTATTGACCCACAACATATCTCAGCAAAAGGCAGAATAACTCAAGAGACTGACATAAAATCCGGTGTACCCTAAGGTACACCGTTCTCGGTCCGATATAGTACTAAGAGCTCAATCAAAAGTACTTCTCAAGCTAACTATGAATGCAAACTCAAATCCACTCGCAAGATTTTTAACCCTACTTATGCTCTTTAGGCCGCTGAAGGTACATAAATCTCTAACCGCAGACTCGGTGCATCCAAACTCGAAAGGATTGCTTTCCATGCCTAACTGTAATTCTTCTGTAAATATGAGCTGAATCGGTTGTACGGGTTGCCTTACGTATAAGAAATATACATGAATAGGCGTAGCTCCACTCCTCATATAAGCAATAAGCAAAATTCATCATGTCTTTAAATCCATTTGAGGTACAGAGATGAAACTTGAAATACATATTAATGGGAAGAAGTACTCCTATTAAGGAAGAAGATTTTGGTCAAAATCAACCGCTAGGCAAACTATATAGTCAGAAACACATCGAAAAGGAATACTATAAGGCAAAAGCAATAAGGTTACAAACTTACGAAGAGTGAGTTAGTAGTATGCACCAACTTTTATGCAAGATATGGTCCGATGAACGCATACCCAATGACAGGAATCTCAGTGTTCTCTGTCCAATCTTTAAGAAAGGAGAAGCCAACTACCGCGGAATAAGTCTTCTTTCCATTGGATATAAGATTCTGTCACTGCAGTGCACTGCACTGATAGGACTATATCAGTGTGGCTTCAGACCAAAAAGGTCGACGAGTGACCAAATATTCACATTACGCCAAATCTTGGAAAAGACCCGTGAGTTCAAAAAAGACACTCACCACCTCTTTGCCGATTACAAAGCCGCTTTCGACACGCCGATACGATCGAAGTTTTTCGATGCCCTCTAGCTAGTCTGCACTAGGTATCCCCGCAAAGATTGTTCCTCTTTGCATGACGACGCTATCTAACACACTAAGCGTTGTCAGGGTGGGGCAAAACCTCTTCGACCCCTTTGATACCAAGAGAGGTTTCAGGAAGGGCGATGCTCTGTTGTGCGATTTTTTCAATCTTCTGATGGAATACATACATCATACGCCAGTGCCCGTACATACAGACAGCGATGGAGAATTTCAACTTCAGTGTTGGAGAAAACTTTGTTTATCTTGAAACAGAAATAACTAGCAACAACAACGTCCCCTGAAGATGGCGAAGAATCACGCTTGCAAACAGATGCTTTTTTGGGCTGAGCAAGCAAATGAGAAGTAAAGCCCTCTCTCGAAAGACGAAAATAAAGATCTATTAGACGCTGATACGCCCCGTCCTATTGTATGGCGCTGAGGCATGGACCGTGATTGAGTCAGATGAGACAGCGTTGAAAGGATTTGAGAGGAAGATTTTTCGCAGAATTTTTGGTCCAATTAGAGTCGGCGACGAGTTTAGGTCCCGTATGAACCGCGAGCTGTACGAGCTATTCGATGAGGTTGACATAGTCCAGCGCATAAAATTCCAGCGGCTGCACTGGGCTGGGCACCTCATTCGAATGGATGAAAGAGCTCCAGCACGCATGGTTTACATGGAGGGCCCAAACTCGATTGGTGGACGCCGAAATAGAGGACGACCGGGTACTCGATGGAATGACCAGGTATGAAGAGATCTCTCCGTACTTGGCATTCAAAACTATGGCGCCAGCGCGCACAAGACTATAGAGGCTGGCGCGCCTTCCTAGACACGGCCCTGACTGGTAGACGGTTGACGGCCATATAATTAAGTAAGTATGTATAGGAACACACGAAGGAACTTATTAGTGAACACTTAAAATAATACTGCAACCAGCTGTGGTAACTGGAGTAAACTACAATTCACTTCTGATTACAGGCAACGATTTAAATCGGAGTTCGGAATAGCACACAAGTGACACAGCTCACGAAAAAAGATCCCACAGCTCACTAGATGAGCAGCTTGTTTCAGTGAGCTACGAGCTCTATGGATAATTGAGCAGCAGTTGGATAATCATGAATTAGGGGATCTTTATCAGGTTTTTGTGTTTAACGATGTTCCAAAATTGAGTTCGTCTACAATCCTACACACAGTCAAAAAAGTATCTGAAATTCGTAATCTAAATCTCCCGGGTATTAGTTAGGCAGATAAATACTCGATTTTCAGCTTAGATGCCAATTTTTAGCGCGATCTATCAAACAGTATGTTTAAATCAGTTGACCTCAGTAGCAGTGTTGCGATTTTTTATAAGGGAAAATATTGATCAACGTATTTGTGATAAATTTTGTGTTCCGATTGAAACTTCGTGTGCCAATACATTGAAAATGTTGCAAAAGGCATTTACGTGTTGTATAAAGCGTTCAAGGATTGCTTGTCTTAGCAATTTTTAAATAGAAATTTATACAAACTACAGCAGTGAACAAGTTATTGTCTTTCCAAAACAATGTAAATATAAAAACTATTTAGTAGGAATTTAAGAACTGCTTTTCATGTTGAATTTTCAGGAACAAATCGCCTGAAATTTAATTGGAATCGCAACTACCAATCATATCGATTCCTATTATATATGTATGTGCCTTATCGAAATCAAGAACAGATCTGTATATTATTTTAATAGAAGGTAAAATTTATTAACTCATATTTCTTCCACAAAGTTAGTTCGATTTTAAACAATGAAATGAGGAATTTTCAAAATTGTTTTCTATTGCATTCGAAAAAAAATGCTTGATGTGGGACATAAGACCATAAAAATTGTGTTTTCCATAAAGAATACATTTCAAGCTGACAATAATAAGAAAATGTCTAAAATTTAAACATATTTTTTCACATGTTTTAGATTAGGGAATATATTTAAAAGAGTCATAACTTTAAATGAGTTCTTCAATCTTTCCAATTGAATCGCTTTGAAAGAGTATTATAATGATTTCTGTGCATCGCTGTACTTCATTTCAAAATACCGGAAATACAACCATAAAAATCTGGTACTCAATCTATGCAAGCTTGCTGCGTCCAAAGACGCGGGTGCTTGCCAACGCATAAATATACATACATATATGTATGTACTTATAAAATATGTATTTTATTATCTCTTTCAAAATTGCCAAAAATAGACAATAAACAATTGAAAACTAGCTAAAAATTCGCTCCACTCCACTTGATTCATTATGCGCGAATAACTTTCATGTTTAGATAACTGGAAACATACATTTCAAGTATTTGGTTTTATTATTTTTTGGATAAAATGCCAAAATGCTTTTGTTATTTTTCGGCACACTAATTCGACTGCAAATTTTCTTTTTGTGCTACACTCAAATTTTTGACAGCTTTGTCGAATGTCGAAAAACTCGAATGAGTGCCGGGGCACAGGTAGCAGGCAGCCACATTGCGCACCGAATTAGTGGCATACATGATGGAATGCTTTCTTTATTCTGAATTCCCTCTGCTATAAATTTTGCTGTGCGCGCAACGCACTTGTGTGTGCACTTTTCCAATACGCTGCATTTTCAAGTGACATGGCAGCGTAGAAATTGACGAATTTTCATTTGGTTGCGAGTGCCATTCATACAATTGCTAAAAAAGTAACAAATTTGTGAATTTCGGAAGCAAAAATACTAACAAGCTTGGCAAAAAGAAAAAAAAATAAGTTTAGAGAGGCGAAGTTATGCTTATATATATGTAGGTAGGTAGGTAGTTTTTTAGTGCATATATTTAAAGCAGACATAAAGTTGCTTAGGGAGAAAAAAATAAGTCTATGTACTGGACTTCAGCGAAATATCTTAGAAAAATAGAAAAATATACTATAATCTTAAAAATAAATAGAATACCTAAATAAATAAAAACAACTGTCACTTCCCTTCGCTTTTTAGCTCTAAATTACAAATCTCAATTTAAATACAAGAAAAAATTATTCAAATAAATAAAAATCATTGAAAAAGTCTACTTTCCAATTTCCATTTCTCTAATTAGTTTACAAATTGAATAAAATCAAAAATTTAACAAAAGGCGCGTAAGAAATATTCAAATTTAATACAAATGGTCAGCCTTTACACTGACATCGATAGCTGCAAATCAATGAGCAGACCAATTACAATTATAACAATTTCTTATTTCGATATCGATATATTTCGGACCAACGTATCTTTACTATTGTGAACCACTACAACAACAACAACAACGCTGCCAAAAGAAACACGTACGTCAAATGATTATTAAAAAGCAGCAGCTACCGAATTTCACATTTATCAAACAAAATTATTAAGAAATAGAAAAATAAACAACACATCAAACAATAAAGATGGCTGACGCAGGACAATGGTACAAAGCGCTACCGCGGTTTACGCGCTATTGGCTTACAGCGACAGTATCGCTGAGTTTACTTTGCCGTTTTGGAATTCTGCCCCTGGTAAGCAGCGAAAAAATGCATATTCATGGCTTAGATAAATTTTCATAACTTGTTGCTTTGCAGGAGTACATGTACTTCTCGCGCGATCTGGTGCTGGGCAAACTGCAGCTGTGGCGCTGCGTGACCTCGCTATTCGTTTTTCCGCTGACTGGTTCGACTGGGTTTCACTATCTGATCAACTGCTACTTCATTGTACAATACAGCGCACGCACGGAGAAGGAACAATACGGACGTAGTCCAGCGGATTATCTATACTTGTTGCTCATTATTTCGCTGCTTGCCAATGTAGGCGGTCTACTCTTCAATGTTTACTTTTTAATGGATATGCTGGTGGTTGCCATTACCTACATCTGGTGTCAGCTAAATAAGGATGTCATAGTGAATTTCTGGTTTGGTAGTCGTTTCAAGGCAATGTATTTACCCTGGGTGCTGGCAGGTTTTGAGCTTGTATTTCATGGGTAAGTCTAGTGTTTGATATTAATGTTTGTTGCGGATATTAATGAGTTTGGTTTAACAGTTCACTAGCCTCATTGGTGGGCATTATGAATGGACATATTTATTACTTTTTGAAGTTCCAGTATCCACAAGAATTAGGCGGTACGCCTTTTCTAGAAACGCCAGCAATACTGTAAGTACTAACATGATTTCAATTTATGAAAATTTAACTTTAAAATGCGTTTTATATCACAGCAAACAATATGTGCCAGATATCAGCGGCGGCATGGGCGGCTTTGGCATTCCACCCGAGAGCAGAGCAACACCGCGTCCACCCGCGTCTTCCGGTTGGGGACGTGGTGGCAATGCGCTGGGACGCAACTAAATGTGCAAAGAATTCTACATAAATCTATTTTAGTTAATTATTATTAAACTATTTACGGTACTGAAGTTGTGACGACATAATACCCTCTTACAAAAGAAAATCCGCAGCACTTTTGTTTCACTCATATCGCGGATGGTTCTTAAAACTACACACACACTATTAATGTTGTATATACAAGTCAAAAGACACTGGCGTATGTTTGTAATTTTGAATTTTGGCGTTTATAGACACCATTAAAAATGGAAAGCAAAATATATATTATACAGAAAGAGAAAAAGAAACGAAACAATTGTCTGAGCATTTTTACTTGACATCACAGAGCAGCGCCACACCACGCAGCACCCAGTGATCTGGTGGCTTATTCGATTGCAGCCAGAGCGGACAAATATAATTGAGATCGGTACGATTGATTTTCTTGTAAACGGGACATGTATAGAGCTTGGGATTCTTAGCTGCCACCGAGTATATAGCATAGATATGTACAACCGGCATAAGCATATATAGCACTTTATTGGTAGCTTCAACCAGACGTGAAGTGCGTCTATCCCAACCAGCGCCATCGACATACAGTCCATGCACAAAAACGCCTTCCTTTGGCGGCTTCTTGCATTCTTCAACGCTCACCTTGAGCACATCATTATGCATGGTTACTTGATCCAAAGCCCAGCCCTGATGCGCACGTGCCACTTCTTGTCGCATAGCAGTGAGAAAGCCTTGCGGATTGAAAAAGCCAGACATCCAGAATACCACTGGACGTGACTGCGCGCCAATAAAACATTTAGATCGAGTCTTAACTAATCAAAATAAAACCACTTACCCCAAAAGCCCAGCCATAAAATTGTGTATGACGTTCAATACATTCGGTAAACCAGAAGCCCAAACTGGTAGACACCCAGCTGCCACGCTTCCAAACAGTCGGCACACGTGCATTGAATATATTGTCAAGTGCATCACGTAGCTGATCACTCATAATTATAGTGCCCTCAACGGCTAGCAGCAGATCTTTTAGTGTGCTGCGCACAAGTAATAGAATCTGCGTGGTAGACATACATAGTTCCAGTAAGTTATAATTTTTAAGTAATCTCTAAGTACTTACGCGTTGCATACGATCAATCTCCTGGCGCAAAAAGATATTCATCGAACTGGTGGCGCCCATTTGTACCAAACGATTTTTCACTTCAAAGAGATCAAAAGGTGGTGGCGTCTTGCTAAGCATTTCTTTGGCCTGACGTGCTACGCGATCTTCACGTGACTCACCACCGCCGGCAGAAGTTTCTGTAAGTGTTTGCGTCATAACATTATTATACAAAAGCAAGAGTCCCTCATCAAAAATACACACCCTTCGGCTGTATAGATAGAATAGTATCCAACATACTACGCATCGTATTAGTCTGGTAAGTAATTTCTGCATTTGGATGAAAACCGTATACTTGCGGTGGATCAACCAATGGCATCTCATCGATTGCTGCCAAATATGCTTCCTGTTCCTTAAAACTATAAACTTTATAGCCCTTAAAGAACTGAAACGTGTCTTCGAATAGCTGATCATGAAACCAAACGCGTGCAAACGTATTTAACAAGCGTTTATCATAGTCATCTGTCACGCGTCCACCGTACTGCACTTCACCGATCATATAACGCACAGTCACCCAGCTAATACCCTTGCCCGGCTCCAGATCGTCCAGATGATTCTGTACAAATAGGCAACTGGCCAACCAATCGGATGAGTTAAATTCGTATGGTATATTCCAACCGAGTGGTCCGAATTTGCGTCGCTCCTGTACCACAGTATGCAAAAATGATATAGCATAGACGAGTGGCAGGTAGAAAGGCGATTGTGAGTAGTCCAGAAAGTCTTGCGTTAGATTTGTATATGTACGCTTGAGACCGGCGCGTATGCCAGCCGGTGGCTCATTGGTAAATTTCAACGACATTTGCAAAAGTGTAATTGGGAAATTATTGTGCGGCTCTGTTGTTATCCAAACGCGGAATGTAGGATTTATATACGTCTCCTTGCCCAGTCGCTCGAGCTCAAGCAGGTGTATGGTCAACTCATTCATATATTCAATGCCTAAATGACAATTTTGCAGCAGCACCCATCCGCCATCCTCAAGACAGGAATTTATAAGCTTGCGCGCATGTATTTCTTGTCCCTGACCCATGGAAATCGGATAACATTTGAGTTCGTTCTTCTTGGCCAGTGTTTCAATATTCGATGATGGATCCGAGCCGAGTGACAGGAAGCAAATCATAGGTGTCAGCTCACGACTCTCCGAAAGTAATTCCTCAAAATTAAGCACAACCGGCTCAGCAAAACGGTCACCCAATGAATTTGCAATGTATTTGCGGCTTTGCGATATCGTACGATCCGTGCACCATGATCGTATTAGCAGCATTTTGCGGAATGGATCTAATGCATTGTAACCATCTGGTATAATTTCATTCTCCGGTGATTCCTTTTTATACCAAACAAACCAGCCACGCTCATTGGCGGCTACTTTCGTAAGCACATTAACGAAAGGTGATAGATTTGTTAATTGTACCAAATTTAGCCAGGTCTCATCGGTCACCCAACGGAATGGCACTGGTGGACAGTCGTTCAAATTTAAAGCAGCGCCGCCCTTAATGAAAATCTGAAATTCATCAAAGCTGATTAAATCCAACTGGCGATCAATACTGAGTGCCATCAACAACACCAGCAGAAATTTGTGCATCTCGTATAAGCCACGCGACTTATAGCGGTAGATCTCGAAGGTTAAATAGTTAATAATGCGCTTGATACGTTTTTGTGTAATATGCGTCTTCGCCGAGTTGTGCATGGAAGCATCGAAACGTTCGAGGAATTGTACCAGCGAAGTCTGGTACATATTGTTAACCATCGCCATACTGCAAACCAAAAAGTATAGCACACTGCCACGCGTTGCCACCGGTCGATATTCCTCACGCGCAATATTTATCTTTGCTTCGGTAATTTTAGCTATCTCAATTTTTTCCTTTACCTCAATGGCGGTATTCTTACTCGTATTCAACACTTCAATGACCGTAACATCGTCCAGCAGACTGCCCTGGGTTGTGGACAGCTTGTGCAACAGATTAGCCTCCAACTCCTTCATCTTCTTCATATTGTTCGTCACAGTCTCAACCAATTGTGTGCGCTCATCCTCGAGTTCTTTGCGCTCGGTAAGTATGACACGTCCCAACAACTGATCCTCCAAACCACGCATTGTCACCGTGAAATCAATTATCGATGTACGTGCAAAGATTTCGGGCGTATAGGCGGGATTAGGCAATTTTGTGGTTAAATAACAGCGGAATGCTGGATTCCAATCGACCTCTTTGTCACCAATTTTCACCTTATACTGTGTACCAACTTTCAGTAAATTACGATCAAGTAAATTATCCAAGCAGGGATCAAGCTCTTCGGCAACATCTTCAATAATAATTGGAATACCAAGATTAACTGCATCTTCGATGTGATTACGGAAGTACTTATGACTAAGTGCAGTAACTATAAGTTTATTCTCTTTCTCTTTGTTTTTGATCCACACTTTTCCCTGCGATTGCGGATCGATAAGCAATGGAAAACGCACCGCTTTTGTAGCAATGATGCCGTTCTGTATGGACAGCTCATCCGTGGGCAAGCCCTGTATATTCCATTCACCGATCTGTGTGCGATCGGTTAGACTGTCAATTATATTCACATTCGCAGAGATGGGTATTAGGCGCTCCATAATCTGTTTCATCCACAGATTTTGCAAGTCGGTACGGAATTCCTGATTGAAAGGGCCCGTGTACGAAAGGAAAGCAGTCAGCAGTATGGTATCACCGACCAAACGTTCTGTCTCATTCTTGAACTGTGCAATCTGCTCGGTCCAGCGTATTTTCTCGCCTGCCAAACCACCAATCAAAGCAGTTGCTGCATCCATTTTATCCTGGCACTTCTTAGCCTCCGCCAAGACAGCATCCTTTTTCGATACTGCTTCTTCTAATCTCGCCTGCACCTCAGCCAGTTCGGCTTCCTTTTGTGCAAAGAGTTCTTCAGCCTCTTGTAAGTCCGATGAAGCTTTCTGATATTTGGCAGCCTGCACTGCAAGATTAGCCTTTAGCGGCAGTACTTCCTTGTTTACCTCAAAGTACTTTGACATAGCAATAGTCCAGGACAGCAGACCGGCAACATTACCGCAAGCTACCTTGGCAGCTTCGAAATTATATTGACTGCGAAACAATAAATATGTGTTTGTAGTTTATATTAATTGAAATCAATTTTACATACGCATAGGAAAAGTACGGCAGCATTAGATCCACCATTTCCGAGTTGATAACATCGGTGGGATATTCCACAATCTTCTTCAGAAAACTTGTGTCGGACATAACTTTTAGCGACTCCTCCCATGAGCTTTGTAGAAAGTTCTTTTCCATATCCGGTCGAATGGGTTTGACACGCTTGCGAAATAGTATACACACGCAGTCCATGATCAAAGTGATCAAATACGGCGGCTTGCCCAGTTTTCGTACCGTGGCAATATCCGCCGCTTTAATTGTCTGTAAAAAAAATTATTAAAATAATGCAGTGTGCAAAAAATAACATGTTTTTTCTATACTGTACCCTCAAAGCCGCTTCGGCTTCCTCGAGCGCAGGACGCGCTTTCTCCAGCTTCGCCTCGGCAACTTCTTTATCAGCTGAAATATTCTTTACAAGTTCTGCTGCCTGACCTTTCTTCTCCGCCACTTGTACTTTGATGATTTCCGCAGAGGCCTTGGACTCTTCGACATCAGCCAACACTACTTCCGCTTCTTCGGTGGCCACCACAATTACTTTATTCATCTCAACCAAATCCTTTTTGAGCACCGACACTGACGCGCCAGCCTCGTCCAGTTTGTCCAGACCGGATGTCATGCGCTCCGCCATGACAACAATATTCGTTTGCTTGTCATTGTAAAGCTTTTTATAGCTCTCCAAAAAGGATATGAGTGATTTTGGTGTTACAAATGTTGTGCGTCGAAAACGGTCATAGTAGGCAATACAGGCTTCGGATACAGTCTCATGTATCCAACTCATTATATCTACAACCTGATCCTTAACCTTCTCACTGCAAATAATTTCAAATTCATTTAAATAATGCCGTGAGACTGCAATACGCGCATCCTCGGGCCACTTCTGGAACCAATCAATAACGCAGCCAGATATGAGACCCGGAAATTTGAGCGAGCGTGCACGGAATTTCTCACCAATCTAATAAGTGAAAAACAAATTTGTTAGATATGAAACTTCTTTCACATTCATAAAATATTTACCGGCGAAAAGCACAGCGCTATGTGAAGATTTGAGCGTGCACGGGAAATAAAGAAGTCGTAAAGATTGTCTATGGTTGGCGGACGACGTGGTTGTATCTTCTTCATAACAGGTATGATCTCCGATTGAATTTCATCTGTTAAAATAATGTGTTTAATGATTTATTAAGCACGAAAAAAACCATAACCACATACCCAGTTCATCTTTAGCAAATAGATTCGCTATTTCACCCGAACTCAATATGTTATTGATAAATTCGAGAAATGATTCCTCCTTAATTTCGTTATCAGTAAAGATAAACGTAATTCCCGAACCTTCCAAACCAGCAGTGCGATATAAGTACTTAAGATCATCCGTTAGATTACCCGTATTGTACGCACGCGTCAGTGTAATCTGGAAGAACTTGTAACCGGCAATAAATGATGCCAACCGCGTCAAGCTCTGCTTTCCCGAACCGCCGACGCCAACAAGTAACGCATTACCACGCGGATTGCTTAGTATACGTGATACAATCATTAAATGTATTAACGCATCCAAGAAAAATACCAAATCCATGTGATAACCACGCACGTATTCATTGAATTGACCCATATACCATATAACACGATCGCGTACAGCTTGAAAACTGGGAATTTCTTCGTAAATTTTCGGTGGCTCGAACGACATATCCTCGTCATCATCTTCGGCTGCATCCGGCGCATCACGCAAGAAATCAACGAAATATGTAGGCTCGTCGGGGTAATCCTCGAAATATTCGCCCAAATGTTCCTCAGCATCCTTGAGCATGCGTGCATTAAACCATATTTTGTCTTTTTCTGATGTAAAACGATCAGCAATGACACGCGTGCACTCATGACACCACAATTTAAGTATATCCGTTACAGTCTGACACTCCTCTGGATGTATCTTCAGTATGCCTTCCCAAATACGCGACAGATCACGCAAATTGAAAACATAATGAAAGTTGGCCGGCGTCGGCAACATTTTGATCTTAACATTTTGCCAGAAAATGCGCGTTAGCGGTACCAAAAGCGGCACTACAGCGACAACTTCCTCAGTAAAACGAGCGGAACAGAAGTAACCTGCACCGATGCTATTGAATATTTGATCCATCGAATTATTACCAGGCAACGTGCAGTTAAAAATGCACAGGTGTCGCTTCAGACGATTCGGTATATCATTGCGTCCACCGCCGGGATGTATCATAGCAGCAAGTAATTGAATGTCCATAATGTAAGAGAAGTCCCCGGGTTTCTCCAGTGAATAGAAGCCTTTCTGTTCAATCATCTGACGTACGATTTCGTTTGTTATTTGATCGCCCCATTCATTGATTATAGGCATGTTTATATCATCAATAAAAATTGTCATGGAACGTTGATTTGGCGGACCGTATGTGGTACCGACACGTTTCTCCACGTACGACTCAATGATGCGCTAAAAAAAAGTTTTGATATACATAAGTAACCTTTCCATGTATTTAATGATAGTACATCGCGTACCTGGTACATATTTGGTGTTGTTGCGGATGAGAAATTGAATGACTTGGAAAGATGCACCTCGGGGTCATAGTTCATCATGTAAGCCTTGATCATTACAGTCTTGGCTGTGCCTTGCTCTCCAATTAGTAGTACTTGCTTCTTTTGTTTGGCGCTGTTGTGCAGCAGAAATGCGGTACGCACATTGTCCACATTTGGCACTAGAATACCGGCAAACTCTGGCACTTCATCCTCAGGATACAAGAACTGCTCAACGCGTGTGTTCCAGTGCTGCCAATTGCCATTCTCATCGACATAATAGTCAAAGATTGTTTCGCCCGGTTGACGTTTGGGCCATCCTGGAAAGTTATATGAAAAATTTAATTTAAAGAAAAATTAAATATTGCAGATACTTACTAAGTTTCGATGGGTGCTTGACTAGAAATTCCTCAAGTTTCTCGCGCTCTGCTAGCTCCAGCACTGCACCAAGCGACCACATCATGGAGAAGAGAAACAGACGCTCCAGACCTTTCTCACTACGGTTTGACATATCCTCCAGAAGACCATCCATTATGTCCAGCATTTGCCTGATATAGATGGCTTCCAAAATACGCATTTTCGCCATGAGCTTTGTTTGCAAAAAGGTGTGCGCATCATCGTAGATAGCACCGTAACAATTACGAAATACTTCCCGTTCCATTTCTTGCTGTCGCTGGACCCATGCCTCCATATAAATGGTCCAGCTCAGCACAGAGGAACTGGTAAAGACCATACCCACACGACTAACAGTCGCGGGAGAAGCATTATCTACATTATCCGGCTCGAATACCAACTTCGAATTATCGGCCATCTTTATACGATCGCCGTTAGCTAATGTAAGCGTTTTATTATCGTCTAACACCGAATTCAAATTCTCAATCCAAACGGCGTCCACTGGGCCGTCCAAGACAATCCAGCAAAAATTCGTTTTAGGAACTTTTAGTGAACGACGCCAAAGGGTCGAGAATATACCATCTGTCCAGTCATTTGTAGCGACATCCAAACGACCAAACATCTGTGGTGCTGTTATGGCCTTTGGATTCATGCGCATCTCCTTGTGCGGTAAGCCCATTTCCGTGAAACAACGCAACATAGCCCAGGTACAGCTGCTCTTTCCGGAACCAGTCGGACCCATCAGCATAAGACCGTGGCGCACCAACGAGGTCTCGTAGAGTTGCACCACTTTCAAATTCCATTCGGGATTATTGACATAGCCGAGTTCCTGACAAACTTTAACTATAGCACGCTGTAGATCCTTGTAGACATTTGTTGTCAGCTTAATGCCCGGGAACATGTCGTCAATCAGCGATAAGAAAAGACCTTCATCCTCATCAATCAGCTTTGAGACATTCATGTCACGCAACACACGCATAACAATAGTCTCCTCCGTATCACTTGGATTGGCACGTTTCTGTGCGCCCAATGTACGCAACACTGAGAGAATATTACGCAGGCCGAAATCGTAATGCACCTGCTTTGAAAGCTGCTCCTCACATAGTTTATATAGCGTGTACATTTTTCGTGAGAGTATGACGTTCTCCTTGAAACCACAACTGGCCATTTTCACACGTATAATAATCTGACGATCGGGCACCATCATAGCTACTGTGCGGAACATAATTTTTAGATTTTCTGGTAGTTCCTGACGACCGGCATAACCTGGATTCATGGTAATGAAAATGCCAAACTCAGGATTTAGCGAGACGATATCACCGTCCAAGAAAACAAAAGTAGCGCGTTTCTCTTTACGTGCGGTCAACACAATGCTAAAAAGAAAATAAAATAGAAGGTTAGTAGGCAAATTGATTCTAAAATGCGTTTACATACTATATCTGCTGCGCAGCCACGGATAACACGGGCAACTCAATACGATTGAACTCGTCGAAACAACCCCATGAGCCTGACTGGGCCAAACCCTTGTAAATACGACCCAAACCACGGAAATCCATCTGATCGGAGCAATTGAACACCACTACTAGTTTTCCAAGCGCCCGACCCATATCCTTGGTGGTCTCCGTCTTGCCAGTGCCGGCGGGCCCAGCAGGTGCGCCGCCCATGCACATGCCAACAGCCTGAGCCAAGGTTATATAGCAACGATCCGTCAGTGGAGTAATAGCCAAACGTTCCGTTACACCAAGATACTCATTCTGATAGATGAAATTCACATCTGTGATGCTCACAATGACGTCATCATTGTCCTCATTGTAGTAAAAACGCGCCTGTTTCTGCCATTCAAAATCACCGGCAGTACGAATGCGCATCGTGCACAAATCATCAAAAATATCGCGCTGGTGGACATGTATGGTGACCATAGTCTCGAAACGTATGCGATCCAGCGAGGTTAAATCTTTTACAGTCAAATCAATGAAATAATTAAGCAGCACCAAAAACTTGTTATTGGTGCGCTTCATGATGGTCTTGTCGGAGCGGCATTTGCGCAATGCAAATTCAGAATCCTTTGTCCAAAGCAATTGCACGCCCACTACGCCCGCCTGACCGCAGAAGGCGGGAAACTCTTCGGCGAAATTAAATTCAGGATCATTCAAACTAACTGCCATGCCGGCAAGCACAGTGCGCATGGTATCTTGCATTTCTTTGAGTAGACGCCCAAGCCAAAGTTCAACGCTGCCAGTGCAGGACACTGGATTCTCTAGCATCACCTTCTCGTGATTCATTGAGTTAAGCGCGACAATAACATCGTTAGTTTTTTCCTGGAAGTCGACGTAAGCCACAGCATCGAAAATACTCAGCAAATGTGGTTGTATTGAGGCTGGGTCGGAGGCTTGCCCAAGAATCTCCAGTAGAACAGGATCCGAGACAAAGAAGAAGCGTGGAAAAAGCAAACGCTTTGATTCCAAATAGCCTAAGTGAATAAGATTTTTAAAATAGATACATATAAAGTAAAATAAATTCTAAAACTCACCAGTCAAAGACTTCTGACACGTCTCCAATTGATCTAGCAACCAAGTTAAACTGACTGCTAGTGTTTCATCGCCTGTGCAGCATTCTACAGCATTGGGTATTTCGCGTGCGCGAAACATAATTTTAACATAATTCTTGTCAATATTCGAGAAACGTTTTGCCTCCATGGGCAACTGTTTGGAGATATCACCACCCACAAATACAGCCTCCAAATAGATCCACAAATTTTGCACCATTAGCCATTTTTCGAGAATTTCACCCGTGTTCACTAATTTCGAAAGCCACAGTTGTATTTCCTTCTTGAATGGTGCATTATAACGGTTCGAAGCAAGTGAATTCATTATCATCAAGCTATCCTCTAGTGAGGCAATAATTTCCAATGTTTCACCACCTTTGAGCACCAATTCGCCACGATTTTTAAATTGACCCAACTGCAAATTGACTGTTGACCAATCGGTAATAACCTGCTTCAGCTTAGCTTCGATATCCAACTCCTTGCTGGCACCAACACAAATGTCCTCAACATCTTCCTTATATTTGAGTATGGGTGCCTCGAGTAACTTGCCGAGCGTAAACTTCGGATTAGTCGGATCGAAATCTGTTTTGAAGAGCGCATTCAAGCGATCCCAATGACGCTCTTTCATGGCCTTATTAGTCATCAGTTCCAGCAATGGACAAGTCTCATTGAAATCGTCGATTTTGGTTTTTAAATCGATAAACGCAGGCCAAGATTGCATGCCTTTGGGCAATTTGCGGCAACGCAGCTGAAAGTCAGCCAATTCAGCGCTGATCTTCTCAATATTAACATCCGCCCAAGGCATTTCATAGTAATCGGAAATAGTTTTCAACACTTGTATGTATAGTGAGTACAAACGATTCAGATAATTAAACTCGCGCTTGCGTTGATTCAAGAGCGGGTATTCAGTTATGGGTAAACCGAATAGCTTCTCGCCGCTACTATACATCTCGAATTTGCGCCAGAGTTCATCAAAACGATTCTGAAATAGAAAGACGCGATCGCTGGCCTCTTTAGCGGAGATGCCCTCAACCATGGGACCGTTGAGCTCAAAGTCACGATTGAACTCATCGAACTCCAGTTGGAAAGTAGCAATACCCTCGTTGAGTTCGCGCAGCAGTGGCTCCTCCATTTCCGAGATGCGATCGGAGACTCTTTTAGCCTGTAGCAACAATGAACGATACGAAATAGGTGCTTATGTATGCGTAATATATAAGAGAGAAAAAAAAAAGAAACTTACGCTTTCCAACATTTTATTGAACATCACTTGCAAACCGTCCACCTTATCATATTCCTCCTGTGGCACAAATATGTTAAATTGCGCAAACAGCGCATATGTGTTGATCATCAGCTGCAGTCGCATATCCATTCTAATGTATAATAGATTAATAAGTACGTTAAATAAGTAAACACAGAAGCCACCTTACTCAATATAATTATCGCGTATTTTCTCCAGCACAACCATAGCCTGACGCACATCATCAAGATCGTTAATGGGCTTATCCAACACCATATTCATCTCCAATATAAAATCGATTATTTCGTCCAATTGCTTTTTGTACTGTAAACTAAGCAGTTGACCGAGCAATACCTTCCACTTTTTGGACTCTTCAACAAGTTTGGTAAATGTTTTACCTGTGCATAGGTGATATATATTATGTACACGCTTTACAAACATTTGCGCTGCAAATAATTACCCATGCGCACTTCAATCGGTCCAATAACTTTTTTCGAATTTGAACTCTCTAGCTCTTCTGTGATAGCATCATATTGTATGAATTTATCACGTATATCCACCGTCAAAGGATTTGTTAGCACGAATGCATTTATGACCTCCTCACGATCCTCAGTCCATAAATATTTGTACTTCTCAAAAATTTCCTTCTGGAAGTCTTCCATATCCTGTTTGTAGACAAGCAAACCGTTGGCCAGATTCTGTACTGCGCGTATTACATCTTTATGCTCGACTACATAGCGGAAGTAGCTACGCTCATGTTTATTTTCGTCTAAAAAGAAACGAAAAGAAAAATGTTTCCATGTCTTTCCGCATAGTTTACAGATTGATGAGGACTTACCTACTGTTACACGTCGATCCTTACGCTCAGCTGTCTTAGCCTGTTTACCCCATGTAGTTACAAAGTAATTAATTTCCGTGCAACAGAGTACCGCTGCATTAAAATCATTCTGCATAACTTCCAAATTGGGCACTACATAACAACCGCTAGTTAAATCTATTTCCAGTTCGGTGTACAAAATCGGCTTCATGGGATTTGTGCGCCAATTGGTTCTGTAAAAAAATATGAAGAAAATTAGTAAAGTCGACCGGTTCTACGACTTTTCTTAAACTCTCACCTTAATATATTTTGTCGCACAAAATCGAGCGAACGTTTGGAGCCTGCAACCAGCGCCAAAATAATCTTTGAATTATAGTATGAGAATAGATCCATGCAATCGTTTCGCAGATGATGCAATTCATATCGTATATTTTCATAATTACGGAACTGCAGCGTACGCAATACATCATCTGGTGCCAAGTAAATGGTGCGATATATCTTATGAAACTGTATCCAATCCCATTTATCAATTGGCATATAGCCTTCTGTACGCCAGTTTGCTTCAGTGATTCTATCCGGCGGCAATTGAAATACACGTCGACCTTTCGAGTCAGTAATATCAAAATCCAGCAGATCAACGAACATATTTATGATATCGATAACAGCACGTTCCATGCATACAGATTTTTTCTCAAGTTTGCGTTCTACAACAGATAAGGATTTAGTTAGACCATTTTTCCATTTCAAAAATTTTCAAACTTACCCAATTCCGAACGCAGTTTGTTGCTTTCCTCGAGAAATTCAAATGATGACATGGGCTCATCTGGTATATAGACATATAGAAAATCTGAGAGACTGTATAATTCCTTGATAATGCGTATTTCTTCGATATTAAGTATTGCTTTAAAGAATGCATTTATTTCGTTTATTTTCTGTAAAGAAAGAAATCAAAAAAAATCGTTAGGTTTGATAAGGAAACTCAGAAAAATGTACGTGCTACTGCCTATATAGCTATGACTATTAGGAAAGAAGGATGCTTTTGCCCAACCGTCGGAAAACTTAGCCTTCACGACACTACCTCCAATAATTCAGAGAGACTAATCGATTTCGCCGCAGATGCTTATATGGATCTGTTCCCTCACATGTCTATAATGCCATTTTTTATTTTTAAGATACATTCTTGAGGCATCATTTCATTTTTAAAAGATTTAATTTCTTGGGCCCAAATAATTCTAAGCACTAGTTGAGTAGTTCTAAGCACTAAGCAGTAGTTGAAGAATAGACGACCGGAGAGACGGGCATATGAATCTAAATTGATATATAGACATAGATATAAAATGTTAAGTCTTCTGCTGGATATTACAATATGGCTATCTGACAAATTTTAATTTAAATTGAAAAATATTTTAAAGAATATGCATTTGTACAAACCGTATCAACTTTCGTTACAAAGTCCTCCAAATTCTCGGATATCCAAGTAACCGTTGAAAGCGCCGGTTTCAGCATTACAGAGATTTCCTGTACACGAAAACGCATTATATTGATATAGACTGCAGTAAGAGAGAGTCGTAATTCATTGAAATGTTGCAGCGCTATTTTTAAAGCTGTTGCGGGATTTAATATACGATCCTTGCAATAGGTAACAACACCTGCCATATTTGGCACCTCTGTGTAATTAGAGACGTGCATATCAGAAACCGAAATCTAACACTGTAAACAGCACATTTACCTAGTTTAAGTTTCCACATCCATTCGGTTTCACTAATTAATTGTAGTATGGCACGATCCAAATTTGTCGAATATATAGCCTCATCTTTGTTGCATGTGACAATCGGCGCATTGAGCAGACAACGTACTTCCTCTACATAATCGAACCAGGCCTTGTGATATGCCATCTCGTAGTGACAAATAATGCCATTCATGTAGTTATAGTAGCGCACAGTACGCTGTGCTTTCTTGTGCGCCAATACACAATGTCGCAGCTTAAGTACTTGCATGGGTTTGTCAATTTTTTTGAAGATTGAGCGTATCCACATAATACGTCCAGCAACTGGTGGCAGATTACGCGGTATGAAGGGATTTCCACGTTCCTCGTTGTAACTAATTAAAATAAGTCAGCAATAATTAAACTATGCATATGCACTTCAGCAAACTTACACATCCTTCAGCAAAAACATTTCTTTTTCCAGCATTTCAGCCACCTCCAGATAACGCCGATCAAGACATAAACACTCCAGATTAAGCGCCTCAAAACGTTTTATTATCAATAATACAGACTCCGCCGTTGGGCATTCGGCAACTTGATGCTTTACAAACTGCTGCATGCCAACTTCAGCCTCTTCCACTTCCTTAACAAATTTATCGAAATCCGTATCGAAAGTTTCTATGCGATAATTAAGTGGATCGTACGGTTTGGCGCTGATAATTTGCCTTGCGCCCTTAATTTGTGAATTAAACTTCTCCAAGCCACTTATCTGTATGCGATCCAATACATCATAGGTAATTTCAGTATTGGCAATCCATTTGATCTTCTCTAAACGTTGCAAAAACTTCTCAAGACAAGTGAATATATAAACCGACGAGACTACCCAGGGTTTCTCATCTGTTGTCTTCATATCCTCTACGGTTTGTAAATATATTGTCTTGTAGTTGTCCATGACTTCTTTGCATTTCTCAATCTTCTCGATTGCCTCTTGTGGTGGTAGATTCCATAGCACAATATGACCGCTATCCGTAATATAATTCTTGCTAGTTATGGTCAGCTGATTAGAGATCTTTACTAGCAAACCAGTCACATTAGTGGGTGTATTGAAGTAGTGCGCCGTCTTAGAAACATTGCGTATGGCTACCATTAAACCGGGCAGACTGCTAATGATTTCGTCCGGTGGCGATCTATATAAATATACAAAAATAATTGTTATAGCATATATTATTGTTAAGTCGAATATGTTATGTACCTGTATAAAGGATCCCAAAATTTCTGCAATGATGATATATAGCGCACATTGTCTTTGGCCTCATTAAGCGCCATGGTGACCATGTTATCAATATCCGACCATTTCTGTACAAACAAAAAATTAAATTTCTTTGAAAACAATTAAAATATTAAGCCACTTACATTGAGCAGTTTTGAAGACCGGGATAAAGTTAGACAATCCTTATGATTGTTAAATGCACGTGAGGTAACAAATTCCGTAATCGATGTGTAGCGCGCCAGCATACGTCGCCAGTTGACCAGCATCTGTAACGGTCCCACATCTGCGGTGTCACGTTGTATCTGTTTGCCTTCGACCAGTATGCTCTGTATCTGACGCAACCATTGCTCAAAATAACGCTCCACCAGGCGTACACGTGAGACAATTTTTGAACTTGCTTCAATTTGCCAGCGCACTAGCAGAAAACCCTTGAATAGCGCATGAGAAACCTCGAAATTAACACGTGTTGAGACTGTTTGTTCCGAGGCCTTCAAAAATGTATTGTACATGTTTAGTATGTGAAAGAATTTGTTTTGCTGATCCTTTTCGGCTAGGCCAAATTCAGTGACCACTTCAATGGATGGCTTCAGAACCATATCCATAAATGTCTTAACAACATTCAGACACTCGTTCTTATTGGTTGCATTCAGCACAAACATAGCCACTTCGTCCGATACGGTACGATTCTCTATAGCTTTGGCATTACTCTGCCTATATACGACCAACCATTTGCCAAAGAGTTCTACATTATCCGCTTTATTCGCAATTGCACGTAGAACATCGACATATTTTTGTTTCTCATTAAAACGTCCCGAATCGACGGGATACCCTTGCTTAGTAGCATAGCTTAACATACAAGCCATTGGACCCTTTTCCTCAAACAATCCATTCAATATGTCACAATAGTCCTGATCGTCTACAATACCGGTAACAACTTCCTCGGTATCAATACTATTGAGATCTGCACAGATTTCCAGTACATAACGTTGATTGGCGCCAAGACTGGATAACCGTTGTTGTCGCTGTTCGCGCAGTAATTGCAGTCGTTTCCGTGTGAGTTCGTCACGCTCCTGGTCAGTCATACTGGGACGACGCGCGGCACGTTTTAGTATGGTGCGCGAAACGCCGAAAAGTTTGCGCAATCGCTTTACATTGCGATCGGGATCACCCATTTTGGTTTAAAAAATATGTATTTATGCAGGAAAACCACAAAACAAAATATAATTAATAATATTCTTTCCTGTGTGTACAGTTCAGTTTAATTAAAAACGAAAACTCTTTAGTAGATTTACATATATGGAAAAGTTAACTTAGCTTTAGCAGAAAGAAAAAATTCTACTCGGAAATAGAAAAAAGTAAGCAAAATACACATTATTTGGAGCATCATGTTGCCACATCCAATTCAATAGTTTCGACCCTGTTTTTCGTCCATCTAATAGACAGGCGCATTATGAGAGTGGTGGACATGGCACACCATTTTCTTTTCTTTCTTCTCGCACGCCGTTGTCGAGCCTTGGACGGTCAGTGACGACTTCATTTACCTTGGATCCGAAATCACCAGCAACAAATTCATCAGCCTGAAGATCAGGCAAAGTATCATTTTGCAAATAGATGCTGTTTTGCGCTGAGAAAAAAAAGTAGAAGTAAAGCCCTCTCTCGGAAGACGAAAAATCAAGATCTATAAGACTCTGATACTTTCGACTACTGTCATATTAGAGTCTGCGACGAGTTTAGGTCTCGTATAAACTGCGCGCTGAATGAGCTATTCGGTGAGGTTCACATAGTCAAGCGTGTAAAATTCCAGCGGCTGCACTGGGCTAGTCAACTCATCGAATGGATAAAAGAGCTCTAGCACGCATGATTAAATGGGAGGGCCCAAATTTGATTGGAGGACGCCGAAATAGAAGACGACCGGGCATACGTTCTAATGACCAGGTATGGACAGATCTCAGCATACTTCGCATTCATGTTTCCTCACTATAAAATATTACTGACTGCCTTGCTGTCGCGTAAATAAAAGCCTTCTAGCCGGTATATCAACAAAAGCGGGCATCTTTAAAAAGAACAGTATGTTGATCATTCATTGTTGATCATTCATTGCAACAATTAGCATGTCCCACATCAGGGTTTCTGTCGTGGCTTTGGTGATGAAGCGAAGATGGAAAGTGAAGTCCGATGTACGGAAAACAAAATCAAACCATTAGGTTTGACTTTTTGTCAAAATCGGAAGGAGCCTAGCCCCAGCCCCATATAGGAGATACACAGAATTTGGCGTATCTTTGCATCTATTTGAGGTAGAGAAGGAAACCATTATAACTTTGGTCAATAACAGGGGAAGCAATGCCCCGGCCATCATATAAGCGATGAATAGAATTCTTTAAATGCAGCTCTTTTTAAGCGAAGTCTTTTGGGCAATTGAAGTTACTTTTTGCAACAACCGGGGTTTTTACATTGGTTCGATTTTAATTTGCTGAATTGTTGTAGGTATTTTACTATGGTAATAATACAATTTTCCTAGAATGTTAAATACCCCTTACGAAAACCTTCCAGTAGTTCACCACCACCGGAAAAATGCATGCTATTTTGCAAGTATATTTATTATCCAGACTAGATTTGTTGTTATCCTCCAATAAACCACAGCTATGAATAGTTTGTTTTTATGCTCAGCACTGGCTGTTTAGCTTTACGGTAATGTGTAGAAATAAATTGCTGTGTTGCTTTACATTGTAAAAAATTATTTAAAGGTCTGAAAAAAGGCAAAGAATGGCGTAGCAATGCAAGCCGGGTCATCTAGTTATCCATATTTTAGAGAGTCTGTAAATAATTGTGTCTAAAGCAATACATTCTTTGCTCACTTATTATTAAAGAAAATACATGTTATTGCTCTGACTACGTTAATCTAATTAAGTTAGACGAATCTACAAAACTTTACCTTTTTATGTAAAGAGTTTAGCAATCCACCCCTGTGGAATCTGTTCGACGAACCCGTTCGACGATGGTGCCGGAAGAACCCATGATGCTCGACAGTGCCGCCACCATCGTCAGACACGAACACCGTCGAGCGCTATGTGTGTGCTCAAATTCTTGCCAACATGTTGCATTGAATTGTAAGATGCAAACTGTGTTACATACTGCATAATCGGATCTTCGAATAAGAAAATTGGAGGGGTATTTCATGTGCGTATTCTTACTTGTTTGTCTTCCAACTGGACAATCAATTTGGAAAATATTTTTATATATGAATTTTTAGCAAGCTAGAGTTAATTTTACATTGAAAAATATGTATGTAATCAAAGTGGAGAGAAATTATTAGCAAAAACTTAGGATAACACTAAGTTGAATATATTTACAATTAATATATTCTAATTTAAAATCTTTATTAATAAAAAATGTTTTACCGTACAATAGTACTTCCTTCCGGGACTTACGGACTGCTGCCGGTGACTGTAAAAGTAGCTTAAGCTGCCTTTTTTCTGTGGCGGGACCTGCTTGTGCCTACGTTGAGTGCGCAAATCAAGCGATACGCCAACGGTTACAATGATTGTTTCAAAACCCACAACAATCACTTGGCGAGTGTGTGACGAGGAATGCTTGCTATACGTGACTGAAATGGCTTCATGGCAGTAAACTGTGTATTTATGTCGATCTGCCAATCCTTAACTCTAACAACTATTAAGATTTAGCTAAAATATTTATTGTTGCAGAGTCTTATATAAGATACGCCCTTAGCGCGTTTAACTAAAAGTACATAAATTAAAATATTAATAAGTTATTAATGCCATACAATAAAAAAAACAATAAACTTATAAATTCATAAATTGCATTGGGTGCCGTTTCTGAAATGCCTGACACAAAGCAAGTACTGCTCAGTTTTCGTAGCTGCAACTGGTACAATAGTCTCCTCCGTAGCGCTGTCCAATATTTTGAATAGAAAAAATAAGATATATAAATATAATAAGCTAAAATAAATCATTTCTCTCACAATATTGCTCACTAATTAAATTTTACATTGAAAGAATTTAATTTTTACTGACTCTATTAAAATTGGCAGTATCCAGTAACTTCAATCTGATAACATAACAAACAGACGCGGAGTTTACTATAAAACAATGGCAACAATATATTTTTACAAATGTTTTATTTTTAATCAAGATTTTTCTTTAGTTTAAAAATTGTTTATGCTAATTTTACAGTGACACTCATTGTTCAACAATTGTTTCTTTTTTTTTAAATTATACTTTTAGAACCGTCTTTGGCACAGGCTAACTTCAAAAAAAAAATTATTCTTAATTCGAATTCATCCAACAAAAATCTGTAAATATATATATGTATATGCGAAGGAACAAAGCACAAAACTTAAATAAAAAATCAATAATTATTAGTAAGAGTATAATACAAATTCCTAGGAAGAAACCAAGCTGAGAAAACAATTACAAATTAGGACACTAGTTAAATGAAAAGCACTTAAAATAATTCTGCGTCGGATTTAAGATGCTGCCAATTGCCGCTGTTGCTGTTTAACCTGTGCCTTAATATATATCAAGAATATCATTTTACATAATGCTATTTTTACAATTTAGCATTTGCTTTTTATTTTTTTGTTTAACATTAAACTTAGCTACACTTTAAATGTTCTTGTTTCTATTTTTGTTTTTGCCTTTTTTCTTTTTTTTTTCTTCTGATAATTTTACATAATAATTTCATATAACAAAGTGCAAAATCTTAATCTTGTGACAATATTATATGCATCGATTATACAGTTAATATATATATATATATATATATATATATATATATATTTTGAAAAATATAACGCTAAAAACTATTTACAATTACGTGTTAAAAATTTCAAATTATATTTTTGTCTTGTTTAACTTGCTGACAATTAGCTACAAATACGCGTTTTGTTTGATTTACAAATTTTATTTCTATCTGACAAAAACTTTCAGTTAATAATATTCAGTTTAAAATATGCTATAATCTCTTTCTTTCTGCGCTTAACTCATTAACAATGCTTTAACTTTGAAGAACTTTAAAACGAAATCTATGCATCTCTATGTATATATATATATTTTTTTTTTAAAAAAAGTCACTGTAAGCTTAATTAATATACGTAATAATGTTTGTTTTACATGCGTTTGAAAATAATTTTCATGGTTATTAAAAAATTCCAACTAAATTATGCTAGGCAAATAGTATTTACAAATTATACAAGGATAAAGTTAAAATTTTTGAGTTTGTTGTGTCTCTGTGTGTGTTTGTGGGTGGGTGGTATTGTATTTTAGCCGGATTATAATAGCCAACAAATATGCCATAGTTATACTGTTTTCTGCATTGTATGAGTGAGCGATAAAGTAGGTGGGTGTGTGGTATATGTTAGTGATAATTAGTAGTCGAGTTAAACTAGTACAACAACACTTAAATCTTAAAAACGAAAAGGAAACTTATGTGTATGCTAAAAGCTGCTACTCGGCTGATGTTGCTCTATAAAATATAATTAAATGAAAATCTCTAGCTAGAACAATATTCAAGACTTCGACTACTACTGCGTTATATTGCTTTGTGCTATCGTTGTTGCTGGTTTTGTTGTATCCACTTCTAAATCATTGTCATCGGCGTTTGTCGCATCAAAGACCTGCGCTGAAATAATGGCTGCTGTTTTTAATACATCACTGGCGGCATCCACTGTTTTTGTTGTTGGTTGTATGATTTCAATGGCTTGTTGCTGCGACGTTGGTTGTTCCAAATCCATATCGACATATTCGACTGCCGTATTTTCATCGATTTCAATTACTATAGACAAACAATTAGCTTAATATTAAAAAAAAAAAAACAGAAAACTTTATATTCGCACTTACCTTCACCAATGTGAGTCTTTGTCGGCGTTGTATTCGTCGCATGCTGCGTGCCACTAATTGCTAGTTGTGCTTTTTTATTATGTTCTTGTACTTGATTTTGTTCAGCACCATTGCTGCTATCACCAACAACAATCTCCTCTTCGATTACATCTTCAAAACTTTCATCTATTATGATATCACTATTACAATCTGAAATTTGTAACGCTTGAGGCTGTTCATGTGTCACTTTTGCTGCCACTTTAGCAGCTTGGTCTAGTTCCATTTCCCAATCAGTGGCGCCAAGCACAAGTACCGACTGCTGTGGTTCCGCTGTGTTGCGCTGCACGCCTCTTGATGCCAACTTCTTAGTTTCCGTTGCCAGCATATTACGCGGCGTATTAAGTATGTTTATTGGTTCTGTTGTTACATTATTACACGATTGCTGTTGTTGCTGCGTTACACTATTTGTTGCAGTATTGGCTTCACTATCAACAGCATCACTGCCATCATCAACAATAAATGGCATATTTATTATATCCACTGGTGTATCTTCAGTAATGAGCTGATTATTGTTAGCGTTGTTTGCTACAGCAACTGTCACTGCTGCTGCCGCATTAGCGTTGGTCTTCGTTGTGGTTGCCACCGACGTTGTCGGCGTCGTCCCCGCTGTTGTGGCTGAAGTTGGTGTTGTTGGTCCTATGACAACTAAATTCGGTGGCGGCTTTGGACTAACAACAGTTTCGGGCGCAAGGACGGGCTGTTTGTTCGCCACAAAACTGCTAAGCGCTCCAGATTTTGTAATTTGGAAGATCATATTCCCTTTACTACCACCAATGGTTAATGTTGTTGGCTTATTTACTGTTGTGCCACTAAGGCCGCCACCAACTATTGCACCACCGCTGCTGCTGCTGTTGTTAGCACTTGAGATCATTGGCCCTGATATGAATTGTACTTTTTGTATAGCAAAGCGTTGTCCAGTTGATGGTGATGTTGGCGTTAAAGCACCTGTTGTTGTTAGTGTTGTTGCTGTTGCGGCACCACTTACTATAGCACTGCCACTTGGTAACATTGCAGCATTGAGTTTTTGCGCAAAGCTGCTTTGTAACTTGGCTTTGGTGGCCTCGCTAAGATTTGTCTGTTGCAAAAAGACTTTACCATTGGGAGATTGACAGAGCTTGACACTGGCACGCAGTGTATTGGTGGGTACATGTTTCAGATTGAATTGTGCTGCTGTAATGGCAGCATTTTGTGGTGACGCTGATGCTAATTTAATATTACTCAGTATTTGTGGCGCACCAGAACCACTGCTGCCACTGCCACTTGGTACATTGGCGCTTACATTGCCGCTACTGTTTGTTGCATTAAAGCTGCTGCAAGCACTGGCAGTTGAAGTGGCAGCTGTCACATTGAGCGTTTTAATTATATTTGTTGGCGCTTTGCGGAAGACTGTTGTCGTTGCTGTTGTATTTGTTTGCGTTAACGGTGTTATGAGCGTATTATTCAGACTGCTGGCCGGTAAATTCTTAATGATGTTCAACGAAACATTACTTGGTGTTGCTCCTGTCGTCAGCATTGTAGGTGTCAGCGGTGTTGCTACACTGGGCAATGCAGTTTGACGCTCCTCGAGTATATACTTTTGCACAGGAGTTGTTGTTATAAAAGATTTATCTTTGAGATTACCAGTATTAATGTTTACGGTTGGCAGCTTCGAGATGTTGCTATTCGTTTGATGTTGCTGCAACGGCTGCGTTTGTTGCGGCTGCTGCTGCTCGAAAGGTAGAACTCGTAAACCACCAGGCAATGATTTGACCGTTTTCCCCCCTGTATTGATTGTAGTACCTTCGATAATTGTCGCCTGATCGAGTATTATTGGCCCACTGTGTGCATTAAACTTCTTCGCTGTTAATTTTGTTCCCGACGGCAGTATGGCCGTTCGTAGTTTTGTGCCCGGCGCAGGTAACTGTGTAACGATTTGCGGTGTCGTTGGCGAGCCAAGATGTGCGGCTGTTGACGTTGCTAATGGCGTTGATGACAATGATGTCGTCGGTGCCGTAGTTTGTCTATCCTCAACAATATACTTTTGCACGGGTGTAGTCGATATGAGTGTTTTTGTTGTTCGCGTGGATCCAGTTAAATCTACGTGCTGTAATGTTGTTGTTTTAAATTTGCCAATTGGCTTTAATTCATCCTCAATAAATTCAATTGGTTGCACATCATTAGGCGCACCATAAATTATACTGCTATTGCCAATATTGTTGGTTTGCGGCGGCGTTGGTGATTGAATTTGCGTTTGTAGCGCTGATTGTTGTTGTTGCTGCTGCTGCAATAATAACTGTTGCTGCTGCTGCAATATTTTTTGTGTTCGTCTGCTGCTTTTGCCACTTGCGGTATTTTGTCGTTTGCTGCTTACATTCGCCGTACTCAACGTAATCAACGTACTCAACGCTGCTTGGGTTGCTGCCGCGGCAGCTTTTTTAGCTGCTATTTTTTGCTTATGTTTCTGATATTGGCTATGGAAGAAACGTTGTTGCTGCAAACGTTTAGTCTCTTCTTTACTCAGACCCAACGGCGCATCTGTATCATTTGCCGTAATATGTTTAGGCGCATTGGCAGCCGCACCGCTATCATGTGTATTCCGTTTCTTGTTGCTGGCATTGTTTTGACCTTCGGGATTGTTGCGTTTTAGATTCTTCTTCGGTTCAGTGGGTATATCAGGCATTTTGAACTGTAAATAATTCAAGCTAATTAGTTATAATTTCCAATTGGAATTCACATTTGACTAAAGAATTGCACAGATTGAGTTTGATTTTACTTAAAAGTTACATATTTAGCCCCTTGCTCGCAAAAGTTTGCAAAGTTTTACTTTTTTCTAGTATCTTGCAGACTGTACTTTCTTCATACTATTCCTGCACGCCCACGTCGATTATATAATTGAAAGCGCACCAGCACAACGACAGACACTAATCATGCATTAAACACTAATACACTTTGTCAACTTACCGGTTCTTCGACAACCAAATGCACATCACGTTCCACCTTCGGCATTGCTAAATAGCATGCTCTTTCTTCTTCTGCCGCTGAAACTGTGTCCTCCGGCAAAAGTAACTTTTCGTTTTCGGCGCGCGCTTTTGCAGCAATATCGTTGGCGATGATGCTCAGCGCTGTCTGCGGATCGACGCGCGGCAGCAACGGATATGCACGACGACCTTCGCGTGCCCACTCTTGCCATGTGTTCGGTCCCGATATACTACAGAAAAGACGTGCAAACGTTGCTATTAATTAATCACACGCGCACAATTTACTCTTTCTCACTATCCAATTGACAACTTACGCTTCAGCAATAGTGCTTAATTGTTCATCATTGGCTACACGACGTGCTTCAGCTCGATGTCGTTCCACGGAGATATGAAACACATTACGCAGTTCCTCAAGCAATTTCACTTTGGGTTCATTGAGTCCGCCTTGCGCGCGAAAAACGCTTACAACATGCGAATATGATTCCAGCTCTGTAAAGAATAAACGTACAACAATCAGTACCATATTGTACGCGAAATCATGCCGTAGCAATTTGCACAATAGCGTCACTTTGGTGGGGACGCGCGCCACCTTGGAAGCTCCTTGATGCTTTAGTTTCAGCGCGATTTACAGCAGCAGAACCTACCGAGTCTACGCAAAAGGCCTCGGCACTCTTCCCGCGTCATTTGAAACGTTTGCGGCCACATGCTTCGCGTTGAACTGCTTCGCATAAACGCAAATCAATCTGCCTTGTCTGTTTCGGTCTATATTTTGGAGTTTTAACTTAAGTTTAAGTTTAACTTAGTGCAAAATTGGTTATTTGGCAGCCATTAAATTTCGATGTTGCCCAATGCGGGGAAGCGATAAATACCAAAGTTTGCTTGAGATGCATTAAAAAATACCACACTCAAGTGAGTGCAGAAATGAAAACTAAAAGCCGTTTATTGTTTTTAAATGAAAGAAAAACATTGCACTTTTATTTTATCTTTAATAAAGACAAGTATTATAGATTTTAGTTTACAAAATTCGAGTACTTTAAGTTTGGTAACAATTTCGCTGTTCGCTGTATTTTAAGAGTTTATGCGTAATTGTGATTTTTTCTTCACGAATTCTTGTAATCAGTCTTTGAGTCATTTGAAAATTTCAATTTCGGAGATAATAATGCTTTGATTTCATCCCGATAACCTTTTATAACATTTTTTGTACTTCATTATTTTTCTTGTCGTTGCAACAATTTATATGTTGGTGGCCAAGTGTGTATCGAATAACTCTGCAAACTTTAGTTTCAGCTGGCTTTTTTTAGTATTCTCATTTGTATTAGATTAATTAATTAAATTAAATATTAATTCATGATCTGTACACTTTTGAATACGATAATCCACATCTTCTAATATCAGTGTTTGTACCGCATCAATGTCATCTGCTGCCACAATTGACTTAAGACAAAGTTCACGAAAATCATCGTTAATTGAAAATTTAGCATTCCACTCTACACCTTCAAAAATTGCAAAAAAAAATTGCTTAAGTTAATTTAATAAATGTTTTTTCTTTGCTGAAACAACATTTAACTTACTGACAAAAAGTTTTATATTAGGTTATGATTAAAAATCAAACTGTCGACTGACAATTACCAACAAGTCTCAGGGTTACCAAGTCTTACAATAAATGAAAAGTGTCTCAGGCATAATGATAAAACAAAAAAATAGATGCAATTACCTTTAAAAACTTTCGAATAGGTTTCTCCGCAAAGTATAACCAATCAATATCAACTTGATTGTGAGTGATTATTCGATAACATGTTGCACATTGCAATAATCCAGCATTTGATATAAAATACGGTCAACACATTTTGAGAGTATGCAAACGCTTGCTGCAGCTTGGTTTTATCTTATGATACACGACAAGATGGTATAGACAAACATCTAGCCTGTGTTGTTGGTTTAAGACTTCCAAACGAATAGATCAAATATTCCGTGAACTTGGCGTACACAAAAACTGACAGAAGGTCACAGCTAGAACGACTTTCCTTGTCGCACTTTCGCATATGTTTATATTAGAAGGCGTAGAAAAATACGTTCTTTTTAAGTATCTATTTTTCAGCGAGTATACCAAAGTTTTTAAGAATTATTTATATTTTTTCTTTATATTATTTTAATTTATTAGGGCTGGATGATTAATTATTTACCATTGCTAACATCTTTCTGTATCCCTGTACTATTTCATGGTATTTTTTCGTTTTTAAATATTCACACGTTCACACTGCACATTCGGCACTTATCTATAAAAAAGTACAAAACAAAAAAGTTGTACATATTTTGTATTTCAAACGAGATTTTGGTTGCAAGCCAACTAATCTCACATGTTTCGATATGTTTCGCACAGCGCGTAGCAAATTCGATGCAACCGACGTGGCACGTAAGCTGAAGCGCATCGCTGAGGGTACACTTCTCTCATACCGGCGATTGTTTCTGCTGATGATCTGTGTTTGTGTTTTCTTCTATATGCTACCACCTATCTTCCGTTATCTTTTTCTGAATACGCCGGAAAAAAATGGTAAATTATGAGAGTTAAAATCACAATAAACACATCTTCAGTGTATACCAATTACTTACCTTACAGCAGATCCACTGTTGCAGTGCATGGATGATCGACTAACTCCGTATTTTCATCAGAGTTATGAATACGATGCAAATATACGTCACGTGTCGCCGTTGCCGGGTGAACACAATTATTTGCCGTACATTGGTAATGGTTTTATTGGACTGGAAATAGCGCACGACGCTTTATTAAATATTAAATCGGGCCGTGCCATGCAGTTACCAGTTAAGTTTCATCCAATTGTCTCTGTGGCGCAAAATAATGGCGGTGGCAAAGAAGCAACCGTAGCTGAGTATCCAAAGGGTATGGTGCATAGATTTCAATGTTTCTCGGATTACTTTGTATCGTATACTTACTATGCGCATCGCACACAACCGAGTATCCTAATGCAGGAAATTAAGCTAACAAATACACGCAATAGTCTGATTGAGGTGGAGTTAATATTGCCGCGCGTACGTATTGCCGGAGTTTCAACACGACGCATTCAACTCAATGAGCCCGTACAAACCGGTGCTTTCACCTATAAAGAACTCGAAGTGACCACTGGAACTGTGCTACCCAAACCAGAGGATACAAGTCAAACTATAGTAATAAGTATAGTCAAGCCACAATTTCAACGCAAACTACAACTAAGGAAACGTGGCAGTGTACTCATTGTCTATCCAATTGCTATACACTATTCGAAACCTGTTGCGAATACGGAGCAACAATTGTACGAAACCAAAGAAGATACTGAACTAAAAGCAACACAAGCCATGACCAAAGTACTACAGCGTCTAGCGCTGAAATCAGATCCTTTATTAAGTCTGAACGCCTATCGTCAAGAGCATATAAACGTTTGGAATGATATTTGGGCTACAGGCTTTACGATAAGCACTTCTAAGGCGGAGAACAGTTTAAATGGTGATCATATTAATGCTACGATTTATGCGGTGCTTTCGCAAGTGCGCAGCTATGAGTTTGAAGAACAAGCGCCGCATATGCCCAACAATATACGTGATGAGATTGCTAAAGCGTTAACATATTCAGAAGGTTGTTACGATACCTATCATACGCTACAGGCGGAGAATCTGTGGCGCAGCATGGAAACACTAGAGCAGCTAAACGTAGTAGTGTCATCGTGGCTGCTAACTCTAGAAAAGCAGGTACGTAAAGCATTAAACGCATTAATTAAACTTGTAAAGTTTATCTTATCTGTTTTTTCATTAATTAAAACCACAAGGGCTGTCACAATCTGCTGCGTGCAGGCGCTTCCGGCGTCATACAAGCTATGGTGCTAAGTTTTGGTAGTTTTCGATTTAGCAATCAACATCTGGAATGCAATATGCATCCAAAGTTTCTGCATCGTGATTTTCATTTTAGACGTTTAAACTATGGCAATAAAACGCATGTAAATATAACAATAACCGTTATGGATGACAACAAAGCAGTGATCAATGTAGCGCTAGATCGCTCGGATCGCAGTTATTACGCCTGCGATGGTGGTTGTCTCGATGATCCGGTATTGCTAACACAAAGTCGTCGGCAGTTTCCAGTGAAATTAACAGAGCCACTGACTGCAATTTTGTATATAACCGAGGATAAACAGCATATGGAGGAGCTGCATCAAGCTATACACGTGAAGGAGGTAGTGGAAGGTTTGTACTATTTGTGTTGTTTCTTATATACAAGTTATTGAACATATTTATTTTATTTATTTTTAACAATTTAGCACCGGCGCACGAGCAGCATGTTATTGCGCTGCATAAACATGGCCATCAACTGGGTGGCTTACCTGCGCTCTTTTGGGTCTCAGTCTGTGCAATAATCATAGTATTTCATGTATTCCTTTGCAAGCTCATTATCAAGGAATACTGTGAGCCATCTGATAAGTTAAGATATCGCTATAACAAGCCGTGATTCTAGTTTTGTATATAAATACATAAATGTATGCAATATGCTAACACACAATCCTTTCCCCAAGTGTGTAGTAAAAAATTAAACTAATATAGTTCTAGTTTAGAGGTTTTGTTAAAAGTGTATTTCGTTTTTTTTATTCCATTTCTTTTTGTTTTAGCGAAAAATATAAAGGCATGCTCCATTTCATACGTATTTAATACATAGTAGCTATGTATCATATATATATATAATGTACGATATTAAATCGCTGATAAATTCATGTATCATGTATAACAATTGCAACAACTAAATGCATTGAGTGCGAATTTTATAAAGTGCTCGAAAAATGTCGTTTTGTTTGATTTTGAATCTATACAGATTTTAAGGTACTACTTTTTAAATTTATATAGCTTTTTTTTTGCTTTTGCTTATGTAACATGGCTAGTTTGTTTACTTGGATACTGCGTGTACGCTCTCCGCCAGATATTTAACATTCTTGCTAGTAATGCCGGCCATCGAAATACGTCCATCTTTGGTAAGGAAAATGCTGTATTCCTTGGTCAACTTTTCGACCTCTTCCGGCTTTAGGCCGGTGTAGCAGAACATGCCAATTTGATTGGTAATGTGATCCCAGTTACGCGTAGAACCCACTTGTTTCAAATTATCCTTCAGCTGCTGACGCATTTCAATGATGCGATCGGCCATCAACTTGACATCAGCAAGCCATTGTTTGCGCAGATCTTCATTATTGAGAATCTCGCCAGCAATACGTGCGCCGTGCAAAGGCGGATTAGAGTAGAGCGCACGAATAAGTATTTTAATTTGTGAAAGACAACGATCGGCCTCATCTTTGCTTGAACCAATTAAACTGAATGCCCCGGCACGTTGTCCGTACAGACCCATATTCTTGGCAAAACTCTGTGAAAGCAAAAAGTTATGTCCATCTTCCTCGAAAATACGCACAGCCTGTGCATCTTTATCGACATCGCCGGATGCAAAGCCCTGATAGGCCATATCGAAGAATGGGTACAGCTTGCGTTCTTTAACTAACTTTGATATCTCACGCCATTGTTCGGCAGTAGGATCAACGCCAGTAGGATTGTGCGCACAGGCGTGCAACAGTACTATAGAACCCTCGGGTGTTTTCTATAAATGGGTAAAAAAAAAATTTTAGACGCTTTTTTTATAAGACTTAAATTTCATACAACTTACACACAGATCCTCCAACATGCCAGCAAAATCCAAATTACATTCCTTGGGATTATAGTAACGATATTTCTTCACTGCCAAACCAGCATGCTCGAAAATCGGTATGTGGTTGCCCCAGGTTGGTGTGGGCACATAAACTTCACGGTTCTTCTTCCACCATTTATTCAAAAACGCAGCGCCAATACGCAGCGCACCAGTACCACTGATTGATTGAGTTGAGGCGTTGCGTTTTTCGCCTAGTGCGCAGGAATCGCTACCTAGCGCCAATTCAATAGCTTTGCTGGTAAACGAGGGAACTCCAGTAATCGGTGCGTATTCATGATCAATTTTGCGTTCATGCAGACGTGATTCAGCCTGTAAGTTAAAATTTTTTTTTAATAAATTTAAAACAGCTGAGTTATTTTTTATGTCTAGCTTACCTCCCGCACACTTGGCAGTACAAAGGGTTTGTTATCATCATCACGATAGGCACCCACACCTAAATTGATCTTCTTTGGGTTTGTCTCTTTTTTAAATGCTTCCGAAATGCCAAGAATGGCATCGGGTGGACCCATTTTTACATCGGCGAACCATGATGATCTAAAAATTGAAAAATCATTTATATGATATATTTTTTTAAGAAATTAAAACAAATCTCTGTGCATAATATACACCCACAGCAACTTCTTATCTATACAACTGCCAAATGATACTTAAGTCCATAAAAGCAATTGACCTAATCAAGCTTAATAGACTTTTATTTTTTTATCATCGACTACAATTCATTAACAATTTGAATTGTTCAGTTCTTATAAGCTTATCGACTTGATACTTGAGATTTTGACTACTCAATTGAATTTCGGCAATTGGCTTTTTTTATCTCCTAGTTCACACTATTACGGTTAAAGTCTATTTTCCGGTTTAAACCAAAACATAGTGCAGTTCAGTTCAAAGTCAATTAGCGCCTATATACTATATTATTATCTGAAAAGCAATTATTTGAGACAAATATTTTTTAAATTTATTACGAAAAAGCAACAATAAAATAAGCTCATTGCATTCTTATGCGTCAGTAAAAAAAAAACACCAGTGATCTATATCTGTTCAATCATTACTCTGACGTAATACGATCATATGTACATACTTTTAGATTATAGACTGCCTGCTGTTTTTTTTTTTTATTATATGAATCCAATAATATTTTTCCTTGTTGAAATCAATAATAATATTTTCGTAAGCTTATTGCCATCAAAAACAGGTTAAATTTTTTGAAAAAAAAAAAAAATTGTGTGTGAGACATGAGATAACAAAAAAGTCATCGCTGAGCATTGATACATATATAAGCAAGAAGTCACAAATAGATAGTCTAGCTAGTTAATATATGCATATTCAAACAATGTCGAGAAGAAATATCATTTCACGCGAGCTACGCGTGATACAGCGGCGTGTGCGAAAGTATTCAACTGTAGGGGGTTTGCGAGCGATAAGAATTTTAAGTACGGAGATAATACAAGTGATGGGATTAAAAATCATTTGTTTAGTTTGAAGAATAGAATTATATTGTATTAACTTAAATTGTGCTAATTACAAAGTCCCAAAGAGAAAAATTTGATGTTCGTCACATGCTATGGATTGGGTTTGTTGAATATGAATGCATGGTCGTGGTGGAAGGGATGCCTTTATGTATGTACAGAGGCTGTAAATCTTAAGAGAAACTGAAGAAATTTATTTTCTTATAATCTTGAGATCATATATGTAAATAGATCTAATTGGGTGAATATGCTGGAGCTTGAATATGACCTTGTCTGATTTACATAAACTTTTTTCGACAAAGATACCTAATATAGTCTCTCCATATAGAGTCAAGACGAATTTCTGAACATGGATTTGAACTTAGCGACGCATTATCCATGAGTATTAGCTACTCTGAATCTCTTTATTCGGCGATATTGTATTGATATCTATCTATAAAGCTTTCCCTCACCTTATAGTACTGGGAGCAGCGAAACTGTGTTTTTATAGTCAATGAATCCGTAACAAGATAGAGCGCTGCAGTCGAGTGTAGTCGACTTTCAAATAACAACTTAAACCTGAAACCTATATGGAATATTTTATTAGGATTAACGTAAGATACACCAAATTTCAAGTTCATACAGACAGTCAGATATAATTTAATATTTCGAATAGAATGGATATACTTTATAGGGTCTGTCACGCTGACCTCTGCTTCTTTACATGCCTTTGCAAAAATATTTAGCCTATCCTAATTGAAACTCAATTCCACCATACCACATTTGTAGTTGATATAAACTGCAATGAAGTGTACGCGGCTTGTTAATATGGAGACTCTAATTGATTGAGTTAAAAATAAATATATCAATAGCAAAAAAAAATAAAAAATTGATGGCTAAATCGACTATTCTAGACATTATTATCAATTATTACAGCTTAAGGGATCTACGACAACTACTTTTTATGCGCTATAAACATATCGAAAAACTTTGTATGACTTTTCTTATGAACTCTGCGAATATTCGAAGAATATAATGCCATAAATGTACCTAAAAAAAGATGCGAGTGTAAGATGAACGACTGCATAAGTATATTTTGAGACAGTTCAGCACAAGAACTTTGACCTACAATTTATTCTATGAATATTCTTTGATCACACCTTATGTATGTGCAAGAAGGTCATTATAGAGTTTAGTCATATACCCTACAGCCAAACAAAAGCTATATCCGGTCAACGTAAAACAAATAAAAAAAAGAAGAAGCTGTCTTTCAAAAAATAATTTACAGATTTGTGGTACTACAACGGGACTCTTTGGACATATGATGGTGTCTTAAGCCAAGCTCGACCTAATCTGGATTACACAAAATGTATCGATGTAAAACAAATTATAATTTAATATTTTAATGGGAAAAGTTAATTTTAAAATAAAATAGCATTTCAACTCCAACTTAACTCCACACACTATTGGCTATAATAAAACTGATTTCCATAGAAAAAATCTTTAAATGGATGACTTCTATTATTGAGCGTAGCGTATTGCGAGCTTTTGCAGAGCGATATCGAGAGAAACGGGGAGATGCCTTTTCAGACGCAAGACAAAGGAACAAAAAAGATGTGAGTTTGAAGATGTTGAGAGGTTATCTGACAGAAATGAAGCTCGAAAGTTTTTTCAAAAGGTCAAGCAACTGACCGAAGGTTTTAAGCTCGGAGTAACCTGTAAAGACGAAAGCGGGAATCTGGTACCAGGTGCACAGGAATCACTGCGCACAATACCGCCGATAAAGAAATGACACCGGAATCACCGGTTAATGATGACACTATTGTAGAGCTAACGGACTAAAAAGACGTCGGTTCGGTAATTAAACAAAAAAAAAAACGATGCGGCCAATTGCGCTATTCAAGACCGGCGGTGAAGAATTGGTAAGGAGTATGCACCAACTTTTATGCAAGATATGATCCCATGAACGTTCATATACCCATTGAATGGAATCTGTGTTCTTTGTGCTATTTTTAAGAAAGGAAACCCCGTTGTTTGCGCGAACTACGGCAGAATAAGTCTCATTTTGGGGTTTTGGCTCAAATTTGATTGGTTGATGTTGAAATAGAGGACGACCGTGAACGCGTTAGAATGACCATGTATGGAGACATCTCAGCGTACTTCTCATTCAAAACGACTGGCGCACAAGACTACATCAACCGATGCGCCTTCCTGAATGCGGACATGATCGATCAACGATTAAAGACCATCTAAGTAGGTAATGTTTGGTGTCAACTCCACACTGCGATTAAAGTTCTTATTGGTTATAAATAAAAAAAAATATTATTTTTTGTAAACAATTTTAGTGTTTTTTCTTTAAAAGGCAGTTTCTAACGATGCTATGTGGGAAGAGTAAAAAAGTTTTCTTGATACAGAGGTTTACATTCTCAGAAGCAGAAAATGCGTTGAAAATAAATGCTTTCTAGAAAAAAGCTTTACGCTGCATCCATCACTAATAGATGTGAATGGTACTAAAAAGTCCGAACTTGCACAAAGAAATCAACGTGACAACCTTTGTGAATGAGATCTATTATGTCACTCAAAAGCAACTTAGCTAGGACCTTGGGCTATGATGTCGGAATTTCCATAGAACGATGAATTGATGACCTTGATCGAGTTTAGCAATGATGTTTCTGCTTGCGAATTCATCACAAGACAGTACTTTACTTAGAAAACAATTATTTTAAGATTATATTTGTGCCTTTAAATATAATAACACGCATCCTTAAAGATGGGTTTGCACCTTCATTAAATACTACTAATCTCAAGAAGGAATATGAGAGATTTCATATTCATGCTTAAAACTTTTATCTGTTATATAAATATCTAGACAGGCGGACATGCGTATATCGACTCGAATTTTTGTATAGAGGTTACCCCTTTTCTTGGCCCGAATTGGATCTTTATGAAATATTTTAATAGGATTTATGTACATAAAATTCTACTGAATTTTTTGTTAATTTAATTTTTCATACAATAACCCAGAACGGCGGTTAGTGATTGAATATAGACCTATGTTATATGGAACATTTTATAATGATGTAACACAGAATAGATAAGATTTCTAGCGGAATTTACAATGATATAATTCATAAAAAATGCATACCCTGTAGTTACAGGCATATAAAAAAATAATTTCATAGTGTGAACAGACGGAAGAATTAAAAAGATATGGTAAACATTTAATTATATAAATTTTTTAGGCTAAGCACTGACAGATCTTCCTAAGTTCATTTAAATCGATTCAGAAAAAAAATACAGAATATACATACATATATTTTTTTCTTTCAAACAATCCAAACTACCATAGTATGTATGAACTTTCATCCCTCTTATCTGCGCCACTGCTGTGCTATCTTATTTTTAAACCAAAAACAAATCTCAATGAGCCAGCAAAAAATTATAAAAATAAACATTGATTTCTAAACGCACAAAGTAAAACGAGAGAACAAAAAGAAAATCACGAGATAAATGAGCAAAAACAATGAATGAGAAAATCTACACCGACTACAAGTGTTTTTTAATTTTGCACAATTAGTAAGAATAATAAAATAAATACATATGTTCTCAAAACGCTCATATTTCGCGCACAGTCGACATTGAAAACACGTTGACATAATTAAAGAGAAAAAAAAAAACGCTGCCAGTTTTTTACCGGAGCGTTTTCATTGCCGGTCGCGCAATATATACATATGTACGTACATATATAAGAAAAATGAGTTTAGTACACAAATTTTTTTTGTGTACGTCAAACAATTTCTTTTTGTAGATAATTTTTTTTTAGTTTTTTTTTTGGTTTGGTTAGATTGCATGCCATGTCTGCGTGTAGGTCTCCAAATGACCTTGACTAATGACAAACTGACAAGAGCAATAAAAAACAACAAAAACAAAAGCAATGTAACTGCATGGAAACTGCAATTAGCAGAGAAGTGTAAAACGTGTTACATTGAATTGAGAAACAAATTATAATTTTTGCAGTTTTGTATCTTATTCTATATGACCTGTCTTTCTACTTAGCTACTTACTGCGTTCGTTGTTGTAGACGATTCACTGTAGTCAATCCGCGCGTGCAAATGTTTGCCATTTTTCTGATTTATTGTTTTTGATATTGCTTTACAGGTTGCACTAAGAACTTATGCGCACGGCAGCCGCTTAATAAAATACCGCGAAAACTTCTAACGCGGACCAAATGCAGGCGAATACTTGCCAAAGTTTTGGCGTCAAAGCCACGCAAAAGCTTATAGCGGAGCGAAATGTATAACCGTATGAGATAAGTTTAGATCGTTAATACAAAAAAGCTCAATGTTGCAACGGTTTTTTTTTTTGGTTTTTTAAAAATTCATTGTGCTATTTAAACAAATAATTTTTATTTACTATGAATTTGTGTAAGTTCTACGAAATAATAAATTTTTTTTATGTATTTCGTTTGAATTTTTGATCGAATGTACATAGATGCAGAAATTATAAAAGAAACTTAATTATTAACTTGACAAGAAATTATTTCATAAAACCTTACCGACTTGCATGCAATCAAAAAATAATTACAACAATAAGGTCGCTAAAACAACACAAATTAATTTAATTAAAAGTTCTATAATCTATCAAAAAAAAAAAAAAAATCCATTTTAAGATATATTGATCCGTTTTCGCATGGTTTTCTATGGTGTGTTCCAAAGTGTCAAATTATACTCAGTAGCACCTACAAGCTTCCTCCCCCAAACTATCAGATATAATTGCACCACATTTCATGTATTGCAGTAGAGAATTCAAAACATTTCATCGTTTTAGATTGGTGATGACCGTCCAGATCGAGTGTTATTTTTTTCATCCATCTTTTTTTAGTAAATATTTTATAGAGTTGTATGCATTATTTGATCCAAAGTTGTTCGACAGTATACGTCATCAAGCATGGTGATGTGTTCTTAAAACTAAAGATCACTTCATTTAGCTCAAATCTTTTAAGTTTTCTTTATGATTTGCATTTTTTTTATACAAATGAAAAATACTGGCTTGACAGACTTGGTCAGTTATGTTCAGTCACCTCCATCACTGCCCAAGTAATTACGGCGCATATAGAAGATCTGAAGACCACGAAGGAGAGGATGGGCTTAATAAAATCACACTCAAGATTTTGCCGTCCAAAGCTGTTTTCTTTCTATTCCTCAGCTTTAACGGAGTGTCTGTAGAATTCACAAGGGCAGAAAAAGCCCATCGTCTTTGGAATCATAACATAACACCGCAACAAAGCTCTTCAAAAGGTGCCTCCTAACAAGAATACTTGACATCGAGAATGTAAAGAGAAAGATATCACCCTTCCAGTTTGGATTCCGTAAGTCCCATGGGACGCTAGAACAGCTGAATAAGTTAGTAAACATTATCATAGACGTATATAAAGTCAAAGAGTACGTGGTGGTTGATATAAGACCTCCTATTTAAACTGAAGGGTACGCTGCCAGGACTTCCTCCGTTATTCTGGATGGGAGGGAGTCATCAGCCAGGGAAATCAATGCTGGTATGCCACATGACAGCATACTGAATCCATCGCTTTACTCACTGTTCACCAGCGATATGCACACAGGCTCTTCGATTCCTATAGATGACCCGGATAATCAAATTATCACTACATTTGCTGACGATACAGCCATCATGGTCTGTGGTAAATGTGTTAACATTTCTACCGATGTACTCCAACTATATGTCGCGAGTGTGGACAATGGACAGAAAGCTTGAAGATCAGAATAAACTTTGACAAAAACAAACTATCTTTGTAGAACGAAGTGAATGTGTACGGCATTGCTGCTAGGACTCGTCCTGCAAAGATCAGAGCTCTCCAAGCAAAAGTCCTCCGAAACTTCTCGGGCGCCGCTTGGTATATGAAAACAGCGAATCTTGAGATAGGCGCACTTAGAGCATATATACCACCATCCATATATACCAAACCAGGCCCCTACTTAAGAGACGCAGGTAGGCAGGAGTCATTATGACAAGACGGCCCCGGAGAACACATCTTACTAATCTGACCTAAAGAACATTATAAATCTCAACTTGCCAAATTGTAATGTAACATCAAACCTAGCCTGTCTAGTTTAACTTGTTAAAATAATTGTTAAAATAAATTTAATTTAAGTTTTAGATGTGCACCATGTGTTCAGCAACAGAAAGTCGCCTTCCATGACTGTTTTAAGCTTTTCTTGGTCGACGGGTCCCCAACAGGCGGCTGTGAGCGCAATTTCACATCAAGCTTCCGAAGAAACTTTGCCTGCATTTGGGCGGTATCCACAGCCATCACGCTACTACCTAAAGCTGAGATCAATCAGCTGACCCAGCAGGAAGGCCTAAAATCACACGTCGCGCCTGTGTATGTCACTGTTGCACATTTACAGAGGTTTATATCAATATTTCACCTTTTAGCCCATAGGCCGAATTTGTAGAGGTATAGCCAAGGGTATTGATTGGTTGGTATGAGTCAACGACTAAATGTGGTTCCCAGTCTTATGAACAGTTACAATTTGAGCCTTTTTCCCAGTTTTGGGAAGTCTCATTGCCGTGTTGGAAAGAAATACCAGAAAGAGTACCGCTTTGACAGATTTCAGTGTCCTGATGCCTTTCGATTCTTCAGCTCTTTGATATGGAACTGGATATCTTCGAGAGTGATAGGAGTGGTTAGGAGGACTAGCTGGCCAGAGTTGTCCAGTACCCTTTGTACTCGTCTCCTGCGACTACCGAAGTTGGATGTCAAAAGTTTGGAAGCTATATTCGGTTAAAAAAGTATACGTACTCGTATATTAAAGTTTGAATTATATGTAGTGACGGACTTTTTTTAGTCCTATGTTAGTGGATCTAGACGTGTTCGTTTCTCCGCCTTCAATCCATTGACCTCAGAAACTATAAAATTTAATTAAATTATATTTGTATAAAGTTATCACAACTTCCATTAAATTTTAAATACAACATATTTTAATTTAAATTGGAATTAACTCGATTAACACAGAAAAGATATACCTACCTCTACGATCAGATTATTTCGAACAGAGATTCAAGCTTGTTTTTCAGGTCTTGGTACTCTTTGTACTGAACCATTTTAACAAGACAGTTAGTCAGGGCCTATGATGCCTCCTTTAATGTGTTACAAAGATTTAGTCGAACTTGTAATATCATTTCAGACTATGTATGAATGGCATCAACAATTTCTCTAGGGCGAACAAAATTTATTGATGTTGTTAGTTTTGCTCGCAACACCAAAACTGATTTACCTTACGTAAGGGGTTTCCTCATACAATTCTCTCCAATCTTTTTGAGTAATTGTATGAAAAATGTTTACTCAGCTAGAAACGTCAAATTGTGTGTATCTCTCATGATTCCTAAAAAAATATTCCATATAGATCACTATTGTACCAGTAGATGGGGTTACCCTCACACAAATCATTCTATTTTTGTAATTAGTGAAATTTCCATCCATTTTGTCATTTCAAACTATTGTCCGCATTGATATGCGGTGCACACTAGAAAAAATAAATCTAAAAAAAACGTCTCTTAGGTTCCACCGAGATTTGAACTCGGATCGCAGGATTCAGAGTCCTGAGTGCTAACCATTACACCATGGAACCGTTTAATCACACAGCGGCTAAAAGAAACTCATAAACTGTTTTCTCCAGTTCGAAACAATCGATTTATTTTTTGGCACATCATCAAAATTTTCATAAAAAATCTTTTTAGCTGACTCATTTAGCATATTGTATTGAAATTTGTATCTACAAAACTCAATTAAAAGTGACAGCAAACTTCACGAGAATTATTAATAAATCAGCTTCTTTCTATATATCTGACGTGAAGATACAATATTGCAAGACAAGTTATAACATAAAATATATCAAATAAATTTCTATATGTTTTTTTAAACATTGCGATCCGAGCTATGAAGTTTGTTGATAAACTTGTAACAGTGCGACACATATTTAGTCTAATTCCGTGAGTTTAGTCTGCTCTACTCAGAGGAACTTTCTCCCAGATAAACAATAAGACGAATGGACGCACATATCTGAGGCATCCGAAAAGCCAATAAAAGGTCAAAACTGCAATGTATAAATAAAATATAAACTGATTAATAGGACTCAGCAGTATTTCACAAAAGCAGTTGATCATATAAGTCTCCACAATCTGATTTATTGTTTTCCAACTTAGAGGAACAGAAATGTTATAATATTAGTATTGCTTTGGGTCCTTTTTTAATTATGATGGTAAATTAATATATTAAATTTGGAGCTCAATTTCCCTACTTGAACCCTAAGGAATTATTGAGGGAACTTAACTATTAACATTAGAAAATCTTGTTTACAGGATGCTAAAAGTTTATTGTATTTGAAAGGACAGGATAGGTTAATCAAGCTATTTGACAAAAGTTGACTTCACTCAGAATCCAGTTGGTCTAATGCGATGCACAAGCATCTTGATGGTAGTTTTTTTATTAAACGGTTGCTAACTCACTTGGTTTTCTCAATCTGCGGTTTTGAAACCCTTCGTTTACCAGTCTTTCTAGATTTTCAAAAATGGGTTTCCGAAAAGTCACCTTCTATGTGAATATTTCGCATCTTCTCTTCAACACCAAAGCTGCAAAAGAAGTCCATCTAGGGGACATAAATCCTTTTTTGAAACATCTATCGCATATTGCAGCGTTTCTTTTAAATAGCCCATTATATAGCTTTTATATATAAAACAAAAACTCTTGACCGCTTCCCGACTTTCTAGAGATATGTATATCCGAATGAAGCATTGCCATTGAATTTAAAATCTCAAACGATTTATAATACACAAGTGCCGGTCACAAGTGACCTTCTTACTCTTAGCTTTAGCATATGAAATACAAACTTAACCATGTTGTTGCCCAAAGGATATCGCCCGTAAAATGAAGAAAGTTACTCTTACTAACCACATCAATTCCCAACACACTGACTTCAACTACTTTGCAACGCAAGTCTTTTGTGAACTTGTCGAAAAAGAAAGAAAGAGAAAAAACTGAAAAATGTGTGCATAAAATTTCAATTTGTAGCTCATTTCACATGCATATAAGTTGCATACGGGTTTGTTTTATGCCGCAAATTTCTAGCTTGTTGGTTAGCTGCCTGGTTGCGGAAAATAAACAAGATTTCGGCTTTATACCTGTATGTTATAGGATGCATGCTTCAGCGTTTGGGGAATAATTGAAATTACATAAAACAAACCGCAAAAGTGAATATACAGAAATATTTAGTAGCTTAAAGTTGCTTAAAGTGTCACACATGTCAGTGAGAAACAAAAGCCAAACAAAAATGTTATAAAGAAAATAAAATAAATTTTGTACATGAAAATGCAACGACATAAAAGCAGAAACAACTTTATAAGAATTGTGGAGATGCATATATGCACTAACTGAGTGTCTGGCTGACTTACAAAATTGTATGTGAGTAAACTGTAGCAGATAAATCGGTTTAAAAATGGAGAGCAAAATAAAATTGTAACAATGAAGTAAAAAATTATGAGAGTTCAATTTAAGGGGTTAAGGATGCGTAACTATATATGTATGTTTTTCGGAAGTTAGCTGAATCCTTCTTATCTCTATTAGATATTTTTTGTCTATACTAGATATTTTTATTTGTTGCTCTTCTAGATCTGTGATATATTATTAAAATGCATTATTTTTAAGCATTCTATTTTTGTCAAGATAAAGCATAGCTTCCATAAAACCATCTTGCAATGTATATTCGTTCTCTCATCACTCTAGGACCAAACACCAGCGTACAATGGTATACAACAGAAATAGCTCTATGTTACTCAACATAGGCCTGGTGAAGTGATATAAGAATGCTATACACTTTATCCATCATGAAACACGAATGAATCATCGTTATTTCTTCATCGTCAATTGACTCGTCAATAATACAATCCATAACTGAACTGCAAACTCCGCTACTCATTTAAAACTTCTTGAACGACACAGGTAAAACTTTGTGAACATCGTTACGAATCGTTGTTCCTTTAAGAACACTCTTTATGCTACCATAGACTTACAATCTTTCGTCCGCTGACTTTTATCATTAGCAACCACACCAACACTAAAGCGTCGAAAAATACTGATGCAGCTGATAGCGAAGACCAACCAGTCACAGAATTACTCTGTTAGAAGTCGCTAGCCTACTATTCTCCAGACTATAACTCATAGCCATCTCTTCCGTAGTTGGACATGTCTGTGTACACACTACACGGTTCGCTACCTTCTAGCATTTGTATAATCTCTATATATTCTTTTACAGTACGGCTAAATGGTATAGAAACATGGGCCATAAGCAATTGATAAAAGTACCGTGAGTAGAGGGTAGCTGCGTTCCAAGTTATTTATTTTAAATAATACAAATTTTTTTACAATCATAAATAATCAAGACAATGTTGTAAATCCGTAAAGGATTTTTTGATACCTCTGTTTACGTTTCAGGTTTATATTTCTTTTACATGGCAATTTCCTAAATTTACAAAGCTATTATAGTTCATAGTTTAAGTATTTCTAAAAAAAATTAAGTTAAAAGAAGCTCAGTTTCACTGTTTGGCCAACTGAATGTTTACATCCTGCTTCAGTTATTTATTTATGTATTTTTATTGCGTATACGCCACGTGTTGCAGCTAAGCTACTGTCTTACTTTTGCTATCTCGACATCAAATTTCCGTTTAATTTCGCACAACTTCTTTAAAAAATCATGCCGTGTTCATTCTCCAGTAAGTGCATAAAATCGCCATATAGACACAGACATGCATTTAACAAGCTCTCACTCGTTTTCAGAAAATAAACGTTGCACTCTACATTCCAAGCAACTGCATAACTACAAGCAGACTACATCGCTGACTCTGCCGCATGCTGCATGTCGATCTGGCAGCAAGTTTTGCGCATCATTTGCATATGAATACGCATAAAATATGCGAGCAATGAGAAATGTAGAGCAAAGAAAATCTGTATAAAAAAAACAGTGAAGCCACAAAAAAAAAAAGAGAAAAAAGAAGTTCCTTTCGGTGGAACCAATGCTTCAATACCCTTTATTACGCTTTCTACATTTAACTTACCTAGTTACAATGTATGGAACAGAAATACAAGTCAAGGATGAGTAGACGAGGATTGATAAATAGATTTGTTACGTCCACCTGATCTTGCAAATAATTATTTTATTCTGCATCCGAACCTTCTTTTAATGCGTCACACTGCATGACGACTCGTGTCTTTCGACGTCGCTTTAAACGGGGCCTAGCTAAATGGTTGGAGTGGTTTCTCTGGTATTCCATGTAATCCAAAGCCTGACGTCTAATTACATTTGTAATTTGCGAAACTTTTAGATCCTTTTTTATGTTGGTAGTTTGCATGTACCATGAAGCATTTAAAATCTTGTGGAGGAACTTAACCTGGAGTGCTTGAAGGAAGATATTCATATCCGGATATTCACGCAATCGCAGGATGTGACACTAACACCTTTGCTCAGATTAACACATATATTTAACTTCTTTGCCCACTTTCCGAAATCATGAAAATGCATCAGTGATATTTAAGATGCATATATCTCTGGATAGGACGGCTTTGTTGTCGTCAAATGTGGTTAAGATTAAATCTTGTGAGTCATCCATATGTATTGAAGAGCCAGTAGGCATGTCGTTAGTGAATTGCGAGAATAGTGTACGACCGAGCACACTTCCTTGAGGTGTCCTATTTAGATGACTTAGCACACGACTCTACTCCATCCAGTAGAACAGAAAAGCTTATGTCCCACAGATAACTCCTTAGCAGAAGTACAATTGGGCCATCAGCAGACATTTATGCTTGTACAGAAGACCATCGTGGAACTGCTTTGCCTCAAATCCTTCGCATATGAAGTAGACCACTCTATTTAGGTTCTCTGGAGTTCCATGCATCAGCCTACTTGACCACAAGCGCTTTTAGAACGGCTTGGCTACCGCAGGAAGTAAGCTAATGGGTTTGTATGAATCCACTGCTGACGGGCTATTTCCTGATTCATACATCATACAGATTTAAGTTTTTTTACACTACCTTGGAGTGTTACTTAACCTCAGTAACGCCTTAAATATCAAAACCAGGAGAAGTACTGCTTTGGCTGACATGACTTTTAGCGAAAAGATATCCAGCCCATCTTCGCCTGCAGTCTTTCTGGTCTGGAGAATTTTTATGTGTAACTGTACCTCCTCGGCCTTTATGGGAGCAACTCAAAGATCAGGATACCCGGGCTGTTTAGTGTCAATTTTACTTCCCTTTTAAGGCCCTGTACCGAAGGTACAAGAGCCTATTGGTTTTGTGCAAATGTATGTAACAGGTAGAAATAATAATCGGAGACCCCCCAAAGTTACCCCCATTATGGTCAGGAGCGATAGAGGAGTCGATATAGACATGTCCGTCTGTCCGTCTGTCCGTCTGTCCGTCCGTCCGTCTGGCCGTCCGTATGAACGAAAGGATCTCGGAAACGGTAATAGATAGAGACTTCGTGTTTTTTGCATTCGACTAGGACTGCTCCGGAATTTTACAAGTTTATTTTAAAATTGTGACCCTCCCCCCTTCCCCATAAAATCACCCCTTAGGGTAAAAATTTCTTCGGCACAAAAAAAAGTAAGTATGCCAGTATAGAGATATCGTCCGTCTTAGCCAAAATCCGAAAAGTTCATCAAAATCGGATAATAAATGACGATTTTATAAGCAATTGAATTTGAACGACCCCCCTTTTCTTTTCATTCATATTCGCACAGTGAGAAGTGGTCATGTGTTTGGTCATAAGCTAAAGAAACATTTAATGTGTTTGTTAGGCGAACTGAACTGGTACAGGGCCTCTTACAGTCGGTTACGCCCGACTGTGATTTTCTTACTTGTTGTGTCTGCACAGAAGTCGTGACGTAGGGCTTCAAAATTTTAGGCAAAAGTTTCAGCAAGTTCTTGCAGATATGTGGTTCAGGTACCGTCAGCCTTCTTCATTGGGTAGCTCTTCGCCAGCGACCAGAGTAGTTTGTGCCCGCATCAGACGTGACGCTTTGTAAACATTAGTCAGGAAGCCTCGTTAATGGTGTAGATCCTTGTATGGATAGGCAGGGAGCAACAGGAAGGTGTCCAGAGGATAATTGATACATAACCATTCATAACCAAGGATAAATACGGAGACTTCAAGCCCGGTTTGGGTGCTAAACATTACGTCAATGCTGTGCTCATCCAGCAACATTAAGATCTTTGGGTGGTCATCTTATCCCGAAAGACAACAGAGCTCCAGGTGTTGGACGACCTACGAGCGGTTAAGAGTTCTTATAATTTGTTTTATGATAGTTGGTATTGTCCCAATCATTGCAACCTTCAAAGCTATGAAGCCCTCAAACAAATGTTCCGTAGTCTTCTCGTCTTCTAAACAGAATCTACATGTGCCGTCATATTTTGTGTAGATGATTAGGCCCTGTACCGAAGGTACAAGAGCCTATTGGGTTTGTGCAAATGTATGTAACAGATAGAAATAATGGTCGGATACCCCCCAAAGTTACCCACATTATGGTCAGGAGTGATAGAGGAGTCGATATAGCCATGTCCGTCTGTCCGTCCGTCCGTCTGTCCGTCCGTCCGTCTGTCCGTCTGTATGAACGAAAGGATCTCGGAAACGGTAATAGATAGAGACTTCGTGTTTTTTGCATTCGACTAGGATTGCTCCGGAATTTTACAAGTTTATTTAAAAATTTTGACCTGTGGTCATAAGCTTGGTCATAAGCTCGGGAAACATTTAATGTGTTTGTTTGTTAATGTGTTTGGTACATGGCCTCTTACAGTCGGTTACGCCCGACTGTAATTTTCTTACTTGTTTTCGGTGCTAATGTTGAAGATGGCAAATCTTTCTACGACGTAAATTTCTGCTTGAAAAATAGTAGTGAATTGCGTTAACTGTTGCAAGTAGCTCTTGGTGATCCCGAAAACTATATTCACATTTTGCACTTAAGTAAAGAGTATTAAGGTATTAAATATAAAATCTTCCACAAAATTACTTACTTTATGAAATCTTTGATAGTGCTACAAATTTCATAGAAAAATTGTTAAGCCTCTTAGCTGCACATATCGAAGCGCACACACGCGAACAAAGAAACTGCAAGAAAAATGAGTGGGTAAAAATGGTTGACATACACACATATATCGGATATGGGAAAAAAGTAAGCGGATATAGAAGCGTTTCCGCTTGCATTGCTACTGTCTCCCTCTGTCGCACAGTTGTTTTTCTCTTTCGCACTCAGTTTGTGCGTTTGTGTAGTTTTGTATATTTTGCATAAATAGCAGCATATGCAGATAGTTTATTTTTTTTATTTCTATATATTTTCTTTCATTTATTTTATTTTATAAAATTTTTTTTCTTCTTGCATTTAAAGTTAAAAGTAACTCCTCGCCTCTGCAACAGCTGTTTGCCACCAACTGTATCTGATGCATAATACATATTTATTTATGTTTGACTTGGCAGAAACAGTCTGTCTGTCCGCCTGTCCGTCTGTCTGTTCATATAAGTCAAAGAAGACACTTGCCTCGTTTGAGCAAAAAATATGCAGACGAAAATCTTATAAGAATATGTTGCATGCATTTGCTGCATGTTGCAGCTCAGTCCTCAGTCAATATGCATAAACTTCACAGATGTTTCTTCCTCATATTTCTGTATGCTTGTACGCCTGTGAATTTCAATTAGCCTTATATGAACTTGTACATCAAAGTGTTAAAAAACTTGTCTTGTTAGTTAGTTTTTCCAAAGGAGAGTACATAAAAGTCTTGATATATAACACGTTTGATAATCAGTGCAGTTCAAAATATAATTAATTTGTTGATATTTTTATTTGCAAGCACTTTTCGTTATACTCTACACGAATAGTGTGTGTAGCATATACATTTTTAAGTCGATCTGTCCAACTGTGACCCGCTACATGTAACTCAGTTTTCATTGGATCATAAGACCATCTGCGAGATGGGGAGCTTTGTGAAAAACCACATTAGTGAGAAATGTTATTGGGCAGGACCAAAAATGATTCTTCAAACGTCTCAAGTAATTCATAAATGTACTTTGGCTCACATATTCTCTGGATAAACATCCGTTCGGGGTGAGAAAATTGTAGAAAGTTACACTCATCTTAATAACAGTTGGATTTCATTGGCTTAGGAGTAACCAACGCGAAATAGTTAGCACCAGTGAAGTCACAAAATAAGCATCAGATATTTTTGTTGACGACCTCCGTAAAAGATGAAACCATGCTTAAGATACATATAGATGGAACATTCGTTCGTTCCATAGAGAAAATGCAAGGAAGGAATCTTTGGTCCTAAAGTCGAAACCAATTAGGGCTCGATAACACTACCTCCAACAATAGAGAGAGAGAGAGAGAGCAATTAATATTCCCGCTGATCGGATACAAACATCTCAACATATACAAGCAGCTATGGTTTAGTCCTGATCAAAGCACATTCAAGAAAATTGATGATGTTGTGATTGATGGAAATCACGGATCGAGAGTGCTGGATGTGCGAACATAAGGAAGTCCAAACAGAAAGCTGCAACCCCAAAAGAACGCCCAAGCCTTCTCAGCTAGACTTTTTGGCTTCTAGAAACCTCTCCCAATTCTAAAGATACGGTTGCTAAAGCGGACATTAGTTACATCTGGCGCTAACTCTTGGTATAAAGAGGAGTGTCGCATTGGTAAAGCAGAGAAGAACTTCGCCTAACAACGAACTTCAGTTGGGTGCAACACGAGCTGTGATATCGAGAGAATAGGTAAGAAGAAAAACGTGTTTTCAAACGCCAGAAAAGGGAACAAGAATGGCTTGAAGATTTGGAAACTTTATGTGATTGAAATGAATCTCGAAAAATTCTCAGGTCTGTATGATTTATTTATTTTTGATATGGCAGTGGTTTCTGATGTATTTTTTGGCCGCTGAACACGGTCCCAAAATCGCTCACCACGTCAGGATTTTGAGAAAAGTGCGGCTAAAGATTCCTAACAAAAACTGGTTTTTGAGGGTTTTCCAAATTTTTTTTTTCATTAGCGTGCTTGATACTTCCACAAGGACTTAAATTAAAGCTTGAAACGTACAATTTTAGACTGAAAACAAAAAAGTCCTTTGCTTTGGGAAAAGTGGGGGAAAAGAATTTTATAACGGAGTGGTTTCTAATGTATTTTTGCGCGCTGAACACGATCCTGTGTCCGAAAATAACTCATCATGTCAGCATTTTGAGAATAATCGGGGTAAAGATCTTTTCTTTTGGTTTAAGCGGAAATTTTTTTTTGGTCGCATATGGGTCGTAAGATCATGTTTCAAGCATATGGTTAAAGGGGAAAAAAGGTTGAAACCCCCCAAAAACCCTATTTTTTTGTTAAAATTCTGATGTCGAATTTCGCAGGCCTGTGTTATCAAAGTCAAGTCTCTGACCGAAGACTTTAAGTCAGAAGTAATTTCCTTCAAAGACAAAATATTTGTAGAAAACAAACTCGATTTCATCATGCCGATACGAGTGAAGTTTCGAGCGAATTTTTAAATCTGATGAATTTTTACATTCTTCGCCAATGCTCGTACATAATGAAAAAAATTTAGTTTGGTGATGGTTTTGGAATGGTGATTTAAAAAGGCGTTTTCAAATATTAAGGAATAGTCACTACTTATCGCTTCAGTGGTGAATGACGACCACATAAAGTACTTTGCATCCTCTCGCACGTCCGTATCTGGTATTAAAAAGCCTTGACTTTATCTACCTGGGAACAAAGAAATAACCAGCAACTACGTTAGCCTGGCGATAAGGCGAAAAACACGTTTGTTAATATATGCTGTTTGGGCTTCGCAAGCAAGTTCGAAGTTGAGTCCTTTTTCGAATGACGAAAATAGGAATCTCTAAAATCTTGACAGTCCCGGCTCACCTGTATGGTGTAGAGACCAACATGTACCCTAAAAGACTTAGGTGAAAAGGCTTTAGGAGGAGGACCTGAGCTTGCAACAATTTTCTATACCTTGTGAACCGCAAGGAATATAAGTTATTTGATGAGATTGGCATAGATAGTCAGTGCTTAAATATCCAGTTAACAGAGCATTTGGTACATATGGGAATCTTAAATATTATTGGTGGACGACATAATAGAAGGCTATTAAGCACGCCATGACATAGGAAAGTTGGCAGCGTATTTTTAAAGTCACGTATGCATAATTCTTTTTTGTTTTAAAGAAGGAAGAGTTTGTAACACACTTCAGAATAATTATTAAAGTTTAATGCATTTCGCTTAATTTTTTTATTCTTTAAATATTAAAGTTTGCCAGTATATAGTATTTGATATGTTGGAGCATAGCTCAATCGTATGACAATCAATTTCTATTTGATTTTGCTTTTTGTGCTTGTGTTTGTCATTAACAGGATATTGGAAAAAAATTTGCCCATAAATACATATTCAACATGAAAAGAATCTGAAAATTTATGCGGTAAAACAATTTTAAATGTAATATTTATTCTCTGACAATCTCATATTCAATTAATGCTGAATTTTTTTTTGTGTTGAAAATCAGCTACATTTTTTAATTTTTTTTTCTGGAATTGTTATTTGATAGTATAAATATTTACACATAATTGCACATGCAATGGTTGCGATCCATAAAAAATTAATAGCTTCATTCAATTAGTCAGAATGAACATTTTTTAAATTTTCAAAAATACAAAATTGAGGAATTCTATAGATGGACTTTTATGTGGATATGTTGTATCTACTTGATAGATTGTTTATCAGCCAACAATTTTTCTCATTACAAGCTGCAAGTAAAGAAGAAGTGAAATCATATCCGTAAATTCCTATTACAACTCTTTTTCGCGACAGCAACCGATTTTTGTTTGTTCTTTTTCTAAAGAAATTAATTCACTATAAAACGGCCACAGTTCGTAAGAGAAAAGATTATTGTTTCATAAGTTGTACCCTAGCCCATAGAGCTGTAAATTCTATATCATGAAGCATTTTAATATGTCCATATATCATAGAGTGAAGGTATAACCTTGACTCTTCTAATGTCAGTTTAAAAGGCTCTGGCTCAGAAATTTGTTATATTCAAAATGGTTTGCTCTAGAAAATATACCAAATCATTGTCCTTTATATATACATCTGTTCCAAATTTCAAGCCAGTCGGACGTATAGTTTCGAGTTGGGACGAGCCTGTCATATCCGTCTGTATATATGGTAGCTGCTGCGCATTTTCATTCCCTGTACCCATTGTACCCATTGTAAAACGGTGTCGTAAGATTGTGCAAATGTAAGTAAATAGCAGAATGAGGTTCGGTAAATTCCACAAAGTATTTATATTCTTGAATACCCTCAAAAGTAGAGCCTTTAAGTTTGAATATTTGGACAGCTCTATTCCCTTTTCAGAGAACTGCTATTAAGTCAATGAGGCACCAGAATCTACCCCTTCCCTATGGGAGTTTTTGTATATAAAATTGATGTTGTTAATTTAAAAGCCGAGTTTTAGGTATTTTATGTCCAAACTTAAAGAAATTTCTATTCTTGATTTGTCAAGCCCAGTTTTTGGTATAACCTATGAGGTTTACAGCAGCTATTACAGTCGACCTCAGTTGTGCTTTGCGATTTTTTATAAATAGGGTTTTAGCGCGTCTTTCGGCAGTCATTCGGATGATTGCTGGATCGTAAGTGTGTTGTACTCATACACCCACGTCTCGTCCTCGGTAATTATGCGTTCGAAGAAGGTATGATACGAATTTGCTCAATTCTGCATGCCTGCTGCTACCTGCTCTCGATACCTTTTTTGAAGGAAATTCAGCTCAATCGGAACAAGTCCTGCAGCAACGCATTGCACACATTTTTCGTGCATATTCACTCTCGTGAGATATTTCGAATACATGACCGATCTCTCTCAAGCTCACATGGTTATGTTGAGCAATGATTTTATTCACTTTATCGACAATCACAATCGTTGAAGGCCATACAGAACGAGGCATGTCTTCGACAGTCTCCGACCATCCTAGGACGCTTTATAGCACATGCAAGTGCGCATTGACGGAGGAGATTCATCAAAAACTTTTAACAAAATGTTCCATGTGTCGGCACACGAAATTTCGTTTGCAACGCAAAATTTAACACAATACGTTGATCAATATTTTCACTTATTACAAAAAATATCGCCAAGCACTTCCGACTAAATCAGTTGCTGTAAACACATTGGTTGACAAATCGCACTAAAAATTGGCATCATACTTAAAGACAGTATTACCAACCTGGAAAAAATATTGGAAAACATTTTTTAAGTCGCTGTTTATCATCGAAATTTCGTGTGAATGGTAATTGTGCGTCATTGCAACCGACCCGTTTTTCTTGTTGGCTTTAATCTAGTTTAATATATATTTTGAGCTCTTCACTTTAAACAGAGGTAATTGCTGTACTTCCCCCTTTGTCGTCGTTTATATTTACGGTTGTCCTCACATCGGTAACAAATTGTAATTGGTCGCTGATTGCAAATGCGATACCAAAATTAGCGAAAGCAAACTCAAACAGAGTGTCAAATATTTAAGTTGCGAGGAATAATTTTTGAATTTAATTTAAACTCAAATTGCTAACAGTCGGCAGCCAACATTGAACATTTTAATTCAATACAAAACATTGTTTGTCACTCATGATTATCCAGCGGGTACTCTAATTGGTTTGTATTCGTGATTTGCCTTCTATGTCTAACTTTTTACAAAACAAAAACACGGATTCATTTTTATCATGGTAGAATGAGGCGTGGCAGAACTCATAAAACATTTATATTCTTGATCCACATCAAAAGTATTCAAGCCGGCAGCTATAGTAATTTCATAGATACATTTCTCCCAGTGAAGTGCAGTATATGACATATGAAAGTGGTTTTATTGTTATAAGAATTGCAAAAGTTCCATATTTTGCATTTTATTATTTATTCCTGCAGTCATCCTTGAAATTGTCAACTATGCATCACTAACAAAGCCTGTGACATCACCTGTAGTCGTACATTTTTTTATTTTACAACAATATTGTATGCACTTCTGCGTGATAAAAAAAAATGCATTGGAACATATAAGCTGTCAATTCTTGTCACAGGCATGAAGCAGCAATACACAACTGTTCCAGTGCCGCAAAGTAGAGCACAGAGTGTTCTTTTATGCAGTACTGTACAGTACTCATACAAATGTATGGTATATGTTTAATATGTCGTCACATGTATGTATTTGACAGATTCAGCTATAAAAAACATTGTATAGCATAAAAAATAATAATAATATTGTTTATCAGAGACACACAGCTCGACATTCATTGCAAATCCATCAAGCGACCACGAGCAATGCGAATCTGCCATCATGTTTTTAGTGGTTTCTGTTTCATTATTTAATTTAAGTTTTTATTTCATTTTATGACATTTACTCAAACGCATGAATCATATAAAAAACTGCATGAAAATCTCGTTAACAAATATGCCATCACGGGATGTTTATATGTTTCTGTTCCGCCGACCGACATCTGTGCACATTACATATTATATGAGTATTTGTTAGCATTGTGGTGCAGATTTATATTACCGGGTACATTTCAATCATGTAATGGTTGTTAATAATAAAAAATATAAATTTTAATTATATGTAATATGCATGTCAATATTTTCATTTATCACAATTTAATATCACTTAATTTGTTTATATACAGAAGAAAATGAAAAAAAAAAAATGGAAAAATTATAATAATTCTGTTTTTGTTTGATGACAAATGTTGACGATTAAAGGGCAAATTAATTTGAAATTAATTATTTGCATTCGACTTCAAGTGTTATAAATAAATCAGTAAAAACAAGTAAGTACAATAGTTGAGGTGTTCAATTACATGATACCCTGCACAGAGTGATAAAAAGTATGCTTAATGACTTATAAAATTTAATGAGACCGGTACATAACATAACCTTTTAGAAGCTAGTCTTAATAAATAAATAAATTTATAATAAAGCATCATACTGAAATTTACGTGACTTTATTTATTTTTACATTTATTGATAGATCGTTAGGTGGTAAGCCAGAAGGATTAAGCAAATTTAGAAATTCTTGAGGAAAGTGGAAAATAATTGACTTTTATGTTTTAACTTGTATAATCAGATTCTTGATTTCTTTGACAGTGTCGTTCTTAGGCGAAACTATTTTCCTGGAACACAACCAGTGAAAATAACTTTCAAGTAAATTTTCGAGTCCATAAGAAGCTCCATACTGTGCAATATCTGACTTAGTGTCTACTTTAAAACTATTTAAGCATAGTCACCAAATTTAGATGAGGAAAAACTCCTACACCAATATTGAGCAATTGTTGCGAAAAATCTTCATGCGTGTCTCCACCAAGATATGCTCTCAAATTCGTTCGCAAATGTAGTTGTTGATAAGAACTCCATAAGGCAGATGATTTAAGACAGGCTTTGATGATATCTGCATGCGTCCCTTTTGTAACTACAAGGAGTGTCGGCCTAAAAGCCCAAGAAAATACGAAAGTAATTCCTCCCATAATGGCAACAGAGCTTCTAAGGTATTTCAAAGTTTGATCCTTAGCTGGGTAGTTTCAGAAGAAGACTCCTCCGCTCGACGTACATAATTATATGATATAATTTATGAGGTCTGTACACGCCTTCCTCTGCTTACGGACAAACATTCGGATAAATATACTATACATTCCCTCTTAAGGAACAGTTTAATTGGTGTCATTCTAGCTAAAGACAATCTTTAATGGGCAGTTACATTCTACAACCTGAAAAATCTTCTAGGAGAGACAGAATCTTTCCAACTCTACTACAGAGTTGCTAAGACTTTTTTTCGACTTCATTATACACCAAATCTGGGTTTGTACCACGATCATGGAGGAAGATGAACGTCGTTTTCATCACCAAAAGGGCAGTAGGCATTCTTTCTTAAGACAAACGAGTGACGAATCGATTGTCATATTGGGCACGAACTTAAAATTTCGTCTCCCCCTCATAAAAGTAATTCGTCTATATGGAGGGTAGTTCAACTATAGGCGCACTATATCACTTAGTCACCCAAATCAAAAAAAAAAAAAAAACAACCAGTCAAAGCTTTTCACAACACTGAAACAGCTCCATTAAAGGAGCACTAGCCCCAAAAGTGTTCTCCCTAGGGCATGTGTATGGTAATATCAAAGCCATCAAAGAGTGTCCGCTAAGCGAAAAAGGCATCATTGGATATGCACTTGATTTAGTTATCACATGATTAGGTCCAGTTTATATCCATAACACAGCTTTATTTTTCTAATTAAGTTAAATTCATGGAGATTTTACTACATCTCTTTGGACCTGTAAACATCGGTTTTGGCCGGACTTATTCTCTGCTCTGAGAAAACGAATTGAATAAAGGTGCATTTATTTTTGAACCCAATATCAGGATTTATATTACAAAGGGGATTCTGGCCTATAGTCTTTCAATCTGTCATCCATGGAATTGAAACCCGAAGGGGTTCAATATCACTATACTCTGAGACAATCAAATCACTTAACTCCTAGCAACTCTGTTCCATGTTGGTAAAATGATGTTTCGAGATCTCTCAACAACTGTTGGTTAGCGGTAAAGTCACCACTTGAGGGGTTCCCGACCATAGGTGATAGACCGTCTTGCGGATCAGGTTGACCCAGTACTCTTAGTTGTATTTCGGTCAAAATAATCATTGTAAACCATTTCAGAACGGGGGAATTTCAGTACTCGTCACGACATTGTGGACATTGTGGCATGCTAAGCAACCCAAATATTTAAAAAAAAATGGTACTTCAGCAAATTCAATATAGTTTGATTTTAATTGTGCTATTGCAGGGTATGAAATGGATACTTACACAATATTTATTAATTTTTAATAAATACAGTGTTTATTCATTTATTAATAAAATGATTATGAATTAATTAATTGTAAAGCTGTTTGGCATGTATATAGTAGTGTAGATAGCTTTTTGTGATGGAGAAAATTATTATTGTTTTTTTTTCTTTTTTTATAGCAGAAAATTATGTTTTTATTGATTGAAAATAAATATATATGTGTTATATAATATATATACACATAAATCTATGTAAAAATCTTAATTAATTTGTACATATATATAACTTCACCAGTTTTGTGATCATTGCTGTTTTTTTTCTAGACTCATGAGGGTTCAATACTCTTGATTGTCCACTGTTTACGCCACTGGTTTTGCTCTGCTAAAAAGTATATAAATTAAACATTAAAACAATTGATCTGTCGTGATACACAATTATAAATATATATTATAAATATATATTATGTACTTCAACAATTTAATAAAACAGTCGTTCAGCATTTGTCTGTGTTGGCTAGAACTGGTAAAGCATTGCGCAAAAACATTCGTTCAGCGAATCAAACTTGCGTTGTTTTCGTTTGCTACCGAAAAAATGTGAACGAAGATACCGAAACAGTAAAGACGGAGTTCAATGTATATAGTTAGGAAACAAGACAAGAATAAAGTGGAATGAAGAGACAGCGTAATCGAGCAAAATAAAATGACCAAAGCAAACCAAGAACAAAGCCTTGAGAATTATGCTTCGAATGTTTTTAGTATTCACAAGCATCTGGTTGTGGTTCCGAAATCTGATGTCGAATTTAATAGTCTTCGTCTCTCTCATTTCTCTACGATCCCAAGTATAAACACTCTTGATCAGCTTCAAAAGTCGAGTTGATATAGACATTTCTGACTGTCCTACTGTTTGGCTATCCTTATGAAAATTGAGTGCTTGAAGTTTACAAAAGATACTACCCTTTTCTTTCTTCACATAGACCCATACAAACCTTCCACTAATTTCGAAGTTTTTGAATGGAAATGTGTTGTGGCTAATTTTGATAACACCAAGTTTAATGTAACATAAAGAATTCCTAATAAAATATAGCATTCGATTCTATATCGGACCACTAGGTAGGGTAGCGTCCGTTAAAATCTAGAACTTTGCCAATTGTTCTATATCTAACATTAATCATAATAAAATATGTCCCTCATACAAAGCGTATCGTTTGTATTCATGAGAGTTCTCGGAATCCGAACCTTTGAATTTTCCTTTGGTTTGTTCAGATTTCGAAGCATGATAACTACCGAGCCAATCTTTAGTTGTGAATTGTACAGTGGCAACCCAGGCAGATCCAATGAATTTTTGTGTTCCTTTATATAGTCGATATTTTTGAAGGAATGCATTGGACCATCGATTTGATTTTGAATTGAAAGCTGAAGTGGTTCATACCATTGTTCTTTGACGCAAGAATGGCTGGTTCACTCAACCAACTGTAAGTTTCTTGCTGAGTAATTATGTTCGGGCATTCTTTGTAAATAAACCTGTCCTTTATTGAGAAAAAAAAATTAATAGAAACGAAATCAATCCGTTCTATTCGTTGGAAACGGCCATTAACGATAGTCAGCAATCGCTTGAAAAAATCTTTGCTTGATGGATCGTTGTCGTCAGCGTAAGTTTCTTCACGATGACTTGACGCAAGCGTAGATCATCTTGTAATGACTGATAGTGTTGGGCGGAAATTGCCGGATTCGATGGAGTGATTTTGTGCATTCATCCAAGATGATGATTTTATGTGTTACCCAAACACTGGCTATTCTATTTGTTGTTCTACATCAGTTTTTCAGTCGCTTGAATGTTTAACGGAAATTTGAGAGATGAATGTGCCACTATCCCAGAAGAAGCAACTCCTACAGAAACTTCGGATCAAGCACAAACAGTGGGTAAAATCAATGACATTAGGAAAGTCTTGCCAATTCCACCGAGCGCATCATCAATTGCTTTAATATGGCAATCGAAGACTTCCTTATGTTGGGGCTTCAACAGTAGCCCATTCATTCAAAGTGATTGGTTACATGCATTTCGACTCCAAGACTCGATTGATTCAATCTTTAATTCAATGACATGCCGTTGGGATTCCTAGCTTGGTAAACAAACCGCCGCTCATGAGATATCATATGTCCATTAAATGCGAATCTGACTGGGAGATGCAGAAATAATTACTTTCGCGATTGTCTTGTTCCAATGAGTATCGTTTTCAAGTAAATTGAGCTGTAGACATGTCGGCCCACAAATATCCTTTTCAAATGAACTGTATAACTGCGTGTAAGAGCATCAGTAGAACGCACAGCCACTAAAGTTACTTACTAAAGTTATATACTGGAGTGTAGCTCGCCGGATGGTCCAGGTACAAAACGGAAAATTTATCCAGTTGTTTGCTGCAATGTTGCTAAGTAAGTGTTGAGGTGAAACTGCCAGCCACAGAGGCTAATCCCAACCAGCGGCCCTTGCGGAATATTTGCATTTGGTATAAAAATATTACCCACAGAGGCTTGTCTTATCAAGCGGCATTCGGGATTTGTTTGCCCACACGGCGTAACTATCAGTCAAAGACGCTAATTCTAATATACACAGTATTGAAAGTGATTTTAATTCACAAAAATAGGTATAAAGATTACATTATATAGAAGGACTTTACTGAGAAGCACCTGTGGATAAAACCGTTTTAATGTTCTCGTTTTGGCTGTGGATCTTGGTCTTTTCGCATTCAGTTCTTGAGCCAACGGATTCGAGTGGAACCCAAGGTGTTCATTATATCTCCTCACATGTGCGTGGATAAAGTCGCCTGAGGGACTCCTAGGCACATCGTTCTTAGTACTTTGCTTTGGGCGACTCGGATTTTTTTTAAGGTAGAACTTGGCGGCAATTCCGTATACCTAAAACGCATACTTGTATATAGGACTCAGAATCGATTTGTATATAGTAGCTTTATTGGATAGGGATAGCTTATTTCTTAGGGCCAGCAGCCTTATCAGTTTTCTAGCTTTGGATACTACAGCTTTCTGCACTCTCTGCATTCTCTTTTCGAGTATGACACAGGTATTTGTGGGCACGTACATACTTTAAGATAGAACTGAGCCAAGTTACTCCAGAGCAAGAACTTATTTTTGCAAATGTTAAATTGGCACATTTTGCCTATATTCCATTTTAAGACCACTGCTCAAAACTCCACACGTATTACTGCAATGCTTTTGTGGCAATATCTATATCAAGGCTTCTTGCCAGCACATAATTGACTAGGTAGCTAGGTAGCAGTCAACCGCTGTGTCTGAGCTAGCTGTCGGCATGTCTGCTGTATACAATGTGTATAACGTTGGACCTAAAACGCTGACATCAACAACAACATTGAATATCCTATCGCTTAAGATGCTGCTTATGAGCTTGAACATCCAAAGGATAAAGAGGCTATTTAGTTTGATCAGAAGATTTGCTGAATATCCATGAGCACAGTTCCATCGCTTCAATGGCGAACTTGACAACACGAGTGCTGCGAATTTTACGAAATCAAAACTGTAACTTTGGGATTCTCTCGGTAACGCATTATTTTTCCATCCTCTTACCTAGGGCGGAAAGGACACTAATCGGCCTGTACGAGTGAACTGCTTTTCTGGCTTCGAAATCATAGTGTTGGGCATGAACTTCTACACCCTCGGAAAATATCCCACTCTTAGGATGCTATTAAAGACCAAGTAACAATGCTCTGTTTGGAAGTAGTTATAGCGTTTTGTTATCCCAAAGATCTTCAACTTCGTAATCTGCTGCCTTACCTCGTGCAGGGTGACAGGACTTGTTGGCAGGGGGACATTTGATGAGGAGAACTAACCCTCTTGTGTCACCTGATGTAAAATCAAATGGTTCAAATCTGCTTGTATAATAATAGCTCTACATAAATCCAAATGGTTTTAAATCTTTAAACTAAACTACCGTCTGATAAAAATAGTTCATTTTAATTAACTATTATTTTTTCAATATAAAACAATTAATGACGTTCTATGGTAACCTAGATTGGGTTGCTCCTCATTGTAAAACCGAAAAAAGCTCACAATTGAATCTTCTTGTAAAGAGAAGTCTTTAATGGTAGAAGCCATCTCCATATAAATATGCGATGTTGGAATAGAAGGGGAAATTTAGGTAAAGCAAAACCTATTGGAACCTCTTGTCACAAGTTGGTAGATGTTGGATGCTGCCCAAACAAAGTTAGAAAAGAGTTAAACTTAGTTTCTTTTATTTAATGTTTCTTTAAGTATCAGAGTATTTTTAAAGTACGGCAAGATACATTTGTTTAATAGAAAAAAATCTTTACTCATATATTAACTTATATATTATACGTATTACTTGTTAGCAATCCATAATTCGGCTTATGAAACAAAGCACAAAACATTCTTTTGTTTCAAACTTTTTTTTTTTTGTTAATGAGGCACAGAACCAAATTAAAAAAGTCAACTCCAATTTACGGATAAAAGTACTTAAAAAGCTATTTAATTACACAAATTACTCATAAACGATTATGTGGAAATTTTAATTGTTTAAACGCAAATTACATGACATTATTATCGGTGTTAACAACTTTTAGTAGTATTTATGTTGTAGGTATTGCTACTTTATCTATTGTACTACGTGGGCGATGCTAGCTCGTTATGGTAAGCGGCTTTTCTGGCGCCGAAGCAACTTACACTCCACGTACAACCAAACGAATAAGCTCGTATTGTAAATTATGCAATAAAATAAATTTTAAATTATTATCAACTTGGCCATAATAAATCCAGACAGAGGACACTGAGCTCTGTGTGCGTGCGTGTGGCTGTAGAAGTATCAGCTAGAGTTATATAACATATTGCCGCACCTTGAATGCTGACAACTCAATATACGATAATCCGCTTAGTAGAAATGCACGGACGCACATAGACATTTACGTACGGCAGGGACACTTGTACGTGTATGTGTGTGTGTGTAATAAACATTTTGCAACTCAAAAATTTATGTTCAGCAAATATGGTTTATAGCAATTGAACGAGCGGGAGCGATTCTGCTGACAATCATAAAGCAAGTAAGTTACGCCCACTTCAAACACGCCCACACGTACTGAACTGATTCAATTTATTGATGCGCAAAAGAAAACGCGTAGAGCTTATGCCTTAACGTAGTGTAGATACATTTAAAATAGGAAATAACACACAGATTTAAGTGCTTTATGTCGTCCTCTATGATCCATAGCTGTGATGTTTGTGCGTGGGGGTTAATAAAAGTTTGGCAAATAGGCTATACGTGAGATTTGGTGCTCGATATACATTATGTAGTTTAGATTTTATTTCAAACTTTAGTTAGAACTGCTCATATAGGGGAAAGATAGAGGTCTGGTATCTAAATGTGTATATTTGATTTGGTTTTTCCTATTATAGCCAATCAACACATCCGAAAGGACCAACATATGTAATGAAATTGTCAAACTAGTACTGTGAAACGTGTTTCTCAGCGATGCGTATTTTCATATCCTGTTCCCTTGGGAAAATTGACAGCTGACAACGAAAAACATTTAAGGTTCGTCAAGGATTACAATACACAAAGTTACTCTCATCTATTTCTTCCCCAACTAAAAGCTTCTCGAACTATTGTTAGCCTCCTTAAATTTCGGATAGAGCTAGAAAAATTTTTGCTGCCAAAACTGCAGCCAAAAGACGATTAACATCAATCGCTTTAACGCTCATACGACACTCCTTGCCATTTGTTCATCATAATGTATCTTTTTGCGTGATGAAATTTTTTTGTATTTTTTTTTTTGCTGGCTCGTTCAAAACGTTTTCTGATTTCGTTTCAGCTACGTGTAACACGTGTGGTCGATATATATTTCCATAGAAATACTCGAAGCGATGCATTTACACCTGAGCATGCAACTCAGCAATATTGAACTACATACATGAATGCGCTTATACAACCATAGTTTCAATCGACATCGTTGTCGTTATCCTGTCGTCAACGCGTTTTCTATACAGCTGCGATTTTTCGGCAAATTCTCTTTTGAATACATTCAATATCTGTGCGAGCACATACTACATTGGATTATCGCAGTAGCACCATCAGTTGATGCTTAGATTTATGTGAATGAAAAACGATTTTAATGTGTGCAAATGAATATTTTTGGGCATATTAAAGTTGGCATATTTAAGCCAGTAGATGCTTTATATTTGACTTAGATTATTTATAATCTGAGAGTTATCATAGTCCTGGTTCTATACCAATGACATTTTTGCCGATGAGTCTAATCGAAACGTGTTATCAAATGATAAAAAAGGTTAGCTAATGGTGTTCATGAAAAGCTTACATATATCAAATCGTGTAATAGCCTTAAAATAAATAGCAATAAATTGCTAAAAAGTACACAAATACCCGATTGCAACAAAGCCAATAGCACATTAACCAACTACTGGGTGTAAGCAAGTACAAAATGAGAATTAATTGGTGCTACTGAATGAAAGAAAGGGAACGTATGAATGGTAGTGGTAAAAAAAATATAAACCAAAACATGATTTTCAAATACCTATCAAATGATACCTAACTCAACATAGTTCGTCGTCTTTAAGCTTTTTCATTTGTCAGGGCGAGTAAAATGTTTTGTAAAATACAAAGGAATGCCAATCTGGATAATCTTTACTAGGTCTAGGCATATTTTAAAACTACCAGAGCAATAATTAGAGTAATTTCCAATCCTCGAAGCACTTCAGATATGTCCTTTATGGTCTTGAGCTCTTCTACTCAATCATGGTAATTTGCCAACCTTTTCTAGGTATTTTCTGTTTTAGAAATACACGAGCAGCTTCAAAAAAATTTGTCCCGTTATCAGAATATACTTCTGCTGGACACTCTCCACGAGATACGAGTCATTGGAAAGCAGCTAGGAAAGCTAACCAATCACTTGTCGCCTCCAAATGGATAGTTTTTGTTGCAAAGTAAGCAAATATGAAGGCATGTCCCTTTGTAATTTTATAAATAATATACACACCAGTACTGTATATGGTCTTGAAAATAAGCAACGATTCGGAGACAGTGCAGCCATTTGCCGTACAACATTTCCTTTTTTTCCAAACAGTGTACACTATGCACATGTTGATGGTCGATTTCATCAAAACCTTGATCTTTACTTTCCAATATTCTGATCGCGCAAGTCGCAAGAGGAGTGAACATCCTTCAAGACATGAGCCCATACGGCTAAATCCCACCAATAAACAAGAAAACTACTCTTATATGGCAAGATTATAGGGTATCTTCCCTTCACTGTAAGTGAAGTATAATTCACAAGTCTACCTTTAAAGCGCACCACTTCGTCTTTATTCATGAAAGAGTTAAGTGTACTATAAGGAGTATGCTTTTAGTTTCTACCGCACTGTACTCTAAAGTATTGCTTTTCGTACACCGCTACTAGTCGCACAAATACTATATCCCCGTGAGATAGCTGCAGTGATAAGAACATATTTTCACCAAAGTTCGAAAAAGGACTGATAAATGTACACAACTACTCTCCAGATTTGTCATAATTCAGACAGCATTGATGGCCACTGAACTATATGCTTCGTCAGCCAGGAAAGTCCATGCCACAGTTTTGAGTCGGAAAGATACTGCGGCGTGACACCACGACTTCCAAGATCGACTGGATTACCTTTTGGCTCTACATTAGCCCAATAAGAGACACCAATCTTTGTCTTAACCTTGGTTATGCGGTTCGACACAAAAGTCTTCCAACAATACGATTTTTTCAATCAAGGCGAAACAATTGTAGTCACAATAAATTATGCACCACATAACTCTAACCTAGGCAAAGAAATAGTCTTAATAGATACCCCTTTGGTCCTAGCAGAAATCAGAAATGTGGTAAAATTGTGATCTGATCTTTCTCTCTAACATATAACATTTTGTGAAGCCATGGAACTCAATTATCTGTGTAGGAACAAAGTTTACCTATTAAGGCATTCTAATATTATTTATGGATGGATAATTTGAAGAAAACTGATTCATTCATTATTGAGACAATGGCCCGTAAGTTCATCATCCCATTTTAATTTCTCCATCCAAATATTCCGCATTAAGATATTTGCAGCAAATACCACTGCTGCAATCCAGCCTGATAGATCGAACAACTACGCAATTCTGGACAGCATATCTTGTTATGTAAAAGAGTAAAAGCTATCATTGCATTCCATCGAACCCGTAACATCTGTGAGCAGTTGCATTATCGTGACGCATGGCTGATGTATTGGTTTTTCAGAAATCCGGATGTTTTCTTCATATTACTTCACGCAATCGGCACATAACTTCAAGGTAATATTGCCTATTGACCGTACAACCTTCTAGCAAGAACTCGCGATGCACATTGTCATTGTAATCGAAGAGAACCAAATTTTGTTCGGTCTTGGCTCTTCTGGCCGCATTCATTGGGCTTTGGTTTCGACTTCATAGCCATGTATTCATGTTTCATCACCAATAATGATACTTTTGAGCAAATCTGGAGAATTGATGTCATTAGGCAACAGGTTTTTTAAGTAAAAATTTAGCAATTTCGGAAAAAATTCACAACCACACTTCTCATGCCCAAATTATCCGGAATAAATTGCTTGGCGATATGCCAACATCCTCAACAATTATTTTAATAGTTTCAACGATTCTCCATAAATATTTTTTTCACTGCTTCAAAGTTTTCATTGGTTCTTGACGTGCTGACGTCCAGGGCGGGCATTGTCGTTAACGTCTTCTCGGCCTTCTGCGAAGAACTTGTACCACTTATAAACATTTCGTTTGCTCAAAATAGATAGAGCACTTAATTCTTCTTTTTAGTGAAGCTGGTATTTTTTACAATGTTTAACATGATTATAATTCCACGTGAACTATACATTGATCAATGCAATATGTAATACTATATTCTACGAAAATGTCTTACAGAATAGATGAAGTTATGAGTATGCAATTCACAAACAATGCCGTTTTAAGATGAACCTAGTTTTCACCAAAAATTGAATTTTAAAAATTGTGCCAGCTTGTATGCCAAACGTATACTAGCGGCTCTGTAAATGTTTTTTTTTTTTGTTTAAGCTCAGCAACCCCAAAATAAACCTACAAAGAATAACCAATATTTTTTTAATATTTTTAGTGCAAATGGGTTTTCATTTAACAGTTTTCAAATATTTAAATTTAAATACTCTTAAATGGAACCCTTTCTTTGCCTTTTTCAATATATTTTAAATACTCATAATTTTGATTTAGTAGCGGAAGAAGTTACCATCCGATGTTTGACGCGAGTAGCCATTATTGACACGTTGATTGTGTACCCCACTACATATAAGTTTAACACTGTTTGGATTTATTTTCTCGCTTATTCCGCCAAACTTTAGGGGGTGACCTAGTGCTTCCTCTGTCTTAGCTGGTACTGCTTTCGTGTTCCGCAGTACACTTTTGTGTTCCATTAGTTTCGAATGCTTATCCATGGACGGCAGCTGTGACCAACTAGTCATGGCGCTGTAGGTTTCACTCTGCATGACAGCATCCACTTTGTCCGGAAACGTTTCACGGCTATGGTCATAGCGTGCACGCATTCGTAAATCCAAAGAATCTTGTGGAATGCTCGAGAACTGACGGAATCGTTTGCTGGAGCGTACCGAAGACATTGTCTGATGATAGTAAAGACGTTCATGTGGTTTCAGGTGTTCGTCCCATTGGGCACCAGCTGGAGCCGGTGGCGGTTGGGGCATCGGACATATGTAGACGCCTTCCGATTGAAGATTGGGCTCGAACGATAAATTTCTTACCATGACTATCTGAGAGGCAGTTGAAGGATCGTTCGTTGTTGCTTTTGTCTGTTGCAAATCGTCATGAAAAATAAAAATACGTAGTTAATTGCGCTCATGTCATACATTTTTCAGCATAACTACCTGAACGGCACTTGCAATACTTTTCGATGGCATTTTTGTAAGTATTTAAAGAAAATATATGCAGCTAATATAATATTGCAACAAATATAACGTTTTTTTAATGTTTTTTTTTTATTTTTTTTTTATTATTATTTGACTGAATGGAATGAATATAATTGAATAACTGACAGCAATGTACTCAAGGCATACTTATTATTATTGTAGCATTTTCAGAGCGTTCTTCTTAAGTTTTTTAAACAAACCTCGTATTATTGTTATTTACCGAAAAAACATGCTGATGTCTCAAAAGACTATTCTCATTTTTATATCTTAAACTACTTACTCGTGCTTGAACTATTAATTAATGTTGTTTATCAGAAAATCATCTTTCAATTAAATCGGCTGCCATTAACTTAAGCTTTGTTACTGGTAGACAACAGCCATAATCGAAAATCGTACATATGTGCCCTATAGCATAAACATTAATGTTGGTATGTATGGACACCCACATCGCTGTAAAACAATGTGCAAACAGTCGCTCACTCATACTCAGAACAACATTAAGCGGCGTCAACGCAATCAAGCGACGTAACCAACTCTCGCGGCCAATACAATTCTGGCCACAAAGCGACAACAGCAGCTCCGATAAAAGGAAACGGAAACGAGGAAACAAAAAAAAGAAAAAGAAAAATGGCAGCATTTTAAATGTAAACGTTGATGCTATTGTAAATAAATCCCTACCACACACACAATAATACATATTTAAGCAATAATTTTACATTAAGGAAATGCGTGCGAAACGCGTATTTACTCATTTTATGTATTCATATATAAAGCGAGCGGTTATTAATATAAAATTTATTACCAATATTCATAGCCTATATACGTGTATATGGAAATGCTTTACTTGACTACTGGAATCATTTAAACTGTAATGCGGACTAAATCTAAAGGCTAGAATAGAAGGCTTATATTTCTTAGTGATTAAGATTTTGTCCTTTAGAAAAAGTGTTTTTTTAACTTCGTTAATACGATGTTGCCATCTGTTAATAATCCGGATATTATATTCATTTATTATTTATATTAAATATTTATTATTTGTGTGAAATTTTCATTGAAAACCATGAGTAAAGTACTCATCAGAGGTTTGAAATGGTTATCCGCTGAAATGCTGCTGCGCTTAAGTGCAGGATCATATGGGAGCTATTCCTTATAGTATTGCTGCCAGATTAAAAATTTATTTTAATTGAAGAAGGGATAGTATAGGGATAGATTCTAGTTTCAATATATAAGTTTGAATTGGTTATATTAGTATCCAATAAGTCATTGTTCACACAAGTACATACAGTCTGACAGGCATCTATATCGGTCCTATAACCGTTTGTCGATCATATCTACATTCAGAAAGCCGTATTAGCCTCTATGGTCTTTTAGGCTGAAATTTAAAATACTTAACTATGTCAACCCCATCGCATAACTCATACATCTTGTGGCTTAAAAATTCGTCTTACACAGGTCTAAAAATTCTTTTGAACTTTCGTAGAGCCACTGTAAATGATTCTACTAATGCTTTGGCGACATTTATAATTTATTTGCTAAGCCCAAAGTAGCATCTATTAGCAAGCCTTATCTCCAGTCTGACGTTGTTGTTGCTTGTAATTTCCGATACTATCCGATCTAGATAATATTTTCCACAAAACCAAAATTAAAATTCTTTAACTTTACAGACTGTCCAAGACGCTATGATGCAGTGCGAGTAGATTCTTTGTCTTGTTTTCATTCACTACTAGACCAAGCAGCATCACATCCTTCTGGAAGATCATGTTTGACACATTTTGTATGTATGAGCAATAAATAATCACCATATCTAAAACCTCATTTGACATCAAAAGGGTCGGAGAGGTGCTTCATTGAAGTCGCTTCCTGTGTGGGAAAGCGTCAACATGCAAATAGGAGTAGATTATTCTGAGGCACCTAGTTCAAACAAGCCATCCAAATACTTAGTTTTCATCGGTGTATCGTAAGCGCTTTATAATCATAAAATAGGTGTTGGATCCTTGTTAAACTCACGGTACAAGCATCGTGGTCTCCTTTTTAAAAATAGGACAAAGAACGCTGAGATTCTAATCATTGGGCACGGTTACATCAGAACATATATGGAAAAAGTCAAATGCATAGTCTTTCTAAACTCTTTGCCACCAGTCTTGAATAGCTCAACTGTCAGCTCATCGGAGCCTGTCACCTTTTTGGTCTTCAGATTAAAGAAGACACTTCTGCACTTCTTCAGCCTTTCTTGCTCTTTTTTGTATCTGCAAAGGCATTGTTCTTCAATTAACACTCCCGACTGTACAGCTCTTTGATAGATGATGTTCTTCTCTGCAGAAGCATTACGATTTATCTCAGCACACCAATAATTTGTCAAATGCAAGATATATCTAATAGTCTCATATGGAGCGTTTTCAGCAAGTTATATTTCTTCCCTGCTTAAATATATCTTCAGCAGCTGGAAAAGTTTCTCAGAGCAGTCAGAAAACTTTTGCTGAAAACTTTTTGGCAGTCTGCTGTGACGTACGGCGTGCAGTACGTTGAGTGCGTACCTTGCCTGCGACAAGATTGTGGTCTAAGTCGATATTAAGACTAAGTAATGTTCGCACGTCCAATATTCTTGATACGTGTCATGCGTCAATTCATACATAATCAATTTAATGAACTATGCTTTGATCAGGACTAAGCCATACAGCCTTGTGGGTGTTAAGATGTTTTAATCTAGTGCTCTTAGAACCTTTTCCAACCTTCAGGGGCCGGCGATTTGAATACTATATATGGTACTGAAATCGCCACGCACGATTTTGAAATCGTAATAAGTGTGCTCGTGGAGATTTTCCACACATCCTTTTATACCCTCTTCCCATATGGAAAAAGGTTATATAACGTTTGTCTATGTAACAAACAGAAAGAGACTGGACAGATCCCTAAAGTATATATATTTATCAAAAGGTAGTCGATGTAGATATATCCGTCTGTCTGGATGTCTGGATGTCTGGATATCCGTTTCAAGTTTTGATATATAGATTCTTCTATTTATTCTTCAGATCATTTGTATTTAATGATTTTGCTTACCGCCCTTCATATGTGAGTGGCTTCGAACTTACAATACATTTGTTCTTCTCAATCTGAGTTTTTAATTGAAAATTTTTTGTTGATATTTGAAAATTTATAAATATAGGCCATATTAGACCACTACAAGGTTTGATATGGACCTATTCCGAAAGGTATTTAATTGCAATCTCCATTATTGTGGACTTCTGCAAATCACATCTCCCAGCAATCGTATGCAGATCTTAATAATGTGATTGAATATTGATTGTTTGAGCACACAAAATATTGAATCAATGATCAATAAGCCTTATTGTCCTGAGTTTACAAAAAATGATTTATTTTTATTACCGAAAAAATAAATTTTATCGTCAAAGTTTGGCAATGCGCGAAGAAGCAGTTTGGGACTTTAACCACAGTGGAAATTCGTCATCCTGGATATTAGAATAGCTTTACTGGGTTTGAATCGATAGCATGCTTCACAAGCTGAAGATGCTTCTTCCAAGAAAGCAATACCTTATGTTTAAAAGCTTCTTCTCTCGCCGCACTGTAAGAGTAAATGACGTATACTCTTCAATAAGATGGTTCAAGGCAGGTATGCGTGATGTAAGCGTCCTCGAACCGCTGCCACACTCAAATACCAACGATACCAACGCAAGGATGGCAACATGTGTTAACGCACATGTATACTGGTTTAGTGCTATTCTTCCACAGAAGCAGTAGACACCATAAGACACTACATTGAAGTTTTCTTTGTTCTTGTTTTTATCTACTCTGCGGATGAAGATGCGGGCTTTTCCCAGTAAGACCTGAATACATATGTATAAAGAAGAAGTCAATCGAGTATAATGTATTTTACAGCACAGTTTGCACTGAAGATGTGTGCGTACGCCGTAAATAACTTAAGCACGCGGATGCTTGATTACCCTCACTGATTAATGCACGACACTCTCTTCTTAAGTATTCAAATGAATGCCTGCGAGCGCTTATTGAAAAGTCTTTATTATTATTTTTGATTGTTGTTGCTGCCGCGCTTTATTTGTGCACAAATGACAATAAACGAATCTCGTAATTAAGCAACTGAACGATCGACAAACAAACAAAGAAAGAAAGAAAGAGAGAGAAAGTGATTGACTGAAAAAAAAAGAGAGTGAAAACAATAACAGTCGCTTTTAACGAAAACGGAAGCGGATGCATGGCCGCCATTGCACCGGTTGTTCCTGCTGCTGCTGCATGCAAAAAAGAAAATTAATTGATGCACATTTTTCTCTTTTGAATGTGTGTGTTCAGCTGCATGTCAGTTGATAATAAAATTACTGCATACAAGTGCATCTTGCAGCATGTTGCATGCCACACAAGCAATGACGTACTATGCACTACGCCGTAAAGTCAGTAAGTCAACAACTGTGGATGCCAGCTGCTGCTGGTACAATTTCTGTTGCATACTTCGCGGCAACAGAGCTGGCATTATGCAACTGTCAGTTGCAATTTGACATTAATGTAAATGTAAATGCAATGGCAAATGCAATCACAAAGTAATGCGATTTATATGCCAACAAATGCCGCTTCCCTCTTTCAACAAAATGCACTCTCCTCCTGCACTCATGCAGTGCTATATAAAATAATTATTTACAATCATATTATTTCCGTGCCCTTTTGGTGAGTTTACCTTTACCTTGCTTGTTTGTCTCACGTGCAATTAATGATTGTTTTTGTTATAAAAAATGCAAAATGTCATTAAGTACGTTTGAGCGTACTACGAGAGTAGTTTGGAGAGTAGTTTCGAAAGGTCATTACCATTTCGATAAGAGATAATAAAAAAATATTTACGGAAAATTTTATTTTTTTTTTTCAACGAAGCTTTTAAGCTTTAAGTATGGATTAATCTTACATTGAACTCTACATTTTATAAAAGCCATTTCTGCTTATTTAAGTATTAAAAATTGTACGGGCCAAGTTTGGCAAATACGGAGTTTGAGGAAACAATTTGAAGTGCAGTTCAGACAGTTTTTTCATTACTTTTATTAAGGAGTAAGCCGCTGCACTGGTGAGAGTGCATCAAATTAAAGCAAAGTTGAGTCTTTTTACAGCATAACCAATGTCTTTTCAAATTGTTGGAATTCGCAGATGAGACATTTTAAGCTTCACCAAGGGTTCATGGGCAAAAAAAAATCGGTCGTCCATGCAGTCAATACATTTAAGAGCCTGTAGAATATTCCGAATCATTAAGAATGGCTCTACTCGCCATATGTGGGACTATAAATCAACAATCAAAGTAGTTGTTAGATCACATTGACACTGAATTCGTGTGATCAAAACTTTATTGGCATAAATTGAAGGTGGACCTATTTAAGCTTTTATCCACTTGGCATACCAGCATTTAGTTCAACGTTCAGTGCTGCAATGTGAAATTCCATAAAAGTCAAGATTTGTTCAAAACTATATAGATTATGTCCCAAAATATTATAAGTCTTGCTTTATTTTGAGATTGTAGTAGGACTTAACAAAGTTTTTACTATTTGAAAAGACCGAGTTCCAAAATATGTACTGTTTTGAGGTTTTACAGTTTTCACTTTGGGTATACGACAAATTAAAGGCATAACTCTTTAACAGCTCCAAGAAACAATTGAGTGGTTTTTTTTTACTAAATTGTTGATTTGAGATTGCTTGCAGTTGCCACAGCCGATTCTGCTGCTGCTTCTTATGCCATCATCCATTCGACTGTTTTTGTTATTAATGAAGAGCGTTAATATCTGATGAGTTCAAAATCTTCGTTGAAAAAAATTTAATCTGAATATCTGCCTGGCTCCGTTTTACCGAATTATATGTGGTGACACAGAGCGCAAAGTTCAAAACACTAAGAACTATCTGAAGAAACTGGATCGTATCACAAACGTCGATCTAAGTTTGTCCAAAAATATTTTTAGCCGAATATTGTTCCTCACACAACCATTAATCCTTCGCCAATCTAGCTACTCTTCAGTCTACAAATTGCCATATTTCGATAAAATTCAACCAGACAAAATAATCTTTGCTAAGGTCGAGCTTTACTAAATATTTGATTATGGGAAGTCCAGTTTTGGGGTTCGTAATTACACAACTGGACCAAAATTGCTGGATGGTCTGGTGATTGATCAAAGTGGTCCTATTTCTTAGATCGTTCGAGTTAACAACTATCTAGTAGTAAAGCTTTAACCAGATCAACTTCTGGAAAATATACTTCCATCATTAAGGAATTATTAAGATAGAGAAACTCCATCTGACAACGTTCAATTCTGATGTAAAGAGTTAGAGTCATTTACTGATGTACAATGTGCACGTATATCATATGTATTCCTGGAGTCTGCTGACACCCTATCGTCTCTACAATATTTTCCAACAAAACCTCGCATATCTGGTCATAATAAAGAGGCCATACAACTCCAACATTGCATTTAGGTGTTGATTCCGCATGTAGTCAGCTGTATACATCAACGCGAATACATTGCTCTGCACATCTAGTTTCTCTTGATTTTGTTGTTTACTCTATTAACTTTTCAATCCACCCTCGTATAAGATAGTAGATTACATATTAAACTGCCATACAACAGCAAGATTGAGTGGGTGCGATAGAGCACTATGTGTTGCGAGTATGGCAAGCTGTAGGTAGTCGCTACGAGTGTACAGGTTTATCGTTAAATGTTCGGTTTATTTTAATTAAAATTTGTAATTAATATTTAATGAGTGCGGCAAGTGACACCATGGAATTGACATGAAATTGGATTTAAATTTAATAAGATATTACAGCCTTTTATTTTTTTTCTCATATGTTTTTGTAAAAATTATTTTTCGCTCGCTAGCTTCATTATACATTATAAATAAATAAGAGTGCGAAACAATGTTATAAATTATGCTGTCAACTGGTAATTGATAAAATAGCATTTACAGTTCGTCAATTACAAAATGTGTATGTGTGTGTGTGTGTATGTGTGTGTGTTAAGTGCACGTTCAAATTTCATTAATGTAAAGTGGCAAAATGGGGTTTTAATATCGTGTTAGTAGGCTATTTTATGTCGCGTTATTTGTAAAAGGTTCGTTTTAAATAGAACTTTCAACAACTTTTGTTTTAGCAAAATTAATTTATTTTATTTTGAAGAGCGTCTCTCTAATCAATGAGGGTTTTACATATTTTTCAACCACTGAAATGTTGGACAGATTTCAATGGAAGCCACCCTTTGAATCCATCTAAGCGTAGATAGAGTATAAAGATTAATGTAAATTAGACGAAATTTGGCATTTTTAGCAAATTTTCCAATATCAATTTTTTTCCCAATATCAATTTTTGCTAACAACTCTGAATTATTAGGTTTCAATGATAAGTCCCAACTGCCCTGTAGGTAGATAGATTAATAAACTACTTCAATCAAAAATTTGCTTAATGGTTCGAAACTAAATAACAATTTTGAAATAGATCTATATAAATCGCTCCCACTTTCAGTGTCCTTAGCATGCGGTCAGAACATATCAACATTTATTTTAATGGCTCAAAACAAAATAATCATGTTGGTACGAAATGGATCTAACTAGGTCAGACTTCCAGATTAGTCTCTTTCGGGTACAGATCCTAGCAAAAAGTGTCTCTCAGCATGCGGTCAAAGTATATCAATATTTTCTCAGACAACCCACTGTTAACAACTCGTTTGAAGAATACGTTGAAAGCTGTGAGTAGCACCGCAGATCTCTAATTAAGATAGTCTCATCTGGCATCTGCCAGGCATAACGACATTGATGAGAAATGTTTAGCTAACGAGAAGTAGTAAAACATTTGTGAGAAGGTAAACCAATGACCAAGTTTTTTATTCGAGAACATTTTGAACGTGAAGTTATGCTGACCACCATTTAATTCCTTTAGTACAAGTTTACTGTTGGTGGACAGATCTGCACACCCATACATTTCATATGGAAAATTAATGAAAATTACTATTTTTTGTTTATGATTTTGTTAGGCCCTGTACCGAAGGTACAAGAGCCTATTGGTTTTGTGCAAATGTATGTAACAGGTAGAAATAATGGTCAGAAACCCCCCAAAGTTATAGAGGAGTGGATATAGGCATGTCCGTCTGTCCGTCCGTCAGTTTGTCCGTCTGTCCGAACGAAAGGATCGCGGAAACGGTAATAGATAGAGACTTCGTGTTTTTTGCATTCGACTAAGACTGCTCCGAAATTTAAAAATTTTTTTTTTAAATTAACTGTGCTTTTCGAAAATTGGTGTTTGGCATTTTGAACACAATGAATAAGACTGTCTTCTCTTCTTTAATGCAACGGCTTCCAAGCAGTCTGCGCATCGCTTTCTCTACCTGACACTTGAGATTGCATAGCGCTGCTCGGACCAGGCTCGCCACCGTCTTACTCATTCACATTCTGTCGGTTTTGAATAGACGAAAGCAAATTATGCGAGGAGGAATTCCGAGGGGTCTCTTTACTGTTTTCAGTACAATTTTTTGCCAGGTCATGAAGAAATTGTTGAATTTCTTTTGCGCAATTCTTCGCTAAGGTCGTACTACGAGAAGAAGTCGTTCATGGTTATATTGCTTCTCTTCAAACCTTCCACCAAATCAAGTAAAATATGTTTACCCAGATTTTGTTCTGGCACAGCTCCTTTAGGTTTTTAAAGGTACGGTTGAATTTCTCACACGTAACAAGTTTCCGCGCATACAGCCAGCCAAAATTTTATTCCGTGTTTTCCCGGTTTCGATGGTGTGTACTAACGAAAAGGTGCATAGCCCCGAAAACCATAAAGTTGTTCGTCAATTGTTACACAATCATGTGGATTGTGGAAGTTAGGAAATATTTCTACCAAATGATCCCAAAAATTTTTAATTTGTTGAAACTTGTCATTAGATTTCTCTGCTCTCCTTTACTTGAGACAAATACTCGAACGTTTCGCGGGACATGATCGCTCGAAATAATGGTCTCCCATACTAAGCATTAAACAAATGGACAACGTTTTCGTTGTTTAATAAATATGGAATGCTATAATAAAGAATTAAAAGTAATTGAAAGTCAATCTCCACTGAGAATCAGAACAGCAAGAATTATTTTTTGTGATGTTGGTTGGAAAAAATAATAAAAAAACTATTTCTGATAGAATTGACTTTTGAAGAGGCTTAACGAGTAACACCTGGTCTTGCGATTATGAAAACGAAGTATTATTTGACAGTGCTGCCAGATGACGCGAGCGAAAATGAGTTGCAAAATTTTAGGGGAGAACCTCAAACAACTCGAAAAAAAAAACGCTTGGTGTGCAGACTAACAATAAATAAAGTTGTTTCGATTTCTTTGGTATCGAAAGAAATTAATATTTTTGAAAAACAGTTTGAAAATGCATATTTTGAGGTTTTTGAGGAATACTAGAAGTTTTTTTTAACCCTTTAAGAAACATAAATAAAAATAAGTGTGCAGATCTGATACCACCAGCTGTCTAAGGTTAAATGTTCATCATTTTTGCAGGAGCTGCTGGTATGACGTCGAGGAGGATTTTGCTTTCATCTCCTCTGCTCATGCCCAGCACTCAATAGAAGTAGACTAAAATTCTTATTCCAATATATCTTTTTAGAGACTTTTGATTTAACCAAAACTTGTGCGAGACATTTATCCAACAATATACAAGCTACGGTTTAGTGTTTCTCTAAATGGTGAAACAGGGAATATATGGAAACGCTGGGTTTCACAATTGCCCGAAAACGGTCGAAAAGTGTTAATGCTGATCTTAGATTCAACATCCATTTTGACCTAACCGTCGCTGAGTACTTTTACTCTGCATTTTGTCTCGTTATTGTAAATATATTTTTTTTTTGATAAATTAACATTAAAGTCACAAACGCGTATTACAAACTACGGACTGATGAAGTTCCTCATTGACTTCAGTAACAACTTTATTTCAATAACTTGCTTGTGATAGAGAAAGGTGTTGAAATTTTAAGTGCACCATTTTGACAATAAGAATGCAGTTCGAGTGGATCAATGTGCTACATTTCTAATAGTTTCAACTATAAATCTTGTGTTGAAAAACTAAACTATTTATCAACGACCGATTAGAATGGAACGTGTAGCTATTGAAAACCTATCAATTCTGAGCTCAATAGCCACAATTGATGCCACAATGATATGACTGTACGGCGATTATAAGGCAATTACTAAACAGTAAACATATTTGAAGCAGAATCAACTAATTAGCTTAAATTAACTACAATACATTGGTTCGCTTCATTGCATGACACGATTTATTGAACTGGCTCAGAACTAAACAATTCAACTCTTATTTTATGGTAATTGTGGGAACTTGTAAGCGAGTACAAAATAAAAACACTATCCAGCTCAGAGTAAAATGATGCATAACTAGTTTGGAAGCCTGTATGACTTACATAATCTAATAAAAGAGCTAAATCAAAATTAGTTCATTTGTTTTAGGAAAATTTTTTAATGAAACTAATTTGATGTTATACGTTGAATGGGCTATTCTTGGTTAAGGTGACCATTTAGAAAGACAGATATTAGTTTACTAATATTCTTACATAAACGTCTGCTACGTTAATTGTTAGATAATGCTGCCAATATTTAAATGATTATCACTAAGAAATGGGTTGTGTAACACAGAGAAAAAATACCACCGACATTAATCATCAAAATTAAATTTGATTTTTATCTGTCATTATTTTGACATGTTGGATATATTTTGAACATATGACATTATTCATATTTTCCTACATAGAAATTCATCATTTATTTTTGACATTGATATGAGAAACTAACATTTTGATCTGCGAGTGATATAAACAAATTTTTTGTTCAAAAATTGATAAGTTGATATAGATTTTTTCTTTTATCTAACTTATCTTACTGGAAGTCGGTCAAATGAGACGTTCTACCAATTCACCCGTATTCTGCAGTTATTGCACCTTCCTATTACCACTTGTTTCGATCGGTGACACATGACTTGTCCATGCAGCAGTGCACTTTATATGAATATACCAAAAAATTGATTGATTCTTTGATTGCAATTTAAGATATCTGTGCTACATAAGGAAAACAATGTCTATCGAAAGACAATACTCTAAAGTTTAACTTTTGAACCATTTCTAAACCATAAAACCGCCACTTTTGGACGATATAAAAACGATGTCATCGAAATATAAAATATAAAAATTTGTTATTATTAAAAACAATATTAAACCACAGACACACAAATCTCTGTTTTTCATTAATATAAATTACAGCATACGAGTGTTTTATTTATTTCTACCAATTTGTGCCTACAACAATCTGCTTTCGATGCAAATTGCTCCATTACGCAATTATGCAAGTACATTAATTCAACTCGATCTGTTGGGATTAACAAATGTTATTCAAATGGCAGGCAAACTATGCAATATGTACAAGTCAATAACCTAAGCACAGTCAAAACCACAAACAAGCAAACCAGCTGCAGTACAAAACCTCAGCATGTATTGTACTACGACGAAAAAAAAAGCATCAATGGTACACAACCAATATGCATATTTGTTACATTCAGGCGTGATTAGGCAAATAGTAGCAATAAAAAAGAATTGAAATGCATTTAACGAATTTTAGTTGTTGCATAATTTGAATTTGAACAAATGCGGCGGCGGTGGTGGCGGTGTTGGTGTTGGTGGCGTATACTTAATATTGAAGCGCATTAACAGACAAACGGACAGACAGACATTCTAAACAAGCAAACATGCCAAATGCATATGTATACCAATGAGCATATATTTTTAATATAAAAACAAGAAAGAATGATGTGGTCGTATTTGCTTAACTTTGAGATACTCTGCTCTTTATATTTACCATAGATTTTTATGTGTACTATGTTTCGATATGGACCTATGTAAGATACATAAAATTTGGATTATCTGGCTTAAAAATTAAAAAATAGAAAAATTAATAAAAGAGGGAGCGATCAGGAGAGTCAAAATATTCCAAAACAAAGTTTCCAAGAAATATAACTGCACAGTCTTAATATATCCTTTAACATAGTTTGTAGTTCTTTAAAAAAAAACAAGTTTTACAGAAATCGTTTGAGGTAGCCCCTGATTTCCTGATATGTTTGATTATGAGTCAGTGGCCTTTAGTAACTCCAATAAAAGTTGCAATATCTACTTTTTTAGTCTTAGTAAGACGAAATTCCTTTCAAAGTCATACCTGCCACGCCTGCTATGGTGATATTCCAACTCAATGAATAATGTGAGTCGTTGTGCTTTTCCTTCTTAATTAGTCTTAAGAACCTGTAGCCAGAAGAGATGGGTAATATTCTGCTTAAGCAACTTGTTAAGGTATTCATTATTGGACTTTGATTTGATTAAGCTGGAGCCACGTGACTTGAGTGCTTCTCGACTATCAGCATAGCTTCTTGAATAGCAGCGCCTCCGTTTTATAAATGCTGCAGTACTTGGCAGTTTTGGCTTCTTTATTATCTAGTTTTGAGTCATCTATGAATATATAAACCGAGTTTTCTTTCATTCGTTTCTGACTCTGCTATTCTTGGCGGGATGGAATGCTTACATCGTATTTATCGATATCAGTTTTTGGGACGAACTAATCTGTGTAAAAGGGTCTTTTATTCCATAAAGCATTGTTAAGTGGCTCATTTTGCCATAGCATAAATTTATTTCCTTAAGCTTAACAGCGACTTAACGGTATTTTATTTGTCCAATAAATCTATAGAGAGAAAATGTAATATTGTGTTCAGTGCTTCTGATGGCATGGTATGAAGTGTCCTGCTAATACATAGCTTCGTACTTCTTAAACCATAATTTAGAGGAATTATAATAGTGACTTTCTCAAGCGAAAACAAACAACTCCGACTTCGACCTACGGCTTTCTGAAACGCGAAAAGCGTATTTGTAGCTTTTCACATTCCAAAGTAATTTTCCATCTAGTATTGCAACGGTAATCTTAGCACAGTCCCCAAATGATATTCCGTTAAATTGAAAATCGGCTATCTTGAACCTTTTTGTAAAAAGTTTTAATTGTGTGATTTTTGGGCTCGCTTCAACTAACTTCAGATATCTTTGAATGCTTTTCGCAGAGAATGAATGAAGGAAGTTCGCAGAGAGTCGATAAAACAAACCTTGGGCATGGGCTAAAACATCTAAGCTTCCTCTTACATAGGTTTAAGTATTTAATCATTTGATAATAATATTGAAGTGTATATTGAACATATCCTGGTAATTTTGACAAAGCTGCAAATGAAAAATTGCGCGCATGCATGAAGTGACATCAATTTGTATTATTACACCATAGATGATCCTACCAAGACGCCGTCCGTTCCCACATCTATTGAACACTCCGAATTGACTTTTAATTTCTAGGAGGGTCACAAGTGTATATTCTTTCGTTTGAATTGAGTCTTCTATTTTAGCGACTAAAGTGCTTAGGGCTGTTTCAGTGCAATATTTGGACTTGGATGTGAGCTCAATATTTCGGTATATGATTTAGCCGAAACCAGATTTTAAAGAATGTTAGACAATTAAGTGTGTACCTATAGGCACTGTATAATTAGAACGGAATGACACCATCAGTTCGTACGTATCCAAAATTTATCTTGAATTTATCCAACAATTTATAGATTATCTTCAGAAAAAGTTTTTACATGTGTAGAAATTTGGTTTGTATGGGGCCCAGTTTATTACTTTGATGGTCTTAAAAATTTTGATTCAATTTTTCACCAGCTTATATTTTAGGTGGGACTACCAGAATGGTTTGTGAATACCTTTAACAATTCTTGTTATGCAGGCTCTGGTGACGACTGCTGATTATGACAAAGTGAAGGAGTCTAACAAGCTAGAATGTCTCCACAATCTTTGGGCAAAGAGGGATAGCCGGTTTGATATATTGTAAGTCGGGTCTAAGGCCCCACAGTGTGTGAGCCAATGTTCTGCGTAAGAAATCGCTATTAATTTTACGCTACGGTCAAGTCAATTGACCGCCAAGCACGTGTTATATCAATTTATTTTTTCCTGTGAAGATACGTTAAGTCAAATGTCTTCGGAGATAATCCAGCTTCCAGGTTTGAGTTTTGGAAGCTAATATTGCTCGAGTTATTAAACAGTTTTTGGTCGATATATTCGAAGGACTTTAGTTAAATTGGGGATTAGGAATGAACGAGCATAACGCATAACTTTTTATACAAAATGACGGATGAAGGACCTTCGCAATCAAAAAATCATCAAAAAAGAGCAGAATGCTTTATTGTGATATATGGGAATGGGATTAAATCTGACCGAAAACTGAATTTTGACTACCAACATAATTGTAAGGAAGAAGTGTAAATGGTTTAAAATTGTTTTTGATTAAAAAGCAAATAAATTTCCAAAACTTCAACTATTCCATTGAGAATAGTGACGAGACATGGTGCGTCTACGCACGGAATGTATGACTTCAATCGATCAAAATGTGAAGGAAAGATGTTTTGTTTTGACTTTGAATCCTACGAATATTATAAATGTAAAAGATTGTCGGATACATGTATGATGTATGATCATAGGCTACCCTTTGTCAATATCGGAGGAACATAATTTGCATATAGTTGGTATAGAGATGAAATTTGGTATATTATTACAATTCATTACACTGGGTTTTACTGGTGGTTGAAAGCAAACGTAGAACGTGGTACATGCCCACTTGAGAAGCGATCCCAAAAATGTAACCGGAGACACTGAAATACTTCGGTGCTTCTAACTATACCAACTACAGAGAACTCAGTTGAGTTACAGCTTCATTATAAATTCAATATAATCCTCTGCTGAAAATGGCATTGTAACGCAGATTTTTGGCAATGCATTGAGTTTCCTTTAAAGGTTTTCGTAGAACATGGGTCACACTGAAAACATCAATGATTTTCTTGGAATATTATACCACTAGTTCCATAATACTACAGGAAACCACAGTGAGTTTCTTGAAAATATGCCTTCTTGCTACATTTTCTGAAAATATGTGGCTTCAGTACATAAATATTTTGTCATTCAAGCAAATATTTCCAATTATGGGAACCTAATAAATGAGACTTTTCGATTGATCTTTGTACACTATAGCTATTATCAATGGATAAAAATGTTCAAGCTCAACGCTTATGCTTCCATGTCACAAAAAAATTATATAATTATAAAAAAGTCAAAGAATGTGATTGTTGATATCTGCTTCCGCAATATCTTGAAAATAAAATTAATGTTGGTTGCTTGATAATGCACCTGATCTCCATTTGATCTTGGCCATTAATATTTTGACTAGCTGATTAGCTTGTTGGATTTTTCATTCGCTATAGTTCGTAAATATTGTCATTTGTTTAAATAGCCTGCTTAAATAATATTTTTATGCAGGGTATAAAAATAACGAACAAAATCAAAATAAATTCTTATCAGCCAAAATAAATTATTGAAAATGTGGCATTTTGTGTTGTTTCTAGTTTATACATTTATGCATTTGCATTGGCATATATACGAGAGTGCATTGATAAGTAATCAATATGTATTTTCGGGCAGCTCTGTAACATTTATATTCCGTTTGCTTAATATAGCATATCAGGCAAGCATCTACTGTATTCAAATCATATCTATTTTCTAGTGAACCATATTTTTAAATTTTGGTAAATGTAGTCGTGGAGGGGGATTCGCGTGGTGGATGGTATGACAGCTATAATGTTTAGAAACCGATTCATATATGTTTCGGTGATATTGATGCGGTTAGTAAGATGAATATCTTGATATCTTTCTTTGTACTTATTTTGCTACCTAAATTGGTTGTGGATTCAATGAGTACCGTTATTCGGTCGTCATAAGGTTCAAGGGCATTTCGGTGCGAGAAGCAACATTCATCATTCAAAGTCACCAGCAAGATAATTAATAAACCACTTCAGGTACAAACGTTTCTATAAGGTATTTTCCCCGTTGTGAAAATTGAACTGTTATCTGTCTATGGTTCAAGTCCATCGCTTTTAAAATCTTTAAGACTTATAGTATAACTATTCTAATAATGATATAGATTCTTCAGCAAATTAATTACCACTCCACCCTCGTACCGACCGATTTGAGTAAATTTCATTGTTATTTGTCATCTCTCAGCGTTGTGCATGTTTAATGTATGCAATTGAAACTGAATATTTTGGTATTTGCCACTTTCCGAATACGTTATGCCACACAAAATATGTACAGTGTATTACCATGCCGAAGGTCGTTTCGATTTTATATGGGTGCATGCCTTTTAAATTTCCTAATTTAAATAAATAGCATTCAATTTGCAATTTTTTGTGCGTTTGTATGTTTGATTTATAGCACAAAAATGCCTTAAATTAGATGGAGATGCATTATTAATGCAGCAAACGGAAATGTTTGCAAACAAAAAAAAAAAAACCTCTGTGGCGCATTTTGTGTTCAATAGTTGTGGAATTTATGCAGTGCAAAATATTAAATTTTGATTTGGGTTTATTTGCATATTTAACTAAAATTTATGCACTTTAAATAAAAACTTAATAATTAATAATTTCTATGAATTTTTACGGCTCAAATATTCTATTGTTCTAAATGTGCCAGTAGGTGTAAGAAATTATTACAAAGCGCTTTGTTGCACTTTTAAAGGTGCCTTCTCAACTGCTCTTTTGTATATTTTAAAGTTTGATAAATAAATTTAAAAGCCAATGAAGAAGTTTTTGCTCAATTTCAATTGATTCAGTCTTCGTAGTATCTTCATTTCATTATCAATAATAATATTCACTTTAAGTATTGTATTTATTACTGATGTGCAACGTATTTTCCAATATACACAAAATTAACTAATTGAATCTCTTAAGCATATTTGTTATCTAATACAAACGATATGGTTCAGAATTAAACACAAATAAACATAATTAATTGTGGTAAACATAAAATTATTATACAAAGTTAATTAAACGTGTTGTGAAATAATTTTAAATTTCATTTTTAGTTTATAGAAAATATTCATATTTCCATCGGACCTCATACTGCATTGACTAATTTATTTTCGCCCATTGTTTGGTTTATTGGTGTATACTGTTGGTTTAACAGTTTCAGACACAGTGAGTTTATGCGGGATAGTTTATTTAGAGGGGGTTTAAACAACCCTACACATGTACTAGTAGTATGTGTATAGTAGCTACTTAAGGCTGAATGTTTTACCTCAAGTAGTCCATCTATTTATGTCCGTCAGACTGGGTGTTTTTGTGCAGTTTGTATGAAGTTTATGAATCATTAAAGGAGTCTGGCGAAGATCCCATATTATTTTTGTTCAGCTTTTTGAAACAAGTGCCTTGTATGCCCGTAATTTTTTTTTTTTTTTTTTTTTAACATCCACAAATAGTGTGAAATAGTTTTATCAGTTTTTTGGAAAGTTTATAATGCATTTAGGGAGACATTTGAACCCTTTAAAGAACTATACATATGTACTTGATAATCATATGTCAGTCTGCCTGTGTTGCAGCGCATTTATTTTGTATAAATTTTGGAGAATTCCGAGGAATTTTCGATGTAGCCCCCATACAAATCCACCGCCCATTATGAATTTTTGTAAGAAAACTTCTTCAATTCAGCCAATATCAGTGTGTGGTGGCTTGATGCCTTTGATTAGCTCTAATTTTGTTTTATATTTTTAGTTTTCTAGCCACTCAACCCTAAACTCACATAATTTTTAAGTCTGTCAAGCGAGTATAGTGCCCACTTAAAGAGATTAACTATTTGGTTCTGAATCCACGAACTAGAACATCGTCGAACTGGATATAATATTTCAGAATCGTTAGTAAATTTTAGAAGTTGATAAAAGCAGTTTTTAAACATTTTTATAGTTCTCACTTATACTTATACTTGATTTGAATACACTACATAAATAAACCTTCTACCCGGCTGTGCAGATAATCCAAATGATGCTCCTCTTTGCGAAGGTCATGAAAACAAGTAGGTCCGTAGAGATCACGTATGACAAAAGTGAAAATTCTTGAGGTGTTAAAGGATGTATTATATATTTTAGAATTCAAGATGGAGGAGAAATAACTTTAAGTTGCTGATGTCAGTGAAAAGTTAACTTTTTGTTTCAAGCATTACAGTTTGTTCGCGATTTAAAAATGATTTTATTGGTTAGTGAAAGCTGAAATATGATAGGTCGATGTTAATTGATCTCAATAACTAGAAAATATGGCATCAATACTGACTCCCACTTTCGTTGCTGGTATTGCCGGGTTTTTGTTAAAATAAGGCATTTGCGTGCCTTTCGCCACCATTCGCATGTCGCTAATAAATATGCAATCCATTATACGCTCTCGTGTGACATATCCAATATCTCAACCCCTCTCAACCGTACATGGCTACTTTCCACAACGATTTCCTTCACTTTATCGACATTATCGTTGGCTACACTCGATTAAGTCCGTCCAGAAAAAGGCAAGTCTTCGACGTTCTCCTGACCATCATTGAACACTTTATACTACCCGTAAGTGCGCATTTGTGACAGAGTGGATTATTAATAATTATGTAATAATAATACGTTGATCAATATTTTCTCTCATTATAAAAAATCGTAAGGAACTACTGAAGTCGGCTGACTTAAGCAGCTGCTGGAAACACATAAGTTAACAGGTCTCGCTAAAAATTGGCCTCGTAATTATGGATGGTGTTACCAACCAGGAACTACCAGGCAGGTATCAATACTTTCTTGACAGGGTGTATATAGCTCATTCAAGCTTGTAAATCCCGTATATATATGCCATATATAAACGCTGCTGTGAATCATATTCATATACGATTTCTTCGAATGATCCTTCTGAATGCTAATCGCAGCTGCATGGATAATAGGAAAATTATTATGTTTTTTGGCACAATGTCTATTTGTATGTAAAGCAGCCCTAAAAGTATGCACTGTTTTGCTCCTCTATACAATGCTGAACTAAAATTATGCATAGCCGTATGAAGAATAAAATTGTCCCCGTTTTCGTTACATATTTTTTTTTTTTTGTTTTTCTAAAGAAGTTTCACTTCAATAATTGTTTTAGCCTTCGAATCCTTTTAAAACTAAAATTCGTTTCATCGAAATTGGCGAGCAAAACTTAGGCTCATTTCTTTCAAAACATATTATGTGATGTTTTCTTTTCTTTAAATTTTGTCATCACCAATTTTTCCCTTATTACGGAGGACGGTTCGTGTGAATTTGTTGCTTCCTCCAGTGTGGATCTCGAAGAGATCTGGCAATCGATTTCCTCAATTTTATGCATGGCCATGGAACAAAATTAAAAACTCAGAAACGAGGAAAGGAGGGAACCCCTTGGAGAGGGGTTGACACTTATATTTAATACTAATAAGAGAATAGGAAATACTAAATATCCATACTTTCAGCCTCTATATTTTATAGTCTTCAAGTTCTTGATGTTCACACGGCCAAACAGACGGATATGTCTATATTAATTCAACTTTTTGTATGGGCTACCCGTTTTAGGGGTCTGATTTGCACTTTTATGGAATTTTTTATTTAGATTGATGCTTGATGCATGTGTCGTTTCTAGCTAAATAAAGAAAAAAAAAATGTTCCTTTAAAAGTCCAGATTTATATGTGGGCTACCCCATCTAGTGGTCCGATCTGGACCTATATGGAAAATTATAATTATTTTTAAGCAATTCTGTAAGATAAAACCAATTAGGTTTTTAGCTTAATTAAAAAAAATGAATTTATGTTCATAAAAAACTGAGGAAGGTTAAATTTGAATAAAAGTGTCAAAGCCCACTTAGAGAGGGAGGGAAGGTTGCCATGCAAACTTAAAACTTATACATCTTGAATTTTGATACTGATCAAGAATATATATTATTTATGTGTACTGCATGTCCTCATTCTTCTTGGTACATACATTTGTACAAACATAAAATACCTCGCGGTCCTGTAGGGTTTAATGACAGCAAACTCAATGAAAATTGTTCAATCATATTCTTACCATAGCCTGAATATACTTTAAAACATTTGTCTATTGCTTCACTATTATTATTTTTTATCAGTTTTTTTTTTCACTTTTATATCAGCTGGTGTGATAACAAGTAGCCCCTCCCAAAATCTTCTAGTGTGACGAAGTCTACTTCCGTTGATCGTTTGTTACGTTCATTGTTACCGAATTTGTGGATCATAATGAAGAAAAAAACATTTATGGCATTGTATTTGTAATTGCTTGTGAGAGACAGTTCGACTCATTGCGATCGTAGTATGCGTGACTCTATCACTATATGCTCCGAGAGGCTATATTTATATTGAATGAAGAATATATATACTGCAAGCGTTTTGTTATGCCTCCTTCTTCCTATTACGTACATTTGAACAATCTTATTATACCCAAAATGCTCCAGAGAAAAATAAAACACATCTTCACATTCAATAGAATTTTATTTTAATATTACTCATATGCTCGCTTAAACACTAAAAATTAAATACGTTTATTCAATTAAGCTATTTAAATCGATTCTTGCTTCTCATCTCATATGTTAATTAATTAATTATCTGCTTCTAGGTTTAAGTCACGCCACATAATGCTCAAATTTGGACATTTTCATTTGTGTATTAGTGAAATATCTTCATTATAAAAATTCTTTAAAGTCATATGGCATTAAATTGATTTAATTTTATAGTATTTCGTTTTTTTTTTTGTTTTCTTTCCTTTAACAACATTGATGATGTGAAATTTAGCTAATGTATTTATTTTTTGTTTGTTTTTTTTTTTTCGTTAATTGTAAAAGACTTTTCGTTTGGCTTGTATAAAATAATGATGTCAATCTGAATTGGTTTTCATTATAAAAGTATATAAATTATTTTGGATGAACGTACGCTTTATACCGTTTTAACCTTTAGTTAAACTGTCAGCAATTTATATAAAATTTGTTGTGCATATTTGGCAAACGAGATAAACTAAAACTATAAAAGCATTTCGTATCACAGAGAATACTAAAAAAAATCAGTTAACAATCAATAATTAATTTAATTTAATTTATAATTATAATTTGATTTTTTTTTTCGAAATGAAATCAGGTACACCGAAATTAAATTGTGTTTTTCCTACGCGTCTTCGTTCTCTTTTCTTTTTAGAAGAACTAAAATAAAAATTTTCAATTTACTTGAAGTAACATGGAAGCGCAGACCAACAATCCGAACATTATTGCGGAAAGTTGTTGTTTCATGCTTCGCGCAGAATTTGTCAGTGTTTCAAAATTTTTTATGGGACACCAGTCACTAAGTCCAGCAAGATTACGTGAGGCTGCACGCATTAAATAGGTGGTATTAAAATCCAGATGAGAGACGATAAAGCGATGTCCTGTAAACGTGTGGGGAAATAGAAAGAAGGAAATAGTTAATATCTGTTGAATACATTTAAAATAAAATTAAATAAGACATGGAAAGGCAATTTATTTGTATAATAAAGTTTCCCATAGCCGGACTAGCTGGTCTGTAAGTTTGTTTGAGCGCTATAAGCTATATAAGCATTGCACCTGGCGTATTCTTGTCTTTTCGTCCGGAGAGTAAGTGTGCTCCTCCATGTGAGTTCAATCATCCTTAAGCACAATTTTTTAGTGGGGCTGTCATGAGTGCCTGGAAAGACAGCCTCTTGTTCAGGTTGATGCTCAGGTATTTTCCAGTAAAAGCTGCTGCAAATATACCCTTTTTTATGAGAATTGATGGAGTGACCATGCGTTTGAGTTTAAAACGTGGTTTTGTTGTTTTGTATTAATCTTCAGACTCCAGCCAGAAAGCCATCTGCTGCCTCGATGCAACATTTCTACCACTATAAAATGGCAACATCGTCAGCATAAGAGGCGGCTTCCATGTAGCCGCCATAAGGGATAGAGAGGTAAGGTATAGAGCGAATAAACCAACGGTCCTAATACACTGCCCTGCGTAACTCCAGCTCTGATCAGACGGAAAGTAGAATTGGTGTCTCGGTACCTTACTTGAAATTCTCGCCCTTTCAGGTAGGACCGATAAAGGCAGAATTAAGACGCTGGCAACAGTCTTTTAACCTTGTACATAAGGCCGTCATGTCTCCTGCATGACGCAAATACTGCATTACGAAACTCAAGATCATCAAAAGTTTGCAATATATGCTGTGTAACTGTGTATTTAATTGCGGCCTGGCCTGCCCTAAACCCAAACTGGACATCTGGCAGGGTACTATTTTGGTCCACGCACACGTTCAGCCAGCAATCAGTCTCATTCTTCCTTCGATAATGAAGACAGAAGACTAACTGACCAGTATGACTCAATGTCATCATACGTCTTACCTGGCTTGTAAATCATATGGATCTCTGCTTTCTTGCACTGGTCTGGGAAGAATAGACCCGCGGAATCGCGTTGAAAATTAAAGAGATATATAGGATCGCTCATATCAGCAGGATCTTCAAAGTAGCGTAGCACCCCCGTCGGTACCTGAAGCATTCGAAAGTCTCCTTCTCCTGCACCAACGTGGCCACGTCATGTGTGGTGAATCTATTCTCCATATGGTGAGTAAAAGCATTTGCCTGCTCCTTCTCACGTTTAGCAAGTCCTCCACCAGGGCACCGGATCGGCGATTGTCGAAATGGTTGTTTCTTAAGGGAATAAGTGGATTTCCACAGATTATAGTTGGCGTCTGTAGTGTAGTCTATAAGTAGTCCAATCGTTGCCCAAACACATTGCTTCTCGTTCACTGTAAAACAGTTCCAAATCTTCTGGGAGAAGTGGCAGCTACATTTTGAATATTTCTAGTAAGAATTTTGACCGCCAGCTCGATGTCTTTAGCTTCGTCTCTAAATGAATCTAGACCTCCAGATGTAACTTAAACATGGCCAGATTAATGTTTCTGGTAATCAGCCGATTGTTCATTGGTTAATGTATTCGGAAGGAATAGATGAGGGACACTTCATAGAAAGAAGTCATATCATCTACTATAGAAAATGCTTCTTAAAGATCCTCTAAGGAAACTTAAACCAACAGCATCTAGATGACTGCCTACATTAATTAAATAGTTCTACTGGTAATGGTTATTTTCTTATCCACAATAAGTGATATCTTGCAAAATGTTTTAAGTACCCAAAAATGGGTGAAAAAAACGGTTTTGGTTTCAACCCACAATAGATTGAAATATTGCGCATCATGCGAATATTCTAGATCTTGAATTTCAAACATATATTTGTCCTGACTAAAAACTCTCCTGGCAGATAAAAACCGAGGAAAGAATAAAAAATGCAATAGCCTCCTTCTATTTGAACCTCTGGACTAAAATGGGACCGCACCAACCTCTGAAGCCTTGATCTGATACGAAGTGGCTGCTATCAAAGCTCAACTGCTGGAACATGGAGGCGTCTACCCAATGCATACGCCAGTTAGAAGTGTAGCTATAGTCAAGAAACTAAATCATATCGGCCTATAAGCTGTAGACCACAACACCATGTTAGGTTTTATAGAGTACTCGGCTGAGGTCAATGAAGGTGACTACTGTAATTCAGAGCTCAAATGGGATAACAACATCGAAAGGGAAAGTGAAGCAACGTACCCTTGGCAGGCGGAGTAAGAAATTAATGTACACCATCGGACTGCATTTGGATGAGATGACAGACCACGTGTCGGGTTGGTATAGCCTTTAGAGAAGTATTCAGACTGATTTTCGGAAAAAGTGATTAGCCTCCATAAAGGAACAAAACAACCAAACTCAGAAATCAGCTTAAAAGCATCCTCATCCTCAATGGAACTGATTTCCTGGAAATAGTGGCCAATGAGGTAAGGAGACAGCGAACGAGTCTTTTAGGACTGGACCAGAGGTGTCACCGACTTTTGCGGTGATAGATTTTCAAAAAACTTTTCAAGAAATCCTCTCAGGATTAATCAGAATTATCTTCCGTCGTTACTGTGATGATGAAGAGCAGATAAATAAATAAATAAAAAAATACTTCCTATGTGGTGGATCTCCACACTAGTTTTAGTGAAACCATTTTTTGAAGATCTGGAAAGTCTGGCAATCTTGCTTCAGGAAGATTTGCTACGTTTCTTTGACTTTAAGATGGTTATTTGATTTAATATACGAATAAATATTAAGTTTGGATTCTTAAGTTTAAGAAAAATAATAATTTTCCATATAGTAACTCCAACATGAACACTAGATACTGGAGTTACTGTAACACTCTAATTTTTATACATAACTTTTGAGTTAATTAATAACATTCTTTGCGAATTTCAGTTCAATGTTTCTAAAACTGATTAAGTACAACGCTTAGAGTCAGACAGAAAGAAACACGGACATGTAGGTACGAAGTTAGGTACCGATACCTTCTGCCGATACCGATATTTAGCCTATTTAATATATGACAAACTTTACGATAATCTGTACGTAAAGGGTATCTGTATAATAAAATTAGCTGCAAATACCCTACAACTATAATACTTACCTCTATGAAACGAGAACTCTCTTATCTTCGCATAGCTCCAATTAGCGCCATGAAACTTCAAATCAGCCTCACTCATATACTGCAAACGATAGCCATAGACTTGCATCTCATCGCCGACATTAGGCAAACGCGGTGTACGTATATCCAATTCAAATGCATTTGCATAGGTGCGCTTAAGCTGAAACACTGTCGGACTTGGCGGCTTCGGACCCACGCGTAATTTTATAATGCGCTCCAACATGCCCAACGGATTCGATACTTTGCACTTGTAATCGCCAAATTGTGTTTCGTTTTTCATCTGCAACTGCAATGTGGAGCCGTAGTCGGCATAGAAGATGCGATGATTAAATCCAACAATAGCTTTGCCATTGTGCAACCAGCTGAAATTCGGTGGTGGTTCACCCAATGCATCGCAGCTAAGATTAACAGCACCGCCAATGTAGGCGTATTGCATGGGCGCGGTTTCGTTGTAGAACCATTGGGGCTCATCTGAAACGTGTAAGAGCATGAAAAAAAATATAATAATGAGTTAATGGTTTAATTAGTGAGTTAGTAGCACACGTTGCAATTGCGTGTCGTATACGTAAATACTCCAAGGTGTTGCAAACATTTTGCTTACTAATAAGCAACATGTAACGCATTCATACGCGTACATTTAATTCATTCCAACTATATTCATTGTGGCACCATTTTTTTTGCATTTTAATTTTGTTTATGCCAACAGCACGAACGCTTCAACGTCAATTCATTGCCATTCATTTTGGTCTTGGCCCAACAGTAAGCACAGCTGTTCCGCTTTTGTGCTGTCCCATAGCGCACTATCCTGGCAATCCCTACTGAAGCCTTCAATTTCATTTTCTCTAACTGTCGCCTTGGTTTTTTTTTTTTTAGCATTGCAATACTAACATTGTATTTCGTCTGCTATTTCTCCTTCAACTATGCTGTGGCTTCCTTTTGTGTGCGCGCGTTCTCTTATTGGTTTGCACATCGTACGCTATTGATGTCCTTGTTCGAAACGACGCTTTTACACTTGTTTCACAGCTTGTCTAATATCGCATTCCTGTCGCTGTGGTCGCTCTGTGCTTGCAGTTTATTGCTTTGGATGCCTTTACTCGTATGGCTACTGTCTGTAGTTAAATATTTTTCATGTTTTAGTAGTTTCCAAGTGGCTATTAATTGTCGAAAAATTTTACTAGTGCAGCAAGAGCAAGGGTCATTTATTTAGCAACAGATACCTATAGCTAGATATGCATTGACAACTGCTTCTGAGTTATTTTTGTGTCTACTATTTGTGTGAGTATAGTTTTAGTTGAAAGTTCTATAAATTTAAGACGGCCCATCTGGCGTTGGTTAATTTATTAAAATTGGTATTTTTGAGTGATTTAGTGTAGATAGAAATTTATATAATTTTGTGTAGTGCGCAACGGATATTACTTATTATTGCAACTGTATTGAAAACTTGAAAATTTTAATAAAGATCTTAAAGTTTTATAGCATAGGAAATGTTTGTTATCAAAAGTCAAATTGATATTAATATGTATGTCCGTTCGTTCATATGAAAGTCGAACACTTGGAAACTATAAAAGTCTTCAAGTCTATAAGAGTCTTCAAGGCCATTTATACTTGCATATTTATTCTTCGCTTTACATTTCTTAGGGGGTGTTTTTCAGCAAGAGGCCTAGCTAGCCTGTATGACGATTTATTTAGAGCTCTACGGTTACCAAATTCAGGTCCAGACTCTCGAATGTTCCAGCTGCAAATCTGGATACAATAACTCCAGGTGGGCACGAAAATAGATTCATAATTCTCACTCTTACAACGCAGGTTCATCTCAGACCTGCTGCACATCATCGAATTTAGACGCACCAATTTATACGTGCAAACTTTAGGCTCTTGTCTACTTTGCCGTCTTGTCAACCAGTAGACTTTCATTGTTTAGCTGAACAGCTGGCACCTGATCCCTGCGCAGTGCGTAGCAAACGTTTTTGCATTTTCTAGGATTTAGTTTGATGTTCCACCTGCGAGCCAAGCTCTCATGCAGGTGGATATAGACCTGAACATCAGAAGCTGCTTCACACGCGCTTGACGCCGAGTTTAGGAAGCCAAGATCTTCTGCATATGAAGCGAGCAGTGATTTGGCTCTGGAGGTGACTGGAAGGATTGGTCATCCGCGTTGAAAATATTGTACTGAAGTGGGCCAAGTACGCTTCCTTGTGGGATACCACATTACTGCGTTTGGGGGATGGGGATTATAGCTCTCAATTTGATCTGGAACTAACGATCTCGCTGATACAATCTCAAGAGGAGATAAAAGAGGGCTGGGATGTGTCTCTTGATTTCTGCGAGTAGTCCCATGTGCCAAACATGATGAAACGCCTTTAGTACGTCAAAATAGATACCATTACAATAATCTTAGTTTTCATATGCCTTAAGGATATGATTCACTACCCTGTCGGATTCGTTAGATCACTTGGTAAGCTGTATACAAGCACCTTGTAGAATGAAGGGAGAAGATGGTTTGGTTGGTACGACTCAGGTTCGTCCTGCGGGCCAAAGGGCTTTCCGCTTCCTTTATCGCTTCGTCAGATGCTGTGTTCAATGACAGAAACCGATTCTGCTGGTTTAAGGCGAAAGATTCTGCATTCTCATCTGACCTGCATGCGTATTTAATCGGCACATGTCTCAAAAACTGCCGCTTAATGGATCTAGTAACCTTTCACTGAGAGTATCCGAAGTCTATTGTGAAGTCCATTGCCTCGAGTTTTCTCTCAAAATACTCTTCTCTTTGGATCTTAAGCGCCTCTTTTAATAGCCGACTAGTTCGTTGTCACAAAGCATTAGCCCCTGCTGTCTCTTGAGCCGAATCAAGTCCCTCGTGTCTTTATTAAGACAATAGAGAGTTGAAGGACTTGAATCGCTGACAGCAAGACCCGAAAAAGCTGCCGCAGTATGTAACTTTTGGGTTAAAAAAAAATGCACTGCAACATCTATGTATGTCCTGAGATGTCTTCAGCTCCATATTCAAATGGATGAACTCATCAACCTTCCTCTGGAACCTTGACCGTGGATATTAATAATTAGCGCCAGTTGGTCACTATGTAGCTCCCAATACTCTGTTATTTTTTATTTTTATCAGCACATCGGGAATGCCTAGGTATAGAGCAAAATGTAAGTTGGATGAAGTTCCATTGCATTTGGAGAATGGGGGTTGACATCCACCATTTTAAGTTTTTGTATGAAACATTTTATTAATGTTTTTAATTTTATAATTACAAAATATTGTCTATCTTAATAATCCTTATAAAATATTTCATTTAGGCCCAGATCAGACCACTAAAATTGGTATCCCCCACCACAATCTGGCCCACCTTTCTGAGTTTTTTTATGACAAATTTTTTATTGATTTTTTTTTGTTAGATACACAAAAATTTATGTGTCTTTTAGGATTCCTAAAAAAGTATTCCATATAGGCCAATATCGGAGCATTAGATGACGTAGCACTACTTCCTTTCTGGATTTTTTATTACCAAATTATTATTATTAGTATTATTCGTCTGAATAATGAATATGCGAATTTATATATATTCAAAATTGAAGATTCTATTTTTTATTGTTTCCAAGATTTCCTTTTCATACAGATAGCTAGACAGACGGACATGTTTATATCGGCTGGACTTTTTATACTGATCAGGAATATATATATCTGTCTCGCCAATTTCTGTTCCTATGACCTTTGTCTCTATGGGATCAGAGTATAACAACCCAAAACTAATAGATAAAGTCTCAATAATAATAACATGTTCCGTGTTAAGTTTGTAAAAATTTCTCCAATTAAAGCGTCTATTTACTTTTTAGTTGTTATAGTGAAAATGGTTTTTTAAACTGTGCTTTGCAATGCTACTCCCCATTTTAATCTTCTCTCATATGGGCTCTTTCTGCATAATGCAGTTCTAAGTTAAAGCATTGTTTCCCGCTGAAAGTTGGTTAGTTTTGTTGCGATAAAGTTATTCTGCAACTATTAAATATTTATAATTTTTTTTAATATAATTTTGAAGCAATTTACACGTAAACAAACAAACTTGTTGTCTAATTTTATAACAAATTAAGTCAAATTGTTTGCTTATCTCTTTCAAAGCTCATTTAACTGATCCATTTCATTTCAAATTCAATTTGAACAAATATCGTTTTAAATCGCATAAAAGTCTTAAATCCTATTTACAAGATTTCAATCATAAATTTCTTTTTTAGAGCTTAAGTCAAAGTCAAAGCTTATCTGCTCAAGCCGAAGTGAAAGGTGCAACTTAAACAGTTGCCACTGCGTTAAGTTGCGCCTGCTGCAGCCTGCTACCATTTCTTCTGTTGCTACTGTTGCTGCTGCTGGAAATAATAAATTTTAGATTAAATATTATCAAGTTGATAGACTAAAATGAATGGAATTTTATCTGACCAGCAGGCATTGTGCTCAAGCAAGCAGAATGTTTGAAAAGAAAAGTACAAAAGGGCGCAAGGAGTCAAGCTGACTACTGAAGTTGTGCAACAGAGACACGACACACTCAGATATTCAGCCATAAAAATGTTTCAGTTCGAAGTGTCCTGTGGCAATAGTTGCAGCTACGACAGATTGTGATACTGTGATATGCACAACTTTGCAATGTGCAAGGATACACTCGTACATACATATATGAAAATCCTCACATACATAGATGCATGACATACTATACGTTATATCCTTTTCAATCAGCTCAGTTGCATTACCCGCATTGATTGCGGTGCTTGTGAGTTGCTGTCGGTCGTCTGTCTGTCCGTCTGTCTGTCTGTCTTGAATGTGATTGTGTATTTTATATCACTTACGTTGTATTCTCAGCAATATCGTTATTTGATCAGAATCCGAAAAAGTTGGCGTTATACGCATTGCACGACATGTGTACTCGCCAGCATCCACTTGGCTAACATTCTTGATGAATAGACCATCCGATAGTCGTTTGTGTTTCGATGAGTTAATAGCTGCAGAAATAAAAACAAATAAAAATAGTTTGGCATTTAAAAAAAACTTTTAGTAGTAGCTTAATTTTCAATGATTCTCTTAACAAATGTGTATTTAGGTGAATAAACAAAGATTCGATTGATGTGTTTAAATATTTATTTAATTTTTCATGCACGGCGCTCGTTACTAACTATTTATATATTCGCCGTTGTAGAGCCAGGATACTTCCGGTGCCGGTTCGCCCCTAACAAAACAATGGACTGTGGCATCACGTCCTTCACGCACCGATTGCACTAGTTCCGTTTTGCCAAATGAGATTTTCTCTGTGTTGAATAGAATAGAACAGAGTTGAGTGTTGAGTAACGACGTTTAAAAGAAAGCGTGTAAAACGTTGCACAAGGATGAAAGGAAAAGAAAATAAAAGAAAAATCGTTGTACTAGTTGGTAAGAATAATGAGTTAACTTAAAGGCAAAGCATTGTCTTAATTTGAGTTGTTTGAGTTTAGTCGCTGTCCAAATCAAGTTCTTGCAATGATTTATAATTAAAACTAAATTTTGCATACCTTTAGATGTGTAGTGCCATTAATAATCCTGCGCTTTTTGCTATATGACCGAGCTAAAATTACGTCATTTAAATTTTCTCAATAAATTCGTGGTGTGTCTTTGTTAAACTCACGGGTATTTTACAGGATGTGTCGTAATGTGAATTTTCGGTCAATTGGTCTAAAGCCACACTGATATTGTCCTTTCAGTGAATGGAGACTTCTTCCTTGGTAGTTGGCCGAAAAAGCGGCCTCCCGTAAAACTATTTTTCTCACACGATTATTACTAATCTGGCAAGCTCTTCGAGTTTGAACACATTTCCTCTGAGCAGCCCAGTTTTTATAATGTCAATTATAATAGGGCACATGAGATAATATAGGTGCTAGTTGATCTTCTTTGCTAGTGTTTTCTTTCATAGTATTGGAGGTCTTTTTACCCATAGCTTGCGAACACGCTTTAGGAATTGGCGTTCAAGATTGTGTGTTATTGGAAGACTACATTCAGATCGTAGACGAAGCTAGCTAATGAGTTATAGTCACTATAATTGTAGCCACCTCTGCGATCTCGAAAGCTAAAGAAGGCAGTTATGGAAATGTCGACCGATCAATAATTGGTCAATTTGGTTACGGGTATACCAATCAGTAGATCACCACGTACATTTGTGAATCTCTAGATGAGGCTGAGGGTTCCGCCGATGAAGAAATTGTGGTTTGCTCATATTTCAATCGGTCGTTCTTCATTGTTATTTTTGAAGGAGGTCAGAGCACATCGACCCACAAGGTTCTCAAAGTTAGAGTTATAATTTCCAATCTTTGCAGTGTATCAATGCCCATTTCGTTTACTCTATCTGACCAAGATTTTCGAAAATTCTAATGCTTGATTTCTGTACCTCTGTCTGCTCCCGAGGACTTGGCATTTATATAGACAAAGAGTAGGACAAACGGATATGGGTTTTTTATATTTCATTTCCTTCAAGAAATCAAATATTTATGCCACATTTTGTCAATAATACTTTATGGTCTCTACATTAATCTACTCTTTGGGAATATGGTCAACTTTAAACAACGCCTCTCCCTGCCAATCCTTTTCCAAATCATTCAATTCTATAGTTTTTCTAACCTCAAAGTTTAGTTCTAACTGCAGCCTTGATAAAAAAGTTATAGCATAGAAAAATAAAACAAAAACTATTTTCTAACAATTCACTGTCACTTTTCTGTCACTGCTTTAATGCATAAAAATATATTTTTTCATTTCCGTTTACTACTCAATTTCTCGCATTGCAATTACAAATAAAATTTCACTCTGTCTCACTCAAACAATTCAACTCACAGACGGCATAAAACAATTGCAATGCAATATATAACTCAATATTAAAAGACATACGATTTACAAGCAGCTCAAATGATTTCCTTGCATCGCCTGCCGCATCCACTTCGCAGGTCCAGTTGCCCTTATCCGCTAGTGAAATATGCTCGAAGACCAAAGCCAAGAGACCTGAAAATGCAATGCATAAAATTATTTCTTGAATAACGAAGAAAGCAGGAAACGCAGGCAAACTCTGTAGGAATATATAAAACTATGCGCAAATTTGCCGCAAGGCTTAAACTCAATTCGATTCAGTTCAGTTCAAGCCAAGCCGATTCGAGTTGAGTCGATTCGAGCGGCTCGGCCCAATTCAATTCCGACCCACTTGGCATTCATTCGGTTGCCGTTCACTTGAGCATCAAGTTCAGCTTTGCTTAAGTTTTTGCTGCTGTTGTTGCTGTTGTTGTTGCATTCTCAAACTCACCCGTTTTCTTTTCAATATGTACGCGACCCTTGGTATTCTCACGGGCCTGTCCGCTTGGATCACGCCACTTGGTGTCGATATCCTTTTGTACTGTTTTGCAGAATATGATGAAGGAGTCATTTACAAAATGCGTTATTGATGGCGTTGAGGGTGTTAGCGTCAGCAGGTTGCCACCAGTTCCCATCACTTGTCCAATTGCCTTGCCGACTGTAATATACAATACATAGTATTAAAAATTTATCATTTTTATAGCATTTGCTGTGCGCAGCAATGCAGCTAAAGGATTTATGCTCTAGAAGCAGTAGAAAACTGCAACAAAAAAAAAAAACAAAAAAAATTAATATTGTGTACATAGATTGATAGTGAGCAAGGGAATACATAACTCAAAAGCATTTGCAGTGAAATAAAAAAAGAGCGAATCTATGAAATAAGCAACTTATTATTATCAATGAAATGAACTCTGGCCTGCTCTGCTAAGGATGCATGCTGTTCTGTAATTTAATTAGGTTTTGCGTGCAGCTTGCAATGCGGAAATTGAGACAAAAAAGGATAATAGCGACGAGCGCTTTGTTTCTTTTTGAAAGCAATGCAAAAACTACTTCAGCGCAGGATTTTTTTAAAATAAAAAAGTTCAAATCAAATTTAAATAAGAAACTAAAGTAAAAAGAGATTTAATTAGATCTGATGGAGTTTTTTTCCTATTTTTTGGGGTCACAAACCGAATAGCGAAAAATACATGAAAACATTTTTATAAACAAAATTCGTTAGCAATAATAAAATTTTATTTTACGAGATGCTAAAAAATTATTATTCTGTATCAAATTGAAATCTAATGACTGCGTTGAGTGCCGCCGGCTGAATATTATTTTAAATATGTTTTTTAAAAATAAATATGCTTTTATAATTTTAATTGACATTAAACATTTATTCATTTATATGAGGTGACAAACCATATTGATTTGACCAAAATTCGTGCAAAAAAAAAAAATTCTATTGACATATGTAGGGTGAAGTGCAATTAAATATCTATTGACAAATGTAGGGTGAAGTGCTGCCAACATATCAAATAAATGAGATAAATTCCGCACAGTTAAATCCTTTATATTTGCTTGCCAGCAGCATTTGCTGAGAGAATGTTTGCTTTAATTGATATAGATACGAGTATTGTCATGTTCTAAATTTTTTGTGTTTCTAAGAAATCAATTTAGATTTTAAAAATTTCCGAATAAAACTAAACTTTATGCTAGAATGTTCCATGTTCCCATAGGGAAAAAAGGGTATACTAAGTATGTGCAAATTTAGGAGGCGTGCCAGACCCAACAAAGTATATATATTCTTGAACAGCATCAAAAGTCAAGTTGATATAGATATATTCATCTGTCCGTTCGTCTGGCTATCCATATGGAACCCTACCACAACCCAAACCACCTTCCCCCTTCCCCTCTATTGGGATTGGTACTTACAGTGCAAATCTACTCTTCATTCTTAGTTTTTGTATGAACAAATTTTATTGATATTGTTAATTTTGCTAGAAACAACCATTTTGGGTTATTTTGCATTAGTCCTTATCAAATATTTCTTTTACGTCCAGATCAGACCATTAAAAAGAATTTTTCGCATACAAATCGGGCCAACTTTTCTGATTTTTTGTATACAAAATTGTTTATTGTTATTGTTTATTTAGCTAGAAAAGCCAAACGGAAGTTGGTTTTTTTTCCAAAACTTCGATATGTTTCCAACACCCGGTCAATGAATGTAGGGTAATATTTGTGGTCAGTTGACGAAAATTTGCAAGTTGTGGTCGCAGAAAGGGCAACTCCTTAACCATAGTGGAAGATTTGGGTCTTCAGCTACTTATTTCAGCAACAGTAGCATTATATTCCCTTAACAAGCAATCTGTTCGAACTGTAACCGAACCCCTTTGCTGAAATTCGACAATACTTCCTTGACTTGAAAGCTCGGTAAAAGTGAAACGAATAGAAACTGATTTGAAGTAAAGGCAGGCTGAAACATCTAGCGAAAGTATTTTTGTTCAGTTTGCTCTGACTTTTAATTGAAATTTGTACATATTTAGATGTCATTGGTTGCTTTTCAGCTGTCCAATCGTTGCTGCATTCTGGCAGTAAATTCGAATATTTATGTATCCGCATAGAAAAAAGTCTGATGGTATCAGATCTAAATCTGCTGCACAGTAAAAGATTTTCAGCAAAAAATCTCATTGACAATTACAAGTGATTCATTTGTCAATGAGTCATGGTATGCTATACTGTGCTGCTTAAAGTTTTGCAAGAAAATAAATTTTTCGTAACATGGAGCCCATTAAATAACAAATAATTAGAAATTTTCTGGAACAGCATACAATGTTAAGTTGATAAAGAGCATTTGAGCGTCTGTCTATCTGTTCGTCGTTCGTATGTGTGAATAAGGTGACCTCGGATATAATGAGAGACAGACCAAATACGTCTTTTTTATCCATACGCAGATGAAGTTTATAAATTTTTATGGGTCTCACACGTATCACACGTAATTTGTGTTTTATGTGGAAATCTTTTTAGCTGTCTACATTTTTTCAACCAAGTAAGAAATGCAGAGTTTGAAAGCGAAGTAGAACATTTTTAGAATCAGCTACAATTGCAGGAGTTGAAACTAATATAAAGCACGTCAAAAAGAAAAAAAACACCCGGCTCCAATAAAATAAATGCCTCAACGATTAAAAACCTTCCGCAAAACTGCATTAATTTTTTGAGAATTATAATACCATTGTAGGATTAGAACTCTTCCTAACTCAATGGAAATCTGCGCAGATAATAATGATTCCAAAGTCAAATAAGCTTGAAAACTTTATGTCATCATACCGTCTCATGATTTTGCTTGTAACATATTCCAAGGTATTTCAAAAAATACTACAAATACAATTATAGTCTGCTTTGTGCAGCAGAAAGGCGAAACGTCTTCAATTTTCCGTATAACTGCAGCAGTTCCTCAGTGAAGCATTTTGGGTCCTGTGCTGTATACACTATACACAGCCAGCATGCCCATCTCTCGTGAAGTGTGTGTAGCTACTTATGCATATGACACTGGCATTATAGCTACCAGTTAATGGCCAGTTAATGGTTTGTTAGAGAAATGATAAACCAAATTTGCGCTGAGAACAGGCAATTACCCTCCTTTTAGCTTAGATTAGGTCGCTCAAAACGTTTCAATTACATTGGCGCTCATCCAGATTGTTGACTTATTTTTAAACCTCATATCAAAGCAAAAGAGAAAAAGCTTAATTTAAAGACACAACAAGTAAGAAAATTACAGTCGGGCGTAACCGACTGTAAGAGGCCATGTACCAGTACAGGTCGCCTAACAAACACATTAAATGTTTCCCGAGCTTATGACCAAGCTTATGACCACGAATTAGTGCCTTATAAAACATTTTTTATTTATGAAAATGAAAAAGGGAGGACGAAAGTATCATAGGTCGTTCAAATTCAAATGCTTATTAAATCGTCATTTATTATCCGATTTGATGAACTTTTTGGATTTTGGCTTAGAGGGACGTTATCTCTATACTGGTATACTTAATTTTTTTGTGCCGAAGAAATTTTTAGCATTGTGGTGATTTTATGGGGAAGGGGGGAGAGGCAAAATTTTAAAATAAACTTGTAAAATTCCGGAGCAGTCCTAGTCGAATGCAAAAAACACGAAATCTCTATCTATTACAGTTTCCGAGATCCTTTCGTTCATACGGACTCCTCTATCACTCCTGACCATAATGGGGGTAACTTTGGAGGGTCTCCAACCATTATTTCAGCCTGTTACATACACTTGCACAATACCAATAGGCTATTGTACTTTCGGTACAGGGCCTAATAAATTATGTTTGTTTGTTTGTCTGTTTGTATACGACTTTTTTGAACTTGATTATGACCCACTTTGAACGGTCAGATTTAATTTAAACTTTGTATACTTATCAAGCACTGATGATAATACAATAATTTCACAATTTTGACCTAATATCCTGACCAGGATCATCACGATAAAATGAAAAACTTATGCTTTAAAGTGACTTTCACTGTATGCCTAAAAGTATGCAATACTTTTGCAAAACCAGTGCGGTAAGGCAATACAACATACGGCATGTTATTGTTTAAAAAAAAAAAACTAAAAAACACGCTAAAATAATCAATCGAACTTAAAAATGAAAAATAATTTTAAATATAGGCAGAAAATATAAATGAACGAAAAAGATTAGTAGTTCATATTGTGAAAAAAGCGTGCGGTGTTCGATAAATGAAAAATATGGCACAAGCACCCTCCCACACGCTTTCTTAACAATACTACTAATCTTTTTCGTTCAATTATATTTTCTTGTTTTTTAGTGTTTTAAACTTTATTTATTTTCTCTATTTAACGGAATTTATTAAGTACATTTTCACCAACTTCCAATCGTTTGAATATTTTAAATCTTGGATAAATATTAAGACCCGATAACAACAAATTTTCGATCTGGATCTATATGGAATAAGATAAAAATATACATTTTTTATACAAAAACCTAGAAGTAGGGTTAGATTTGTATGGTTGGTCTCAACGCCCTTCTATGGAGTGAAGGTTGGCACGTACATTAAGTACAAGTTGTCTCAATAAGTAAAATAATCTAAATATCTAAACTTGAAGGCTCTATCTTTCAAGTTCTCGTTGTTCATTAGTCAGATAGCCGGAAGAAATATATGTCTATATCGACTTGTCATTATTGCTGATCATAAACATACTCGTAGAAACTTTATGAGGACTGCTTTTCCTCCTTCTGCCTCTTATAAAATTTGAGAAATTATTGAAATTTGAGAGCTATAAAGTGAATTCATATGACAAAAATTTTAATAATAAAAACTCTAGATTGAAAAAAATTTCAGATTAAAATTAACTATAAAAAATTCATTCAATAAATCTGCCGACATTATGCAATAAAATTATATACAAAACCGAACATTTTAGTGAGCACTGTCGACTGATGTATTAGGAGATGGAATACTCCATACTCGATGCATCGCCTATTTCATGCAATCTAGAACAAACTACACAAACAAATAACAATAAAAACAAAAAGCCTTTGTCTACGTTGCAAGTTTTATAATTTAAATTTGTGATATATCATGTGCAGCAATTTTCAACTTTCGAATATTAATCCGAAAATATTTTCAAAAGCTAATTCCAAAGAACATATTAAATGCGCATCAGCAGTGCGTAAAGAAAATAAATATTATTTTGAATGCTTGCTGCTTTAACTACAAATTTTTTCGATGATGCTCAATAAAATTGCGAGAAATTTATGGCACGCAAATTCCTTAAAAGCCCAATGAAAAGTGATTTGTAGTAAGTATATCTCTGAAATACAGACTCAAACTGAGAACTTTGAATAATATATATATGTCCATCCATAAAACTTGACTTCTTACTGCTTTTGCAATAAATTTGATTGATATGCATAGCACAAATGCGTCGTAGTCAATAAAATCTAAGAGAAATCCAATTCGCAACACACACACACATATTCATTTTTATGCACAAATAATGTGTTTCAGTAGGAGAAAAAAATGTTATTTTCTACAAAAATGATTTATTCCAATAGCGCATTTTATTTTATATATATTGCCTTTTTTTCTTTGCATGAATTTGTATAACAAAGTTTGCAGTTTGATAAAATTTTTCATTTATTTCGATTTGCTGTGCACTTCATCAAATTGCCTAAAATCAAAAATAAATACAACACATGAGTTTGTGTTATTCAAATAACTGGTTTTAAATTTACACAAATAGATTTATCGAATATTAAATTATATACACATATGTATAGTATATATATATATATATCTATATAGTTTGATTTGCGATAAAAATCAATGACGAAAATTGAATTAAAAATAATTATCTGTTAAACTTTTAAAACTTTTGTGCGGGCGAAAATGGTTTGAAAAATTTTGTTTGCAAAGAGAAAAAAATTTGTTAAAAAGTTTGGCAAAAAGTGCAAAACAAATGCGGGTTCAAATGGGATTAAATTACTGGAAAAATAGTTGGTTTAAATTCAGTTCATTGCTTTAGTTGCTTTAGTAGTTTTTGGAGTAGAAAAAGGTTGCAAAGAGCAATGTGATACGATATATAAATCAGGACTAATTAATATTTTGAAAATTATTTTTGCACGTTATTCTAAGATATTTGTATTTTATATGCGGCGAAGTATTGATTAGTACGAAATAGTAAGGAGTTATTGAAGAATAGTTTTTTTAAAACCGTTAAAAAGATAAAACTTTACATATGGATATTTCCCTATCCAAATAATTATTGCTTAATAAACATGTATAATCCCTCTATGGACAGCGTAATTTTGGATACGCTTTATTTCAAGAAGGTGATCGATGGTCCATAGCGTAATAACACAAAGTGGTGCCACTTTCAAAATATAAGCAACTGAGTGAAAATTCACTTTTACTGAAATCAATCATACAGTGCAACTACTCGTTGTTAATACAGCACAAAGTGCAACTATATAAAGCGACTCTACATGAAGTTGCGTCATTTTGTATATTAAATTTCACTCATTCTGAAATCACTTATACTGATTGCAACTTCTTGTTGCTAATATACAACAAAGTGCAACTATGCATTAAGTGGCGTTGGTTGAAAATCTTCAAGCGTAGCGTAACATCGTGATGCATCGTCTTCTTTTAATGCGGGTAAAAAGTGTCTAAAAAAAATAAGCTAAATTCCTTTAATAAATAAAAATAGTAATGTGCTTCTCCAATATAAACACAGTATTGAAGAGAAACTGCTGAAAATACGGAATCCAGTTTCAAAATAGTCACCAGAGATGTGTTCAATAATATTTATCATTCTCAGCATGTATTCACAAAAAAACAAGTAAGAAAATCACCAGTCGGGCGTAACCGACTGTAAGAGGCCCTGTACCAGTGCAGGTCGCCTAACAAACACATTAAATGTTCCCCAAGCTTATGACCAAACACATGACCACTTCTCACTGCACGACTAAGTGCCTTTTAAACCATTTTTTTATGTATGAAACGAAAAGGGGGGTGGCTCAAATTCAATTGCTTATAAAATCGTCATTTATTATCCGATTTTGATGAACTTTTCGGATTTTTGCTAAGAAGGACGATATCTCTATACTGGCATACTTACTTTTTTTTGTGCCGAAGAAATTTTTACCCTTGGGGGTGATTTTATGGGGAAGGGGGGAGGGGCAAGTTCTAAAAATAAACTTGTAAAATTCCGGAGCAGTCCTAGTCGAATGCAAAAAACACGAAGTCTCTATCTATTACCGTTTCCGAGATCCTTTCGTTCATACGGACGGCCAGACGGACAGACGGACAGACGGACATGTCTATATCGACTCCTCTATCGCTCCTGACCATAATGGGGGTAACTTTGGGGGGTCTCCGATTATTATTTCTACCTGTTACATACATTTGCACAAAACCAATAGGCTCTTGTACCTTCGGTACAGGGCCTAACAAGTACGAAATTTACAGTCGGGCGTAACCGACCTGTAAGAGGCCCTGTACAAGTTCCGGTCGCCTAACAAACACATTAAATGTTTCCCGAGTAAGTGCAAAAAACATTTTTTTATGTATGAAAAAAAAGGGAGGTCGTTCAAATTCAATTGCTTATAAAATCGTCATTTATTATACGATTTTGATGAACTTTTTGGATTTTGGCTTAGAGGAATGGTTCTCCGACCATTATTTCTACCTGTTACATACATTTGCACAAAACCAATAGGCTCTTGTACCTTCGGTACAGGGCCTAAAAATTCTAAATTATAATCTCAAAATTAGATGCAAAAAAATTTAGCTTTTAAATATAGCGTCAATCGTTCTTCCATGTTTAAGCCCTGTACCGAAGGTACAAGAGCCTATTGGTTTTGTGCAAATGTAGGTACAAATAATGGTCGGAGACCCCCAAACTAATTTAGTTGCATATTGTTGATTTTGCCGGATCATTTGAAATGGTCAAATACAATTTTTCTTTGAGAAAAATAAATATTTAGCAAAATCTAGGTTGAAATATTCTATGAGAATTATAGGGATTTTTTATATGGCAAATTTAAGAATTTCACTACTTCAAATTAATAAAAAAAAAAGTGTAGAATTATCTTCTTGCTTTTCAGCTACAGCTAACAAATACCTTTAATCGGTTTTAATTCTTAAAGAATATTTTTCAGTCGCGCAAAAGAAACGAAAGAAAGGTACAGGAAATTATTTATTTACTACATACCTTTCTCTCTCACGTCTTTCTCTCACTCGGAGAGAAGATATCTATGGATTGTAATTATTTCACCATTGTTATTTCACCATGCACAAAACCAAACAGCAGCAAGCACAACAATATCTATCATCTCTCCGACTCATGTATAAGCAGTCATTCGCTATGCTCTTGAATGCCGTTTCACTTTGTACACTATTAAAATATGATAGGCTTGTTATGCGAGCATTTCCACTTCTCTTTCATTCGGTACTTTCACTAAAGGTTTCTCCTCTCTCGCGTTATCCATTTTTTGACAACAACACGTTCAAATTGAGCCTCCTTCATGGTACAATTATAGAGGGTAGCGCAACTGTCAGAATATATGTAGCTGTGAGCATTATAGCGTATAAAAGAGAGTGCGCCTTGATTGATTTTTTTTTTGTTTCTGCTACATATAAAGTGGAATGAGGACACGATAACTTCATACGATAACGCGTACTGAATATAGCTATTCTTTCTCAACTGTAGCTATTTTGAGAGCGCATGGTTGAAGTGGTGTCATTATTTATTGCAATATGATGAAATTTTACTCAGTTGTTTATATCTTGAGAGTGCTATCTCTCTATTCCCCTATTTTTTTTTTCTTCTGTTTTAAATATTTTCATAATTGAAAGTTCTTTTTCTTTTGTTTCCCTTTTTATCTACCTCACGCACAATGCGTGCAACCATCAATTCAAAAAATTGCAGGTGGCAAGATGTCCAAACTAAAAACTTTAAATTAAATATTTAGGAACATGTGTGAACATATTTGAGGCTTTAGTTTTGGAAAAATTTAAAATTTATCTTCACCATTCAAATTGAATAGATTCAATTTGGAGAAGATTTTTCCTCTCGAGGAGTATTAGAATAAATGTAAGGTTTACTATTTTCACCAAGCTTAAAAATTATTTATTATTTTAATGTAAAATATTATATAATATATTTTTGGATACGTTTCCGCCAAGCTAATATAGATATACCCTCTACCCCACTACACAAGGCGCATACATATGAACAATGCTTAGTAGGCGGTAGAGGGTGGCTACGAAGCATCGCACAAAGAGGAGAACATTCTCTCCCTCTGCATAAGTGTTTGTTTCTTTATTGTGACGCATTTTCCTTTCATCGAGTTTCAAATCATAGCGAATCTAAAGAAGTTTCACTTCAAAAAGTCATTTACTACAGTCACAGCACTATTTCGTTTGCTATTTCACCTGTTACAACTGCAATTTAACTCTAACTCACTTGTTTTTTTGTTGCAAATATTTTGGCTTTTTGCTTTTCTTTTCTGTTTCTTCTTGCTCACGCAAAATCAACACATTTTTTTAGCATGAAATCACCGCCGGTGGCGTGATTTGCATTTTTCGCGTACAGTTAATGTGAAAAAATTTAATTGCAATTAAATGCATTTATTAAAAGTTCAAAATATTATGTTTCAAATTATGTGCATATTTTTTTTTAAATAAAAATCGTTCAAATCGTGCAAGCAAATAATATTGCAATTTCTTTTCATGTCAAGTGGAAAATTTTAATTTTTTTTTTCGATATCGAATTCGAGTTTGAACATGATAGAAGTGTATGTGTGTGTGTGTGTATTAATATTAAAGCATCAACCAAAGCAAAATGAGCTGCTCTCATTGTTTTCGTCACAATTGGTGGTAAGGTGAGTCAGACATATAAAAATATGTATGTAAAAATTTAATTAAATTTTCATTTGTTTATAAAATTTAAATTATTGCACATTGATCAAATTACAGAAAAATTACACTGCAGTCGAGTATGCTCGACTTCGTCGTACGCTATGCAGCCTTGAGTACAGATTTGTATGGAACACAAGAATACCGATCGACACAGACGAATGATGCATCAACATTTGGCCGTCTCTCACCTGCAACACTAACTCATAAGAAGTTATACAGCTGCGATCTTTACTCTATGGCTTGCTCGAATGGTAGAAGGTGCTGTTCGTCTGTAGGCAACTTAAAGAAGGAAGAGAAATACACTTGCAGGCAAAAGTCTTTGTTCACAAAAAAAAATAAAATTTTTTTTTGATATCTCTGCTATATTATTTAAGCTTTGTTTTATTTGATACTTAATTCATTTCGGTTAACTAAACATATTTTTAAAACATTTTTATTTCTTAAAAAAAATCTATACCGCAAATTTCTGTGTACAGCTGCGTACAATGAAAGAATATGTGACTTCTGTTAGCTAAAACCAAAGTCACATAGTTACGAAGTCTATGTTACGAAATTGGAACTGCAAATGGGTGCTATTGAATCCATGGACCAATTTGTGCGGAAGTTATTTTTTTATATTGATGATTTTTGGTGACCTTATATTATATGTTGTAGTTTAGCAGGGTCGAGGTCCAATATTAAATAAAACTGTGTTTTATATTATTCAATATATTACGACCCTCTGCGAGGATCGTCTTCAGAAATTTATTTTTACAAGTGGACAGCGGGTAATCTGTCTTTTTAGGCGTGGAGTTTCATAAATTTTTTTTGTTTAAGGCAAATCCTTTACAGAATCCTTTGTGTGCATGAGCGAAAAATTGTTTTAAAGTTGTTTGTTAAGGGAATATCTTTTACAGAAATAGGAAAAACTGCAGGCTGAGCAAACAGGTTTATTCAAAGATACCCCCTCGGTGACCACTCGTTGTATATGCTAAGACTACACAGTGTCCAAGCCCCCCCCTCATCCCACCCCCTCATCCCCTGAACGGTTAACTTTAAATGAGTACATTCCTTAACAATCTACGGTGCAACAGATTCCATTCATCTCAGACTACGATCTAGTTGTCCGTCTTAACCAAACCCTAGAAAAACCGATTCGTACAGTAAGCGCAACTAAATTCAAAGTTGATTTTTCATCCACTGCAAGTTTAAGTAAAGTTTTCCAAAAATATTTCCGATGATACTGTCCGGAAATTTCAAAAAAATGTTGAGTATCATAGCTGAGTTGCCCTTTGGAAGCCTCATTTTTTGAATTGTTAATAAACAAAAGCATTTAGATTTCGCAAATTCTAAGCCACCGTGTGTTTTCCAACTAATCCATTTTATATATTAAGCTTAAATTGGTTATGTTTCGAGATAAAATGAAAAAAGCTGTGTGGCGAATTTGATATCAACAGCTAAGCATGTGTGAGGATAAATTAAGGTTTGGGGGTGCACGGTAGCCAAAGGTGATAGAAAACTGGCATTAATTAAATTAATTCTACAAGATAAGCGTTTTGCTCGCAGCAAGATAGCGATTCCAAGCACACTGCCCATAAATTAAAGTTCTGGCCTTTATTTAATACTAGCTGAACCACTCCAGCTTCGCCCGCGCCTAATAACGTAAAGCAGTTCACTCTTATCCAATAGATTTTATGAAAGATATGATCGAATTTGTTGATCATTTAAATGGGGAGATTCGCCCCTCCGATTCGTACTAAAAATGATAAGCTTACTTCCAATAACATGTATACTCAAATAAATGCAATGATATGAAACATTTTGTTTATCAATTTTAACAAAACGTAGCCTATGTTCTTATACAATATTCTGCCTATTTCTATACCAAAATTCATAAAAAATAGTTTAGCGGTTTAGGCGTGATGCGCGCACAAACAAACAAAAATTTTTCTACGTTTTATTATATGTGTAGATAAAAAATTTGTTACGAACAGATCCCCAGTCTTTGAATCAAAGTCCTATAGAGGATTTATGGTACTTACTCGTAAGCTGCATTCGGAAACACTCTATTATCTCCAAAGGTGTGTTTTAGAACGTAATAATGGAGGAATTTGAAAAAAATAATGACTGTTGATACAAATTTGTAGACTCCATGCCAAATCGTCTTCAAGAAGTACTTGTAAGAAAGTATTGACGAATTAGGACAAAATTTGCTTCACTAATAGTTGACTGCTCAGCAATTGCAATTTGAAGGGTTCGAAGAAACCTCATTTCCAAGTCATTTCCGGAAAAATTAAAAAATAGCTGCGGAGTGGTTCGTTGAAAGCTCTTTATCTCAACTATTAATAAGTAAAAGTATATAGATTTTGCAAATCACTACGTAAAAGACCTCGAATAATTGCTGATTCTACATTATTTACTAAGCTTTAGAAACACCATTCAATTTACTATTAATTAATCACATTTTGCATTAGTTGAGCTCTTACAAAATACTTATATCTAAATTTCTGGGCATCTGCCAAGGAAAGGGCGGATATCTACTTCTTCTTTTAAATAGCCATCAATAAAAACTACCATTTAGCAACAATAGATCACCCCCTGCCTTTATTATCCACGTTTTTTCTCTTTGCGATTGGAAATTATTCCAATATGGCGGTTATCACACATAATTGCACGATTTATATATTTTTTATAGTAATATTACGCTTTATTGCCTCCAAAAATTGTACATCGAGACAATTATGCAAGTAGATAGTTCTGCATGCCATAAAATGCCTTTTATTATTAGTATTTTTGTTATGATATGTGGGAGTAGCCATCTTCATTTTCTGTTTCCATGGCAATAATATAATTTGGTGTTGAAGGAAGTACCTTTACCTTCATTAAAGTACGAATACCCCATACTTAGGCTCCATATTTTTTAATGCATCAGCATGAAGCTTTAAAAAGTTTCCATTTTGCATTTAAATTAATATTTCTTTTGCTTACACAAAACCTCTACCTTTGATACTACTCGTTTGTTGAAGTATAATGCAAACAGCAGGGGATATAATAAGCATCCTCCCTGTTTGACACCGCATATTGTTTCATAAATCTCAGACAATTTCTTTCCGCTGCATACTACGCATTTAGTGTGTCCTTAAATACTTTTAATAAATTTAACCATCTTGGATGACATGCCAAACTGCAGCAGTTTAAATGCAGAATGCAGCTTTAAAATACTTTATGAACTCTCGCCTATGCCTTTCATGCTTAAAAAAAAATTATATAAGTGTCAGCATAATTTCAGTACTTTATAATCGTAAATGGTGCGGCACGAGTCACTTTCTTATTTAGTCCTTTCATTTCGGAAATGAAATTTTTTTTTTAATCGGAAGAAAATCCTTTTAGAACTGGAACACATTAAGCTTTTGTTAGAACAGGAACAGGACAGTAGGAGTCTGATTTGTATTGTACATCTAAGAAAGTTAATATAAAAAAAATGCGCAAATATTATTGGAAACTTTCTGGAACCGGTACCACCAAACCGAAATCATTTGGTTTCGTTGCAGTTTCAAAACAAAAACATTTGTTAGAATGAAACAGGGCAGTATGTCCCTGATTTGAACCTTCTAAATAAATAACTTAATTTAAATAAATTATATTGAGCTAACAGACATATATGGCTGGATCAACTTGTAACGATAAACTGAACCCGATCAGACAAACTGATAATAAAATTTCGCACTTAATTTTTTGTAAACTGTTTTAGGTTATGGCACACATGTACGTCTTTGATCAAATCAGTCATGGCACTTAACATATTTCTATATACAAATATTTCCGATAGTTTGTGTAATCTTTAAAGCACATTTTAAAGGACTCAGCTATAGTTTAACAAACTTTGTTTCATGTTTTTTACAATTAAAGTTTCACATTTCTAAATTTTTACAATTAAAGTTTCACATTTCTAAATAACGTCAACCAAAAAATATGCAAATTCAAAAACTCTCAAGTCAATTACATATGGAAATGGGTGAAGCCGTACACAATTTTCCAACATGCACATTTGCACGGCTGTGCTCCGGGGAAGCGTATAAAATTTTTACTTTTACGTTCAAGCATACTAAATAACACATAAAGTGAAAATCCTTCTAAAACATTACACACAGCAAAATTAAAAATGAGAGAAAAAAAAATTAAAAATAAAAAAGCCATAAACACAATTGCGGATGCTAAGAAGGACCTAAATGAAATGCGTATAAAATGTTTGTTTGAGTGATAATTACACAGAACGAAGGATTTAAAAAGGAAAATGGCGCACAAAATGGTTTCTTGTTTAATTACAACATACCGCTTTGAGTAAGTAGAAGACATAATAATATTAATAAATCCATGGCGCTGTTGTTATTTGCTGTTGCTGTAATGTATATCCTTGTTATATATGTGCTTTGATATCCTTTATGTGTTGCACTGTAATCCGTTTGCCAGCAGCCGGACAGTTGCGGCTTAATGTAATCCTTAATGGTTAATTAAATAAATGGCCAGCTGATTGTGAGTACCATAATAAAACGCGGTAGCGTAAGCTTCCTTTTTTATATTATTTTATATAAACTTTTTAAATAGATTAAAAAAATTGTATTTATATATTTTAATTATTTTTCAATTGGTTAATATAAGCTTATAATTTTTATTTTTTATTTTAATTATTTTTTAATGCGTCACCTTTCACATAATTTCACATTTATTATTGCACGGCAAACAACAACTGACTGCCTTTTAAGTAGCAGACTTAGTAGTGGCTGCTAGCAAGCGTCAGGCACTTTTACTTTCGTAAGCATAATACGAACATGACATCATCATCACTACTGGCAAAAGGATAACAACGATTATTGTCCTCATGTTATAAGCTCAATTTTAGTTTTTGCACAGAAAGAACTTTTCCGACGATGACGATGATGACGACGATGATGATTATGGCGAGTAAAACAACACAACAAATATTTCCGGCAACATATCCTTGAAACATGAAATTCGCATTTCAAATGAATTTGTCATCATCAAAAGCAGCAGCGCCAAGTCGGGGCTAAAACTTAACGCGAAAGCATTGCGCACACTTTGCCAAAAAATTGCAACTAAGTGGCCTGCAGCGCTGTTATCCTAGCACTATAAACTGCTTCCTTAGTTCCGTTGTAGTTTTGCCGCCTTTCGTCTTGCTTATCACTTGTTTTTAATTGCAACACATAAGATTTTTATGGCGCGCCATTTTCGTGCTTTCGTACGACCATCGAATTGCAACTGAAATGCTTTTTTAATGCATCTGGTAAAAAATAAGGATGCAGGATACTTAAGCGGCACGCACACGCTCACGAACACTCGATGCCACTCTCAAATTTCAAAATTCGTAAGTGCCACTCGTGTCGGATTTTCAATTTCACTCCGTTTGGCAAAAATTTTTCACCGTCCGTTCGTTTTTAGCACATGTAAAAATCTCGGCAAAATCAAAAATATACTGAAGACATTTCGTATCCTGTTAAATCCTTTATTTCGCAATTTCGCTAAATGTAGCACAAACTTCGCGTGCATGTTGACACAATTTCGGCTGTGGCATGTTTCGTGTTGCCTGAAGTTGTGTTGTTTCAACATTGCCTAACAAATTGTTAAAGCTTTAAGTTTAAAACCTCCACAAATGTCCTGCAGGAATCGCAACATATTGCTAGCAACTTTACTGCTTAATTGTGCAACATAGCTTTTAAAGGGGTAGTTTGTTTTATAGCACATTTAGAGGGGGCTGAAATATGATTTGGCGCGTTATCTGTTGGTGAGTAGAGCTTTGGTTGATAGTAACGATGTTCTTATGTTCCACTCAGTTGTACCTATTTATGGCATGTACAATTCTTTATATGCAGAGTTACTATAAAGCAGTTCAAACTGCATGTTTTATGGTCCAAAGACTGTAATTCTTTGAGAAATATAGCAACATAATTTCAAGTGGAATCTATAAACTCATAAGAACCTATAAAAACAGGAAAGTTATTGCGAGAGTTAAACGATGACTATGACTCCTTAATTTTTTTTTTTACCGGTTCTTTCGTATTCGATATTTATTATTATTAAGATGTATCTTATTCTTATTCTTTTTTTCTTATTCTTATTTCTTATTCATATTCTTATTATAACTATTAGGTAGTAGACACTGCGACCTTTACAAATCCATTGTGCCTTGACCATAGCTTTACCTACAACAATTCATGTTTTCCGGTTTTTAGGATTATGCACCGCCGCCCATCCTGTCACTTGGTAATAGTCAAGATACTTGTACCTGGTTAGGGTCAAAGCTAGACAGTGCCCCAATACATGCTTCAGAGTTTCGTCATCTTTTAGAAAAAATCTGTAAGTGCTATAATTCTCGAATCCAATTTTACATAAGTGTCTTCTAATTTATTTTTAAGCAAGACATTTATTGCTTTGTTGGGCTGCAAGCATCTGAATCAGAGTGTTTTGATTCCGCATCATTTATTGCATTGTGTTTTGCATGAATGCCATGAAATTCATCATGCTTTGTTGCATTGATGCA